>BSWB01000004.1:75903333-77113750 GCA_033239125.1 Fagopyrum homotropicum
ACATAGAAAATTTCATTAAAGTATTCATGGATGATTTTACCGTCCATGGAGATAGTTTTGACGCATGTTTAGGACATTCGAAACTTGTTCTTGAAAAATGTGTTGAAACCAATTTGGTTATTAATTTGAAAAAGTGTCATTCTATGGTCGAACAAGGAATTGTGCTAGGACATGTAATATCCTCCAAAGGGATAGAGGTAGATAGGGCAAAGGTTGACGTAATTCAAAATTTACCTTATCCTACTAATGTTCGGGAAATCCGATCTTTTCTTGGTCATGCAGGTTTCTACCGACGTTTCATCAAAGATTTTTCAAAGATCTCGGCACCCCTATGTGAATTGCTCAAGAAAGACGTCACCTTCATAGTGGATGAGGATTTCAAGAAAGCTTTCGACACTTTGAAGGCATGTCTTACCACCGCACCAATCATCCGTTCCCCGGATTGGGAGAAACCTTTTGAAATCATGTGTGACGCCAGTGACTACGCCGTTGGAGCTGTCTTAGGACAAAAAGACGGATGGGCCTCCCATGTGATCCATTATGCGTCTATGACACTCAATGGAGCGCAAAGGAATTACTCTACCACCGAGAAGGAAATGTTGGCGGTGGTTTTTGCCCTTGAGAAATTCCGGCAGTACCTACTTGGGGTAAAGGTAATTATCTTCACTGACCATGCAGCTCTTAGGTACCTCATGGCAAAGAAGGAGGCAAAGCCACGATTGATCCGATGGGTGCTCCTTCTAAGTGAGTTTAACCTAGAGATAAGGGACAAGAAGGGGGCTGAGAACCTGGTGGCCGATCATTTGAGCAGACTAGTGCAAGAGGAGGAAGATCCAGGAAAAGGAAGAGAGATAGCCGGAAGTTTTCCAGATGATACATTTTACACAACTCTCTGTTGTGTAACCGCCGCCGCGCCTCACACCAGCCGCCCCTACGGCCAGCCGCCCTTGCGGCTCAGTCTAGGCGCCCCTGCGGAATTGTCGACAGAGGTTTGTCTTAAGCTCCAATCTTTTAAGCCTTGGTTTGCTGACATTGTGAACTTCATTGTTAGGAAGGAGTATCCTCCAGACTTCACCAAGGCACAACGAGAGAAGGTAAAAGCTGAAGATTGACACTACGTTTGGGACGATCCTTACCTTTGGAAGCATTGTAGTGACCAAGTGATCCGACGTTGCATTCCGGACAATGAGGTACAATCCGTCCTAACTTTCTGTCATTATGAAACATGTGGGGGGCGTTGTGGGGCAAACAAAACTACAAAAAAAGTTTTGGATGCCGGTTTCTTCTAGCCACACATTTTTCGAGACGCTTTTGCGTTTTGACGTTTGGAGGATTGATTTCATGGGGCCATTTCCTACTTCATTCGAGAATACATATATTTTGCTTGCGGTGGACTATATTTCCAAGTGGGTGGAAGCAAAGGCCACCAAAATTGATGATTCAAAAGTAGTTGCAGCTTTTCTTAAGAAAAATATCTTTGCAAGATTTGGAATTCCAAAAGCCTTAATCAGTGATAGGGGTACCCATTTCTGCAACAAGACGATCACGGCTCTCCTAAGAAATACCACGTTCACCAAAGAGTATCAACAGCGTATCATCCACAAACAAACGGCCAAGCTGAGGTATCAAACCGGGAAATAAAGACCATCCTTGAAAAGACGGTTTCTCCCGGGCGGAAGGATTGGAGTGCAAGGCTAAATGACGTCCTTTGGGCATATCGGACAGCCTACAAAACTCCTATCGGGATGTCTCCTTTTAGGCTCGTGTTTGGGAAAGCTTGCCACCTACCGGTGGAGCTAGATCACAAGGCTTGGTGGGCGGTAAAGAAGTACAACATGAACATAGAGGAAGTGGGAGAATTCCGGAAGCTCCAATTGCAAGAGTTGGAGGAACTAAGGCTATATGCATATGACCATGCTACCACATACAAAGAAAAGACCAAAACATGGCATGACCGGAACATTTTCCGGAAGGACTTCAAGGTAGGTAATAAGGTACTTCTCTTTCAATCACATTTGAAACTCTTTGCAGGTAAGCTGCGTTCAAGATGGACAGGGCCGTTCGTAGTAGCCGAAGTATACCCTCACGGAGCTGTGGATCTTTATGATCCCCAAAGGCACAAGGTGTTCAAGGTAAACGGACAAAGGCTAAAGCTTTACCTTCAAGGAGTCAAGAACGATCCGATGACGAGATGGTGTTGGAGGAAGCACAGTCAGAGAAGTAGAAATCTTACGTCGAGCCAACGACGTAAAACAAAGGCGCTTCTCGGGAGGCAACCCGAAGGAATAAGAAGATGAGCCTCTGTCAAGAAACCGCCCCTACGGCTTTGTATACCCGCCCCTGCAGTGACACTCATGCCCAGTGCCGCCCCCGCGGTGACATCCCTACGCCCCTGCGGCGGCCATCCTTGACACGCATCCTCGGCACCTCCCCCGGCGCTGAGCCTGCGTGACCCCTCTCCCTTGTCACCGCCCCCGCGGCGACGATCTCCCGCCCCTGCGGGTTTACCCAGAAAAGAAAAAAAAGTGGATCTCGAAAATGCCTACACCTACCACACATCACCCACCAACCTTCTTAACCAAACACACGAACCCTCCAAACCCTACTCCCTCACAACGCACTCACGCTCCTACGCCCCTTTGCTCACCAACCACCTCGCCGACGCCCCTGCGCCTCCTCCGATAACCAGCCACCAGACGCAACGCCCCTGCGCCACCCTCTCCTATTACCCCCTTACGCTCTCATATTCCTACAACCTTCATCCTCACCCACTTCGAACATTCCACCCCAGCTACACCGTCGGCGACGACTACACCACCAAGGAAGTCACCGGAGCGGCCTCAGCAACACCACTTCCATCGCAACCCAGAAATCGCCTCTGCACTTCTCCCGCCCCCGCGCAAGCAAGCACCCGCACCTATGCCTCACCGCCCCTGCGCCTGCACAGCCGCCCCTGCGAAAATCACATCAGAAAGGTCGATTTCTTTTCCTTGCTTCGTCCATTACTAATATTTTACTTCAATCATCTTCAAGAATGGAAGCACCAAGGAAATACAAGATGAACGAAGCAGAGAAGGAGCGTTACAGGATTGTGCAGGATCGAGTTGTGTATGCAACTCGATTTTTGCATATTCCCACTTTGGAGAAACTAGGCATGCTGGAGAGCATGCAAGCTTTTTTGGCGAATGCTGGGCTCGGAGACTTCCTACAGAAAAGTGCTCCAACATATCCCGAGCTCAACAGACAGTTCATCTCCACTTTCACAATGGAGAAGGAAGATCACGTGTGTATCGGCCTCACCTTCAAATTCAACAAGGTGAAATACACACTTGATTACGCCGATCTACAGGAGGCCTTTGGGGTGACTCTAAACCCCTCTGCAAACTGGTGGGATCCAGTCCCGACCCCGGACCTGTGTGAGTTTTGGCAAGCAGCTACCGGGTCAGAATTCCATGCTGGGGGTGAGTACTCCAACAAACTCACTCACCCCAGCTTGAGGTTCATCTCCAAGATCCTCATGAGTGTCTTCTGTGGATACAAAGAGGAAAACAAGGTCGCCCTCAAGGACCTCCGACTGCTCTACTCCTGCCTTCCACAGAGCGAGAAGGTGATAGATTGGCCGTCTCTCTTCCTTGCCGCTTTGAAGCGGATTAGGAGGGACGAGCCGAGGGATATTGTCGGCGGTGGGGTGATCTCTTTGATTGCCTCACAGGTGATGGACCTGTCTGAGTTAGAGGACGGGATGGAGGCTCCTCTCTACACTGAGGGGATGCTTAGGAGGTGCAAGCTCCTCCGGCGGGACGGGGAGAACCTATTTTGGATCTCCCTTGCAGATGAGAGCCACCTTACCTACCTCTTGCGGCCTTTATCATTAGGAGGTGACCTCTCCGAGCTCTACATTCCGGCAGATCCTTTCGTGCCGAGGAGGCCACTAGTGGCCATTGTGGAGAGGCATGTTGACAGCTCCAGCCGGGCTCATCAGGAGGAGCACCTGCCCATTCCCGACAACGACGAGGAGATGCCCACTGCGGCACCAGAGGAGGGCCCGGCCCTGGCGAGCCTTCAGGCTCAGATGGCGGCTATGACCACCCAGCACCGGAGCTGGTAGTCCGACTACTAGAAGACTATGCTAGAGCAGCAGCAGAGCTGGTAGACGAGCTTTGCCGCCTCCATGACCTCCCACTTTGACCAGAGGCAGGAGGCTTGGCAGGCAGTCCAGCAGCAGCAGCTGGAGGCTCAGCAGTTGGCTTGGCTGGCCAGTTTTGAGACCTCCTGATAGCATGAATTATAGTCTATATTTTGAGACCTGTTTAGACGTTTTATCTTCATTAATCTACATGTTTGGATGTATATTATGTGATTATATTGTCATTTCATCTACCTTTGCGGGAATCGAGGTCTACACCAAGTTTCGTTGTAATCGTAGGTAAAATGGCACGTTTTGCATCAAAATGGAGCTAAAGGAGCTAAGGAGTCATTGGAGCTACATTCAGGAGCTTAAGGAAGAATCCCGGAAGCATGGAAATGGATTAAAGATTTACTTTGGACCAGATTTAAGAGATTTCACATTCAGCTGAGAGTCACCTCGGTCAGCTACAGAGTCACCTCGACCGAGGTGATCTAGAGGAGCGTCTCGACCGAGGCGAATATCCTGACGCGGCGAGATATATTTTATTTGGCTGAGATCTTTTATTTTTGGAAGGAGAAATCTTATATTTTTGGGCTGGATTTCTGGAAGGAAGATATTTATTTTAGGAGATATGGATTTATTTTATAGGAAATTATCTTTTTAAGATATATTATCTTTGGAAGATAATTAACCTATATAAAGGGTTGGATTTTCTACAATTCAACCATCTTCGGATCAAGAGATTTCGGATCTTCGGATCGCCGCTAAACCCGCTACAGTCGGCGCATCACCGGAAAATACATGCTTAGAGCATCCAGCAGTTAGGAAGGTTGAAGGAAGGAAGTTGATAGCTTTTATAGCTTTTCTGAAGGGTTTTAGTAATATTCTCTTAGATTCCATTCTTGTTGATTGTCTTATTGGATTTTGATCCAAGGAACGTTTGTTTGTTTGATAATTGATTCAGTTATTGAAGCCTTTTTCTCAAGGTTTTTGTGTACAATTATTCACCTTCTTTCCTTATATTTGATTATTGCTTTCATGATGATGATTGGCTAATTTCTTTGTGTGATTCTAGGGTGATTGGCTGAAGGTTGTGGGAAAAACAATGATAGAATAATCTTAATTTCCAGTAGGACCCTGAAAGCTCGAGTCTTTATCCTTAACCCTAGAACATCTCGCTCAGTCGATGAACATCTCGGCCGGGTGGAATTCGTCTGACCGAGGTGACTTATCTGATCCGAAACTGAGAGTTAAGTGTTAGAGTTTGCCAAATCCTATTCTTATTACACCTTTCCTGGTTCAATGCAAGCCTAGGATGAGACTTACCCGGTAATTCCTTTGTTTGTTTCCCAAGATCATAAGTGTAGGTAATAAAGGTTTATCCTTTATTGGGGTTTTACTGTGCTTCCATTCCATCTTTGTGAGTTAGCCTGAGACTTACCTGGTAAAGGTTGATTCTATTCCCTTAGTTGGAGTATTAGTTTGAGTTATAGTTCTTTTCCTTAATTCCTTGAGACTTACCCGGTAATAGGAGTTACGGTTTGGGATTAGTGAGTAGTGAGACTTACCCGGTGATCTATTCCACTTTAGTAACACCTTCCCTTTGCAAAATCTCAGCTTTGTCCGCTTATCTTTAGATCTTGAGTTGGAACCACAACTAGATGCTTTAATCCCTAGAATTGCATATTCCTTTAATTGACTTTTTATCATCTTTGATTATTTTAATCGCTTTTGTGGTTAGTAATTACATAGACAACCTATACTTGCTTAGGTTTCACCTAAGTCCCTGAGATCGACACCCCGGAATTTCTTGCTTTTACTACGATTGACCCGTACACTGCGGGTTCGCATCCTTGTTTTTAGCAAACATCTTGGGTTATAAATTTAAAGCTTGCACACACCGTTTGGAGCGAACACCTCCTTTGGCCGCCGGATGACAGCTCAGCAGGACCGCATAGATGACATCTACCCCCAGCAGGAGCACTTCTTCCGCCATTTTCCTTACCCATCGGAGGAGGGTCTTGGTGGTCCATCCGGACCACCCCACTGAGGGGTACATTTCTCTTCCTTTCTCCCACATTTATCTTTCCCTCATTTCCACTTTGAGGACAAAGTGTACTTCAAGTATGGGGGGAGGATATTATCATTGCTTCTACAGTTCATTTGAGTTTTTGATTTGTTTTGTTTTGCATTCAAATTGAAATTCACAAAAAAAAAAACAAAAAAAAACCAAAAAGAGAGAAAAAGCCAAAGAAAATGAAAAGAGGCATAAAAAATCCTTGGATAAACCGAAAACCCGAAAGGGCAGTTTAGGCAAAAAGAAGGTAGTCCGACCAACCTTAGGTTGGTGCGAAATTGGACTTGAGGGATGTGAGCTAAAGTGAGATTATCAAAAGAAGAAGAGTGGCAAGGTGAAAACCCGAAAGGGCGCCTTGGCAATATGAGCGACACCGAGTGTAGGATTCCCTTCCGGCGTTTGGCGACATAAGAAAGGGAGTCATAAGGAGGTTTTCCGGGTAAGCCACTCTTGGAGCAATAAGGATGGTAGTTTCTCCCTTTTTCTCACATTTCCTCTCTTTTCCTTCTTTCTTTCTTGGCTTTTCTCTTGTTTTCATTGTCTTTTCTTGCTTACCCATGCTTCCTGAGGCCTATGAGTCTAGTTGCTGTCATTTGTTTTACTCGGGACGAGTAAAAGGTCTAAGTATGGGGGAGTTTGATAGGTGATGGAATCACTATCATTTAGGATAGTTTTTAAAGTCTTTTTTATTGCATTTGTGTTGGTTTATGCTACTACCTCCTTGGTCCAAAAGAAGAAGACTAAAAGAAGCTAAGGAAGGAGTTATAAGCACTTAGGAGTGAAGATTGATCACAAAGCAAAGCTTCTAATGCCTCACCGCCCCAGTGGAGCCTTGCCACCGCCCCTGCGGGTAACGCCTTACACCGGAGCGCTCCATGCGCTTTCACCAGCGCCGGCCATGAAGTGTGTCACCGCCCTTGCGCCACCCCTTGGCGCCCCTGCGGTGACCTGTCCTAAAGAGACGAAGACCAACTCCCCTGCGCCTCCCACTGCGCCCTTGCCTGCGCCTCAACTTGGGAGGTGGAAGACGAAGAGGCTGTGTCACCGCCCCTGCGTTGACATAGGGACGCCCCGGCGGCTTGGCATCAGAATCGTCAGGAAATCGAAGGGTTAGACGTTTAAAGAGCATTGAAGATCCGCCCCAGCGGAATTATCCAGCCGCCCCTGCGGCCATGAAGAAGATCAAGCGTTTTTGCCTTCACCGCCCCTGCGGACCTGAAGGCCGCCCCTGCGGTTTAACGCCAAATGCTTTACTCCGGCTGTTTACACCACCTTTATGGCATTAAAGGTGGTTGTTTTAGGCTGGCCATTTACTCCTATTTAGTGTCTTTTGTAGTATAAATAGTCCTTGGTTGATTTCTAGAAGGAGAAGCTTGTTATCCAATAAATTATCCACTTAGATTGTCTTGCTACCTTTGTGATGAGTTGTTAACTCCCTTGCTACATTGGGTTGGTTTGAAGCTGTGTTGTTACTTTGGTTGTAAGTTCTTTTTAATATAAGTTTTCTTTCAGTAATACTTTGTATTTCCTTGATCTCCATTGTCTAATTACATGTTTACTATTGCTTGAGATTGATCACCTTGGGTTCTAAAGTGCATGCAAACAACTAGGATTAATAGGTTCCGGGTTCGGGTCTTTAATCTAGTAGAAACTTTGAGTAATAACGGGTTGTAATTATTTAAAGAAAAGGAACATAAATATAAAGATAAGTTTAAAGGTTTTAATCTTCTCTTTGTATCCCTTAGTCTTTGTTTGAAAGCTAACTTGTTATTTGTTCTTGTAGGTTTACGGAACATTAACTTGTTACGTTGTGTTGATGCCGGTTGGCTCAACACATATATATGATCGAGACGGGAGATTACTTGAAAACTTGCATGCTTAGGATCAACCTAGTGTAGATTCATCCATCATTGTCTTACTTGTCGCATTTAATCGTTTTCATAAGTTTTTGTGCGCATTAATTCAACCAAAACCCCCCTCCCTTTTGTTACTAGTTTCCATAATCGATAATTGCATCTAAAACACCTTAACTCTCTTGGGTTCGACCCTTACTTAATCATTATACTTGTTTTAGTGCTAAGTCGAGATTTACTTTTGATTGGGTATAAACGACCATAGAAATACCGTCGGTCACCTACGGACTTACATCAACCTCGTATAATACTCAACCACAATCAACCTCCAATCCTGAAAGGCACACTGCCCAATAACAAGTCATAAAGATATATAAATCTTCTACCAATCAAAGGGGTCACACCTAGACCCAAGGGATCCATAGGATCATCCTCAACTTAAACCTCACAACCTATAATCCTCAAAAGCCATATAAGGCATACATAATCATAACATCATCCACACACTCTCATCTACACCTATCATGGTACTACACACTCATACTAGGAAAGGAAAAGGCAATGTCATCCATAGGAAATCTTAGAAGCAAGACACACCTGCAGAACCAAGTGAAACACAAGCTGATGTAGGTGGCCGCAGGGGCGGCTGGAAGATGGCGCAGGGGCGGTGACAAGGAGGCGCTGGGGCGTCTGGTTGTGCAGAAGGCACACTTCCGGCTTCTCCTTGCTTCTTCACTAGAATCTCTTCACTTCTTCTTCAGCCAATCAAGGCTGCCAATCAAGACTGCCACAAGATCAAACTTGTGGAACCTAAGCTAGGGATGATGAAAAGAAGAAAAGAAGCAAGATAAGAAGAGATCGGAGAGGAACTTACCAAGTTGAACCTAAACAGAGGAAAGAACCTTACCAAAACCTCAAGGATGGTTAAAGCACAAGCACAGCAGCATCAAGAAGCATCATCATCATCAACATCCACAATCAAAGCCACACTCAAACTCTTACAAACTCAACAAAGCTCAAGGAAGATCAAGACAGAGATCCAAGAGAGAAAGAAGAAGAAGATGAACGTGAGGGAGAAGATGAAGCTGTAAATGAGGTAACCCTCATTAGGAGAGACAGAAGGAAGCTTATAAAGGAAGGAAAGGGGTAAAGCACGGGTCAAGATTCAACAAAGACGGTTGCAACACACCCTAAACTGCAGGGGCGGCTCAAGGAGGCGTAGGTGCGGCCCATGCAAACCGTAGGGGCGGCCTTTGGGTCACACAGGGGCGCTTCAGGCACAATCTGTGCCCTCAGCTCTCACTCTCATCAACTCATCAACTAAGGCTCTTACATGACCTCGGTGACCAACGACTACTGCGGTCTTTGACTTCTCTCTTCGTGCAAGAAGGCTAAAATATAGATCTCCAAGACTCACAGCAACACCCTTTGTAGCCAAATGTCAAATAACCACTCAAATCAACACTAGCATGACTATGAAATGGGAAAAGAAGAAGGAGAACCGTAAACTTACCCTTAAATACTTGAAGAGGAAAGATGAAGAAATCTCTAGCGTGTCTAGACCATGGAACTGCTCACTAGAATCCATATCAACGATCCACGATGCAATCTCTACTGGAATGATCGAAGGATTGCAAGAGGAGAGAAGAAGGGTCACAAGGGAGAAGGCAGAGAGAAGAAAAACGTGGAGGAGGGAAGGTTTATGTATGAGAAAGAAGAAAAGGGGAAGGTTATAGGTTAGGATAAGGCCCAAAGGGTAGAATAAACCCCAGAACGGCACAAAGTCGGGATATATTCCAAAATGAAAATAATCCCGGCAATTACAAACTAGAAGACCACCCTCAGCTGTTTACCAGCATCCGCGGGAATCAGTAGCCGCACCCGCGGCGGCGCGGCATCGGGGTCGCCCCTACGAGTAGGCAACACACAGCGGTCGCGGCCGCAACCGTGGTGACTCCTCTTAAGCCTAAAAACCCAAGCCCATCGTGATGGGCCGCCCGTGCGTATTTTCAAATTGCTTTATAACGGTCCATTGATTTGACTTTGAGAAAGGAAACAAGCATTGTTTTGTTATTTTTTATTGTCAATGATAGAATATGATATAGTTGTATCCTTATGTAAACTTATTATAATCATATATAAAGCATGTTCATTGTTGTTGTAAGAGCCTTAGTCTTTTAGGGGTCCCGCACTTGCGTCTCAGATGAGACGCAGGCGTTGAACTGTGTTGAGTTTGCTGAGACATGACCCAGTCGCCCCTATGGATCCAATGGGCCGCCCCTGCGGGTCCTGTGGTCCACCCCTGCGGCCCTGGAGATCCTCCTTGTGGGTTTGTGTAGCTGCAGCCGTCTTTGTTGACCTTGACCCGTGCTTTTGGTTAGCTTCCTTTATAAGCCACCCCTTTGCTTCTTGATGAAAGTTTCTCATCTTCTTCAGCCTTCTTCTCCTTACGTTCATCTTCTTCTCCTCCTCTTCCTTTGGATCTTCTTCTTGATCTTCTTTGATCTTGTGTGAGTTTTGAGAGAGTTGTTGATCTTGGAGCTTGGTTTGCTGATGATGGATGTGTTGTTGTGCTATGGACAACCAACTGAGGTGTGTAGGTGTTGATTCTACTCTTCTGCTAGATTCCAGTTTTGGTAAGTCTTCTCTTCTTCTCTTCCTTTCTTCCTTTCTTCCTCTTTAGCTTAGGATTCACAATCCTATCCTTGATGTGTGGTAAAGAAGTGACGAGAGTCGAGAGAAGGATCGAAGAGAAGTCGAGATCAGCTTGCTGCACACCAGCCGCCCCTGCGCCGGACTGGTTCAGCGCCCCTGCGTCTCTTGCTTCCGTCGGTGCATGTCCAAGGCATACCAATTGGTATGTTTCCTTTCTTTCTTTCCTTCGGCCTTGGCTTTAGATGTGGCTAGGCTAGTGTGGTTGAGGGTGAGCTTGATGAGATGTATGTCGGGTTTGTACCTTAGGCACTTGTATGTATGTTGAGGATCTTGAGGTTTAGATCCGGGTTATAGGATTGTTATGGTTATGAGGTGTAGGAGATACGTCTCCTAACCTTTGCAACGTTTGATATTGTGTATGTCTCGCTTATGTAGGCGTTGATCGTTTCCTCAAGGGGAAACTGGGACGTGGTACGGGATTACGAGTATTTCAGGTAAGTCCATAGGACTTACTTTGCATGTAGTTATGGATTTGAGTGGTTGTAATGGTTGTGTGTGTGTGCATATGATTGTTGCATTTATAACCTAAACCAGACTAGGATGACCACTTCATTACCTTATATCGCCCAAGTGTATATAACCAAGCGGTGACCACTTGCCAAAACTCGCTGAGTGGAGGAGGTTCTCAGAAGCCAGTAGCATAGAGGGAAGGTGATAACTCCACCCCCACGCAAAACCCTATGTTAAAGGGGGAAGAGCCGAGGTCTCTTTAAGCTCCTCGTGTCACAAAATAAGTTGAATTAGTAATGGAATAACTTAAGAAAAGATAATAAACTAATGTGTGTGTGGCATTGTATATTGTGATGTGCTGGTGTGTTGCGCTATTACTTCATTCTTATTCATTTTTGTTAGCTAACGGTTTATACCGTGTTGTAGTTGATCTGCAGGATAGGAGGACTACAGAGTGAGCCAGATGGGTGATCAGCCGAGGGCTTCTGTACACTAGGATATGCGAGGTTTTGGGGTGTTTTTTCCTTGTATGGATATGATGTTGTTGTTTTGTACTCGGTTGTGATGTTGTAACCTTTTGATGTATATATTTATATCGTTTTATGTATTTTGTTTTAATCTATTTGGGCCTTGTTGTAAGATTCAGTGAACTTGTTGTCAGACTAGGGTCAAGATCCATTGTGAGATCCTAGCCCAATAGCGCCTCGAGTCCCGTGGATTTGGGGTGTTACAAAGTTGGTATCAGAGCCTTAGGTTTTCAACAATGGCACTTGCAATCTGCAATAAAGGTAGAGTAGATGAATAAACAGAGTCTGAAAGGGGTCTGACTTTTGAATAGGATTTTGGTTTTTAAACAAGTATACATGTTTTGGGATAGTGTGTACATGAAACCATCACCCTTCTGAGGATCTCGACAGTATATATATATATATATATATATATATATATATATATATATATATATATATATATATATATATATGTATATATATATATACCTATCATGTGTTGATGTGTCTGCATGTGACCTTAAATATTATAAATATATATCTATACATATGGCATATATATAGCTTTAAAAGATTAGGTGTGCATACTCTACAGATGGCTCAAACTAGAGCGATATCTACAGTAGGACGAGGTAGGTGTATACCCCCTCTTCCTTTAGTAGTGATAGGTCAGGGACCATGTTCCGATCTTGTTTTGCCTGTAGCAGAGGACAGACTTGAGGAGACTGACTAAGTCTCGATGAGTGGACCCGAGTTTCTGGAGTATATACGCCTAGTAGAAGAGGCTACAAGAGCAGGTAGACCTACACCGGGTTTACCAACATCGGTGGGACAGACTGAAGCTTCCGGATCAAAGAAGAAACAACAGACCGAACTAGTGAGTGATGAAGAAGACCTTTCAGGCTTTAGAAAGAGTTTGGCACATGGACGTTTGAGTGATTCCCTATCCACACGGACGTCTGGTGGGTTAAGATCTTGTTACAATTGTGGGGAGTCTGGACACATGCGACCGGAGTGTAAGAGATCTTTAGTGACGTGCTTTACTTGTGGTAAGATTGGACATCGATCGATTTTCTGCTTACAAAACAAGATATCGCATCAGCAAGTTTCTTCCCATCCTAAGGTTACTAAGGGTAAACGAAGAAGATCGAGTTACCCTTTATCCGCACAGGTTGCGAAGACAGAACGATTGTGTTTCAACTGTGGTGCTCTAGGCCATTTGCGCTCTGAGTGTCCCTTGGCACCGATAGCTTCCTTTACATGTGGTGAACTAGGTCATTTGGCTCCCTTTTGTCAGCAAGGCAGTGTTCCTAATCAGCAAGACTCTCCTCTTTCCGGTGCAGAAGGAGTAGAGGTAGAGACTATGGTGATGACCTCAGGAGCATGTGGTGAACTGATGCATGTGGTGATAGACTGAACTTAGGTATAGTAGAGGGTAGACCTTTCTTGATAGGGTTACTAGATGGGGGTCAGGTTAGAGGTACCCGAAAGGTATATGGTTGTCCTATACATTTAGGAAACCGTGATTTAGTTGTAGACTTCTCTGTCATGCCGTTGGTGCATGAAGAAGTCATTTTGGGTATGGATCGGATGGATAGACATAATGTTGTGCTAGATGTGGGTAGGAGGACGGTGACGCTCTCTACCGAATTGGGTCAGATTGAGGTCTTTCGAGGTTAGGACCTTGGGAAGACGGGTATGGTTATTAGTGCAGTGCGTGCAGCTAGATTGATCGCACAGGGTTGCGAGGCCTTCTAGTGTTATGCCATGAAGAAGGGTGAGAGTCCAACATTAGAGGACATCCCAGTGGTCTGCGAGTTTGTGGATGTTTTTGCTAAGCTATCCAGTTTTTCCCCTCAGAGGAGCGTAAACTTCGACATCGAGTTGGAGTCTGGTATGAGACCGATCTCGAAGGCCCCATATTGTATGGCGCCTGTCGAGTTGTTATAGCTGAAGAAGCAACTCGAGGAGTTGGCTGAGAAGGGCTTCATCCGCCCTAGAGTATCCCCTTGATGAGCATCTGCCCTCTTCGTGCGGAAGAAGGACGGATCGTTGAGATTGTGCATCGACTACAAAGAGTTGAACAAGGTGATCATCAAGAACAAGTATCCGTTGTCTCGCATTGATGACTTATTAGATCAGCTCTAGGGAGCAACTGTGTTCTCCAAGATTGACTTGCGCTCGAGTTATCACCAGCGGAGGGTGAGAGAGTATGATGTACATAAGATGTCATTTCAGACTCGGTATGACCACTACGAGTTTGTGGTGATGCCATTCGGGCTCACGAATGCACCCGCCGTCTTTATGGAGTTGATAAATGGCATATTCATTGACTTCCTGGATCAGTTTGTGGTGGTTTTCATAGATGATATCCCGGTGTACTCTCGTAGCAAAGAGGAACATGCAGGACATCTACGGACGGTGATGCAGGTATTGCGAGATAGAGAACTATATGTCACGTTCTCTAAGTGCGAGTTTTGGATGCCAGGGGTAGCAGTTTTGGGTCATTTTGTCTCCACCAAAGGCATCAAGGTTGATCCGGCAAAGATCGAGTCAGTCGCATCATGGACGACAGCGACGAACGTCAAGGTAGTGCGTAGTTTTCTTGTCCTAGCCGGTTACTACCGATGGGTTGTGGAGGGATTCTCAGTGATCGCCCGTTCACTCACCAGCCTATTGAGGAAGACTACCTGGTTTGTATGGTACAAGCCGTGTACTCAGAGTTTTGAGGAGTTGAAGAGATGTTTGACTTCCGCTCCTATCTTAGCGTAGCTGGAGGGCACAGAGGACTTCGTAGTCTATAACGACGCTCCATCCAATGAGATCCAAAACCTTTGAAATCCCAAGCTTCATCTATTTGCATATCCATGAATGTGCCGGCTGAAAGTAGTTGGAGATTGAATTGAGTCGCTCCATCCAAACCTTTGAAATAAAATTCCAGCAACTCGATCTTCGGAATCCCATGATGTGGGCAATCCAATAGAAAATCCTATAATCTCTCCCATGACTTGGACAAACTCGTCTTTTCCTTCATAATAAAAGCATTGATCTTTCACCTCAATTCAGCGGTCTTAGAGGGAGGAAATAATTTAGTTAGAAACTCCGTCGTCATCTCTTCCCAAGTGTTGATCTTTTCAGCCGGAAGAGATTGATACCAAGCAAGCGCCTTGTCTTTAAAGAGAAATAAAAAGACCTCAACATGTAGGTGTTGTTCTCCACTCTTGAAGGTCTTAAGGTCTCCATTAAAATATCATAGTTTTGCAAATGCTGATGCGGAGACTCTCTCTCCAAACCTCCAAATTGACATTGTCGGATCATGGTTAGAACTTGCGGTCGAAGTTCATAATCATGCTCAGCTGGATTACCTAGGTTGACTCCTGGATGCCTGACTTGCTGATTAAGGTCCATCCTCTGTCCTAGTGCTTGTGGAACTCCAGGAAAAAGAACATCTTGGATAGTCATCCGAGGTGGTAAGTGTACCTCGGCCGGGGCAACGTGAACTGGGTCTTGCATCGGTCGAGGATCTGGGATCGGTCGAGGCAGAAACTGGGCCCTTAGAGCGGCCATATCTACTTCAATTCCTACTGTTCTTGCGCGAGTCTCTTCTCTCTCGCGCTGCAGTTCATCTCTATTGAGGCGTAGCTGTTCCAATGCCTCCTTCAATTCGGCTTCAAGATCGTGATTGTCTTGATTGGCCATCTTAGCTTTTTTCAAACTTCTTTTGTAAGTCTTTTCTGGTTCGGGATCGTAGGGAACGATTTCCTTTCCAACACGAGTTCTTCGCATAAACCTAAGAAAAAATCTTGCGAAAACACTCAAGTAGAGAAGTCAAAAGCAACAAGGGCAATAGCCCCGAAAGACTACCGAAACCGACTTGGTCTAGACCAAGTCCCCGGTAACGGCGCCAAAAACTTGTTCGCTCCAAAAGGTGTGTGCAAGCTTTCAAATTTAAAACCCTAAGAAGTATGCTTGAACAATATGTGAACCCGCAATGTATGAATCAATTGTAATAAAAGCAAGAATTCTAGGGGTCGAACACAAGGAATATGGTGAAACAAAGCACGGAATCAGGTTGTCAAATATGCTAATAACTACGAATTAAAGCAATCAAATATGATATAAAGTCAGATAAAGGGAATGCGGATTCTAGGGATTCAAGCATCTAGTTGTGGTTCCGACTCAAAGATCTCAAAGGATAACGTGGACAAAGTCGAGGTTTGCAAAGGGAAGGTGTTTCTAAGGTGGGAATAGATTACCGGTAAGTCTCACTACTCACTATCCCAAACCAAAGATCCTCTCACCGGGTAAGTCTCAAGGTACTAAGGAAAGGAACTATAATCTCAAACCAACACATCACCCAAGGGAATAGAATCAACCTTTACCGGGTAAGTCTCAGGCTAACTCTCAAAGATGGGATGAAGGCACACTCAAACCCCAATAAAGGATAAACCTTTATTACATATACTCATGATCTTAGGTAAACAAACAAAGGAATCACCGGGTAAGTCTCATCCTAGTCTTGCGTTGAACCACGAAAGGTATAATAAGGATAGGATTTGGCAAACTTAAACTCTTAACTCAGATAAGGTTCAGGAAAGGTTCACCTCGTTCAGTTATATTCCATCCCGGACGAGATGTTCAATGACTAACCGAGGTGTTCTATGGTCAAGATAAAGACTCGAGCTTTCAAGGTTCTGTTGGGATTAAGATCATTCTATCATCGTCTTTCCCACAACTTTCAGCCAATCACCCTAGAATCGCATAAGAAACTTAGCCAACAATCATCATGATAACAATAATCAAATTAATAGGAAAGGAATCAATATTCAAACAATAAAACCTTAACAAAAAGGTCTCAATAACTGAATCAAACAAGTAACAAACAAGCTTTCCTCAAGTCACAATCAAAAAAGACAACGAAACCCAAAGCAATCTAAGAAGATCTTACAAACTCCTTCAAAAGCCAACTTCAACTATGATTTCTACCTTCCTTGAACTTCAATCCTTCAAACTTTCTTCAACTTCTTCAGAAAATCCTCCAGAAAATTCCTCAGTTGTTGGATGCTCTAAGCATGATTGAACTTGTGGAAATTTCAACCCTTTATATAGGAGAATTATCTTCCAAAGATAATAATATCTTAAAAAGATAATTTCCTAGAAAATATATCCATATCTCTTAAAATAAATCAGCCAAATATAATATCTTCCTTCTAGAAATTTAGCCAAAAATATAAGATATCCTCCTTCCAAAAATAAAAGATCTCAGCCAAAAATAAAGATCTCGCCGGCGGCAGGGTGTTCGCCTCGGTCGGGACGCTCCTCAAGATCACCTCGGTCGAGGTGATATTGTAGCTGACCGAGGTGAATCT
Source organism: Fagopyrum homotropicum (assembly GCA_033239125.1). Taxonomy (NCBI): domain Eukaryota; kingdom Viridiplantae; phylum Streptophyta; class Magnoliopsida; order Caryophyllales; family Polygonaceae; genus Fagopyrum; species Fagopyrum homotropicum. The sequence continues at coordinate 75,920,436 of BSWB01000004.1, forward strand.
CAACTGAATGTAATTCATCTCGAATCTGGTCCAAAATCAATCTTCTAAATCATTTCCATGCTTCCTGAGATTTTTTATAACTCCTCAATGCTCCAAAATGTTGCTCCAATGACTCTTTAGCTTCCTTAGCTCCAATTCAGTCCAAAACGTGCCATTTTACCTACAATTACAACGAAACTAGGTGTAGACCTCAATTCCCGCAAAGGTAGACAAAACAACAATATAATTGCAGAATATACATCCATACATGCAGATTTATGAAGATAAAACGTCTAAACCAGTCCCAAAATATAGACTATAATACATGCTATTAAAATACCCCATACTTGTCCCTTGCTTGTCCCCAAGCAAGTTCCAAATCTTAAGTACAAGATAGAATGGATTATAAGTCAGAAAGATCAATGAAAAGCATTTCAAAACATTTTTGGTGGTGTGCTCCACTCATAAATCACTCTAAGAGAATGCTTCATGGTAAATAAAATCAAGACATGATCAAAACATTTTATAAATATAAGAAAGTTGTTCATCTTTGCATAAAATCATAGAATGCATAATAAATCATATTTATCGAAATCAATCATGTATAATCCAGTTTAAACCACCAAGTCAATCAACAAGCTCGAGGTCTCAAGGGCTTCCCAAAGAGGTCAAGAAATGTGTCAGGGTGGGATGTATATAGGTTATGTGGTGCTAGAATCCGGGAAAAGGATCTTACTTCACTTTCTTTGAAACTCAACATCTTCCACCAATAAGCTTTGCTTATTTTACTTTACTTTACTTTTTGGGATGCATGGACAGAGGTGCACAATAACCGAAGCCTAAGAGATCAGCAATCATCAATTTCTCGAGATGCTTCAAACCCTTGATGCACATACCATAACCCGTTAAGAATATCGCTCAATCTGACTTTGGCAAGACACAAACACCCGGCTGTGTGAATGGTGCCGAGTTACTCATGATCATGATTGACTTCCCCAAACCTAACTGTTTCCTTCTAACCCTTTCAGCCAACATCTCAACTTCACTTTCACTTGCTTTTCTTTGCTTGTTTCCAAATTCCCGGATTGGTAAAGGGAGGCAAATATGTATATGAGGGGCTAAAGCATGGTCAAGAAGAAGAAGAGAAGAGAATGAATTGCCTTAGTCATCCTAGGAAGAATGTGATAGAACTCATCATATGGTGTCAACCTTGAAATCCAACATAATTTTAATAAAAACAAAGTATTAAACATGATAAAACTTCAAACAAAGCATTTTGCAACTTAAACATATCATAAAACGTTTCGAGCATATAAAGATTTCAAAACCAATCTGCAAACAGAATCATCATTGAGGTCATATCCATAGAAGAAGCACAAAATGTTTCGAAAACTCTAAGTTAAGAACCTACCTCGGTCGAGGTGTTCTAGCGTCATCCGAGGTGGTCAACCTCGATCGGCCATGAACATCCCGGTCGAGGTCATAAAAAAATTCAAACCAGTTTTCGACGTTTTTCTCAAACAAAAACCTGTATGTATGCATGTAATGGCAGATAAACACATAGAGCATAAATAAGACAATAATATCCAATAGAGTCATACAAACCATACAAGCATCGAAGCAAATAAGTCAAGTAATACATCCACAATACCCCATACTTGGGACACATTGTCCCAATGGGTGAAATAAAAGTCTAAGAAACAGAAAACTCACCAGACCTAGCTGAACTGCATAATAAGTACAAAAAGAAAATCCATGCAGCTCTAATCCTCGTCAGCTGGCGATGGTGGATGTGGAATGTAGGGGTACTAGGTCGGATCAAAGGGATAGCCCATAACCTGCTGGAACTGAATCTTCATCATGCGACGCTGGTAATGCTAGATCTCTCCTATCTTATGCATCCATCCATCAGTGTATCTACGCTCATCATCAAAGCGCTGGGACATGTCTACCGTCATAGCTGCATAAGAGTCAATCATTTGCTCAGTCGGCTCATCAATCCGTTGGTGGGCCTCGGGATCTCTACGTCTGCGGGATCTGCGTTGGGGTGGTGGTGGTGTTGTTATCTCCTCATCTGTCGCCTCATCGTCCAGATCGACAACAGGAACACTAGGGCCGCCGGTATCAATATTGGTCTCCATGGAAGCTCCTCCCTCATCATCATCCTCATCATCATCAGCAGCATCTCTGGCATCCTGCATGTAAGGAAACCAGGCAGCGGACCAGTACTGACGGTTGAATACAGAGAACTGAGATGACCATAAAATGCCCTGTGGAGTTGTCATCTCCCATGGCATGGCGACGTAAGGTGTGCTAAGACCACGAGGAACGAGAATACGCCTCGTGATCAGCTCTTGTAATCCCAGCGGCTTCGCAACCGCAACAAATGTACACGCAGACAGATCCAGACCCATGGCAATAGCAATGTGGATCACCAAGCCTCCACAACAAATATCTCCCTTGGACTTGCCCTTGATCTTATGCAAGTCCTCCGCTAAAATCCCAGCAAAATCAGGAACTCCCCCTGTGACCGTACAGAACAAACTCAAAAGCTCCCCCTGACAGACCTTTTGGGGCGTCTCAGTACGCACCAAAATAGTCTCACTGAATATCCTATGAGCTAGACGGAAGGCCAGTTGGAATATGATGCGCTCCCGGGAATCTCTAGGTCTCCACCTATCACTGTGCTCAACTACGTGGGCTATCTCACCCTAGAAATCTCGAGCTACAGCTCGGGAAGGAAAGTCAGTAACGGTGGGGGTAGGGAAGCCAAAAATCTCCCTGAACTGATCCATAGGCACGATATAGTTCCGGTTCAGCAACCGGTACTTGATACTGCTGTGCTCCGGCACGTAAGTGGCAGAACTCACGAACTCCATCATCGGCTCCAGATAAGCCGGTGCTCGACCTCCATGAACTCCTCAAGTCCTACCATGGAGATCATCTTCCGTAAGTCCTCCGCCACATGGAGGCACTCGAAGGCAGCAACGTCGAGGAAACGCGGGGAAACGATAGGACGCCCGCAAATACGGTCATAATCAGCCTGGTGTTGCTCTTGGATCACCGGGATCGAATACTGTGAAGAAGAAGGAGAGGAACTACTGGGTCTGTCTCTCAAGACCAGCTAGCGATCAGATCTGCTACTCATGATTTTTCTAACAAGTCACCTCGGTTGCCTGAAGAACACCTCGCCCGAGACACAGCCGACCGGACCGAGGCGAAGGGTTGTTCGTTTGCAACTCTCAAAATTGTAAGTTATTTTCCCACAAAAATCACTACCAAAGGCTTCCTAAGGGGTACTTTTATCTTTTTCAACAATAGACGGTGGCAATCAAAGCCAGATTTGTGCTAAATTAGTAAACGAAGAGCGAGTTAGGGTTTTCGAACTAAATACCCAGATTCTGCAGAATTGGAACGTTTTCCTTGATGTTTGATGCTTGAAAACCGATCCTCTTGCTTCCTCCGGTGTAATCGAGCCAAAAATCGTGGAAAATGAGCAATATTTGAAGATTTGAAGGGTTAAAGCCGCCGCGGTCGAGGTGCGCTGTTGGGAGGGGAAGATGGAGAGAGAGAAAACCGTCTCGCCTTTTATACCCCTCTCTGATTTTGATTTTACCTCGGTCGAGGTGGTCCCGACCGGACCGAGGTGTCTAATTGGATGTCAGACCTAGTCGCCTCGTTGCCCCAAGAACATCTCGGTCGAGGTGTTGTGACAGCAACCGAGATGTGTCTCAGTCAAACTTTGTCTTCTCAATTTCTCGAACTTCTGTCCTTCCAGTGTAGCTCCTGAGCTGTAATCCTTCCTTAGAAAGTACCTGGTTTTTGTCTAGAGGACGCCAAAAACAAAGCAAAGCAAACTATCTAAAACTAAGCTAGAAAAGGGAAAGGAAAGCAATACCTTGGGTTGCCTCCCAAGAAGCGCTTGATTTAAGGTCGCTAGTTGGACCGTACATCATCCTCAAATATGCTTGAAGGTGTCCTCACCCCATACTTCACCTTCATCATGGGGTGAAACAAAGAACTCTATCTAATGTTCTAATAAATGCAAGTGCTCATTGGGAAATGAATCATCTATGGGTAGGTCATCCTTCTCGAGCGAGGAGGGAGGTAGCCGGCTGAGGTGATCCGCAACAGAATTCTCGGATCCCTTCTTATCGCAAATCTCTAGATCAAACTCTTGAAGCAAGAGAATCCAACGAATAAGACACGGCTTCGCATCTTTCTTAGCGAGCAAGTAACGGATGGCTGCATGGTCGGTGTAAACAATAACTTTCGCTCCCACTAAGTAAGAGCGAAACTTCTCAAAAGCATATACAACCGCCAAGAGCTCCTTTTCGGTGGTGGCGTAGTTCAATTGAGTTTCATCTAGCGTCTTGCTAGCATAGTAAATGGTGTTGGTCCGGCCATCCTTCTTTTGTCCAAGTACCGCTCCTACGGCCACATCACTAGAATCAGACATGATCTCAAAGGGCAAGATCCAATCGGGAGGTTGAATAATGGGAGCGGTGATCAACGCTTCCTTTATCTTTTAAAAAGCATCAAGGCATTCCTGCGAAAACTCAAAAACAACATCCTTATTCAAAAGATTAGTGAGTGGTTTAGAGATTTTTGAGAAATCCTTGATGAACCTCCTATAGAAACCTGCATGCTCGAGAAAACTCCGCACACCCTTAACAGAACAAGGGGGAGGAAGTTTCTCAATAGTCTCGATCTTGGCTTGGTTGACCTCAATACCTCGGTTGGAAACGAGGTGTCCTAGAACAATTCCTTCGCTAACCATAAAGTGACACTTCTCCTAATTCTGAACAAGATTAGTGTCTTCACAACATTGTAGCACTAGAGAAAGGTTAGCCAAACAATCATCAAAAGAGGAACCATATACCGAAAAGTAATCCATGAATACCTCCATGATCTCCTCAATGTATTCGGAAAAGATAGCCATCATACAGCGCTGGAAGGTAGCAGGTGCGTTACACATTCCAAATGGCATCCTCCTATAAGCGAATGTCCCCCATGGACAAGTGAAAGTGGTCTTCTGTTGATCATCCGGATGGATAGCAATCTGAAAGAAGCCACTATAACCATCTAGATAACAAAAATGAGAGTGTTGAGCTAACCGTTCAAGCATTTGGTCGATGAATAAAGCGGGAAATGGTCCTTCCGAGTGGCCACGTTCAGCTTCCTATAATCAATACACATCCTCAAGCCCGTAACGGTCCTAGTTGGGATCAAGTCGTTGTTCTTATTCGTCACAACGGTCATCCCTCCTTTCTTTGGAACTGCATGCACCGGGCTCACCCACTTGCTATCCGATATTGGAAATATCATACCTGCATCCAACAACTTAAGAATTTCCTTCTTCACAACCTCTTTCATGATGGGATTTAACCGTCTTTGAGGTTCCCGTGAAGTCTTATGATCATCTTTGATAACACAATTTATGATATTAGATTAGGCACTCATTTAGATAGTTTTCCTGCCCATTCATGCATGGTTTAGCACTAGTTCATGACGTTTGCACTCAATTCATGTATTTTGTCGAGATAGACGTCTACACGGACTTTTGCATGCTTTGTAGGTATTTTGGGAGATTTAGGAGCTTAATCGATACATTTGAGGATCATTCCTCGAGATGACACACCTTCGGGCTCATTGGGATGCAAGCTAGGGGCTAAGGAGGACACAAGGGACCTTGTTGGTGCATGTCATGCACCAAATTGTGGCTTGATGATCCATAGAATGCAGAAGCACCAAAACCACAGCCACTGGGACTTCCACGGGCGTGGAAATAGGCCGTGGTTTTCCCCAAACAGCTGTGACAGCTGTCCCACGATCTTCATGGCCGACTCTTGCAAATTTGGAGGATAAAAGTTGGTCCTGCAAGGCTGTTAGGGACAAACCCCTCACTCCCATTCTCTCCCACACTCTCAACAACAATATTCTCTCATTGGAAGATTGGATTGGAGCTACCATTGGAGAAGAAGAAAGGCTTCCATTGGAGAAGAAGAAGAAGCACACTAGTTCATAGCTCCATAGTCTTTTTGAGTGATTTTGAGTGAGCTTTGTGAAACGTTTTGCAAGGGTTTGTAAGAAACGATTCGAACCTTCTTTTGAAGGATTGTAAGTCCTTCTTGAACCTTGATTTAGCTTGTTTTTCTTGTTTCATTTGCTTAATCCATCTTTCATTTCATCCTCTTGATATGGATTCCATGATTTTATGCTTGATGACTTTGATTGTGATGATGCATGTTGTTGGCTAATTAGATGTGATTCTAGGGTAAGGAAAAGATGGTTATGGCTTGGACTATGATAGAATAGACTTAAATGAATACTTGGATGACTCGCTTGATTGAACCTAGTCACTGTCGAAAACCACGGTTTGATCTTGCCTTTCCACGGCCTTAGAAAGGGATGAACACCCCGTAATTTTGATTAACTTGCTTGTATTGATAAATCTAAGTGCTAGGTTGTTGATTTGTTGAAATCCTAGTGTTAGTTGAGCTAAATCTATCCTAGGGTGACCTAGTGTTAGCAACTAAGAGTTAGAAGAGACCTACCCGGTGATTCTTGCTCTTAGATACCGAAGATGACGAACTCTAGGTAGTAGTGAGCCTCATAAGCCGCTATTGGACTGAGTGTGCTAGGATTGATGTTTCGGACTTGCCTTCCCGAGACTTACCCGGTAAGGAGAGGTTAGATCCCTAAATAACCATCCGGTTTGTGTAGAATTCCTATCCTTAGGCTCTTTGAGACTTACCCGGTGATGAGATCTTAGGAACGGACTAGTGGACCATGAGACCTACCCGGTGATTGATCCCAATCTAGAAACGCTCACTCCCAACATACTATAGTTTATCCAAGGTTGATTAGATAGCTTGAGTCCTATGCCATAACCGGAATTTCCAACCCCTAGAATCCGCTTTTCTCTCTTTAATCACATATTTCGTGTTTGCTTTGTTTATTTGTGTTTAGCTTGATCCTTAGTTTGTTTTGCATTATTATATCATTGTGATCCTTGATTGATCACCACACAAAACCAAACCCAAAAATATTGAGATTTTCATTTATTTGTTTCTTTCTCTTTTCTTATCCTAGATCAACACTATCCTTAGTCACTAATCGATTTAGTCTCACCTCAGTCTTTGTGTTCGACCTCGGAATACTATCCCTACTACAAAACGTCCTGTACACTGCGGGTTCGCTAGGAGTTAGGAGAAGTATATCGACTATAAATTTAAGACTTTTTGCGTGTCACGTTCTTAGCGTAACAAGTTTTTGGCGCCGTTGCCGGGGACTAGGTTAAGATTTAGTCGTAGTTTGTGATTGTTTATAGTGTAGGTGTTTCTTGTTGCTTTTGATCTCGTTTGGTTTGTGTCTTTGCTTTTCAGGACATCTCTTACTCTTTAGGTGTATGCGAAGATCTCGTGGCAAGGATTTAGCTCCATTCAATCCCGAACCGGAGAAAACCCTTAGATCTAGATCAAAGAGCATTAGAAAGGGAAAAGAGATGGCCGGAAGAGATCTCTAAGCTGAGTTAGATGAATCTTTAGAGCAAACTAGGCTAAGGGATGAAGCCTTGGAGAATGAGAGGAGACTTGCCAATGAGAGGCAAGAAGCAACTAGGAGGGAGATTGAAGAGATTAGGCAAGCTCTTGTGCAAAGAGAGCTTAATCGTCAACAACCTCCACCTCCACCACAACCGCAGCCGGCGGCGGTTAATATTCGTGTTGTGCCCATTGCTATTGAAGAGCCACAAACGTTAGGGCAACGTATGGATCCAGCACAAAGAGCACACCGTCCGGGTGTGAACTTAGGAGATCCCGCAGCCCATGATTACGAGCTCCGCCCTCAAGTTCTACAAATGATCCGACATAATCAATTTGGAGGGATGGAAGGAGAGTCTCCTCATCAACACTTGATGAACTATGAGATCTTGATGGAGACTCTAAGGCCGCCTAGATTGGAGAGCAACAACCATAAGCTTAGGGCTTTCTCCTTCTCACTTAAGGATAAAGCCTTGGCTTGGTATCAATCTATTCCACAAGGGCGAGTGAGTACTTGGGAGGAGATGACAACCGAGTTTTTGACAAAGTTCTTCACACCTTCCAAGACTACCGAGCTAAGAGGGAAGATCAATGCCTTCGTGATGAAGGATAGAGAAAGCTTATTCAAGTCTTGGGAAAGGTTCAAAGACCTTCTCCTAGATTGTCCGCACCATAGTATACCGAAAATAGAGCTTTTGGAGATCTACTTCAAGGGACTTGATGAAGATAGCTAATTTAAGCTTCAATCTCTTTCCGGTGGGACTTTCATGGAAAAGAATGTGGATGAAGCTTGGGAGTTTGTAGAGAAACAAGCTTTGGTGATTGAGAAGTACTCCCATAGGAAGAGTGATGGGAGGAAAGCGGGAGCATATGAGGTGAGTGAAGTCACCATGAGTAATTTCAAGCTTGATGCAATCAACAACGAGCTAAAGTCTTTGAGGGAGTTGTGTGCTACAACTTTTAAGAATCAAGCAAGCTCTCAAGTGCAAGTGCAAGCAAACTTATCTTCCAAAGAGGAAGATGTGAACTACATGGGAAGGGGCAATTACAGCAACTATCAAGGCCCAAGGAACTTCAACAACAACCGGAACTTCAACAACAACCGGCAATTCAAAAATTACCGGCCTAACCACAACCATCCCGGGTTTTCCTATTCTAACCCGGATGGAGCCTTGAACCCTCCCGCTTCCACAAGCGCAGCTCCACCACCAAAGGCTTCACAAGAACCTCCACCCGGATTTACTCAACCTCCAAAGGATAGAACCGAGATGATGTTTGAGCTATTGCTTGGAAGGTTGAGTGGTCTTGAGAGCACGGTGACTTCCATTTCTAAAGCTCAAAAGGTGTTGGAAGCACAAGTGTTCCAAAAGGCGGGTGAAGCTCAAAGGGATCCGGGAAAGCTTCCCGGAAGAACCGAAGATAACCCAAGAGGCCAAGTGCTGGCCATCACAACAAGGAGTGGGCTGAGCATGAAGGATCCCTTGCCCAAGGAGAATGCTAAGGGAAAGCAAGTGGTGGTGGAAGAAGAGCCATTGCAAGAAGATGGAGGCAAGAGCAAGGATGATGAGCCAAGATATGTGGCACCACCTCCATACAAGCCACCACTACCATTCCCACAATCACGAGCAAGAGCTCGTTTGGACAAACACTTCGGTAAATTCCTTGAACTTATGTCTAAATTGCATATTAACATTCCGTTCATGGATGCTATTCTAGGTATGCCGGTATATGGCAAGTTCTTGAAGGAGATACTTTCCAACAAAAGGAAGTTGGAGGAGTATGGGGAAGTGAGGATGACAAAGAGGTCCTCGGAATTGATCCAAACCATTAAGAAGGAGATGCCTCCTAAGCTAAGAGATCCGGGATCCTTTTGTGTGCCAATTGGAGTGGGGGAAGTGAAGTATGAAGCCCTATGTGATCTTGGGGCAAGTGTAAGCATCATACCGCTTGCACTTTGTAACAAGGTTGGGCTAGGAGATCCAAAGCCGGTCAAGATGACCCTTTACATGGCGGACCGTTCGATCACTCACCCCGTTGGGATTTTGGAGGACATACCGGTGCAAATCGGGAAGTTCTATGTGCCAATAGACTTTGTTGTTTTGGACATCCCGACGGACTATCCGGTTCCCATCATCTTAGGGAGACCTTTCTTGGCTACATCCGGATGCTTGGTGGATTGTAAAAATGGAATTCTCTCCTTCAACATTGGAGAAGAGAATATCAAGTTCAAGCTGTCCACAATGATGAAGGGGCCAGCCCTTGGTGACGATGTGTTCAACATTGTCGAGCAAGAGGAGTCTAGGGAAGTTGTGAGCTCGATCTTGATCAAGGACCCGTTGGAGAAGATTATTAGCTTAAGTTTGATGGAGGAAGGAGTTGAGGAGGCTTGTAATGAAGAAATCAAGGCTTTGGAATCATTGGAAAAGGAGACAAGAGCTGAATTTGAAGCACACGAAGATGTGCTGAATTTCTGCAAGAACCACGGCCAGGGACCAAGAACCACGCCCGTGGTTTCTCCCGTGGAACTCTCTGGAATGCTCAAAAAGGCTAGATTTTCAAGTTCCACGGCCGTGGTTGTGCCAGAGCCCGTAATTTTGCCCGTGGTTTCTCCAGAAACTGCATTGGTTTTTGATCAAGCTTCAAGGAGCTTTGGGGAGTCTTCCATGGCTTTGGATTCATCTCAACCAACATTACACGGATCGTCTCCACTCAATAAAGGTCCTCCTAAACTTGAACTTAAACCCCTCCCCTCTCATTTGAAGTATGCTTTTCTTGGTGAGAATTCTACATATCCGGTTATTGTGAATGCATGCTTGAATAATGATGAACTTGCTAGATTGTTGCATGAATTGAGATTGCATAGGAAAGCCATTGGTTATACCATTGATGACTTAGTTGGCATTAAACCCTCGTTGTGCATGCATAAGATCTTAATGGAAGATAATCATAAACCTACAATTGAACCTCAAAGAAGACTAAACCCAATCATGAAAGAAGTAGTCAAAAAGGAGATTCTTAAATTGCTAGATGCGGGAATCATTTTCCCGATTTCGGATAGTAAATGGATTAGTCCCGTGCATGTGGTTCCTAAGAAGGGTGGGATGACCGTAGTAACCAATGAGAATAATGAACTAATCCCAACTAGAACGGTTACGGGATGGAGGATGTGTATTGACTATAGGAAACTAAATGTGGCCTCTAGGAAAGATCACTTCCCTCTTCCTTTCATTGATCAAATGTTAGAGAGATTAGCTCAACATTCCCATTTTTGTTACTTAGATGGCTATAGTGGATTCTTCCAAATCCCTATTCACCCCGATGATCAAGAAAAAACTACATTCACATGTCCTTGGGGTACATTTGCATATAGGAGAATGACATTTGGGTTGTGTAATGCACCCGCCACCTTTCAAAGGTGTATGATGGCCATTTTTTCTGAGTATATTGAAAACATCATGGAAGTGTTTATGGATGATTTTTCTGTTTATGGATCTTCCTTTGATGATTGCTTAGCTAACTTGTCTCTAGTGCTAAAAAGATGTGAGGAGACCAATCTTGTCTTGAATTGGGAAAAATGCCACTTCATGGTAAGTGAAGGTATTTTGTTGGGACACTTGGTGTCAAACCGTGGCATTGAGGTTGATAGGGCTAAGATAGAGACGATAGAGAAGTTGTCACCACCTACTTCGGTGAAGGGGGTAAGGAGTTTTCTAGGGCATGCCGGTTTTTACCGGAGATTTATTAAAGATTTCTCTAAGATTTCTAAGCCTCTTACTAACCTACTAATGAAAGATGTTGAGTTTGTTTTCTCCAAGGATTGCCTTGACGCTTTTTGTAGGTTGAAGAATGCTTTGATCACCGCTCCCATAATGCAACCTCCGAATTGGAGTTTACCGTTTGAGATCATGTACGACGCGAGTGATGTAGCCGTTGGGGCTGTTTTGGGACAAAGGAAAGATGGGCTTATACATGCCATCTATTATGTTAGCAAGACGCTAGATGAAGCCCAACTCAATTATGCTACCACCGAGAAGGAGTTGCTAGCGGTTGTGTATGCATTTGAGAAGTTCCGCTCATATCTTATTGGAGCGAAGGTCATAGTGTATACGGATCATGTTGCGATCCGTTATCTCCTTACTAAGAAGGATGCCAAGCCTCGGTTGATTCGGTAGATCCTTCTTCTTCAAGAGTTTGACTTGGAAATCCGGGATAAGAAAGGGTCCGAAAATTCTGTGGTGGATCACCTTAGTAGACTCCCACCATTGAAGATTGAGAGAAATGACATCCCAATTGATGACTCATTCCGTGATGAGCAATTGCAAATGGTGGAGGAGTGCTTGTTTCAAGTGTCAAAGGGAAATGAGCCATGGTATGCCGACATTGTGAACACCTTGAGCTAATAATCTTCTCCAACGGGTCCTTGAGCTCTCATCAATTGTGGGTGGAGCGGACGCGGAACTTGGACGGCTAGCGGTGCCTAGTGCGGGTCCCGACGCCATAACGAACACCTTGAGCTCTCTACCATCGTTGATAGGATCATCCGCCATCAATCCACTTGAATAATCCCAAATACCAAAGCAAACCATTTTACATTGTGAGGACCCTCTTTCACTCTTCTTTACTTCATTTACACATTGGGGACAATGTGTTTCTAAGTATGGGGTGGAGTTTGCATGATCTTTTGCATGATTAGCATCTAGGATAGTTTCTTTTTGTCACATGTTTTGCATTGTACATAGATATTTCGAAAAATCCAAAAAAATCAGAAAATTTAAAAAATTTTAGTGCTTCTAAGTTTGGGAATGACCCTTATGATGAGATTGTTTTGTGAATTGGCTATGGATGGCCTTATGTGTTGAATTGATGAATGCATATGTGGACTTGAAGTACTTACCTTGAATCTCATGAATGGATTGTGATCATGATGTTTGCCTTGATTAGATTGAGCGTTGAAAGTCGAAATTACATGCTAGTTCTTGCACATCATCTAGGAATGATTAAGGCCATTCATCTTTCTCTACCTCTCATCTTGATCATGTTGTTTGAGCACCTCAATTGATATAAATTTGACCTCTTTTGACCCATCCGGGAATAGGAGCATGTTAGTGTGTTGATGTGTGTGAAAAGCAAGTGTGGGGTGAAGTTATTGATGAAAGAATGTTATGAATGAAGTGCTGAATTTGTTGTGAAAGTGTAGACAAAAATATAGGTTTGGGGACGTTGGTTTAAATGACGAGTAACTCGACACCATTCACATAATCGGGTGTTTGTGCCTTGCCAAAGTCAAATAAACCGATTGTCCTAACGAGCTTTGGTATGTGTGCCCGGTGTGGATGCACCTCGAAAAATAAAAAAGCCCGAGGACGGCTAATCACCAAGGTTTCGGCTTTTGTACACCAATGTCATTGTCTCAAAAATAAGTGAAAAGAAAAGAAAAGAAAGAAAAGATGGAGAAAATATACACTTGTGGGAAGTTGATAAAAATGTGAAGTTGTGAAGTTAGTTCCATTCCCGGATTAGCATCACATAGCCTAGACAAAATCCCACCTAATCACAACGTTTCTTGGCCTTTTATTTCACAAGCCCTTGTGACCTATTTGCATGTGTATAAGACTTAGTGATCTAGATTGAATATGCTCATGATCATCTTGACTTCTTCATTTTTACATTTCATGCATGCCTTCGAGTTAAGTATAATTGTCTTTCCATGCCTTCATTTATTTGATGCATGATTGCTTGTCCATTGCCATGAAACATGACTATGAAGGTGATCCAATATTAGAAGCACAACTCCAAAAAGATTTTGTTGTTTTTCTGCATGCATAAATCATGTCATCTCTTAGTCTATAGTTGGGGACTTGCTCGGGGACGAGCAAACCTTAAGTATGGGGTATTTTTGATAACACGATTTATGATATTATATTAGGCACTCATTTAGATAGTTTTCCCGCTCATTCATGCATGGTTTAGCACTAGTTCATGACGTTTGCACTCAATTCATGTATTTTGTCGAGATAGACGTCTACACGGACTTTTGCATGCTTTGTAGGTATTTTGGGAGCTTTAGGAGCTTAATCGATACATTTGAGGATCATTCCTCGAGATGACACACCTTCGGGCTCATTGGGATGCAAGCTAGGGGCTAAGGAGGACACAAGGGACCTTGTTGGTGCATGCCATGCACCAAATTGTGGCTTGATGATCCAAAGAATGCAGAAGCACCAAAACCATGGCCACTGGGACTTCCAAGGGCGTGGAAATAGGCCGTGGTTTTCCCCAAACAGTTGTGACAGCTGTCCCACGATCTTCATGGCCGACTCTTGCAAAATTGGAGGATAAAAGTTTGTCCTGCAAGGCTGTTAAGGACAGACCCCTCACTCCCATTCTCTCCCACACTCTCAACAACAATATTCTCTCATTGGAAGATTGGATTGGAGCTACCATTGGAGAAGAAGAAAGGCTTCCATTGGAGAAGAAGAAGAAGCACACTAGTTCATAGTTCCACAGTCTTTTTGAGTGATTTTGAGTGAGCTTTGTGAAACGTTTTGCAAGGGTTTGTAAGAAACGATTCGAACCTTCTTTTGAAGGGTTGTAAGTCCTTCTTGAACCTTGATTTAGCTTGTTTTACTTGTTTCATTTGCTTAATCCATCTTTCATTTCATCCTCTTGATATGGATTCCATGATTTTATGCTTGATGACTTTGATTGTGATGATGCATGTTGTTGGCTAATTAGATGCGATTCTAGGGTAAGGAAAAGATGGTTATAGCTTGGATTATGATAGAATAGACTTAAATGAATACTTGGATGACTCGTTTGATTGAACCTAGTCACTGTCAAAAACCACGGTTTGATCTTGCCTTTCCACGGCCGTTGAAAGGGATGAACACCCCGTAATTTTGATTAACTTGCTTGTATTGATAAATCTAAGTGCTAGGTTGTTGATTTGTTGAAATCCTAGTGTTAGTTGAGCTAAATCTATCCTAGGGTGACCTAGTGTTAGCAACTAAGAGTTAGAAGAGACCTACCCGGTGATTCTTGCTCTTAGATACCGAAGATGGCGAACTCTAGGTAGTAGTGAGCCTCATAAGCCGCTATTGGACTGAGTGTGCTAGGATTGATGTTTAGGACTTGCCTTCCCGAGACTTACCCGGTAAGGAGAGGTTAGATCCCTAGATAACCATCCGGTTTGTCTAGAATTCCTATCCTTAGGCTCTTTGAGACTTACCCGGTGATGAGACCTTAGGAACGGACTAGTGGACCATGAGACCTACCCGGTGATTGATCCCAATCTAGAAACGCTCACTCCCAACATACTATAGTTTATCCAAGGTTGATTAGATAGCTTGAGTCCTATGCCATAACCGGAATTTCCAACCCCTAGAATCCGCTTTTCTATCTTTGATCACATATTTCGTGTTTGCTTTGTTTATTTGTGTTTTAGCTTGATCCTTAGTTTGTTTTGCATTATTATATCATTGTGATCCTTGATTGATCACCACACAAAACCAAACCCAAAAATATTGAGATTTTTATTTATTTGTTTCTTTCTCTTTTCTTATCCTAGATCAACACTATCCTTAGTCACTAATCGATTCAGTCTCACCTCAGTCTTTGTGTTCGACCTCGGAATACTATCCCTACTAAAAAACGTCCCGTACACTGGGGGTTCGCTAGGAGTTAGGAGAAATATATCGAGTATAAATTTAAGACTTTTTGCGTGTCACGTTCTTAGCGTAACAGTCTTCCATTAGTATCTTATGCATGCAAAAAGAAGGCTTAATACCAACAAGATCATCAATAGTATAACCCAAAGCCTTTCGATGTTTCCTCAGAATATGCATGAGTTTAGACAATTCAGTTTCAGAAAGGGAAGCACTAACGATAACGTGATAAGTAGAATCCGGACCAAGGAAAGCATACCTCAAGTGACTAGGAAGTGGTTTAAGCTCCACGACTGGGGGTGCTTTCTGAGGTGGATCTGTGTCTTATCCTTCCAGTGAAGTAGACTTAGATCGAAGAACTAGACTTTCAGAAGTCTCAGTTGCCATCATCTCGCTTGTGACCTCGATCGAGGCCCAAGTTGGTTGACCGAAATGTTCTTCAGATAAGAACACCTCACTTGGTCCAGGAAGTGCCTCGGTCGAGGTACAAGAACTGGGACCGAAACCTAAATTGCTTTTCTTCTCCTGGATTAGTTTCTCAATCTTAGCTCCTGGATCTGCTTCCAATGCTTTTAAGCTCCGTATATCTACATCACAAGAGACATCTATACCTTCCTCCATTAAACTAAAACTAAGAACTTTTTCAAGAGGGTCATTAATAAGGATAGAGCTCACCAATTCTCTTGATTATTCTTCATCATAGATGTTGAAGATGTCTTCTTCCAACGGCTCTCCCTTCATTGCAGCAAGCAATGCAAACTCCACATGATCACCGCCAATGTTGAATTTCAACTTGGCGTTCTTACAGTCCACATTGCAACCCGAAGTTGCTAGAAATGGTCTCCAGAGAATGATAGGAACGGGATATTCTACGGGAATGTCAAGTACAACAAAGTCTATAGGTAAATAGAAATTTCCTAACTTGATGAGAACGTCTTCAAAAATACCCACTGGATGGGTAATGGAGCGATCTGCCATGTATAGTGTCATCTTCACCGGCTTGGGCTCTCCAAGTCCGACTTTCTCATATAGCTCCAGCGGGATGATACTCACGCTGGCTCCTAGATCACACAATTCATCATAAGTTACATCCCCAACTTGAATGGGAATGCAAAATGAACCGGGATCTCTTAATTTGGGTGGCATATTCTCCTTCATGATTTGAATGAGCTCCGAAGACTTAGATGTAATCCTCACTTCCCCAAAATCTTCCAGCTTCCTCTTCCTCGATAGAATCTCTTTCAGAAATTTCCCATAGGCGGGCATTCCTAGAATGGTATCAAGGAAAGGGATGTTAATGTGTAGTTTATTCATTAGGTCTAGAAACTTACCAAAATGCTTGTCTAGATGTGTCCTCACCCTTGACGGAGGGAATGGAAGTGGTGGTTTATAAGGAGGAGATGGAATATAAACTTCAGATTTATCTTTTGCTTTCTGGGGCTCCACCTCGGTTGGCACCTCGACCGAAGTGTTCGTCTGGTCGTGGCTCGACCGAGGTACTGGATCTGCAGTTTTCAATCCACTTCGTGTTGTAATAGCCATAATCTGTCCCTTGAGGTTGCTCTCTGTCCTTGCTGGAAGCTTCCCAGGATCTCTTGGCGCTTCATTCGCCTTGTTGAAGAATTGTTGTTCTAAGGCTTTTTGTGCCTTTGAAAATGAATTCATTGATGTCTCCATAGCGTTGAACTTGATCAAAATTGCCTCCAGCACAGAATCCTTCTTCTCTGTCTGGAACGAACTCGATCTAGGCTCTTGGCTTCTTAATGGAGTAGAAGAAGAAGAGGGGGGGTTAAAAGCATTATTACCATGAGAATACGGGTTACCGGGATTTTGTTGATTAGATCTCCAATAGTTGTTGTTGGAGTTTCTATTGCTGTGGTAATTGTTGTTCCGCGACCCTTGATTGTTGTTTCTTCCTTGATATTCTCCATCTTGCTCCTCTTCGTTTGAGCTACTAAAAGCTCCTTCAATGCTTTTACCTCATTGCTAAGCGAGGTGAGTTGAGCTCCATTTGATGATGTGTCCTGGAAGCTAACTCTCCTTGCTCCATTTTCAATTCCTTGATGGGAGTACTTCTCCATATGTAAAGCTTGCTTGTCAATGAAATCCCAAACTTCATCTATTTGCATATCCATGAATGTGCCGGCTGAAAGTAGTTGGAGATTGAATTGAGTCGCTCCATCCAAACCTTTGAAATAAATTTCCAGCAACTCGATCTTTGGAATCCCATGATGTGGGCAATCCAATAGAAGATCCTCGAATCTCTACCATGACTTGGACAAATTCTCCTTGTCCTTCATAATAAAAGCATTGATCTTTTCCCTAAATTCAGCGGTCTTAGAGGGAGGAAAGAATTTAGTTAGGAACTCCGTCATCATCTCTTCCCAAGGGTTGATCTTTCCGGCCGGAAGAGATTGATACCAAGCAGGGGCCTTATCTTTCAAAGAGAAATAGAAAGGCCTCAACTTGTAGTTGTTGTTCTCCACTCTTGAAGGTCTTAAGGTCTCCATCAGAATCTCATAGTTTTGCAAATGCTAATGCGGAGACTCTCACTCCAAACCTCCAAATTGACATTGTCGGATCATAGTTAGAACTTGCGGTCGAAGTTCATAATCATGCTCAACTGGATCACCTAGGTTGACTCCTGGACGCCTGACTTGCTGATTAGGGTCCATCCTCGGTCCTAGTGTTTGTGGAACTCCAGCAAAAAGAACATCTCGGATAGGCATCCGAGGTTGTAAGCGTACATCGGCCGGGGGAACATGAACTGGGTCTTGCATCGGTCGAGGATCTGGGATCGGTCGAGGATCTGGGATCGGTCGAGGATCTGGGATCGGTCGAGGCAGAAACTGGGCCCTTAGAGCGGTCATATCTACTTCAATTCCTACTGTTCTTGCGCTATTCTCTTCTCTCTCGCGCAGTAGTTCTTCTCTATTGAGGCGTAGCTGTTCCAATACCTCCTTCAATTCGGCTTCAAGATCGCGATTGTCTTGATTGGCCATCTTAGCTTCTTTCAATATTCTTTTGTAAGTCTTTTCTGGTTCGGGATCGTAGGGAACGATTTTCTTTCCAACACGATTTCTTCGCATAAACCTAAGAAAATATCCTGCGAAAACACTCAAGAAGAGTATTCAAAAGCAACAAGGGCAATAGCCCCGAAAGACTACCGAAACCGACTTGGTCTATACCAAGTCCCCGGCAACGGCGCCAAAAACTTGTTCGCTCCAAAAGTGTGTGCAAGCTTTAAAATTTATAGCCCAAGAAGTATGCTTGAACAATATGCGAACCCGCAGTGTACGTGTAATAGCTAGGATTTCCGAATGCTAATTAATGTTGATTAACTTAATCGTTTATAGTAATTGACATATAACTCACGAAGATTTCGCAAGTGATGAATATGAGTCCCACCGTTATGTTGCTCGCGTAATTTTGGACGTTTGGGGAAATTTTTACTTTTTCCCCGGGTAGTTATTTTTACCCTCCGGTGTTATTTAGAGCATTTGGGAGCTCCAATTAATAAAAATGCAGTGGTGAGAAATGATCAGGACATCGGATATGTCCTAGAAACGATCATCTCCGATCGAGATGGACGTTTTACCTTGAGATTTTAGGCAGCAGATACAGACTGCTTTGAGGGATGAGTTTACACTTTATGATTGCGTTTCACCCTCAAATAGATGGTCAGTCAGAGAGGACCATCCAAACCCTTGAGATATGTTATGAGCTTATGTATTGAATTGGAAATATGGATGGTTAGATTACCTCCATCAATGGATTTATTATGTGATAATGATTGACGCGCATCTTTTGGGATGCCCCTATGAGGCATTATACATATGTAGACACCGTATACCTTTATGCTAGAATTGACCTAGCAGTATTAGTAGGATAACACCTGATCCGATTCAGGATTTTATAGTTCAAGTAATGCTGATTAGAGGAAGAATGTTGGCTACACAGAGTCGTCATATATCATATGTAGACGAGAGGCGTCGACCTCTAAAGTTCAAGTGAGACTTCATGACCGGCTGAGAGTATCTCTGCTGTGAAATGTTAGATGTTTTGGCATTAAAGGGAAACCGAGTTTCCAATATGTCGGTTTACTTGGGATCTTGACCAGAATTGTGAAGGCAGCATGATGTTTAGCTTTACCTTTGAGGTTAGAGGGTGTTTACCCAGTGTTCATATGTCTCAACTGAGGGAGTATATACCAGGTTCGAGACACTTGGTGAGTTATGATGATCTAGTGGTTAAGCCGAACCACATCCTTGTTGAGCATTTGGTTACATTCCTGAAATGAGATATGAGACGCTTGCATTCGAAAGACTTTTCCATTTTAAAGGACGTAGTGGTCGAGGTGAGGACCTAAAGAGACCACATGAGAGACTGAGGATAGTATCCTGAGGAACTATCCAGAGTTTATGTCGAGACACGTTCATCTGTGGGAGCACGAGTAGATCTTAGTGCTATCTTGATGAATGTTGTGCTTATGTGCTCATATGTCTTGATGTGTTTATTCCATGCTAGATGTGATGTGATTTATGATCTTAGTAGATCTTGTTGTACTATCGTAATGTATGTCATAGCTGGAGATGATTATTTCCACCATGCTATCTGAGTATGATTTATATTTATAGCTGGAGATGGTTCTTTCCTCCATGCTATTTTAGTGTGATTAGGATTCAGCTGGAGATGGTTCTTTCCTCCATGCTACCTTGATGGACATAGTTTCAGTGGAGATGTGATTCCTCCATGCGATATATATGCTTATGTTTTGGCTAGAGATGTGATTCCTCTATGCCTTGTGATGTGGTATGGCGAGAGACGTGATTCCTCTACGCCTTTGGGTAGCGTTATGGCCCTGTTTTCTAGAGTTGATGATTCCTCCATGGTGACATTGAGGTTATAGATTGTTATATGTGATGACCTTCTGAACGGAGATGTGATACCTCCAATAGAGAGAGTGAGAGTTATACCTCGGCTTATGGGTCCGAGATGACTTTGGGATTTTGCAAGTTTCAGGACGAAACTTTTTTTAAGGGGTGTGTGATGTAATAGCTAGGATTACCGAATTCTAATTAATGTTGATTAACTTAATTGTTTATAGTAATTGACATATAACTCGCGAAGATTTCGCAAGTGATGAGTATGAGTCCCACCGTTATGTTGCTCGCGTAATTTTGGACGTTTGGGGAAATTTTTACTTTTTCCCCCGGGTAATTATTTTTACCCTCCAGTGTTATTTGGAGCATTTGGGAGCTCCAAATAACAAAAATGCAGTTGAGAGAAATGATCAGGACATCGGATATGTCCTAGATATGAAATAACATGGAGAGGCAAAACGGCCAAAAAAGTCGTTATTTTGTTTCTTAACGGCTAAGAAAGACGGCTTAGGAATACACGTTTTTCGAGGCAGTTGTGGAATAATTATCCCTACAATATTTCAAATTTAATATTTCAATCTCGAGAAGTTTGGAGAAGGAGGTTCGACCCACCTTTGGATCGGTTAAAGGATAATTATCGACTTTGCTAAAGGATAATTATCGTCTTCACTATAAATAGCGGAAAATCCTTTATTAATTCATTTTATTTCACATTTTCTCGTAAAAGCTCTGATTTCTCTCAACCTTCAAACTCATATCTACTCTCCGTTTCTAATCCGATTTCAATTTCGTTTGAGTTTCTGGATTCCTCTCTTCATTTTCTTCATATCGGTACCGAGTTTTTGCATTTCCGAGTAGATGAAGGGTTGGTCGAGCATATATGTCACCAGGAAGGTTCCGTCGCTCAGATTCCGGTGAATTTGATGTTGTCCATGCGTAGCCTCGTTGTTGTGATTCCGAATCTTCTTTCAGATCGTCAATCGGGTTAGTAACGAATAAGTTATGAATTTATTCGTTTTCCGTACTGCGATTTGGCCTAAATTGACTTTAGGCTTGTCAAAATGGATAATTAGAAATTCCATTATGGTCGTTATATTATTCTGGTGATTATGGGTTGTTTGTTTGATGAAATCTGATGATAGGGTGACAGGCCGAGGACTCACGTACATTAGGTGGTTGGTTTTGGGGTTGTTTATGTTTTCCCTCCTACGTGAGGATGATGTCTTGTTTTCCCTCTTGTATGAGGATGTCGTTTCATACTCGGCTATGTTGTTGTTTACCTTCGGTTATACAGTTTATACGGTTTTATGTATTTGTTTTTATATCTGTCAGTGCCATGTTGTAAGGTTCAGTGAACTTGTTGTCGGGTTAGGGTCAGGATCCATTGTGAGATCCTAGCCCAATGTGACATCCCGAGTCCCCCAGAATCGGGGTGTTACAGTACGGATCAATTGTAATAAAAGCAAGAATTTCAGGGGTCGAACACAAGACTATGGTGAAACAAAGCACGGAATCATGTTGTTAAATATGCTAATAACTACGAATTAAAGCAATCAAAGATGATATAAAGTCAGATAAAGGGAATGTGGATGCTAGGGATTAAAGCATCTAGTTGTGGTTCCAACTCAAAGATCTCAAAGGATAATGTGGACAAAGCCGAGGTTTGTAGAGGGAAGGTGTTTCTAAGGTGGGAATAGATTACCGGGTAATTCTCACTACTCACTATCTCAAACCAAAGCTCCTATTACCGGGTAAGTCTCAAGGTACTAAGGAAAGGAACTATAATCTCAAACACACACACACCCAAGGGAATAGAATCAACCTTTACCGGGTAGTCTCAGGCTAACTCTCAAAGATGGGATGAAGGCACACTCAAACCCCAAAAAAGGATAAACCTTTATTACCTATACTCATGATCTTAGGTAAACAAACAAAGGAATCACCGGGTAAGTCTCATCATAGGCTTGCATTGAACCAGGATAGGTATAATAAGGATAGGATTTGGCAAACTTAAACTCTTAACTCAGATAAGGTTCAGGAAAGGTTCACCTCGTTCAGTTATATTCTATCCCGGCCGAGATGTTCAATGGCTGACCGAGGTGTTGTACGGTTAAGGTAAAGACTCGAGCTTTCAGGGTCCTGCTGGGTTTAAGATCATTCTATCGTCGTCTTTTCCACAACTTTCAGCCAATCACCCTAGATTTGCATAAGAAACTTAGCCAACAATCATTATGATAACAATAATCAAATTAATAGGAAAGGAATCAATATTCAAATAAGAAAACCTTAACAAAAAGGTCTCAATAACTGAATCAAACAAGTAACAAACAAGCGTTCTTCAAGTCACAATCACAAAAGACAACAAAACCCAAAGCAATAAAAGAAGATCTTACAAACTCCTTCAAAAGTCAACTTCAACTATGATTTCTTCCTTCCTTGAACTTCAATCCTTCAAACTTCCTTCAACTTCTTCAGAAAATCCTTCAGAAAATCCCTCAATTGTTGGATGCTCTAAGCATGGTTGAACTTGTGGAAAATTCAACCCTTTATATAGGAGAATTATCTTCCAAAGATAATAATATCTTAAAAAGATAATTTCCTAAAAAATATATCCATATCTCTTAAAATAAATCAGCCAAATATAATATCTTCCTTCCAGAAATCCAGCCAAAAATATAAGATATCGTCCTTCTAAAAATAAAAGATCTCAGCCAAAAATAAAGATCTCTCCGGCGGAAGGGTGTTCGCCTCGGTCGGGATGCTCCTCAAGATCACCTCGGTCGAGGTGATATTGTAGCTGACCGAGGTGAATCTCAACTGAATGTAAATCATCTCGAATCTAGTCCAAAATCAATCTTCTAAATCATTTACATGCTTCCTGAGATTTTCTTATAACTCCTCAATGCTCCAGAATATAGCTCTAATGACTCCGTAGCTTCCTTAGCTCCAATTCGGTCCGAAACGTGCCATTTTACCTACAATTACAACGAAACTAGGTGTAGACCTTGATTCCCGCAAAGGTAGACAAAACAACAATATAATCGCAGAATATACATCCATACATGCAGATTTGTGAAGATAAAACATCTAAACCAGTCCCAAAATATAGAATATAATACATGTTATCAGCGACCTACCAACAGGTCAAGATAGAGCATTTCAGACCTGGAGGTGAACTCCATCCACTGTCAGTACCGCAGTGGAAGTGGGAGGATGTCTCCACAGACTTCGTGACCGGATTGAGGCCCAATAGGAGTTTTGATGCTATTTGGGTTGTGGTTGACAGGCTGACAAAGACTGGACGTTTCATCCCTATCAGTGAAACGTGGCCAGTGAGTAGATTAGTTGAGGAGTACACTAGGCAGATAGTGAGACTTCATGGTGTACCGAGGATGATCGTCTTAGATCGAGATGGGTGATTCACCTCGAGATTCTGAAAGAAGATTCAGACTGCTTTGGGGACGAGTTTAAACTTTACGACTGCGTTTCATCCTCAAACAGATGGTCAGTCAAAGAGGACCATCCAGACGTTGGAGGACATGCTACGAGCTTGTGTGTTGGATTGGGGACAAGAATGGTCAGATTACCTCCCATTGGTTGAGTTCTCATACAACAATAGCTGGCATGCATCAATTGGGATGGCCCTATACAAGGCACTGTATGGGCATATATGTTGTACACCATTATGTTGGGATGAGCATAGCAATGTCAGTGGTATAGTGTCAAGGCAGATTCAGGATGGCATGGCTCAAATAGCACTGATTAGAGAGAGGATGCTGACTGAATAGAGTCGCCAGAAGTCGTATGCAGGAAGGAGGCGACGACCTCTAGAGTTCAGAGTTGGAGCTCATGTCTGACTGAGAGTATCTCCGACATAAGGCGTCAGACGTTTTGGCATAAAGGGGGAAGTTGAGTCCCCGATATGTCGATCCTTTCAAGATACTGGACAGAGTTGGGAGAACAGCATATAGACTGGCTTTGTACCGAGATTAGAGGGTGTTCATTTTGTATTTCATGTGTCTCAGCTAAGAGAGTATATACCAAATCCGAGACACATTGTCAGTTATGATAATTTGGTGGAGCCGGACCACACTTTTGTTGAGCAACCTATTGCAGTCAGGCGTCGAAGGACATTCCTATGCTAAGGATACAGTGGTCGAGACGAGGACCTGAGGAGCCTACAAGGGAGACCGGGGATAGTATCCAGAGGAACTATCCAGGGTTCTATGCCGAGATAGATGCACTTGTAGGATCCCCGAGTAGATCTTAGTGCTATCTTGGTGATTGTTATGCTATGTGTTTATGTGATATGTTGTGTTTTCGTGCTAGTTGTGGTGTGTGCATATGATCTTTTAGATCTTGGTTGCTAGCACGAGTTAGCTATAGCTGGAGATGGTTCTTTCCTCCATGCTATTATGATATGTTTAGGACTAGCTGGAGATGGTTATTCCCCCATACTATTGTTGATGGACATAGTGTGAGTGGAGACGGATTTCCTCCACGTGGTTGTGTTACGAGTACGATTGGTTGGAGACGGTTTTTCTCCATGCCTTGTGACGTGGTTATAGTTAGGCTAGAGATGGATTTCCTCTATGCCTTGCTTAGCGGGTGTGATCTTGTTGATGGAGTAGATGATTCCTCCATGTTGTGTTTTGAGGCTATAGAATGTTATAGGTTGTGATCTTATGAGCGGAGATATGATGCCTCTGATAGAGAGTGTGTTTACACCTCGGGATATGGGTCCGATAGGATTTGGGATCATACAAGTTTCGGGACAAAACTTGTTTTAAAGGAGTGTGATGTAAGAGCCTTAGTCTTTTAGGGATCCCGCACCTGCGCCTCAGCTAAGACGCAAGTGCTGAGCTATGCTGAGTGGGCTGAGATAGGACCCAGCCACCCCTGCAGATCCAGTGGGTTGCCCCTGCGGGTCTTCTGGTCCGCCCCTGCAACACTGCAGATCCACCCCTACGGCACTGCAGATCCGCCTCTGCGGGTTTGTGCGGCTGCAGCCGTCTTTGTTGACTTTGACCCATGCTTTTGGTTGGCTTTCTTTATAAGCCACCCCTTTGCTTCCTGATGAGGGTTTCTCATCTTCTCCAGCCTTCTTCTCACCTTCATCTTCTTCTCCTCCTCTCTTCCTTTAGATCTTCTTCTTGATCTTCTTTGATCTTGTGTG
Organism: Fagopyrum homotropicum; assembly: GCA_033239125.1. Taxonomy (NCBI): domain Eukaryota; kingdom Viridiplantae; phylum Streptophyta; class Magnoliopsida; order Caryophyllales; family Polygonaceae; genus Fagopyrum; species Fagopyrum homotropicum. The sequence goes on from BSWB01000004.1 coordinate 75,945,682, forward strand.
AGTTTTAAGAGAGTTGTTGATCTTAAAGCTTGGTTTGCTGATGATGGATGTGTTATTGTGCTATGGACAACCAACTGAGGTGTGTAGGTGTTGATACTTCCCTTCTACTAGATTCCAGGTGTGGTAAGTCTTCTCTTCTCCTCTTCTTTTCTTCCTTTCTTCCTTTCTTCCTCTTTAGCTTAGGATTTACTTGTGTGGATATTTCCTGGATGTTTTGATGTTCATACATGTGTATATATGTATGTGTATGCTTGTTGTGTAGGAAAGAAGTAAAGAGAGTCGAAAGAAGGATCGAAGAGAAGTCGGGATCAGCTTGTTGCACACCAGTCGCCCCTACGCCTGAGCTGAGCCGCACCTCGGCCTTGGGTTGAGCCGCCCCTACGCCTAACTGGTTCAGCGCTCCTGCATCTCTTGCTTCCGCCGATGCGTGTCCAGGACATACCAATTGGTATGTTTCCTTCCTTCCTTTCCTTTGACCTTGGCTTTAGATGTGGCTAGGCTAGTGTGTTGAGGATGAGCTTGATGAGATGTATGTTGGGTTTGTGCCTTAGGCACTTGTATGTATGTTGAGGATCTTGAGGTTTATATCCGGGTTATAGGATGGTTGTGGTTATGAGGTGTAAGAGATACGTCTCCTAACCATTGCAGTGTTTGATATTGTGTGTGCCTTGCTTATGCAGGCGTTGATCGTTTCCTTAAGGGGAAATTGTGACTTGGTACAGGATTAGGAGTATCTCAGGTAAGTCCATAGGACTTACTTAGCGTGCAGTTGTGGATTTGAGTGGTTGTAATGGTTGTGTGTGTGTGCATATGATTATTGCATTTGTAAACTAAACCGGACTAGGATGACCACTTCATTACCTTATATGGTCCAAGTGTATTATAATTGGGCGGTGACCACTTGCCAAAGCTCGTTGAGTGGAGGAGGTGCTCGGAAGCCAGTAGCATAGGGGGTAGGTGGTAACTCCACCCCCACGCAAAACCCTGTGTTAAAGGGGGAAGAGCCGAGGTTCTTTAGGCTCCTCGTGTCACAAAATAAGTTGAATTAGTAATGGAATAACTTAAGAAAAGATAATAAACGAATGTGTGTGTGGCATTGCATATTGTGATGTGTTGGTGTGTCTTGTGCTATTACTTCATTCTTATTCATTTTTGTTAGCTAACGATTTATACCGTGTTGTAGTTAATATGCAGGATAGAAGGACTGCAGAGTGAGCCAGATGGGTGATCAAACGAGGGCTTCTATACACTAGGATATGCGAGGGTTTTGGGGTGTTTTATCCTTGTATGGATATGATGTTGCTGTTTTGTACTCGGTTGTGATGTTGTAACCTTTTGATGTATATATTTATACCATTTTATATATTTGGTTTTAATCTATTTGTGTCTTGTTGTAAGATTCAGTGAACTTGTTGTCAGCCTAGGGTTAGGATCCATTGTGAGATCCTAGCCCAGTAGCGCCCCGAGTCCGCGGATATGGGGTGTTACGGTTGTGTTCATGAATGTATTTTTATAAATAATCATATGCTATTATTTATGAATTTACGCTTGTCTAGTTCATATTATAAATTGCTTATGTACCGGTTTAGTCTAGTGGAAGACTAACCCCATCATAGTGGGCTTGGTTATGTTGTCATTACCAGGTTCAAGAGCATGGTGGTCGGACGGCTTATATAGTTAGTTGGTTGGTGTCATCTTTTGGGTTGGATATCGTTTGTCTCAGACTCTTCTCTTGGGAGTTGTTTCATTATTTTTGTATTTTGACTCTTCTCTTGAGTCTTACTAGTTATTTGTTTTTGAACATTCATATTGGTTTTCTTTTGAAATGACAGTTGGACTGCTTTGTTCATATTATTTCGTGTTTTCTAGTGAAAGTCTTTTCTTTTAAAAAAACCAAAAGAATTCTTGTACGGATTTCGGACGTTGTAGCGTTATCCCATTTTGGGGCATTACACAAGGAGCATCAACAACCTTTTCTCTTTCTACTTCACATTCTAACCAACCTTATGATTTGATACATGTTGATACATGAGGAACATATAAACAAAGTATATATACAATGGCTTCACATACTTTCTCACCATTGTCGATGACTTCTCTCGTTGTACATGGACCCACCTTATGGCTAATATGGGAAACTCCCTTACTCTTTTCAAATCCTTTTCTATATAACCTTGTTAAAACACAATTCCAAACAAACATCAAGGTCATATATTTTGATAATGCCCTTAAATTTTTAAGCCGTTTTGCTACAACATTTTACAGTCAATAAGGTATTATTCATCACATTTTTTGCCCTTAGACGCCTCAACAAAATGGTGTTGTTGAACATAAACATATTTTGGAGGTTGCTCGAGCTTTGTTTCACCAATCCAAAGTTTCATTGATCTATTGGGGTGAGTGCATCTTAACCGCAACTGATATCATCAATATATGTCCTCTACAAGTCCTCAACCACAAGTCACCTTTTGAGATCTTATTCCACACACCTCTAGATTATTCTTCCCTAAAGGTCTTTGGTTGCTTTTGTTTTATTAGCTCAAAAGTACCTAGTCTTCTTATGATTATGAAGTTGCAAGAAGTTAGATTCATGGTTGAGAAGAGTAGTTCAAAGACTTTAAAGTTGTATAGCATGGAGCCCATTAGAAAAGGTTACAGAAATGAATATGTAGCCCTAATGAAGAAACATATGCCTCAGGCCCTCAGTTTGTACTAAATTGAAACGATCTACTTTTGTAGAAGAGGATTTCCCAAGTCGATGAAAGAAGGGTTGTTAAGGGATTCAATTGATAACGGAATATAAATAAAGGAAAACAAAGTGATAATAATGGGTTGGAAATAGCATACCGTTATGGAGAGTGGACATAAAAGCATATGAAAAGCTGAAAGTCATGTCAATACAGATTTAGTAAGTAGAGTGAATGTGAGGTGGTTGTAGTAATTCAATAGCCAACTAACTCATTTCATCATCTTCTATATCTATCAAACTCTCCAGTTTAACACATCTGGTAAAGCTTCTGCAAGCAAGTCATCGTCGCAGATCATGGATTTCCACAAGTTATTCAAAAGGGATGCCCATCAGGTGTTTTTTTTTTATTATTCTCAAATACTTTACTTTTATTTTATGGATTCAGACAGATTAATTAGTCCATCAAAACAATTGCCCTCGCTTCAATCTTCCTTCCAGCCGCCATTTCATTGTTATATAGATACAAATGTTTGATAACACCAAATACAGTACTCAAAGGGAAGGTTAAAAACTACATGTACTACGATAATAACAACTAGATTCTCGTTTTTCCTTAAGTAATAGCAAGTACTTGCATATCATATACGATGTCAGAGAGCCTGACTCGCGGGGAGAGACGCCGCCACACGCCCGTCGCCTGGTGACTGAGAGTGTGAGAATCTGAGAGGCGAGTGTGAGCCTTGGCCGTTGGGATGCTTAGGGTTTAGTCTATGTGCGAGTTTTTTTAGCGGTGAGAGTGATTGAGTGAGTCTACTTAGCGTTTAGTCTTATACAACAACATATTGGGTTGGGCTTAGTTTTTTTTTATAAATTATATATATATATATATATAACATCCAGGCCGGGCAATTAGTCCAACCGGGGTTTTGTACTCTGTCTGGATCCTGCCCATTTGTCCTCCGGATAAAAATTTTCACATTGTCCATACCCGTCTGTTTTTTGGGTGGTCGGACCGACCCGGGATGTATAAGCTCTAATTGTACCTCTGACTAATGTATATTATATATACTCGAGTATGGAACTAGTTAAATCTATGTTTTCATATTCGGCATTTTCAGAATACAACCATCTCATTTTCTATAAGATCTCTTAAAAAAATTTCTTGCATTTTTGTACCAAAGCATATGGTTTCTACCAGAATTAACATATAAAGGCATGTTATGACACAAATTTAATTAGGGCAATTTTGGTAACTAATCCTTTTTGAAAAACTATAATAGTAACTAGGCTTTTTAATGTTTCAATTAAGTAATATACCTCAACCTTTTGTATTTATTCTCAAACTCTACACACTCTTCTCTCAAGGGTTACATTTACTAAACACAAAACTAGAAAAATCCTAGTAAACCAAATTGTTTCATTTTTAATTATAGTGAGAAACAAGGAGGATAGTAAATAGATTAGGTTGTTTAAAAATAGTTTAAAAATAAAGATTTGTTGTCCAAAAAATAGATTTGTTGGAGAAAAAAGTTGTGTAAATTTTTCAATAACAGATTGTTGGTTTAATAATTAAAGATTTTTTAACTTAAAAAATTAGTTTACAAAATAAAAATTTATTGGTCAAACAATTGTGGAAGATCCATTTCAAAACTGTTTTCACATAGAGTCACGTTAGCAAAATACGTGCTCTCTCTTAGACCATGTATTATTTGTATACTCTGTGAGATAACAAAATGACTCAAAAATTTTAATGTAAATAGATTAGGAGACCTTGATAATTGTAGGGTAACAATCACACATAATAATTGTACTTGAACTTAACCAAAAGGTCAAGAAATGTATTGTTTGTAGTCTTTAGACTCCCTACTTATACAAGTTCTAAAACTATCAACCTTAAATGCTAATCGATGTGGAATAACAAAATCCCTCAAAAAGTTTAACCTAAATAGATCAGACTGATAACAAAAGATTATCTGTCTTAAAAAATACTTTAAAATAAAGATTTATTGTCCAAACAATAGATTGGTTTAAACAAAAAAAACTTACGTAAAATTTTTCAATAACAGATTGTTAGTTTAATAAATAAAGATTCTTTGTCTTAAAAAATTAGTTTATAAAATAAAGATTTATTAGCAAAAAAATGTAGGAGCTCTATTTCAATACTGTTTCCACAACGCGTCACGTCAGCAAATTCGTGCTCTCTTTTAGTGTACTATTTGTATACCCTGTGAAATAACAAAATCCCTCAGAATATTTTACGTAAATAGATTAGATTGATAATCCTTTAAAAAAAGAAAAAAAAAAACATTAAGACCCTAATAACTATAGGGTAACAATCACACATATTAATTGTACTTGAACTTAAGCAAAAGGTCAAGAAATGTATTGGTTGTATTACTCTTTAGACTCTCTATTTATACAAGTTCTAAAACTATCAACATTAACATCTAATGGATGTTGGATAAAAAAATCCCTCAAAAAGTTTAGTATAAATAGATTAGACTGATAATAAAAGATTTTTTTGTTAAAAAATAGTTTAAAAAAAAGAAAATTTATTGTCCCAAAAAATATATTGGTTGGAACAAAAAAAAGTTACGTAAAACTTTTCAATAATAGATTGTTAGTTTAATAAATAAAGATTCTTTGTCTTAATAAATTAATTACAAAATAAAGATGTATTGGCCAAAAAAGTGTGGGAGCTCCATTTTAATACTGCCTTCACAACGCGCCACGTCAGCAAAATCCCTGCTCTTTTTAGCATAGAAACTAGTTTAGTTACCGTGTCTTGCACGGGTATTTGAAAATGTATTTTTTGTTATTTTTTTTGTGTGAAAATTTTTTAATAGATGTCATTTTTTTATTATATTTTGTTGATTTGATTATGAATATTTATGTAATAAAGTACACGCTTATTAAATAATAACAACATAATTATTGACCTAATTCGTCATATAAATTTCACTACATGTGGGAGCATACCAAAGCAAAAGTGTTTAATATATCTATATTATAAAAAACAGAATATTCATAAATGTCAAAAAATAGATATGTGATTTTAATAAATGTCAAATAATAAAAGACATCTATGCAATGCAAAAATATATTCAAAATAAATTAATTTTAAAAATAAATAAAATTGTGTAAATATAATATAATACAAATCCAGAAGTCCACATTTGTCGTGAAACCTTGAAAACATGCGCGACATTTCGATTCTGGAAAAGAAGAAGATAAACTTGATATAAGTGTAAACTCAAAAGTTATGATCGCTTGATATTATTGATAGAAAACAAAATAATTGTAAACTCAAAAGATAACATTAATCTTTAAACTTTTTGTGTTTATTTATACAAATTTTCAAAGGGTCATGTTTTCTTGATAATCGATGTGGGATAGCAAATTCCATATTTTATAAAATAATTATGGTTTAATAAAAAAATATTTATTGGCTTAATTTGTAATTTGATAAAAGATTTAATTCGGAAAAAAACCGTGGAGGTGTCCCGTCAATATTATTGAGATACGAATAATAATTATACTTAAATTTAATCAACACGTCAAGAAATGTATTATTTGTATACTCTTTAGGCTCTCTATTTATACAAATTCTAAAACCATCAAGCTTATTAGCTAATCGACGTGGGACAACAAAAAGCCCAAAAAATTTAACTAAATAAATCATTTTGATATTCATTTGAAAAAAGAAAAAAAAATGTTCCCTAAAAATAAAACTTTAAGGTACGATTACATATATAAAAGTAAGATAAAATTATCTAAACAGTACTCCATCTTTTGGGTTGACTAAACTTTAGTACCCGTCTTTTAAACTATTAGAACGGTACCTCAACTATTGAGCCCGACCAAAGATTAGTACCTAGGATACTGTTTATCCGTTAATTCAAAGAACGGTGTGAATTCTCAGGGGAAAAATTATCCACTCTAAATAAACCCTAATTTCTTTCTCTTTTCTCCTTTCTCCCCTTTCTCTCTCAAATCTCGATCGCTGCAACCATGGTTTGTAAAAACAACAACACAGTTTGTGGATCTAAAAATTTTCAAGTACGAAAAGCCAAAGAAGAAAGTCTTTTAAAAATGAAGCTTTCTCCTTCAAAATTAACTTCAAGAGGGGATTTGCCTAAAAAAAAAAAGCAGATCCTCTTATGCTTAATTATACAAATAAGACAATCGAAGAATGGAAGGTGAGAAGAGGGAGATCCATGGTGTGAAGATCTGACAGGAAAGCTATTCCCTCCTTACTTGGTATAAGATTCCAAATAATCGGACAGGAAAGCTATCCCCCTTCAATTGAACAGCTTCAGAACTCATTTCCAATTGAACAGCGCAGTCAAAGCAGCAATCGACCACCTAATCGAACAATCAAGGCGTCACTAAAAACGAACCAACACAAACAACCAAGCACACTCTAATCCGTCAAATAATCAAGAATTTCGAGCGGAAAGAATGATATAAATCAAAGGATGAGACTAATCCAAAGCTGAATTAGTCGAAAAGAATGAACTCCCCAAAAATGTCGCAAGAACCAGCCAAGACAATAGAATGACATTCCCCAAAAACGCCGGTAAAGATCAAGCAAACAAACAACCAAAAAATGTAGCGATGAACAAAATCAATGAACAGAATTGATGAACAACGTCAAATCCAAGCAAACCACGAATGAAAAACACAGAGATTTGAGAGGAAAAGGGGAGGGAGGTGAAAGGAGAAAGAAATTAGGGTTTACTTTAGAGTGGACAATTTTGACCCTGAGAATTCACGTCGTTCTTTGAATTAAACGGATGAACAGTAACCTAGGTACTAATCTTTGGTCGGGCTCAATAGTTGAGGTACCGTTCTGATAGTTTAAAATACGGGGTACTAAAGTTTAGTCAGCCCCAAAAGATGGGATATTATTTAGATAATTTTCTCTAAAAGTTACGTGAAAATATTTAAAGTAAATAGAAATCGTACTAACCAAAAAGCCAAGATTACCTAAGGGAAGAACATTATGACCCACATAATTGTAGGTTAACGATCCCAAAAATAAAATATTCCCTAAAAACAAAACTTTAGGGGTACGATTACTTTAGAAAAGAACGTTATACACACATAAATATAAGTTAACGATCCCAAAAATAAAATATTATTCCGATATGAATAATAAATTGAATTTAACCAAAATGCCAAGAAATGTATTATTCGTATAATCATTAGACTCCCTATTTATACAAGTTCTAAAACCATCAACCTTATTAGCGAATCGATGTGGGATGACAAAATTCTTCAAAAAGTTTAACGTAAATAGATCAGCCTAATAATCATTTAGAAAAAAAAAAATTTTCCCTAAAAATTACACTTTAGGGGTACGATTACATAACCAAAATAACGTAAAAATATTTAACGTAAATAGAAATTGAGAGCTAATAGAAAAAATCGGAGTACATTTATTTTTATTTAAAAAATTATTTCAAAATAGATTGATTCCAACAATAAAAAGTAACGTGAAATAGTTTCACTAACATATTGTTAATTTGTTAACAAAAGATTCTCTAACTTAAAAAACAGTTTAAAAAAATAAATATTTATTAGCCAAAATTGTATTATTTGTATAGTCAAAATAATGAAAATATTTAACGTAAATAGATAAGGTTGCCTTAAAAAAACTCGAGGGGCAAAATTACGACTCACATAATTTTAGTTAATGATTCAAAAATTAAAACATTATTCAAACGTCAAGAAATGTCTTATTTGCATACTCTTTAGACCCCTATTTATACAAGTTCTAAAACCATCAAGCTTAGTAGCTAATCGATGTGGGACAACAAAAACCCTCAAAAAATTTTTAACTAAATAGATCATTTTTATATTCATTTGAAAAAAAAAATTTTAAAAAATATAACTTTAGGGGTATGGTTACTTATATAAAACTAAGGTGAAAATATTTAGCGTAAATAGAAATTGAACTTTAACAAAAAGCCAAGATTACTTTAGGGAAGAACATTTTGACCCACATAATTGTAGGTTAACGATCACAAAAATAAAATCTTCCCTAAAAATAAAACTCTAGGAGTACGATTACTTTAGACTAGAATGTGATGTCAACGTAAATGTAAGTTAATGATCCCAAAAATAAAATATTATTCCGATATGAATAATAATTATACTTGAACTTAACCAAAAGGCCAAGAAATGTATTATTCGTATAATCCTTACACTCCCTATTTATACAAGTTCTAAAACCATCAACCTTAGTAGCTAATCGATGTGGGATAACAAAATCCCTCAAAAAGTTTAACATAAATAGATCAGCATAATAATCATTTGTAAAAAAGAAAAAATCTTCCAAAAAATAAACTTTAGGGTATGATTACTTAACCAAAATAACATGAAAATATTTAACGTAAATAGAAATTGAAAACTAACAGAAAAAATCGGAGTACATATATTTTCATTTAAAAATTATCCCAAAATAGATATGTTCAAACAATAAAAAAATGACGTGAAATAGTTCCAATAACATATTGTTAATTTGTTAACAAAAGATTTTCTGGCTTAAAAAATAAAGATTTATTGGCCAAAAATGTATTATTTGTATAGTCAAAATCCTAAATATATTTAACGTAAATAGATAAGGCTGTCTAAAAAAACTCGAGATGCACAATTACGACCCACATAATTGTAGGTTAACGATCCAAGAAAAAAATATTATTCATATATGAATAGTAATTATACTTGAACTTAACCAAAATACCAAGAAATATATTATTTGTATAATCTTTAGACTCTCTATTTATACAAGTTCTAAGACCATCAAACTTAGTAGCTAATTGACGTGGGACAACAAAAACCCTCAAAAAGTTTAACTAAATAAATCATTTTGATATTAATTTGAAAAAAGAAAAAAAATCTTCCCTAAAAATAAAATTTTAGTGGTACAATTACTTAATCAAAATAACGTGAAAATATTTAACGTAAATATAAATCGAAAACTAATAGAAAAAATCGGAGTAAATTTATTTTTATTTAAAAAATTATCTTAAAAATATACTGGTTACAAAATAAAAAGTAACGTGAAATAGTTCCACTAACATATTGTTAATTTGTTAACAAAAGATTCTCTAACTTAAACAATAGTTTAAAAATAAAGATTTATTGGCCAAAAATGTATTATTTGTATAGTCAAAATCTTGAAAATATTTAACGTAAATAAATAAACTGCCTAACAAACTTGAGGGGCACAATTACGACTCACATCATTGTAGGTTAACGATCCTAAAAATAAAACATTATTCAAACGCCAAGAAATGTATTATTTGTATACTCTTTAAACTTCCTATTTATACAAGTTCTAAAATCATCAAACTTAGTAGCTAATCGACGTGGGACAACAAAAACCCTCAAAAAATTCCCTAAAAATAAAAATTTAGGGTACGATTACTTTAGAAAAAACGTTATGCCCACATAAATGTAATTTAACGATCCAAAAAATAAAATTTTATTCCGATATGAATAATAATTTTAATTGAACTTAACTAAAAGGCAAAGAAAGATATTATTCGTATAATCCTTAGACTCTCTATTTATAAAGTTCTAAAACCATCAACCTTAATAGCTAATCGATGTGTGATAACAAAATCATTCAAAAAGTTTAAAGTAAATAGATCACCCTAATAATTATTTAAAAAAAAGAAAAAATTTCCCTCAAAATAGACTTTAGGGGTACGATTACTCAACCAAAATAACGTGAATATATTTAACATAAATATAAGTCGAAAACTAACAAAAAAAAAAAATCGGAGTACATTTATTTTTTTTTAAAATTATCCCAAAAATATATTGGTTTTAACAATTAAAAGTGACGTGAGATAGTTCCAATAACATATTGTTAATTTGTTAACAAAAGATTATGTGGATTAAAAAATAGTTTATGATAAATAAAGATTTATTGACCAAAAATATATTATTTGGATAGTCAAAAATTCAAAATCCTAAAGATATTTAACGTAAATAGATAAGGCTGCCTAAAAAAACTCGAGGTGCACAATTACGACCCACATAATTGTAGGTAAAAAATAAAATATTAATCATATATGAATAGTAATTATACTTGAACTTAACCAAAACGCCAAGAAATGTATTATTTGTATACTCTTTAGACTCTCTATATATACACGTTCTAAAATCATCAAGCTTAGTAGCTAATTGACGCGGGACAACAAAAACCCTCAAAAAATTTAACTAAATAGATCATTTTTGATATTCATTTGAAAAAAAAAGGAAAAAAAATCTATCCTAAAAATAAAACTTTAAGGATACGGTTAATTATATAAAAGTAACGTAAAAATATTTAACGTAAATAGAAATCGAACTTAACCAAAAAGCCAAGATTACTTAAGGGAACAACATTATAACCCACATAGTTGTAGGTTAACGATCCCAAAAATAAAATCTTCCCTAAAAATAAAACTTTAGGGGTACGACTACTTTAAAAAAAAAACATTATGCCCACATAATTGTAAGTTAACGATCCAAAAAATAAAATATTATTCCGATATGAATAATAATTATACTTGAACTTAACCAAAAGTCCAAAAAATGTATTATTTATATAATCCTTAGACTCCCTAGCTAATCGATATCGTATAACAAAATCCCTTAAAAAGTTTAACGTAAATAGATCACCCTAATAATCATTTGGAAAAAAAATCTTCCCTAAAAATAAACTTTAGGGGTACGATTACTTAACCAAATTAACGTGAAAATATTTAGGGCCCGTTTGGTTCCAACTCCGGAAACGGAAACGGAATGGAAACGAACTTAGTCCATATGTATATCCTTATTCATGAAGTTTTGTGGAATCATTCCTTGAGGATTAATGCAAAATGCACTTGCCCCCTCACATTTTGTTACCCTATAGGGTATCAAAAGTAATCAAATTCTACTCCAATTAGTTCAAACCACAAGGAATGATTCCACAAACTTTCATGAACAATGATATACATATGGACTGGATTCGTTTCCATTCCGTTTCCGATTCCGGAGTTCAAACCAAACGGGCCCTTAAGGTAAACAGAAATCGAAAACTAACAGAAAAAATCGGAGTAAATTTATTTTTTTTTATAAAAGTTATCCCAAAAATTTATTGGTTTCAACAATAAAAAAAAATAATGTGAAATATTTCCACTAACATATTGTTAATTTGTTAACAAAATATTCTCTGTCTTAAAAAATAGTTTAAAAATAAAGATTTTTTTGTCCTAAAAAATAGGTTGGTTGGAAAGAAAAAAAAAAGTTACGTACAATCTTTTAATAAAAGGATGTTAGGTTAGTAAAAAAAGATTTTTTTGACTTAAAAAATAAAGATTTATTGGTCAAAAAATTGTGGGAGCTTCATTTGATTACTTCTTCCACAACGCGCCACGTCATCTTAATATGTACTCTCTTTTTGTATGTATAATAGATGTATTATTTGTATACTCTGTGAGATAACAAAATGCCTCAAAAAAATTAACGTAAATAGATTAGGCTGACAATCCTATAAAAAAAAAATCGTCCCAAAAAATAAAACTTCAGGCGAAAACATTAAGACGCTCGTGTAGGGTAATAATCCACATAATAATTGTACTTGAACTTAACCAAAATGTCAAGAAATGTATTGTTTGTATACTCTTTAGACTCTCTATTTATCAAATTCTAAAACTACCAACCTTAAAAGCTAATCGATGTGGGATAACAAAACCTCTCAAAAAGTTTAACGTAAATAGATCACACTAAACAAAAGATTCTTTAGCTTAAACAATAGTTTAAAATAAAGATTTATTATCAAAAAAAATAGATTGATTGGAAAAAAAAAGTTACGTGAAATTTTTCAGATTGTTAGTTTAATAAATAAAGATTTTTTTGCTTAAAAAATCAGTTTACAAAATAAAGATTTATTGGCAAAAAAAAATGTGGGAGTTCCACGGCGCGCCACGCCAGCAAAATTCATGCTCCATTTTAGTATGGATAATAGATTTGAAGAATGGACTCGTGTGCCCCCTATAAAGCCCCCAAAACTGCACAATGTCAACAAAACAAAACAAAACAAAAATATTTTGGATTACAGATTTTGGAGAAATAATTTTAAAAGTGTACGTTTTATGACTAAAAGTGTACCATAGAAGAGGGGGAAAAAACTAGAAATCGTCCTCAAATAGTGCATAGATAAGGACTAGAGTGCACAATTAAGAGTTAAAAGTGCATCGATACGGGCAAAAATGGAGTAGATAAGAGCAAAAGTGTATACCTAACTTTGTGTGTGTGCAAGTAATACACACACAAAAAATGTTAGAGATTTTGAAGAAAATGAGATGCCTTCATGCACTGATTTATCTCTCACAATTGGGATATAATGGTTCCTCTTTTACATGGCCACGTTTGGGAGAGGCGGTGGGCATTTGGTGATGGTGGGAGGTTGGTGGAAAATTTTATTGCAGTGGTGGCTGAAGATGAGAGCAGGGAAGAAATGGAAATTAAGTATTTATTATGATTATGTTGCCTATTCTGGCTATACACATTGATACGGGATAAATCGTTGACGAGTCCTGATCTTTTGACACTAACGAGATGACACATATCATTCCTTATTATAGGGATTGATCTAATGAGGTATATATGATGAGGGGGTCGACTGGGCAAATGATGAAAGATAGCTGGGAGTTGGTATGATAATGATAATGATAATGATAATGATAATGATAATGATGTTGATGGATCGATAATCGGATAGATAAGGTCAAACTCTAAGATACAATTTGGAATGTAGCGCTCCAAAAGCGGGCTAGGTTGAGATAAATAAAAACATAATTATATAAGTAAATAAATTACAACATAAGCGGTCTTCACTTGCGAAATAGTAAAAGATGAGAAATCCGAAAGACGTTCCATAACGCTAACCACAAAAGGGTTCAAAACCCCAGTACGAAACAACCAAATTGGTCTACACCAAACCGGAATTAGAAAAGTAAACCGACCCAAAAGATATAGATCAAAATTAGGAACAAGTCTTAACGAAACATGACTATCCCAATTCAACCAACACGACTCACTAGGATCAATAACCTCCATGCTCCTGCACTGATCATGTACTTGATTATGTTAAAAGTATAAACAGTCCCACCATAGTAGGATTAATATTCCACATAGACTAAGTAAATACATAAGCAGGGTCAAATATATGAAGTAGGCATGGGTACAAGCATATATGGAATTCAATGATCTCAAAAAAAAAATCCTCATGCTCAAAGAATTTAAATAATCAATATGCATCTAATTATCAAAAGTCTCAAAACCCAAAATCACATATCTTGAAATCTCATATCAAATCGAAAGATTTCCAAACAAATAATATCTCAAAAACTCATAATTTGAATAATAACTCATAATCCAAGTTCAACAAATCATTAATCATATCCAATACTCATACTCGAAATCAAATACTCAAAATCAAAACCAAATACTCATGATCAAATCCAAGTACTCATAATCAAATCCAAATACTTATTTGATACTCATAATCGAATCAAAATAATCAAATCCAAATACTCATAATCGAATCCAAATACTCTAAATCAAATCCAAATAATCATATTCCAAAACAGTCGGTATGTAACGTATTCAATGGTCATTTAACCGAAATGAGGTAACAAGGTCTATCTTAGCCCCTTCCTCAAATCCATCACAAGAATCATCCAAATAAAAATATGAAAAATATGCTCGAGCATTTTTACTTCAGAAATTGAATTACAAATCAATGTTTGCAATTTATTTTAAAACATGTTCACCCTATGTTGAACACGAAGCTATCTCCTAAATCCCGAAACATGGGATGAACACGACAAGTGTATAAATATAAGTCCGTGTCAACTACGTTGTTGCTTCTCAATTTCGATAACATTATCTCTCTTTAATTTTATAATTACTGATTTGTGAAGACTATGTGTAGTATTAGAAAAATTAGAGGTATTATAATGGTTTGAGGTATAGTGCAGGTTCTTATGGAAGGAGATTCTAGTGTGAGGAAGTTGATACTCAATAGGCCGGAGAAGCTTAATGCCCTCACTCTTGAAATGGTATGTCATGCATGCATGCTCTTCTTCTAAGATATAGGCATTGTACGTTGCTCTTCTTCTTCTTCTAAGTTGGGATTGTAATGCAATATATGTAGATTTTAGAGCTCTGGAAGGCACTGCAAGCTTTTGAAACAAATCCAAGAATCAAGCTTCTTATTTTAAAGGGTAGTGGAAAAGCATTTTGTGCTGGCGGAGATGTTGTAAAGGCAATAGGATATTTGTCAGGACATTGGACTTTCGTCGCCTTTTATTACAGAAAACAATTGATGTTAGACTATCTGCTTGCCACATATAAGAAGCCAATGGTAATTATTGATGTATACTCTCTTATATATTTCAACCCTCTTATTTCTACTTATTATTAATGCATGTCTTCTCATTCTCTCTCAAGGTTGTACTTATTAATGGAATCGTCATGGGCGGAGGTGCAGGAATAAGCATGCATGTCAAGTTTCGCATCGTCACTGAAAAAACGGTTTTTGCCATGCCTGAAGCATCACTTGGATTGTTTCCTGATGTTGGTGCATCATTTTTTTTGTCTAGACTTGCTGGTTTCTTTGGTTAGTATTTCTTCTCAATTAACCCTTTCTTACCTCACTATACCCCACATTAATTATTCACCCTCATTCTTCTCATAAATAATACATTTACCATCATATTGCTTTATTGGTATTACCTAACTTCCAACCCGAACGTAAGTTGACCCGACTTTCAACCTGAATAACCCGTCCCAATTGACATTTCTACCAAAACAATTTAAACACCGAAGTAACCCAATCCGAAATGATCCAAGAACCGCATTAAACTGATCCGTTAACTTTCCAACCCGAACAAGTGGTACCCGACCCAAACCGACCCGACCTGAGACAAACCGCTTTAAAAACAAGCCTGTTTTGAACCTGACCCGATTCAAACCCGGACATGTTATTACCCAACCCGATATCGGCCCGGTAGCCCGTTTGACACCGCCTTTAAGAATCAAAGATACCCGATAATCCGTTTCAACCCGAACAATTGGTACCTAGCCCAAACTGACCGACCCGAGACAACCCCTTTAAAACCAAGCTTGTTTTGAACCCGAACCGATTTCAACCCAGAATTGTTATGACTCGACCCGAACCCGACCTATTAGCCCCGTTTGACACCACTAGTATTGTGAACCGTAATATTGACATATCTAAAGAATAACTCATACATAAAGCAACCTAGACCGATTGCCTCTAACAACAAGATTAGAACACAAAACTTGTTTACGAAGTTCGGATCAAAGTCTTACATCCCCAAGATCTCAATATCGATCCATAACAAAATAGCTTTGTAAATCCAAAGCCAAAAACAAGAGTTACAGAGGATAAACATGCAAGTGTAAAATCAATAAACAAAGATAAGCAAGACTAGAACAGAAAGCATAACAAACAAGAACAACACACGAGTTTGAAGATTCAAGGATTCTCTTCTTGGTCCACAAACACTGTCGTCCGAAGTTTCCTTTCAAGCTAACAACCATCATAAACTAAAGCCCTCGATCTTGATTTCTCTTATGGAGGAAAACACTTAGGCACAAGCAAAACCTCGAGATGAGATGATGCTCTTCACTTAAGCTCACATAATCAAGGCTGGAGAAGAGAGAGCGACTAGAGAAGAGAATGATATTATGGTATTAAGTGAGCTTCAAATTTACCAGCTAAGTATGTCATTGGGTTTTTTGAATTTCTTTTAGAATTCCCTTCAATAATACAACTTCTTTTGTTGCTTTAGTAGCAACTATGTACTCAACCTCTATTGATGATATAACAACAATATAATACCGCTGTGACTTCCTTGATATACAAATTTACACACTAGGTATATACATAAGCAATGGTGATCTTTCTATTGTCCTTATTGCTTGTATTATCTGAGTCAGCATTCTACAAGATCATTAGTATCACAATGTGAACCATATTCTAAAGCAAGGAAAGAAGTACTAGCTAAGTATATTATCAAGAATTCCATAGCAAACCAATATTTTTGAGAAGTATTAAACATGTTCTGCTTAATACACTAACTGCAGAAGCAAGATAATGTCTAGTACAAAGCATAACATACATGATAGAACCTACAACTACATATCATAAGGAATTAACCTCATACTCTCAACCTCAGTTGAAGTCATGCTAGTTGTCTTGGCGAGATTAAGATGAGCACCAAGTGGTATGGATGTTGTCTTAACATAGTTCATGTTGAACCTTTCCAACACTTTGAGAATATAGTCGTGTTGTGTCAACCATATCTTCCTCTTACTTTTTTTTTTATCACTTCTTTATTCCAAGTATTCTTTGTGCAAGATCAATGTCTTTCATGTCAAACGAGCTTTTCAGTGAAGCTTTCACTTCAGTGCATTAATTTTGGACTTAGAAACAATGAGAATGTCATCATTATATAACAAAACATAGGGATGGATATCAATTTTAACAAACTTAAAGTATAAGCATGAGTCATATGAATATGGAGTGAATCCAAAATCTTTCATACATGAATCAAATCTTTTATTACACTATCTAGGAGATTGCTTTAAACCATGCATAGACTTATTAATCAAGCAAGCATGGTTAGGAAATTTCACATCAATGTAGCCTTTAGGTTGTCTTATGTATAGTTTCATCTAGATTATCATGTACGAATGCAGTTTTAGCATCCATCTATTCATTTTCATAATCAAACACATCAACAATTGGACATAAGCAATCTTAAGTTCTTATATTTCACAATAGGGGAAAATATCTCATTATAATCTTCCCATTTTCATTGAGTAAAACCCTTATCAACTAGTCTAGCTTAAAATCTAGGTGGGTCATGAGAGTTCTAACTTTCTTTAACTTTGTAGACCCATTTACAACCAATCAATCTAGCATTTATAAGTTTAGTTACAAGAGTACAAGTCTTATTAACATGCACAAATTCAATCTCTTAATTTATACCAGATTTTATCTCATTACATTGTATAGATCTAATAACATGCTTATACAACTCAATAGTAGGAATTGAAACCACCTCAACAATAAGAAAGCATCTTCAACAGTATGATCAAGTCTATTTTCAACATATTCAACTAAATTCACATACTTTGGGTTAGGTCTCTTCTGCCTAGGTTATCTATCTCTAGTTAACTGATAGTTAGATAAGGAAGCCTATAGTAGGCATAGGAAGCATGTATTCATGCATATCAGACATGTTAACATTATCATTATCAGAATCATGTGAAAACAAATCATGTTTAGAGGTGCTAACATGAATATAGAGAAGAAGTAGAAATTGAATTGTTTAATGCCCCCACATAATAGGTGAGGCGGAGGTGTTTCAGAAGAAGGAGGTGAGTCACTTGAGGGACTTGAGAATTCTGTGACAAAATGTGAGTGAGCATTGTTATTTATAGCAACACCATTGTCAACATCTTCCCTAATGAGATCATTATCCTCACCAAGATCATAGAATGATACATATGTACCTATATCCTTGTTATCACACTTAAGTAGAGACAATAGATTACAATTTAAAAAGAAATCGTTTTCAACAAATGTCACATCTCTACTTATACTCATTTTATATCCACTAGGTTGAAGAAAAAAGTTCGTATACACCCATAATAACCTAACATAACAAAATTTTGAGCCTTGTCATTAAGCTTACCCTCTGATTGCTTGGCACATGCAGTGCACCCGAAGGGTCTAAGGTGGGTCAGGTTGGGTGGTTTATTAGACAAAAACTCTTGAGGAGTTTTGAGGTTTTAGGCATTAGCAAGAGACCTATTGATCAGTAGGCAGCAGTGGTAATGGCTTCACCCCACAAGGAATATTCAAAACCAGATGAGATAATAATACATTTGGCTTTCTCTAGTATGTTTCTATTCATTCTCTCGGCTATGCCATTCTACTAAGGGATACCAAGGACAATTGGGTGTCTCTTTATGCCTTGTTCATGACAAAAGGTGTTGAAATTTGTATTGCAGAACTCTATCCCGTTGTCAATCATAAGACATTTCAACCTATGGTTGGCGTAACCTTTTATTGTGGTTTTCCAATGCTTAAAGTTTTCTAGGACATCACTCTTATTTCTAAGGAGATAGACCCACACTATTCTAGAATAGTGATCTATAAAAAATTAGAAATACTTCCTACCCCCAATGGTGTCTACTTGAGCTGATCCCCATAGGTCAAAGTGCACATACTCTTAAGGGTTTACTCGGTTGGTACTTGGATCTAGTAAAGGAAACTCTAGTAAATTTACCTAAGATGCAAGTTTCACAAGTTTCTAGGACATCACTCTAATTTTCCTAAGTATACTACCATACTTATAGAGGTAATGAAAGCCCTTATTTCCTACGTGCCCCAACTTAGAATGTCAAGTCAGAGTTTGATCGGGTGATAGAGAAACAACATGATCAACACGATTCAATATTCAGGTTTTCCAACAACATGATAAATGCCATTCTTTTAGTTCCTTTAACCACAACTATTTCATCTCCAGAGATGAATCTAATGCTAGAGCGAGTATGGATATCACAATTTAAATCATCAAACATGCTTTCATATAACACATTACTCCTAAGATCATGAACCCGTCTAACATTTTGAATGATTCAAACATTATCATCATGCATACGAAAAGGAACAAAACCAATGCCTTTTATACCTAGAGATGTAAGATCTCTAAGTCTAATTTCACCCTCATCATGCTTATGCAAATAATCAAGTGACATTTATAGGAGTAACATGCATTGTACATCCAGAATCAAGAGTCCAAGCATTCATATCAAATTCAAATGAGGGAGGTAACATATCAGAACATATAAGCAACACATGATCATGGTAAGACATATATTTACACAGAGGAGAACTACCAATGTTAGTTGATTTCTCAACTTCATCATGCTTTTTCTTCCTACGTTCGGGTTATTAATGTCCTTTCTTACCACAATAATAACAAGTAACAATTTTCTCTTTATCCTTATTTGAGTTATTCTTGTTCTTAGAGTTGCTATTGCTAGATTTGTTATTAGCGTGTTCTTATCTAAGTTCTGATTAGCTGTGTTTTTATCCTTATTTTTCCCTCTAATATGCATGAGCTCATTCTTTGATTCTTTAGCATTAGGTTTGGTCTTAAACACTTTCATCTCTTTGTTTTTCTATAAAATAACATATAGCAGTTTCTTCTTAGTCAATTCTTCTTGTCATATTGAATAACATCTTTAAATGTATTAAATTGGGCAATCAAATAATTCAATATAATAAAAACTTGGTGAGTGTCATCGATTTTATCTTTACAACGTTGCAGTGTCGTGCAAAGAAAAGCATCAAGATTATCATTCAAGGACAGAGAAGTGTCCATTTTAAATTAAAACAAACAACATAGAAGAGATATACAATTGGGCATGCTTTTAACTAAGAAAAGAGATTCAAGAGTGTCCTAGAAGGTTTTGGAGGTAACCTGGGGACCAAGCAGGGCATAGCTAGCGGCATAGGAGCCGACTCGGCGTCAGGGGCTTCGTGCCTTAGGACTTGACGCCCTATCTCATCAGTGAGGTGAAGCATTATTTCAGAGTGAGCTATCTGGTCAAGCTCTTCCTTTTTTTCTTGTCCTTTGTGCCTTCAAGGTAGGTTTGAGTCACTACTTTCCAACATTTTTCTGTTATAAGTAAGACCTTCATCTTGACATGCCACATGGCAAAGTCAGTGTTGCCATCAAAGGGTTTAATTTCAGCAGTGTCTCCCATGGTTGAAACTAGTAAGAAGAAGATTAGTACAACAAGTATTATAAAGAAAAATATTGAGTATTGAGGTAGAGAAAAGTATCGAGTAAGAATGCCTTCTCTTAGTATAATCCTTCGTCTCAATCACTATGAATTTCCTAACTATCCTGGAGACACTTTATGTCGGATCTAGACTCAAAGCAACTCAAGAGTCTCTAAAGAGCGGTGATAATCAACTCCTGCAACACTCTTGGAAACTCAATGTCTCTATGAGTCTCAATTAAAAAGTTGGTGAGGTAATGAAGAAAGAGAAGTGAAGACAAGAGGGATATAGACCATCTTTTGTAGGTTTTAATTGAGAAGAGTCAAGAAATCTAGCTTATGTGGTCTTTAAGCTAGATCCAGACAACTAGGTTGAGAAAGCCTAGCTAAGTTGAGATCGGTAAACTATGGTGTTAGATCTTGTAAGTATGAACAATAATGTAGAAGAAAAGTAACGAAAAAGCTTAGGTCTAGGTTTCTGATGACTAAAGAGTCACACAAAATCCCTTTTCTAACATAGACGAAAGATATTTCTTTAATAACTTCATTTTAAATGAATCTAAACACAAGTATAGGGCAGCGAAAGCGAGATTTGTAAAGAAATATAGTGCAGAGTAAATGGATAAAAAGAAAAGTTTAAGAATCTTTCACATCTAGGATTTCTAGCCTTGAAACTTAGAAGATTGCAAACATTTTAAACCTTCGGTCAATGGACACACGGTTAACGTCAATCTATGTTCAAGAAGGCTAGATCTACTCAAATATTCGAACGATCTCACAAAACAAGCTTTGATACCAATTTGTAAAAAACAATATTGACAGATCTAAAGAATAAAACTCATACAGATAGCACTCTAAAGGCGATTGCCTCTAAGAGCAAGATTTGAGCACAAAATTTGCTTTCAAGGTTCGGATCAAAATCCTACGTCCCCAGGATCTCAGTATCAATCCATTCCACTATAGATTTGTAAAGCCAAAGCCAAAAACAAAAGTTACAGAGGATAGACGTGCAAGTGTATAACCAAGAAACAAAGATAAGCAATAGTAGAAAAGAAAACATAAACGAACAAGAGCAACACACGAGTCTGAAGATGCAAGGATCCTCGTCGTGGTCCACAAACATTGTGGTTCAAAGTTTCCTTTTAAGATAACAACCATGAAAGGCAAAAGCACTCACTTAGAGCCGCTAAACCTGGTTCACATCAACTTGTCCGTTCTTCAACCCATAAACCCAGTTCTTCGTATAAAAAAAATACTTAGAGCCGGTTTCTTCAACTTGATCATGAGTTCGAGTCTTCTCAACTACTTCCTTGTCGGTTTATTCTCGTTACACACTTCATAAAAGAATATATATATATATATAATTTTTTGCATTGGTATGCGTAAGAGATGTTTTTGTTGTATGAAAAAATGGAGATGATGATAGTTGATGTTTAATGCAACATACAAATAGGCGAATACTTGGGTTTGACGGGTGCTCAAATATATGGCATTGAAATGGTTGCTTGTGGACTAGCAACTCACTTCGTATTTTCTAAGGTACTTAATTCTACATACAATCTAAATTCAATGAGTTTAATTAATATGTTGTGAATATTTATGATATGATTTTTGTTCTCTTTGTGACGATCAGGATCTTGTTGCACTGGAAACTGCACTCTCAAACCTTGAAGATCATGATGTCCAAACTATTAATGCTCTTATAAATAGATTCAGTGAAAAACCTTCAAAGCTAGATAGTGACACTACGAGGTTTAATCTTTTTCTTCTTCAATGTTTTGTACTCATTAAGGCAAAATGAATGACATTTTGAAACATATTTTGAAACAGATTGAATAAAATAAACCGTTGCTTCTCAGGAAAGACCGTGGAAGACATACTTACATTATTGGTAAGAAGAAGTATTTTCAGATGTAGGAATAATTTTGATTGACATGAGAAGCTGTATAATAAATGTATGTTTGGTTATGTGATTTAGGAAAATGAAAAAATTACAAGTGAAGCAGATAAGTGGATAGAGCAGGCAAAAAAATCAATCAAGGCAGCTTCTCCAACTAGCCTAAAAATAACCCTTAGATCGGTAAATGTGTTTATGGAGTTGAATGGTAGGGTGTTTTACTTACTTAATCGATCACGAGTTTAATCGTTGTCATTTTTGTATACATATCAGATCAGGGAGGGTCGAGGTGAAGATCTTGCACAATGTCTTATTCGGGAATATACTACTGTGGGTCGGATTGTCAGCAAAACAATTGACAATGACTTTATTGAGGGTGCCAGAGCTAAGTTATTTGACAAAGATAACAATCCCAAGGTATTTAATCTTTTTTTTTTTTTAATTTGAATATATGAAATCCCATCATATACCTAGTATCATCTTATATGTTTTTATATAACTACAGTGGAAGCCATCAAAGTTAGAGGAAGTCACTGATAAAATGGTGGATGTATTTTTCACGGAGCCTATAGACGATGTGGACTGGACAAAGATACAACTCCTTGCTACCTCAACCTCCATGCCTAAACTTTGATACATTTCCAAGGATGTCAACCTAAGTCTACAAGATTCTACCGGAAATGAACGTCAGTCTCATGATTTTAAATTTCATACTTACTAGCTTAAAGATATTTTATCACTCACCTTATTGTCCACCTCTTAAATAAGAACAAAATTTAAGGTTCACTTATACAAGATTGATCGATTTATGTATCATCTCTCAACTCTCGGTAACACAACGCTCTTGCAAGTCTACACGTGTCCCTCTGGTGTACTAATGATTACGAAGATCTGCAATCACGTATCTAATTTTATATATTCACCTTCTTTCTCCATCTCAATCTCTACTAGAGTACTGTCCAAAGCTTGTTTTTTAATTTAATTTATGTAAGGCCTCTCACCACGTTGCACAATCATAATTGGGACATCAATCCCTCATCGAGATCACCATGTCTATGACCGTACCGGTTATTACTAGGTATAAATGATCTTTAAAAACAAGAAAGTTGAACTATACTCGCATAAAATACGCCCAACTTGTAACACGGATTCTCAACATATCTTATTCCAAAACACCTTCATATCATCCTTAGAGCAACTATCACACAATAGAATCATCCACTGAACTAGTCTTCTCAAAACTCATAACACCATAACATTCTCTTCCCTAAAACATTTATCTATACAAGATCTTCTAATGATAGATTATTAAACACTAACTCAAAACCAAATCAAACTCTTAAGTTTAGCCGACTCTCCTTAATAGTCCAAATCAAACTCTTAAGTTTAGCCGACTCTCCTTAATAGTCCAGCTACACCATTTCCTAAGTGGAATATCACCACACTTGTGCTTAATTCCTCATATTCTCATCAACTAGCATGATAACTACTTGTTCTCATAAATGATCACAACCCTCTTCATATTCCATCATATGCAATCATCCACGTCTATCCTCATTCATGACTATCAAGATGTCTTACCATTCAACGGCGCGAATGTGACCCAATAGTGACTACCTAAACAGTATTATACTTAGGTGTCAATAACTACCGTCATTCATATCCGTCAATATTCCATTACCAGATACTCCTAATAATCACGTCTCACACTCTCAATGTTATTTGTAATACTTTCCATCAATCCTTAACACTTTTCCTAGTCACTACCGTCATAACCTCAATTTCCTTTAAACACCAAGATATACGATTAATACAATTTCATGAAAATCATTTTATAAAATAAATGATATAGATATAATTTTCAAAATATGTTCAACTCACAATCAACAACAAAACTAATTTAAAACAAGACGGCAACTAAGTCAATATGACTTACCTCGAAAAGACGAATCTCCCAATCACCGTAATAACTATCCAAAACAAGTCACCAACATTCAAGTACTTAATATCAATAGATCATAGAGTCTGTCATCAATCAACTCAAATAATTGCAACAACCTACAAGCAAATCATAAGAGACAGATTCTAAGTAAGGTTTTGAAAGGCTTATATATCGAAGGTTATAAAATATGTGATCATCGCTTGTCCAAGGCGAAACAAGATCATCTTCTTATACAAACATGCTTCAAGGGTATATAAAGCCTTCCAAAAGAATTATACAAGTCTTAATTCTATTTGCTCAAACTTGGGCCATAAAATATAATACTAAAATTAAAGGTCATTTCGTGTTAAAAAAAAACTTGGGACAAATCATATAATTTATCCTCCGAGGTAGTTTATGCAATTTAAAAAATTGTGGGTCATTCTTCTAATTACAAGAATTGGGATACTTCCTGTAATTAACCAAATTGACAATTGGTGAATTTCCAAAAGTCTGGACCTTTTCTGTAAACATAAAACCTGGTCATTTTCTACAATTATCCAATTAGGGGTAGCTTTACCAATTCCAAATATATGATCAATTAAAATAAATACAAAGTATGGGAACGTTTTCGTAATTATACCGAAATCCTTCTTCTCCGACAACGGCACAATCCTTCTTCCCCGACAGCGAATTAAAGAATGTGATGGGTGACGCCCAATCCTCAAAGGCAACGGAATTTGGGTTTCAGTTGAAGTTGTTACAAACGGAAGCGACGAGGCTTCAGTTTCCAACAATGGTGGTTCCTGGTGATGGCGGTTGGAGACGAGAAAATTCGGGCGCATTGGAAATCAATGTTGCAATTCTGGATCGAAGAGAGATGTTACATACTTGGGCTCAAGATTGAAGACGAATGTTTGGTGGTGGTGGATCTTAAAGACGAGTTTTGTGCGAGATGTCGACTCTAGTTAAGCGGTTTCCGATCGAAAACGACAAGAAAACCCACAAGAAGAAGACTTGTGATTGGCTTGAGATGATACTAGCTAGTAGACACAAGCAAAACAACCAAAAACAGTCCAAACTACAACGAATGAGACGTCTCTCTCTCTCCTCCCCCCCCCCCCCAACAAAGACTATAAAAATATGTGCGTTCTGAATTGCCATAAAGCATAGGCCGTGTATTCCATCATATTGGAGTTGAAAAAAGAAATTTTCTAATCTAAAATCTATCTTAAGATAATATAGATAATATCTTGTAAGAGAAGATATAGCTTGTGAAAAGATAAGATAAGATCTCATAAAATTATCCTTAAATCCTCTCTAATAGATAACTTAAATAAAAGGGTAATAATTAAAATAATATGAGATGAAAAATAACATAAAAGGCCCGAAACTTAAAGCATAACTCATAATTAAAGAAGTCGTTTATGGCCCGGAAAATAATGAACTATAAGGCTGAAATTTAGACACTATATTCGTCCATCTCTTCGTCTATCTTCATGCATGGATCACCCGGCTCTCCACGTGCATGTGCATGGGAAAGCAAGCCCTTGTGTGGTCGTCCTCACCTACGTGCATGTGCATGGACAAGCGATCCATCATGTGGACGTGATCTCCTCCTTCTACATGTATGAGCATAGGTAAGTAAGCTTTCATACACACACGATCTACTTGATATCTTCCATCTCCAATCAATGGTCTTTCATTTCTTTATTAGAAATGGTCTTCATCTCTCTTTTGAAAATGGTCTTCGTTTCCATTCCACAAATCATAATCATTTCTCTCCTAGAAATTGGCTTTGATTCTTCCCTTTCTCATCCTTAGAGTGATCTTCACTCCTTACCTTCTTGCTTCCATGATCATGGTATTTATTGGAGTTGGGTCCAAAAATGCACCTACATCACATGAATTGTGCATAAAGTATAATGATACCTTTCTTCTTTACACTCTAGTTTGCTTTGACCATTTTTCTTTCTACTGAGAAGCGTGTGAAATGACCTCCCAACTATGGGACACCAATTTGGAACAAAGAAACAACAAGATATGACATGAGAAATCCTATCACCTTGAGGTGATTGCAACACGATGTCCCAAAAACCGACTTCATTTGAATTTGAAGTAACATCAGTGTAGATTATACATTTTTGTTGTATGTCCAACACATCAAGACAATACAATTTCAAGTTCGTAGATGGGTGGGGTGTTGGCTTAAAATCAAGTACAAAGTCAACCAATGCATATAAATTGATTATTGTGTGAGGATCATATTTTGTGTCATAATCACACAATATATACCATGATAAATTTTATAGGATGGTCAGTATGTACACATATTGGATGCCGTCTTAAGTAGTCTTGATGTCGTCTCAATGTCATTCAACAGTTTGGGGTGGCTACGACTTTTTTCACTAATTCCAGAAATTTCTAGAATAGCGTCCCAGACGGCTCGGGAGACGGCGTTGACATGGCTTGGCATGCTGTTTGGCATGCCATCTTTGCCCCTCTCCATGTCGTCTTGAAGTCGTTTTGAGCTACGGCTTTTTGCTTTTAATTCTATTGAAATAATTAAATTCAGCCTTTTTAAGCTTTTACTGGGACAAATTCCTAACCTTCTGGTTTCTTCTCGGCATTATTCCTGGATGTTTCTAGACATTCTATGGTGGCTAGGAACTCATGTTGGGTGTCTTTCATGTTCACAACATGGTATTCCAAGTACTTCTATCTCTCCCTAACTTCCACAAGTTGATGCTCCAAAAATCCATTGTTCTCCACTAGATCGACAACTATTTCGGTCAATTCTTGTATTGTTGTCTTCATAGCTACTTGACCTCTTAGTAAATGTTACATCATCAACTCCATGGTTATGGTTCTTTGTGTTTTCTCAGGTACATAATTTGTTGTTTCTTGTAGATTCTTGCAAATCATTCACAAAATCTAACAAAGGTTCAGTGATCATGCACTCTTCATGATCAATAGTATTAGTAATTATAAAAATAGCATCATGAACAAAAGATCACTTTGGAAGATTAGGAAGAATGAACTTCATTGAGTCATCATCAAATCAAAAGATAATGAATCCATCTCTAACGTTAATGACAACTCTAGAAAGTTCATCTGACGATCACGGGAACATTGGTGCCTTCATCAAAATTTAAAATCACAAATGAACTAGCATCTCGTGCTTGTCCACCTATACAACCACAATCTCTAACATACCAACAAGTCTATAAATAGACTTATCGGCCAAAGCCAAGGTGAATTTCACCGGTAAAATCTCTACTAGTCAGGGGCGGATCCAAGGGGGGTAACGGAGGGGATTGTGCCCCTGCTTCCGACTAGATAAATTCTCCTTAGATGGATATATTTCATACAACTCTGGTAGCTCATTTGGTAGAAGGAGTGAAAGAGGAACCTGAAGCGCAAGGTTCGACTCATGGGAGAAGGAAAAAGAGTGCTTTTTTGTTTTATTTGGTGAGGTTTAGTATTGATTAACTCTTAATTAATGCAATCAACACAATATAATTTTTAATATAGTAGCTTATCAAACATCAATTAATTTTATTTTACAATTTATTTATAAAATAAAACTTTAAAATTAATATACAAAACGAAACTTCTTGTTGTATATTCTCATTTTAAAAAATAGACATACATTTAGATGAAGATTAATTGAAATTTATTATATATTTCACTTTTATTTAATTTAATGTAATCAGTGCAATATAATTTCAAATACAATAATTCATCAACCACTACCTAATTTATTTGATAATTTATTTATAAAATAAACTAAATGCATAAAATTAATTTGACTACCCTCTAAATAGAAAACATATACAATGAAAGTTCTAATTTATAATACGAAAACTTTAGTATATTTTTATTTAATATATAGATTTTATTGTTTGAATATTTAACTTAATATACGAAATATCTTATACAAATTTTTGTTTGCCCCCCTAAAAAAAATTGAAAGAATTTGGTCTACTAGGCTGTTTTTGGTTTTTGTTATAGAAACTATACCCCATATTTTTTTACCACTTTCATTTAATGGTATGTAAAACTAATTAATCCTTCTATTTAAAAAAAGAATGTTTATTATTTGTTATCTAAGTGTAAGTTTTAATTTTTAATTACTGAATTTGTTTTTTATTTTATTTTTTTATCTTTTTATTTTCTTTATTATTTTTTTATTTTTTGGAATAAATTTATCATACTAGAAATTTCTCATACCAGAAATTTTATCAGACCGGAATTTTTATCATACCAGAATTTTAATCATACCAGAGTTTTAATCATACCAAAAATTTTATCATACTAGAATTTTATCATACCAGAAAATTTTTCATACCAGAATTTTTATCATACCAGAGTTTTAATCATACCAAAAATTCTTTATCATACCAGAAATTTTATCATACCAAAAAGTTATCATACCAGAATTTTATCATACCAAAATTTTTATCATACCAGAAATTTTATCATACCGGAAATTTATCATACCATAAATTTTTTCATACCATAAGTTTTTTTTTTGTCTTATTTTATTTTTTTTATAATTTTTTGGTATGAGTTTATGGTATGAATACCAGAAACTCATACCAGAAACTCATACCAGAATTTTATCATACCAAAATTTTTTTTTTGTCTTTTTTTTGTCTTTTTTTTTTTAATCATACCAGAGTTTTAATCATACCAAAAATTTTATCATACTAGAATTTTATCATACCAGAAAATTTTTCATACCAAAAATTTTATCATACCAGAGTTTTAATCATACCAAAAATTCTTTATCATACCAGAAATTTTATCATACCAAAAAGTTATCATACCAGAATTTTATCATACCAAAATTTTTATCATACCAGAAATTTTATCATACCGGAAATTTATCATACCATAAATTTTTTCATACCATAAGTTTTTTTTTTGTCTTATTTTATTTTTTTTATAATTTTTTGGTATGAGTTTATGGTATGAATACCAGAAACTCATACCAGATTCTTTTTTTTTTTTTTGTCTTTTTTTTATTTTTGTAATTTACATACCGGAAATTCACATACCGGATTCACATACCAAAAGTTAAAAGAAAATATAAAATAGAAAATTCAACATTGACACCATTGGTAGAGCTGTGTTAGAAGCTTGGTTTGTTGAGAGATCCAATCGGTTGTGTTGTAAGCAAAGCCGCAAATATCAGCTCCCATCATC
Organism: Fagopyrum homotropicum; assembly: GCA_033239125.1. NCBI lineage: Eukaryota > Viridiplantae > Streptophyta > Magnoliopsida > Caryophyllales > Polygonaceae > Fagopyrum > Fagopyrum homotropicum. The sequence continues at coordinate 75,975,277 of BSWB01000004.1, forward strand.
GGAATTCCGAACAAGCCGAAGTTGAGCATTGTAGGAATGTAAGTTGCCATATTAGTCCATGTTGCAGCATTGTCTACGCTCCTACCAGCAAATCCTTTGCCTCTCGCTCCTCGGATCGATCGTTTGGACTCCATTGTTAGACCCACAATCTTCGTTCTCATTCAATCTTGTATGGGCCTAGTTGAAGGGATTATCATGGACTGAGTTAGATCCCTTCCAAAATCAATTGCACAAGCAATGGAACTAGAGATAAGGGAAGAACTACTAACCGATGAGCAACAGTTCCAGGGCGGTACTTGTGGGGCTTCTTTACTCCACCGGTAGTTGGGGCAGATATGTGAGCAGCCTGATCAGATACAAGAGTATAGTTAGATGGCTAGAATGAATCAAAACCCTATCGACAAGAACCACAAGGGCAAATGAAGCGAGAGTAACCTTGGTAGACAATTGCTTCCTAGGAGCCTTTCCTCCAGTGCACTTGCGAGCAATCTACTTAGTACGGGCCATCTGGAAATTGTTGAACAATCAACAAATATGAAAATTTGAAATTACATCCTCAATTTACATCTGCTAGAACTAATCACGTATAAATGTGAGTAGAAGCCGATATTGAACCTTTCAATAGTCAATTGCAGACATATTAATTGGTCTTCAAAGACAAACCCTAAAATTGATTTCTAGAAACAATTGCAAAAACAAAATTATTATTATACAATCCACTAATAATTCGCATGGTGATCCCGTGAAACGAAATATTAATCTTAAATCGTACACATACGGCTCTTCAACTCGGGAAATTGTACCTGTTTTACGAAATCCTTATCGATCTGGATCTAGATCTGACTTTAGATCTAGATCTAGATCAAGCTTAGATTTGGAATGAAGATTGCAATGTAGAGAAGATGATGGGTCTTTGAGCTTGAAGAATCCATTGTTGAGGGTTAAAGTTTCTGAAGAAGAGAGAGCGTAGAATGTTTGGAAGAGAATGGAGGAAGAGGGAGCGTAGAATGTTTGGAAGAGAGTGGAGAGGCGGTAAAATTTTGTGGGGTACATTAACCTAATAGCAAAATCCAATTAGCCTATTTACTAAACTAAAACTTAAAACTTAAAAGAGCCTAGTTACCTAATTAGCACAAAAAAAATTCTGGCTCCGCCAGACTAGTTCTAACTTTTTACACATTTTGAGTGATATAACACTAACACTCGCACCTATATCAAGAAGGCATGTATGTTTCCTTTTTCTAAAGGTCATGGGAATGCAAAACATTCCAGGATCATCTCTCTTCTATGGCATTTAGCTCCTTAAGATAACACTGCACTCCTTAGTGACTTCGATGTATCCTCTTTCACTAGTTGTGTTAAGTATAGGAATATCTTTTAAGAACTTATAAATAAAAAAAAGACCAAGAAAAGACTCACTTTTGACGTATGATCTAGAAAAGGTATAAAGACTGTAACTTTCTATAATCGTTAAAAATCCTCAAAGTAAAAGTTATGATTCAATCCCATAAATCAAGTTCTTTTCAACTTTTCTAATAAAAAAAACCCCGTTGGGTGTTGCGTAAGAGTTTTATCTAAATCCTTTTTAAATGCCACTTTTTTAAAAGGTAAATAAACATGAAAATGAAGCACTTTGAAAAGAAGAAAATTCACAATATCAATTCACAAATCATATATGCAAAAATAAATCAAACCATTATAAAGATCATCCAATCCTTAGATCAAGAGGGAGATTAGCTAGACATGATTGAATATAAAACATAGTCTATTATATATAAAATCACCATAGATAAACTCACAATTGTTTAGTTCAACACAACGAGGCAAACCTTCACGGAAATTGAAATCTAGTTTAAATCTACTTAATGGCTATGGGATTCGGTGCTCGGTCAAATGGTAGTGGATACTAAAACCCTAGGTTGATACATGCTTATTTAGGCCCAGAAAATCGGTGTTTTAAGGTTACATAATATATACTTTCGAAGATAAGATCGAAAGATATGATCATGGATCAATAGCGCAATCCAGACGACATAGGAGCGACATAGAGATGGCATGGGAAATGGCATAAATGCCAAAATACATATCGTCTCACAAGTGGTATGGGCTTGGGCGGGACTGGATCGATTTAAAGAGGAAAGGTGTGGAAGTTGGGCTCGAGACGACATAGGAGTCGTCTCACAAGCCGTATGGCTTGCGATCTTGCCTTTTGGACTTCTTTAGGGGACTTTCTGTTGTAGATTCATCAGTCATGTATGATCTTCTTTGTGGATCTGACTTTATGGAGGAACGTGCATCTTGTACAATTAATGTTGGCCGGAAATGGTTTAAACACAAAAAGGTCAAGATAGATACCAAAATAAGGAAAGACAATGCTTTCTATACTATAATTGAAGTATAAAAGAGCATATGATGTATATAATGCATGATTCCAAAGGTTATATGATGTTACATTTAGCACTCATCAATGTTGGTTGTGGAAAATCAACCAATATCACCCCGCCCAACGTTTGTGCGTAATGCATGTGTGCAATACTAACTTCTTATCATGCAATATCCTCGGCTAGGGATGCCTTAAGTGATGTTGCGTTTCCCAATACAACTTGTTGTAGGCGTTCTTGTCTGTCTAAAAATGACTCGGTCATTTCCCATTTCTACTCTAAATAACTGGAAAATTAAATAGACAAAGGTTACAAAATTAATAAGTCAAAACAATTCAAAGTCTTTCCTACCAGCGACGCCAATTTGATGAGGTCGAAGTGTTAACATCAGGTCTCACAAATACCTACAAGACCGCTATAGTATAGGGGGTCAAGACCAAACACAAGAAAAACGATGTATTATTTTGACGAATTAATTAACAAACTAAAATAAAGAAATAAAGAAAACTAAATATGTACAAAAAGTAAGGAAGATAAAAGGAAACCGAAAACCAAAGGTAGCAAACCCGGATTGGCTGACTTGGGTCAGGTCGACTGGGATAGAAAGCATTTTTGAGACCAAAAGACTACACACGGACCACCAAAAGTGAAATTGAGTAAAATCCCAAAGTTAGGTGGGACAAGTCGTTCGATCACAGTCAGAGAAGTATCTTGACTACTTCGTTAAACAATTTAGAAAACAAAGAAGGATGAGAGGAGAAATTTGGATCTTTGAAATGTTCAAAACCATATTATTAGGAGAGAATCGTCAAGCAACAAGTATCAACAAAATAAAGCATTGAAGAATCCAAAGCACCGTAACATGCATATAATAGATCTTAATTTGCAATTCCACAATATTGAATGTAAGCTAGATTATGTAAAAGATAACTTCAATAATTGTCACACGTGGTCAGAAATTTACTACTTACGATACCTCAATGTTGTCACCATCAATAGTCACATACCTAAGATGTTGTCGAATCATCGGAATAAACGGAGCATGGGGGTGTGAGTACTAAATTGTCTCCGAAATTCAGATCACCCTTTGTAGAACACATAATATATCTAATACTACCATAACTCACAAACATACAATCAATACATAGATTCAATCTTATATCATAGATCAATGCAAGTTAGGCTCACTAGACCCTATAATAGAAAGGGACTACTCACACACACCTCAGAACAAGAAAACAAGCTTTATTGATGATCGAAAGGAGAGCAAGCTGCCCGACCTCCAAAGAGAGAATCAATAGAAGACTTTGTAAATGTGTGGAGAAGGAGATGTCTAGCCTATTGGTTGAAGATTCATTATTATAGGGTCCGGAAGGAGTTAGAAAATCCTAAATCTCCCTCGATCTTTTTTTAAATTAAGGTAAAAACGGATCTACCTTATCGTATCTTTTATGAAGATAAGATCAAACTAAAAAGATAAGACTAAAATAGAGGAAACAAAATAAGACACTAAGGTGAGCAGAACGAGCAGGCTGTCGGCCGACCTCGTGGGCCCAAGTTATGGGTTTGGCCAGAATTGCTCCAAGATATTCCATGCCGTAACGGGAGGTCATTTCCGTGGTCTAGTGTGGAAGTGTCATGGGCAGGTCGGACGACTTGGGTGTGTGTCAAGCACTTTTGCACGTTTTTCGATGTTCTTCACCCACTCTCGGACTTCAGTCATTTTCGTCTTAACTTTGACTTCTTTTAACGCTGGGAAGCGCTTAGTGTGTATGTGGTCATTTAGCTATAGATGTGTCACTTGTTGTCCGTAAATGCGTAAACTACTTTACATAAAGAAAACGACAAATATCCAAAATAAAATATAAATGATATAGACCAAAAGATATGTCATATAGCCCAAAAGCGATAGAAAATGTAAAAAAAAAACGCTAATTTATTACTCAAGTTTAATAAGAGTTGAAACCATAATTATAAAGTTTCAATATTGAGTGATTTTTTTTTCACATCGAAAAATTTAGAACTTTTGATTTCGACGCAAATAAAAATGTATATCTATGTTCCTCTAACATTACAAGATTTAAGGAGGTAAACATTTAGAAAGAATCAATAGAAGCGGTAGATTATTACTTGCTTGCAAGATTTGAAGAATGAATGTGTACATTTCCGGGAACTCACAATTCCAAAGCAGCAAGTTTTGTGTTTCTTTCCTGTATGACTTCACTGAACGTGATTTTCATCAAAGTTGTGATTATGGAGCGGAGCTTCTGTCGGACTGCCCGGCTGGTAGGGTACGAAACCTCTTCCACCAAACACAGGTCTCATGAACTTGTCATCAAATTTCCTCCACAGGTGATGCACAGTCCATGTGGGATGCCTTATTAGCATCCCTAAGCACCGCCCATTTCTCCTAGGTTCGCTATTCTCTTTGTTTTCCTCATTATTATCGTTGCCTTCTTCGATGAACGGAAGGCTCAAGCTCTCGAGGCTGGGAATATCAGTCGCATCTGAAACAGCCGGAACATTGCGTCCCAACAGCGCCTCTATCAAAGGCTTTGTTATTGACCCGAACACCTGCCAGGATATACCTGAATCATATCAACTTCATTTCCTCAAATTTTGAGCAATGAATTCAAGAGACCTACCACAGTGCTGAAGAGGACTACAATTATGGTACTTGTTATCATCAGTGAGTTCTCTGATGAGTCATCGTCCGAATCCGAAAACTGCAATTCCATAACATTAAGTAAAAACAACTCTACATTGAAACTTGAAAGTATTGTGTTATTTTTTACCTGATTGTAAGACAAAGCTATAGTAACTGCACCTCTCATCAGCCCTGCCCACCATATTATGAACTGCATTTTCAAACAGCTCATCTTTTCATATTTGGGAGCTTCGTTGGTACAAAAATAATAGATAATTGGTGGAAAAGACTTACCTGCTTACGAAAGGGGAGTTTTCCGGCTTCTCTTCTCTTTGTGCAGTTGGCAATGCCTGCTAGTGGGAAAACAAACGCTGCTCTTCCTACCAGGACTAATGCCAGCAGTGTTGCACTCACTGCAAACGACGTTCCTGCACTGAATTGGAGACCATTTTATTCGTCTTTACCCAAACAACAAACTCGATTACAATGAAACACTTACCTTGCATTGCTGTCTTTCCATTTGTCAATGTCCAAGGCATCCATGCCAACATACAAGAAGATGAATGTTTCTGCAATGAACGACATTGTGGCGAACGCATGCCTGGAATCAAAATTATTAGAATCCTAGAAGAAAACCATGAAAAATGTTGGACTCAGATTCTCACTTGGTTGTAATCCTTGAGCTCTCCGTAATGTTATGCCATGTGTAGTGTGACATGACAATGCCACAAAAGAAAACAGTCAAAATCCCGCTAAGATTGATAAGCTGCAACCAAAGATTCATCAATGTTCTTCAATTAAGCAAAACAGAGAATAACTTGCACTAAAAACAAGTTTGAAATTGTCTATGCTACCTCGGCTATCATGTAAGATAGATATGCCATAAGCATCATGATTGCGATTTCACGATCTGTCGAATGCCTGTTGCATCATACCGTAAGAGACGTCAGCCCATTTAGATTAACAAAATGATTATCAGTGACAATATATATGTTACTGAACTATACCTTCCGATGTAAAGTGTCTTAATGATGTAAGCACTTAAAAGGCCAACCTGTACATTTCCCGCAAGCAATCAGTTAAAAATGTACATGCTAAAAACACATATTTTACTAAGCCGATGTGCAATATAAGAAGCTTGAGATGAAGACAAACAGAGCAATGGGCTATTGTTATTCAGAAAAATACCAAAAATCAGAAATACTTTAGTATCTTGAAGTGGATTAACAGTTTATTTCTATCAAGTTGGGTCAGATGCAACAATATATCCTACTAAAAGTAGAAACATAGTAGAAGAGAGAGGACCTAGTGCAAAAGGATTATGTTTTCATACCGTAAGACCAAGAAGAGTGCTGGTGAAGAAGAGGTAGAGGAAGGTCCCAATCAAGCTCAAAGCTGTCGTGGCACTAACTTCACTGAAATCCAGTGATTGTATGGCATTGAAAAGCACTATGGAGGTTGCATCATTAACTACACCTTCTCCAAATACAATACTGTAAAGCAATGGTGTTTCATCCTGACTAAGAACCTACAAGACGCAGAACCATAATGTATTAATCTAATATACTCACATAAGTTCTTTATTGTTTAGTTGTTATAATTGTACCTGCAAGGTACAAACTGAATCTGTTGCCGACAATATGGCACCAACGGCTGCAGATTTTGAAAGTTCAATCAGTAGATGTGTCTGAACGTATCCATATTACGTACGACTATGAATTACCCAATGTATACATACTATGACTATGAATTACCCAAATAGTCTTGGAGATCCAGCTCCGTCACACCCAGTCTTTTGAACAGAAGAAAAGCACCTACACATGACACGATCACAAATATCATTTTTATGCAAAGTGATGAGAGTGACATGTAAAACTACTGTTTTCAGCTTACTCAACTGCAAATAAGATCTTTTTTTAAATGCATTTTTCCTCATGCTAGCTAGTAGTAGCCCAAGCCGATGAGCTATGTGTTCTACTACTCGACAGAGTACACGGAAAGATAGCCAATGGTTCCGTAATTTCATTAATGTTGCAACATATACTAATACTAGCATGAAATAAAGGAGACTTCTCCCAGTAGATAGATATTGAAACTTGATGATGGAGAAAAAATCAAGATTGATCCGAATTGCGTTTCAAGCTGAAGTATAGCAAAATTATCACCCAAATCTCAGAAATGATTACAGATATATAAGAAACAATAGAGGTATAATCTTACCGAGGGAGATTAGGCAGAAGGATATAATGGTCCCAAGGACTCCAAACAACAAAATTGTGGAGAAATTCTTGAAAAACTGTTTTTTCTTAACCTGGAAACTGTAACAAGTACATAAACTCAGATATAGAATTCCTCATACTTGTCAATCCATGCATATGACCTAAGTATGGTCGAGTGCGTTAAACTGAGGTGGAGTGAATTACCCGGCATTGAATATGATTGGAGGGAGTAAATAAATGAAGAATAACTCCTCACTGAACTCCAATATCTGCGAGCTCTGTCCTTTACTAAACAACAGTACTACTCCTCCAGATATCAAACCCTAATTTCGACAGACACAAACAACAATTAGTGAAAAAGTTAGCCAAAATTGAAAGAACACTGGAGACTTATCTCTCAATAATATGAAATCAGAGGCATCATGATCCATGAAACCATAGAATTCAGCAATGAACGCACCAGAAGAAGAGCGGTGATGGATTCGTTGGCCCATCGATGCTCTTCCAGCAAATGGCCGATGATTATGCAAGCGCATAGGAGGGAAAAGAAGACAGTGATAGCTATGACGGTGGTGGTGTTGAACGATGAGTTGTGAAGCTTAGACGATAGAAGATCGAAGAGGGTCGACATCTCTTCCACTGCGTCAATGCTGTAAGCTTGGCATTCACAACTTGTTGATTCCAATTTTGGGTCCCAAAATTGTAGAGATGATGTGTATATATACAAAAATGAGGGACGAACAGGAGACAAAATTGGGAGAGTTTGGAGCTTGGAAGCAAGTAATCATTCATTTCAGATTTGAATCTTCTCTCTGCCTCTATTATTTTTTCTTCGTCTCTTTTCTTTGGTTTCTCCATTGAAGAGGAGCAAGCAAGACTGGTTGGTGGTCATACCTTTCAATACTAATCGGCAATGTATGCCATGGAAAGGAGCCGTTGACTGGTCGTTATCATAGAAAAGGAAAAAAGAAAGACGCCTAGGAGAATAAGAGATTAGAGAGTCGTGCAAGTACATGGGAGTGGGGCCCACCAGATGACGGGTGAAGATTGAAATGAACGTGATCGAGGGTTGTCCTCACTGTTATTCCGTGGACCTGCAAGCATTATATTATTATTGGTAAGCGATCATGAAATTTGTCGGCTGATATGTCAAGACGGTCGACGCTTTAATTATCTTATCTTTTTTTTTTGGTGGGAAGAAATTATTTTATCATGAGTATAACTAGTCGTGCGAACAACTCCAACACTTTCCCAATCCGAATTATATTTAATCTACAAATTTATTTTGCTAATTAAAAATGTACAACGTTTTTATTGTTTCCAATTCGAATGATTATTCAAATTCTTCTTCTTTCTTTTTGTATCAGTAGTAGTATAGAATGAGTTTGTTTGATTTTTTTTTATCCTTTTATAATCTCTTTATATTGTTTTACGGTCATAAATCTTGCAACCACTAAATTAAATCACAACTCACTAAAACAAAACTTACAGCCTAAATTTATCATAATTATAAGGCTAAATATTTTATCACAATTTTTAATTTATGTTTTTAAATTTTGGATTTTGGTTTTCAATTTTAAATGTCAAAACCAATTATTTTGTGTCATCCTTTAATCAACAAAACTAGTTTAGTGTCCGTGTCTTGCACCGGTATTTATAAAATAAATATATCTATAAAAAAATTATATATGAATTAATTGTTATATGCGTATATTTTTAGTTAAAATTTGTTGAAGCTAAATTTATATTTACATTAAAAAAATTGCGAGTTTATAAACAAACACACACCGTAATTGTTGATTATATTCATTATGTACTTATCACTACATCTAGAAAGTACGGTAATATATGTTATGATCAACTTCATTGAATACTATAATATTTGTTTTATCTTGTAATGTTAATCTGATATGAATTAAATAACAATAATTGTTAATAATCGTTGAGGGATTTTGAAAAAGTGATGAAAATATGACTTGAATTAAAATAATGTGCATAAAGAGTAATGTTTGAAAACTAATTATGAGAAAAAAGATTTTTAAAAAACTATTGTAGCGGAAAAAATATAGATTTGCTTTGTTAAAGTAAATGAAATTTTCAACTAAGGTATGATTTATTCAATTTTCCGATTTTATAATTGAACTTAGAAAATAAAGCCAATTAAATATATTTAACGTAAATAGAATGTGCTTATAATCTTTCAAAAAGATTAAGGAAAAATCATTTCAATAATTAATCGACCCAAAAAAAATCCCTTAAGAAAAATTAGAACTTAGCGAAATATTAAGTGTAAAATCGTTAAAAACTATCATAATGCACATACATTAGGTCAACGACGTGCATAACAATATATCAACGACCCACAATACAGTATTTTAACGATAGGTCAACGACTCACATGAAAGTAGGGCAACGACCCACATGAAAGTAGGTCAACGACCCACATAAAAAAATTTAATTAGATATGAATAAAAATTATACTTTAACTTAGTTAGAAGCCACAAAAAATAATTTATTTAATTTTCAAAGTCTTTGTTTACCTAAGTTGTCAAACTATCATCTTTATTTGATATTTGTTACGCTAGAGATGTAGCACAAAAAACTTTACATTTATAAACTCGATCCAATCTCCTAAACTACCTAGCGAAACCCGCAGTGTACGGATCATTATATAGAAGGAAAGTATTCCGAGGTCGAACACAAGGACTGAGGTGAAATCAAGTCATTCAATGATCAAAGATAATGCAAATCTAAACTAAGATGAGATGAGGAATAAAGAAGGTGCAAAACACAATATTTTTGGTTGGTTTTGGGTGATCAAACAAAGATCACAAATATATCAACAAATAAGCAAACAAACACACAAACACAAAGATAAGAGATAAGAGGTAAGAAGTGCGGATTCTAGAGATTCGGAATTCCGATTATGACTATGGACTCATGCTTCTAAAGATTAAAGGAAAGTTGCGGTTGTTCGGAGTTGGGTGTTTCTCCAATGGGAGCAATTACCGGGTAAGTCTCATGCTCCACTAGTCTCGAACCTAAGGTCCTATTACCGGGCAAGTCTCAAGGAACCTAAGGACGGGAATTCTACACAAACCGGCCACTACCTAAGGGTCAAACCCCTCCTTACCAGGTAAGTCTCAGAAAAGGTAGGTCTTAGGCAACGATCCTACACTCAATCCAATAGCGACTTTTTTGGCTCACTACTACCTAGAGTTCATCATCTTATGTATCTAAGAGAGGAAATTACCGGGTAAGTCTCATTCCTCAAAAAGGTTGCTAACATTAGGTCACCCTAAGCTAGATTAGGATAAAAAAAAACACTAGGATTTCAACACATCTACATCCTAACATCCAGATTCATCAATATAAGCACAACAGAGAAAACCACGGGAAAAACCACGGTCGAGATTTTGGATGAACAGGCTGTGGTTTGAGTCTGAGTTTGGGTTTCGAACACAAATCCATCCTAAGCTAACATGGAAGTCCATAAAATCATACTCCAAAGCATAAACATCATTCCTTCACCCTAGAATCACATCTCTTCAGCCAACAACATACAAATCAAGATCAAACTTCATAAATAAAGCATGCTTGCAAGTCATAGCTAGATAATGAAGAATGAACCAAAGAAAAGACATTATAAAGCTAGAATAGAAGTTACCAAGTCTTACAAAGACTCCAAGAGCTGCTCCAAGTTGTCAACAATGGAAACCTCACTCAAAACCACTCAAATCTCACTACAAAACTAAAATCTACACTAATCTCTCCCAAGAACACCCACAAGGGTGCTTGGAAGAGAAGCTACAATGGAGGAGTGTTGGAGAAGAGCTAGAGGAGAAGGGTCCAAAAAGGGAAGAAGATTCCCAAAATCAGCCTGCAGGACCACTTAAGTACTCCACCAAAAAGCAAGGGTCGGACAAAGAAATCGTGGGACACGTGTCACAACTGTCCAGAAGAAACCACGGCCAAAACCACGGTCTAGATTTTCCTCTGGGCCGTGGTTCTCTCCAGGGACGGATCCAGGATCTAATTTTTGGCTGGGCTAGGTCAAGGTGTGTATATAGTTTTGATTTTTTTTATTGTATATTTAGAGTTAAAAAGTTCATGTTAAAATTGTAAATATATTAAAATTGAATATTTTATTACTTAGATATCAAAACAAATTGATAATATATATGTATATAGATTGTCACTACAATATTTTAGAGACTTATATAAAGGATGAAACTAGTTAAAAATATTTAAGGGCAAATTTGGTTAGTAGGCTATTTAGAGAAATAGTGATAGTAAGTAGGCTTTTTTGTTTTTCAATTAAGTAAATATACCCCTCTTATTTTTTTTTACCATCAAACCTTCTCCATCCTCTTGTTTTCTTCTTTCTTCCAAATGCTTTTTAAAAACTGAATTTCTTTTTTTTATTTTCTTTTATTAATTTTTTTTGTTTTTTTATTTTCTTTATTTTTTTATTTATTTTCTAGAATGAAGAATTTTTTCACATACCGGAATTATCACATACCGGAATTTCCACATACCGGAATTTCACATACCGGAATTTTCACATACCGGACCGGAATTTTACATACCGGAATTATCACATACCGGAATTATCACATACCGGATTTTCACATACCATAATTTTCACATACCGGAATTTCACAAACCGGATTTTCACATACCAGAATTATCACATACCGGATTTTCACATACCGGAATTTCACATACCAGAATTTCACATACCGGACATTTACATACCGAAATTTACCTACCGGAATGAATTTTTAATTGTCTAATATTTAATTTTGCAAATTTTAGGGGGCTCGTTGTAATTTTGCAATTTTTTTTTATTGTAATTTGCGTATATGATGACGGTTTGCAAAAATGGGTCTATCACCGTCTCCTTTGGTTTCCAAAAGACTTGTTCTTTTTCCCAGTTGACAATGACAAATGACAAGACGTGGAGGAGTTGAGCATTATTTGAGTGTAGAATTATATGTTAAAATTGTCTCAAAATAAAAGTATTACGAAAGCACAAGGATCAAGTGCTGATTGTGCCGCTAGTTTTAATTCAGAAATTTCTGGAATGAAATTTCTGGTATGAACTTTTCGTATGAAATTTTTGGTATGAAAAATTCTAGTATGAAAAAGTTCTAGTATGAAAAAAATTCTGGTATGAAAAAAATTCTGATATGAAATTTCTGGTATGAACTTTTCGTATGATAATTTCTGGTATGAAATTTCTGGTATGAAAATTCTGGTATGAGAATTTCCGGTATGAGAAAATCAGTCCAGAAAATAAAAAAGAAAATAAAAAAATAAATAAAAAAGGTAAGAAAAATAATAAAAGAAAACAAATTCAGTAATTAAAAATTATACTTGTATAACAAATAGCAAACATCATTTATTCTTTCTTTCTAATAGAAGAGTTAATAATTTTTACCTACTATTAAATGAAAGTGGTAAAAAATTTGGGGTACATTTTCTTAAACAAAAACTAAAAAAAGCCTAGTATGTCAAATTCTCCCAATATTTAATTGAAAGAATATTGTTTTTGTCATAAATTATAATGCATTTTTAACAAAGTATTAGTTTATATTCGAATTATCCGATAAATTATTTTCAAGTAGAAACCATAAGAAGAAGAAGAAAAAAATAAATAACTTTTACACGAGTTAGGACAAACAAAAACAAATTATTTTATAAATATGCAATTTAAAACCGAAACTTTAAGGTCTTTTAAAAGGAAAAAAAAACATTTAAAAAAAAGAAAGAAGGAAAATAAACCAAATGTTCAGTGGGATGATTCGAACTCAAGACCTAAGTGAACCTTCAATTACTCATACACCACTGTGCCATCATGTGCTTATGTGTTTGTCATTGAAATGTTTTGTTGTTAAAATGGGGTGGGCTGTAGCAAACCTCAGCCCACCCCTAAATCCGTGCCTGGTTCTCTCTGTTCAGTCCTCTTTGGATCATTAAGCCATGAGTTGGTGCAAGACATGCACCAACAAGGTCTTTTGTGTTCTCCTTTGCTCCTAGCTTGCTCCTTAAAGAGTCCGGATGTGTGCCACCACAAGGAATGATCCTCGAATGTATCAATTAAGTTCCAAAAGCTCCCCAAAATACCTACAAAACTGACAAGAGCTCATGTAGACGTCTATTTCGATAATATACATGAATTAAGCGTAAACGTCACGAACTAATGCGGAAACATGCATGAATGGAAAGCAAAACTATCTAAAAGAGTGCCTAAACTAGTGTCATAAATCGTGTCATCAAAATACCCCATACTTGCCACTTGCTCGTCCCCGAGCAAGGTTCAACTATAGGCTACGAGATGACATATTTTATGAATGCGTAAAAATATAAAATCTTTTTGGAATTGTGCTTCTAAAGATGAATCACCTTCATAGTGATGTTCATGGCAAAGGACAAGCAATCATGTATTAAATGAATGAAGGCACGGAAAAACAATCATACTTAATGTTCGCTCAAAAGTGTGCGTCACTAGTTTTAAATTTATATCTAGAACTCAAAGCAAAGCGAACCCGCAGTGTACGGATCAGCTGTAGTAAGGCAACAAATTCCAGAGTCGAACTCAGAGATTTGGTGAGAATAAAATCAAATTCAAGTATCCGACTGCGGCTTTCGATTCAAGACACTTCTAAAGATTAAAGGACAGAATTTATATTGCCAAGGTTATGTGTTTCAAAGGTAGATATCGTACGGTGAAGTTCCGAAACCTATTTGTCTAGTCCAAAGGCTCGCTCTATAGAGGTTGTTGAGGCTGCAATATTTCAAGATATAAGGACAAGAATTACACTCAAACTAACTACCCAAAATCCCAGGATGTGACTCTCTAAGGTAAAGATAGAAAGCACACTTAAAACCTTAATAAAGGATGTTGAGTCTCTCTATTACCCAAATCTTACAATCTTAATCTATTAAATGTAGAATCAATGATGAAATCTCTTCAAACACTTAAATAGAGGTTAAAAAGGTTAAGTAAGGTTGGGATTTCGGCAAGGATTAACTTTGGTTAAAGAATAATTCAACTAAAGATCGTCAAAGGAATAAATCGACTGGATCTTGAGAAAATCGTCCGATTTTCCTGAAGAATAGCACGATTTATATGTTGTCGCAAAGTTAAAATCTAAACTCTCAGGGTCTAAATGTTTGAATGAGTTCAGTCTATCATCATCTAAGCCTCAATCATCAACTATTCTCCCTAGAATCAAACATGTTTTAGTCAACCATTTTCAAAATCAAATCAAAATTGAGATTGAGTGAATAAATCAAATAAACCCGAATCTTGAATAAAAACTCAATAATCTCCAAATCTGTAAACCAAATTCAAACCTAATCAAAGTATCTCTCAAATTACTCAGTAATATGTTCACAACTCACAAGAATCACAAGGGAAATAAATAATCTTCACAAATAATGATCAAGATTGACTTCCCGGCTATTTTCTTTCAATCTCCTTCCAAGAATCTTCAATCTTTCTCAAACGTGTAAAGATTTCCTGCTGCGGAGCCCCCGTTTCCCTTCCTAGGGTTCCAATCTATAGTTCCTTGCTAATGGCCGCTTGGAAAAACACTTCTCCAGCCTAAAAGTGATGGGCTTTGAGTTGTCTTTATCCTTGGGCCAAAAGGTAGAAAAATCGTGCTAGTCGATTTACAATGAAAACCGTACATTTTATGAAGGAAAAATCGTCCGATTTATATGTAATTGGCACGATTTTCTTCAACAGAGAATGCTCGTCTTTTGGCTTGTTTCCTTCATCCCTTTTGTGACTCTTTTACGCAACTCCTTTTCTATTTGTAATTCCTCTAAGACTTCTTAAGCTTCCCTAATAGCCTTAGATGCTCCTTGCTCCACTTTTGCTTCCAAATCCACCGAATTTACCTACAATTCAACCAAAACTCGTGTAGACCTCTATTTCCGGAATATAAATGAGTAAAGCCTAAAAGGTACACAAGTTCTCTCTAAATGCAAGGTAAATCGAGGTAAACCTCTACAATATGCATGATTATAATGGTATATAATTCATGTCATCAAAATACCCCATACTTGCCCCTTGCTTGTCCCCAAGCAAGATTCAAACCTAGAATACAAGATGTCATGGATTATATATATGAAAACTCAAAAACCTTTTGTTTGGTAGTGCTTCTTCTTATTGGATCACCCTCAAAGTGATGTTTCAAGACATAGGAAGACAAGGCATGTATCAATGATAATAATAATATGAACTAACTCTCTTTTCTTTCTCAAAAACACAAATAAAAGACATGATGAAGATGTAGAGGCAATTAAAATCAAACAAGTCTAAGCCATGAAGTCTTAAATACATGCATAAAAGTCTCAAGGTCTTCCAATCAAAGAAAAGGTCTACGAAACGTGTTAAAGGAGGGAATTCTTTTAGGGAATTATGGTGCTAATCCGGGAAAGAGAAACAACATAATATCTTCAAGAACTTTACTTCATCACACATGCTTTGCATGTGAAAGCTTTGCTTTCTTTATACTCTACCTTTTGAGAGTATGGACAGCGGTGCACAATAACCGAAGCCTAGGAGATCGGCGTTTCTCAATTTCGAGATGCCTCAAACCCTTGATGCACATACCATATCCCGTTAGGACTTGTCGTTCAATCGGACTTTGACAAAACACAAACACCCGGCTATGTGAATGGTGCCGAGTTACTCATCCTCATGTTCAACGTCCCCAAACTTATAATTTGCTAAACTTTCACTTAACACATTTTTATTTGCCCTCCCACATCAAACATGCCTTTTTTTCAATCACCTATCTTAATTCCCGGATGGTAAAAAGGAGGTCAAATATTTCACTGAGGAACTAGCATTAACAAGATATGAATTAGAGAAGGAGTGAATTGTCTTGATCATTCTTATATGATGCAAAAGAACTTATAATATAGCTTCGAACATTATTTCATTCTCTTATCAAAACATCAAGATCATATAAACCATTCATGTGTTCAAGTAATAAAAGTAAGCTCATTCATGCTATAACTAAAATCTCAACACAACCACGTCATCTTTTTTGCCTTTTCCACATCATAATTCTCATCATAGAGGTCATTTCCATCATAAGAAACACAAATTTTTTTTTGAAAACTCATAATTTTTGAAAGAAAGCTTGCAAATGCGAATGTCATAGTGGAAAGCAAGTAGTGCAAGAGTTATTACAAGTCAAATCATCAAATGTAATACAAAGTGCATAGAGTGCGAAAATGAAGTAAAAGAGATTGTAAGTACCCCCACCCCATACTTATTCTTCACATTGTCTCCAATGTGAAAAATTAAGCATAACATGGAGAAAAATACTTACAATGTAAAAGGAATGGGATCTCAATCCTCGGTCGATGGCGGTGGTGGAGGATATGGATACATCGGCGCGCTGGGATCATAGAAGTGGCCGAGCTGATGGTAGTACATGTCTCTCATCTGGCCATCATAGGAGGAGTGTCTAGCATCCGTCTCATGCCGGTACGCCTTGAACTGAGTGTTCAGGGCACTGTAGTCGGTGTGGAGGGCCTGATAATCTGAGCGCATATCATGGTAGTCGGTGCGTAGACCCTGGAAACTAGAGACTAAGTCTCTAAAATGTAGGGGAAGTCCATGTCCTCGTCCATGTCCTCTACCGTGGCTAGGAGCGTGTGCAAAGGAATGATGGGGTGGCTGCATCTCATCCTCCATCTCCTTAGTGCCTCGACTAGTCTGGCTAGGTCCTGCACCATGAGTATCGGTATCCATGGCATCCGTGGCATGTCCACTATAAGTGTCACTCTCAAACTCTAGCATGTTCCCCTGGTGTACTCCATCCTCATGATCCTCCTCATCCTCAGTATCACCTGTATCATCATCATAATAACAAGAAGGAGGAGCTACCTCCTCAAGCATGAGTACAAAAGTCTCCTTCCAATTCCTCTTGTTCCGAATGGTGTATTCGGACTTCCACACTATCTCGGATGGCTTCTTTTGTGGATCCTTTGCCCACGGCATGGGAACATGAAGAGTTCCTCTCCCTTGAGGAATAAAGACCTGTCTTGCTACCAATCTTTGTGATCCTAAGGGCTGGGCACTCTCAGCTAAAGTGCAATCTGAAAAATCTAACTCCAATGCCTTTGCCACATGAGTGACAAGGCCTCCAACACATATGTCACCCTTTGCCTTATTGGCTATCTTTCCTAGATAGTCAGCAAGCATAGAGGTGATGTCGGGAATGGTACTACAAGTCATACGGTACAGGATAAAGAGCTCATCAGCCTTGAGCTTTTGTGGAGTCTCCGTCCGTGCAAACAAGCTCTCACTAAGAATCCTATGCACTACCTTAAAGGAAAGATTGTACATACTAGTCTCTTTCGAATTCCCGGGTCTCCACTTATCACCACCATACTCTCCCACTGAGATGGTTTCCCAAAAGGCACTAGCACTCACTCCTCTCACGAATGTGCCTGCAAAAGAATAGGGAAAACCAAACAAATCCCCAAAGTCATCAATAGTCATAGCATGGTTTTGGTTCATGAGGCGGAAAGAGACCGTCTTCTCTGTAGGATCATGCTCAAACGTACTTAGGAATTCTAGGGTGATCTCGGTGTAAGCATCTTCCCTAATCATGACAAACTGACTCAGCCCAAATCTATCTAACATCATGTCCACATCCTCTCGAACAAACAAGGAGTCCAAGTCATCTAGCACAATGTATCGAGGAGGGTGAAGGGACGATCTAAGAGACGTTCATATCTCTTCTTATGTTTTGAGAGGGGAGGGGGGAGTTTTGGTTTGGCTTGAGAGGGTGGTGGTGGTGGGGGAGGGGCTTTGGAAGAAGATCCCTTCTTCTTCCCCGCATTTCGAGTGATTCTTTTCAAAATCTCCATTCTACAAGGAAAAATCGTGCTGCTCTATGAGAAAATCAGACAATTTTTCTGAGTTGACACGATTTTTCTGTCGATTTCAAAAATTCTCACAATTCTGTACAGTTCTGAGCAAACTATCACCACACACAATATCCTATGGTTGTTTCTAAGCAAACCCCTCAATCAATCTCAACAAACAAACAATCTCTAAGCAAGAATCAAAATCGAGCGAAAAACTTAGGTTTCAAATTGAAAAACCTGAACTCCGGATGGATGAGTCGTTTGCCAAGCTTGTTGTTGCTAGATCCTTGTTCCTTGTCGAAAATTCTTCAGTTTAGGCTCAAGAATTGTTCAAAACGATTAAGGAATGAGGAGATGAGAGGGTGGGCGATTTTCGGCTCTTTGGGAGAAATGGAAATCGGGAATGAAGAAGTGTGGAATGAGAGAATCGAGTGGTGAAGACTTTATATAGGCCGGAGGTTTTGTGAAGAAAATCGGCCGATTTTTGGGGTCAATTTATTTGTCGGTCCGATTTTTCTTCACTTTCTCAGCTCAAGGAATAAAATCGGTCGATTTTTCTTTGAGGGGTCGATCTGAGGGACGATTTTTCTCCCTGTTGCCAAAAATCATCTTGCTCTGTTCTTGAATCGAACGATTTACTTTTTGTAGCTCGATTTCTTTCCTTCTTTTCTTTGAAGATTGCAATTTGAACTATTTTGTATCCCCTATCTTCATTGATTTCTCAATTTGGACCTAATTTCTGCGATTTTTGACACAAATAAACCAAGAGTGCATCGAGGAACAAACAAAAGCAAAAACAAAAGAAGCAAAACAACTAAATTAAGCTAAACTAAGTGACAAGAGAAGAAAAGAGTTATGCTACCATGGGTTGCCTCCCAAGAAGCGCTTGATTTATCATCTTTAGCTGGACGGTGTTTGTTTTGGTGTTCAATGGAGGAGGATAGGGGCTATCTCCTCAACCGGAACTTCCGGTGTGTACTTCTTCAACCGTTGTCCATTTACTTTGAAACTTCCGCTTTGTTCACCCCATACTTCAACTGCACCATGGGGGAAAATTCGTTTAATTACATAAGGTCCTGTCCAACGGGATTTAAGCTTACATGGGAATAGTCGAAGCCTTAAGTTGAATAGAAGAACTTGATCTCCTTCTTTCAAATCCTTTGGGATGATGTGCTTATCATGCCAACGCTTCGTCCTTTCCTTGTAGATCTTTGCGTTCTCATACGCATTCAGCCGGATCTCTTCCAGCTCGTTGATGTTCAAAAGCCGCTTCTCCCCGGCTTCTTTCATGTCAAAGTTGAGCCACTTGACAGCCCAATATGCTTTATACTCTAGCTCTACAGGAAGATGACAAGATTTACTATAAACAAGGTTATATGGAGTTTTACCTATTGGTGTCTTAAAGGCAGTCTTGTACGCCCACAGTGCATCGTCGAGCTTCATCGACCAGTCTTTCCGTGTTTTAGAGACAGTATTCTCTAAAATTCCCTTAATCTCTCTATTGGATATTTCCACTTGTCCGCTGGTTTGCGGATGGTATTGTGTAGCTATCTTATGGGTCACCCCATACTTAGCCAATAGAGTCTCAAATCGACGGGTTATGAAGTGTGTTCCTCCATCACTAATGATGGTTCGGGGAGTCCCGAACCTTGGGAAGATCGTTCTATTGAAGAACTTCACCACTACCATTGCATCATTAGTAAGAGAAGCGATTGCTTCTACCCATCTTGAGACATAGTCTACGGCTAGGAGTATGTACTGGTTTCCACAAGAGGATGGGAATGGTCCCATAAAGTCTACTCCCCATACATCAAATATCTCCACTTCTTGTATGTTGTTGAGGGGCATCTCATTCCTCCTAGAAATATTACCTCTCCTTTGACAAGCATCACAAGCAACAACATATTTTTGCACATCTTTGAATAAGGTAGGCCAAAAGAAACCGGAACGAAGTACCTTAGCACAAGTTTTGTGGGAACTAGCATGTCCTCCACAAGGTAGAGAGTGGCAATGGCGGATGACACTTTCCACTTCATCTTCCGGAATGCATCTTCTATATATGCCATCGAGACCTCTTTTGAAGAGAAGATGTTCGTTCCAATAGAAATGCCAGACGTCCGTAAAGAACTTCCTTATTTGAGCATATGAAAGTCCGGGGGGAATCTCCTGACAAACAAGGTAATTTACAATGTCAGCAAACCATGGATCATTACCTTTTGAGATATGTTGAAGACACTCTTCAATCTCGTGCAATTGTTCGTCAGGAAATGAGTCGTCTATAGGGAGCTCATCCGCCTCGTTGGTGAGGTGTGGAAGACGACTAAGGTGGTCAGCAACTCAATTTTCCGAGCCCTTCTTGTCACGGATCTTTAAAT
Source organism: Fagopyrum homotropicum (assembly GCA_033239125.1). Lineage (NCBI taxonomy): Eukaryota > Viridiplantae > Streptophyta > Magnoliopsida > Caryophyllales > Polygonaceae > Fagopyrum > Fagopyrum homotropicum. The sequence goes on from BSWB01000004.1 coordinate 75,995,804, forward strand.
CGAACTCTTGTAAGAGTAAGATCCATCTTAGAAGCCTTGGCTTCGCATCCTTCTTTCTGAACAAGTAACGGATTGCTGAATGATCCGTATAGACTATCACTTTCGCACCTACAAGATAGGAATGAAATTTTTCAAAAGCATAAACTACGGCTAGAAGTTCTTTTTCCGTAGTAGCATAATTCAATTGAGCCTCGTCTAGCGTCTTGCTAGCATAATAGATGGCGTGTGTACGACCATCTTTCTTCTGTCCGAGTACAGCTCCTATAGCGATGTCGCTTGCGTCGCACATAACCTCGAAAGGAAGAGTCCAATCGGGTGGTTGGATGATGGGTGCTGAAATCAAAGCCTCTTTGATCTTGCAAAAAGCTTCCAAACAATCTTTTGAAAACTCGAAAGTTGCTTCCTTCATTAAAAGATTAGTTAAGGGTTTCGAAAACTTAGAAAAATCCTTTATGAATCTCCTATAGAAGCCTGCATGTCCTAAAAAACTTCTAATTCCTTTCACCGAGGATGGAGGAGGTAGTTTCTCAATAGTTTCTATCTTAGCTCTATCAACCTCTATTCCTCTATTTGATATTAAGTGACCTAACACAATTCCTTCGGTGACCATAAAATGACACTTCTCCCAGTTTAAAACTAAGTTAGTATCTTCACATCTCTTAAGAACTAGTGAAAGGTTAGAGAGACAGTTATCAAAGGAAGAACCTTATACTGAAAAGTCGTCCATGAATACTTCCATGATATTCTCTACATATTCAAAAAAGATTGCCGTCATACACCTTTGAAAGGTGGCTGGAGTGTTGCATAAGTCGAATGACATCCTTCTATAAGCAAACGTACCCCAAGGTCACGTGAAGGTCATCTTCTCTTGATCATCCGGGTGAATGGGAATTTGAAAGAAACCGCTATATCCATCTAGATAACAAAATTAAGAATGTTCGGCTAACTTTTCCAATATTTAATCAATAAAAGGAAGGGGAAAGTGATCCTTTCTGGTGGCCACATTCAGTTTAAGGTAGTCGATGCACATTCTCCATCCCGCAATTGTCCTTGTGGGAATAAGCTCGTTGTTTTTTTTGGCAACAATGGTAATGCCTCCTTTCTTTGGTACTACCTGCACTGGACTCACCCACTTGATATCGGAAATAGGGAAGATGATACCTGCATCAAGTAGCTTAAGGATTTCTTTCTTCACGACATCTTTCATGATCGGATTTAACCGTCTTTGAGGTTGGCGTGAAGGTTTGTAATCCTCTTCCATTAAGATTTAATGCATACATAGAGAAGGTTTAATGCCTATCAAGTCATCAATAGTATAGCCTAATGCTCTCCTATGTTGTCTTAGAACATTCATAAGCTTCTCTAGTTCATCATCATTCAGATTCGCACTAACTATAACAGGATATGTAAAATTAGGCCCAATGAATGTATACCATAAGTGTGTAGGAAGTGGCTTAAATTCCAATGAAGGTGGTGCTTTGATTGATGATTCATGACCATCTAATGTCATGGGAGAAGCCTCTGAAGGTGGGGAAAGTGCACTATTAGAGTTGAGAACAACTGCAGTCAAGTTCGTAGAAACCGGAGAAAACAACGCTAAATCGTCCCCCTCTGAAGAAAATCGTCCGATTTTTGGGGCGATTTTTCTTCCTGTTGTCAAAAATCGACTTGCCTTTTCAGAAATCGTGTGATTTATTTTGTGTAGGTCGATTTTTTTCACAGTTTCCGGGGTTAATTCCAGCTCTTTAAATCCTGCTCTTGGCTCTTCCTCTACATCTTCCAATGCTTTTACCTCATCATCACAATCATGCTCTACTCCTTCCTTCATGATACTCATAATAAGAACCTTTTGAAGTGGATCTTTCATTAAGATCGAACTCACCACTTCTCTAGATTCTTTCTCATCAGAGATGTTAAAAACATCTTCTCTCAAAGTTGGCTCTTTAATTAAAGAGGAGAGTACGAACTCCACTTTCTCTTGACCTATATTGAAGGATAGCTGTCCATTCTTGCAATCTACCATGCATCCGGAGGTTACAAGGAATGGTCTCCCAAGAATGATGGGAATTGGATAATCTGCAGGGATGTCAAGAACGACAAAGTCTATAGGAATGTAAAACTTACCGAGTTTTACGGGAATGTCTTCTATTATCCCAACCGGCCTGGTGATTGAATGATCGGCCATGTAAAGCATTATATTCACCGGTCTAGGCTCTCCTAGACCAACCGCCTTGCATAAAGCAAGTGGTATGATGCTCACACTTGCTCCAAGGTCGCAAAGTGCATCATAAGTAACCTCTCCTAAGGTGATGGGTATGCAAAATGATCCTGGATCACACAACTTAGGTGGCATATTCTGTGTCATAGTTGTTAGCATGAAATATTGTGATATTTTAGGCACGTTTTCTAAACGTATTTGAGTCTTATTGATAGTCTTTGATTGAACTTTGTGCATATGTGAACTAGTATTGCCCATATTGTCGATATGGATGTCTACATGAGTTCTATGTTGATTATAGGTGATTTGGAGCTAATTCCGAACGGAATCAAGCATAGGAGAGTTGAGTCGATATGTCCATAGATCGAGGACACTTTTTGAAGCAATTTGGAGTCTTAGATTGAAGAATGCACGAGTTAGGGAAGAATCACGTTCTTGCCCTAAATTACGCCCTAAAACACGGCCGTACCACAAACCACGTTCAGAATTACGGCCGTGGATTCAGAGTCAAAATTCGATGTTCATTCCAGGGGATTCTACGGCCGTGGAACTAACCGTAATTGTTTCCACGCCCTAAATTACGGTCGTGGAATCTTCCACGACCGTGATCTTGGCGAATCTTTTCGCCATGTTTCGAAGCCATGATCTTTTGAAGATTGGGCCGGGCCGACACTTTGCCCTGCATTATAAAAAGACGGATGAAGCAAGATTCCGTCACCTCGCTTACGACCTTTCAACCCTCGCTTAGCGGCAAACCCTCATCTTGGAGGTAATTTGGAGATCTCATTGAAGATCAAAGTTCGTATTGGAGAGTTGCTGTTTGTGATCTTCGTGTTTGTGGAAGATCGAAGTTTCTTGGAGGGTTTTTGCAAGAAGATTTCTCTTCTTGCTTAGGTTTGATTTAGGATCGGATTGACATCCCGTTTCTTTTCTTTCCTAAGATTGTGATTGTTTACTCCGTTTTGAATCCCTTGATAAACGCTTGTTCTTGACTGTGATTTTGAGATTTATTTGAAGATTATTGACCGTTCTTGAAAATTCCCATCTTTTGTCTTTTAATTCTTGAATTGATATCGATATGACTGTTATTGGCTAAAAACCCTTAACAATTCTAAGGTGAAGGGTTGATAGTTGTGGCTTAGATGATGATGATCGATCGTAAATAGATTAGACCCTGAGAGTTAGAGAATTATCGTCGACAACCCTAAATTACGGGCTGTTCTTGAGTTCCACGACCGTGGAATCTCAAGAACTAACCGTGATTTACCTTAAGTCTACGAACCTGCTTTTACTTTAATCTAAAGTTAAAGATTAGCTTTAGCTTAGTTTAGACTTGTCTTTTCTAGGTGGTAGTGAAGCCTCAACAACCTCTACCTCGATTGTGAGCCTCAACAACCTCAATCGGATAAGTTAGTCTTGATCTTTAGATTGTAAGTTTGGGTATTTGATACTAATCCTCGTCTTTAGAACCTTATCTATATTGAGCCTCAACAACCTGTATAGGGAGTGTCTTTTAGGTGAGTTACATAAGGTTTTTGGAACCTCAACCGTACGATTACCTTACATTAGTATACCTTTGCATATCTCAACTCTGTCTTTATATCGTTAAGTATATCTTGAATCGATTGCCACAACTGGATTCCTGGATCTTTAGGATTGTTGTTTTCCCAATAATTTGCAAAACTCCTATATTTACTTGCTTGATAACCTGCAACCGAGTTCGTTCCACCCAAATCCCTGTGTTCGATACTCTGGAATTCTTGCTTAACTACGTCGATCCGTACACTGCGGGTTCGCTTGCTTGATTCTAGTTTTATAAATTTAAAGCTTATTTGCACACACCTCTAGGGGCGAACAAGTTTTTGGCGCCGTTGCCGGGGATTTGGCTTCGTCCGAATCCGGTAGCCGGTTGTCAAGCTTGGGAGCTTGCTCTCGTTATTTGATTTTTCTTTGAGTGCATGCGCAGGTCTAGGAACACCGAAGATCTCTTACCTCTTGATCAAGAGCTAGAGAAAACCTTGAGGCAAAAGCGCAAGGAAAAGAGGATGGCTGAAGGGAACGAACGCGATCTTCAAACGGAGTTGGCGGAGAAGGAAGCTCAACTCCGATGGAATGAGACTCTCCGCCAAGATGAGATGGATTGTCATCAATCTCAAGTCAACGGTCTACAAGACATGATCGTCCAAATGAGGATAAAGATGAGCGACCTTGAAGATAAGGTGGGCAAGAAGTCCTCGAGAAGGAGATCAAGGTCTAGAAGGAGAAACCACTCATCCGCCGATGATAGTGATTCTTCCATGCCACCGCTAGAAGAGATTGATCCCACGATCAATATAAATCCTTTCAATCCACAAGGAGCTGCTAATCGTCGCATTCCACCTAGGAATGCGAGGGTCGAACGTGTGGATAATGAGCCGAGAACTCTTGGCCAGCGAATGGATCCAACACAACAACCACGCCGCTTGGGTGTGAATTTTGATGCTGAAGATGTACAAGGGTTTAGCTTCAACCCTCAAGTTATCACTCTTGTTCGCCAAAGTCAGTTTGGCGGTACAAGCGCTGAATCTCCACACCAACACTTGCAAAACTTTGAGTGTATGATGGAGACGATGAGACCGAAGAGCGCTACTACCAACAGCTACAAGCTTAAACCTTTCTTTTTCTCCTTGAAAGGGAAAGCGTTATCTTGGTATCAAGCTCTTCCTAATGGGAAACTAGACACGTGGGAAGACCTTTCCGCAGAGTTTCTCACCAAATTCTTTCCGCCATCCAAAACGGCGGAACTTAGAGGTAAGATTAATGCTTTTTCTATGAGACCTAACGAAAGTTTGTTTCAATCTTGGGAAAGGTTTCAGGATTTGCTCTTGGATTGCCCTCATCATGGCATATCCAAGCTTGCCTTGCTGGAAATTTACTACAAGGGGCTGGATGCGGGAACGCAATTCAACCTCCAATCCCTCTCATGTGGAACGTTCATGGACATGAGAGAAGATGACGCTTGGGACTTCATTGAGAAGCAAGCAAGAGTCATAGAGAAGTATTCCCACCGGAAAGTGGAGGGAAATCGTGTGGAGCAAGGAGCAAAGCTCACACATGAAGCTCAAAATCAGATTTTCTCCCTCAACAATGAGATCAAAGAGTTGAAGGAGACTATCAAGACCAACTTCCCAAAGCAACAAGAGAAGGATGTTGGCTATTTGGGCAACAACAACGGCGGTGACAATACCAACCGCAACAACAATAACCGGAACAATAACCGGAATAGCAATTGGAATGGAAACAACAACAACCGGAACAACAACAATTGGAACAACAATCGGGGTTCAAACAACAACAATTGGCGCTCCAACCAACAAAATTCCGGTAACTCCTATCCTTCCAATTCCAATCCACTAACTCCACCCTCCTCTTCCTCTACTCCTTTGAAAAGCCAGGGGCAATCATCTAATGGAGAAAACAATACGGGAAAGGAGAAGCCGGATCCCATGTTGGAAACGATCTTGGGAAAGCTTCAAGGGATGGAGAACCGCCTCATTAAGGTTGATGATCGAGTTTCTAAGATTGACAAAGCTCAAAAGGTTTTAGAAAACCAAATGTTCGATCATGCGGAGGAAGTTCCTAGAAATCAAGGGAAACTTCCAGGAAAGACGGAGGACAACCCTAAGGGAAGGGTAATGGCGATTACAACTAGGAGCGGAGTGACTACCACCGATCCGCAGCCTACGTTCGTTGAAGTCCCCGTAGAGAAGGACAAAGAAAAGGGGAAGGAGAAGGAAGACATCTATGTTCCTCCTCCAGCTTTCAAACCTCCCCTACCGTTCCCTCAATCTAGAGCGCGAGCGCGCCTAGACAAGCAATTCGGTAAGTTCATAGAACTCATGAGCAAACTGCATATTAATATACCTTTCATTGATGCTATTGTAGGTATGCCGGCTTATGGCAAGTTCTTGAAAGAGCTTCTCTCTAACAAGAGGAAGCTAGAAGATTTCGGTGAAGTCAAGATGAGTTCGGATTCTTCGGATCTCATCAAGACTATGAAGGAGAAAATGCCCCCAAAGCTGAAAGATCCGGGGTCATTTTGCATTCCCATTGGAGTGGGAGAGGTCACATATGACGCTTTATGTGACTTAGGGGCAAGTGTGAGCATCATACCACTTGCATTGTGCAGGAAGATCGGTTTAGGCGACCCTAAACCGGTGAAGATGACGTTATACATGGCGGATCGATCCATTACTCGTCCCGTCGGCATTGTAGAAGACGTCCCGGTCAAGCTAGGCAAGTTCTTTGTTCCCATTGATTTTGTCGTGCTTGATATTCCTGCAGATAGTCCGGTCCCGATCATACTCGGAAGACCGTTTCTTGCAACTTCCGGCTGCATGGTCGATTGCAAGAATGGGAGACTCGCTTTTGATATTGGGGAAGAGAAAGTAGAGTTCGTTCTTTCCACTCTAGTGAAGGAGCCAATCTTTGATGAGGATATTTACAATGTCCAAGACGAAGAAGGTTTATCTAGGGAAGAGGTAAGTGCGATTCTCTTTAACGATCCTTTACAAAAGGTTATTACTATGAGTCTAACCAATGTAGGAGAAGAAGAAGGGTGCAAAGAGGAAATTGAAGCCTTGGAAGCACAAGAAGAGATGCATGAAGTGGAGTTTGAGAAACTCCACGATGAGGCTGAGAATACTAGAATCCACGGTCATACTCTGTATTCCACGACCGTGGATTCCACGACCAAAATCGACCACCATTCCAGAGCATTCCACGGCCGTGGAATAGAAGAGGAGACCGTAATTTTGGCCGTGGAAGAGGGCGATCGGCATACTTCTTCAACTTCTTCTAATTCTTCTCCAAACCATTCAACATCCTTAGAAACTTCTAAGGAAACATCGGAAGCTCCTCGAGGATCATTGGAAGCTCCGAAAGCAATGGAACTCAAACCACTTCCTACTCATCTAAGGTACGCTTTTCTTGGATCTAATTCCACCTTCCCGGTTATCGTTAGTTCCGAATTAAGCATAGATGAACACGAACAGCTCATGATTGTCCTTAGGAAACATAGAAAAGCCATAGGCTATACTATTGAGGACCTGGTAGGAATTAAACCCTCCCTATGCATGCATAAGATACTAATGGAGGAAGACTTTAGAACTTCGAGACAACCTCAAAGGCGGTTGAATCCGACCATGAAGGAGGTTGTCAAGAAGGAAATTCTTAAACTTCTTGATGCAGGTATCATCTATCCTATCTCCGATAGCAAGTGGGTGAGCCCAGTTCAAGTAGTTCCGAAGAAGGGAGGAATGACGGTCATCACCAATAAGAACAACGAACTCATTCCTACCCGAACCGTAACTGGATGGCGAATGTGTATAGACTACCGCAAGCTCAACAATGCAACGCGGAAGGATCACTTTCCATTGCCATTCATCGATCAAATGCTTGAAAGGTTAGCACAACATTCATACTTTTGCTACCTTGACGGTTATAGTGGCTTCTTTCAGATTCCGATACATCCGGATGATCAAGAGAAGACCACATTCACGTGCCCTTGGGGTACGTTCGCTTATAGGAGAATGCCGTTCGGGCTTTGCAACGCCCCAGCCACCTTTCAACGGTGCATGATGGCCATCTTCTCCGAATATGTAGAGGAAATCATGGAAGTCTTCATGGACGACTTCTCCGTTTACGGTTCCTCTTTTAACGATTGTCTTTCTAACCTTTCTCTTGTTTTGCAAAGATGTGAAGACACTAACCTAGTTCTTAATTGGGAGAAGTGTCAATTCATGGTTAAGGAAGGAATCATGTTAGGTCACTTAGTCTCTAGTAGAGGGATAGAGGTAGACAAGGCTAAGATAGAGACCATAGAGAAACTTCCTCCCCCAATTTCGGTGAAAGGGATAAGAAGTTTCCTAGGACATGCTGGATTCTATAGACGTTTTATTCAAGACTTTTCTAAGATATCAAAACCTCTCACTAATCTATTGATGAAGGATGCGGTTTTTGAGTTTTCGCAGGAATGTTTAGATGCGTTTAACACCATTCGGCAAGCTCTAATTTCAGCACCTATTATCCAACCTCCAGATTGGACTCTTCCCTTCGAGATTATGTGTGATGCTAGTGACGTAGCCATTGGAGCTGTTCTTGGGCAACGAAAGGAAGGACGAACCCACGCCATATACTACGCTAGCAAGACGCTAGACGAAGCCCAGCTCAACTACGCCACTACGGAAAAAGAGTTTCTAGCCATTGTCTACGCTATTGACAAGTTTCGCTCTTATCTTGTAGGTGCAAAGGTGATTGTCTACACGGATCATGCTGCGATCCGATACCTCCTTGCAAAGAAAGATGCGAAGCCAAGGCTGATTAGATGGATTCTTCTCCTACAAGAATTCGATCTTGAGATCCGCGACAAGAAAGGCTCAGAAAATTCTGTTGCGGATCATTTGAGTCGTCTAACACATCTAGAGGACGACCATTTACCCATTGATGACTCCTTTCCGGATGAACACCTACATATCATAGAGGAGTGTATCAAGGTAGTCTCCAAAGGTAACGAACCATGGTTTGCTGATTTTGTTAACTATTTGGTTTGCCAGGAGATACCACCCGGACTGTCATACGCACAAAGGAAGAAGTTCTTCAAGGACGTCCGGGAATACCATTGGAACGAGCCTCTCCTCTTTAAGAGAGGTCCGGATGGCATCATCCGGCGATGTGTGCCGGAAGATGAGATGCAAAGTGTCATCCGCCATTGTCATTCACTACCTTGTGGAGGACACGCTAGTTCTAATAAAACTAGCGCAAAGGTATTGCAATCTGGATTCTATTGGCCTACTTTATTTAAAGATGTGCAATCCTTTGTTTCTTGTTGCGATGCTTGTCAAAGAACAGGCAATATCTCTAGAAGGAACGAGATGCCCCTCAACAACATCCAAGAGGTGGAGATTTTCGACGTTTGGGGAGTCGATTTCATGGGACCATTCCCTTCTTCTTGTGGAAACCAATACATATTATTGGCGGTAGACTACGTTTCTAGATGGGTGGAAGCAATTGCCTCTCCCACAAATGATGCCATGGTGGTGGTTAAGTTCTTCAACAAGACCATCTTTCCGCGATTCGGGACACCAAGGACGATCATTAGTGATGGAGGTTCTCACTTCATAGCCCGTCGCTTTGAAGCTCTTCTAGCCAAGTATGGGGTTACTCACAAGATCGCTACCCCTTACCATCCACAAACGAGTGGACAAGTTGAGATCTCAAATAGAGAGATCAAGGGAATTCTAGAGAAGACGGTTTCAAGAACTAGGAAAGATTGGTCCTTGAAACTAGATGACGCATTATGGGCATACCGGACTGCATACAAGACTCCCATAGGAACCACACCATACAACCTTGTGTATGGGAAATCTTGTCATTTACCGGTAGAGCTAGAGCACAAAGCGTTTTGGGCTATCAAATGGCTGAATTTCAGCATGAAGGAAGCGGGAGAGAAGCGTCTCCTAGACATCAACAAGCTGGATGAGCTCCGTTTGAACGCCTACGAAAACGCTAAGATCTACAAGGAAAGAGCAAAGCGTTGGCATGATAAGCATATCATTCCAAAGGACTTCAAAGAAGGAGATCAAGTCCTTCTCTTCAATTCGAGACTTCGCCTCTTTCCAGGTAAGTTAAAATCTCGTTGGACTGGACCGTTTCTAATTAAACGTATTTTCCCCCATGGTGCAGTTGAAGTATGGGGTGAAGCTAGTGGAAGCTTTAAGGTGAACGGCCAACGACTCAAGAAGTACTCGCCGGAACTCCAATCTGAGGAGTTTGCACCTACCGCACTCGAATAAGTGCGAGATTTAGTCTAGCTACGGACCTTAAACAAAGCGCTTCTTGGGAGGCAACCCAAGGTATTGCATTTTCGTTTTTGTTTTCGATTCATAGATTAGTTTAGAATAGACGTTTTCGCTTTATTTTGCCTCGATTTCTTCCGGTATGTTCGTGTTTTTGGTTGTAGGAACGATGGAAAAGGAGAAAGGAGGGATAATGTCAAAGAAAAGTGACGAAATTTGGACTTTGAAGCTTTACAGAGGGTTCCACGGTCTAAATCACGGTCGTCATAGCTACAGTGGCCGTAATTCTCAAAAGCCTGTGAAAAATCATCAAAACCACGGGTCCGTACATTTCCACGGCCGTGGAATGCCCCGACAGACCGTGATTTTTGAAATTTTGCCTGCGAGTATAAAAGCCACACTTCATCACAAAAACACCACAATCCTTCCCCAATTCCACGACCTAGATACCGAAAACACGAACCCTCTCCAAATTCTTCATTTTCTAATCGTTTTCAACGATTCTTCGTCCTAAACTGCAGCAAATCCAACCACGAACAAGATTCAAGCAACAAATCGAGTGGAAATCGATCAACAAACGCACATTTTGGATTTTTCAATCCGAAAAAGAGGTTAATTCTTTCTCTTCGATTCTCGCGGATTTGGTTCGTTTTTGCCATAGATTTTTAGAAAGAACTGACAAGGATTGGAAGGAATTAGATTAGGACTGCTTATTGTGGTGATATTTGGTGAATTTGCTGAGATTCACGAAATTCTGTAACGAATCACGGTCTCTGGAGGTTCCACGGCCGTGGTTTCTATAGAACAGACCGTGATTTTTGGAGAAAAATGGATTTCGTAAGGAGAGTTTCGGGAAGGATAAAGGAGAAGAAAGGGGACCAAAATAAGAAAAGAAAGGGCAACCCCTCCACCTCTAGGGCACCACCACCCTCATCTCCCTCACCACCATCCTCACCTTCACCTCCATCTTCACCCCCTCACCCTAGCATCCCAACCATACACGAAAACCACCTAGCTGCATTTGAAAGGATAGAGGAGAGGGCAGTGATTGGCCCTAGGTATTTGTTGTTGGAGGATCTACATCCTCTCAACATAGTTGACGATCTTACATGGCTTTTGGATAGAGCCGGATTGACCGTCTTCACGAACATTCGTGAAGACGCCTATGAGGAGATCACCCGAGAGGTTGTGACGTCTTTCGAGCACAGCCATGTTGATAGGACTGTCTCCTTCCGTCTCATGAATCGAGACTACCAGTTGAGTATAGTTGAGTTTGGGGCCATTTTCGGGTTCCATGAGACCTACAATGGTCGATTCCCTAGCGGTATCTACCCTAAGGATTTCTGGGAGGAGGTAGCCATGATCTACGCCGACGAGGACCGTTGGCAACCCGCTGATACCAAGGCTAGATTGATGTACCATCTAGCCTTGAAGATAGCTCACCGTGTTCTTTCGGAGTGTCTCTTTCCTAGGACGGAGACGCCCCAAAAGATCAAGACGGATGAGCTATTCCTGCTATACTGTATGCTCTACGGTCGCCGCGCAGATTGTGCTACTCTTTTGGCGGCTACAATGAGTAAATTGAAGAACAAGAGGAAGGGGAACATTGGTTATGGAGGGATAGTGACCCACATAGCTAGGACATTCGGAGTGGATTTTTCTGGTTGCACCCGCATACCCGCCGTACCTCTAGGATTACATGCGTTCATGGTTAGGGGACTCATCTTCCCCACACATAGAGGGCCGCCTTATGCGGGCATGCCTTGGGAGAGTAGGACAGGCAGAGGGATTGAGTGGCTGCCGGAGTATTCCATTGTGGCGGGACGCCACAATTGGAAGGAGGCGTTCGCTGCGATGCATGCGAACAGGCTAGGAGCTCCCCTTTACGTTCCACCGCCAGTTGTGGATGAGGAGGAGATGGGAGAGCAGTACGAGAGTGGTGGAGGAGCGGAGCAGGAGTTCGGCTCGTTTCCGGATCAGCCGGAAGCGGCCCCGGATGTACCTAGGCGCTCTCCACGCCCAGCTAGAGCTTCAGGCTCGTCATCTCGCCGCGCTAGCGTGAGTGAGAGGCCCACGTGGATGACTACACCTCCCACTTGGTACGATACACCCCCTCCTTGGTCCACGACGCAGCCAGCAGCACCACCACCACCACCAGCACCAGCACCAGCCGATGCCCCCGCATGGTATGGTCACCCCCCGGGATGGTACGAGCAGATGCCGGATTGGGCTACCGGACTTTCAGAGAGAGTCGGAGCACTAGAGATCCGGGCGGATGCTAGAGACGGACGCCTAGACGACCTTGACCACATGATGAGGGACGTCTACCGCCAGCAGTTTGGGCGGTTCTATGATCCGAGTTTCTCTCCATTCCCACCACCACCGCCGCCGCAGTGATCGATGCATGACAGTTTGTTTTAGACATTCCCGCCACCTCTTGTGAGTTTCTTTTTCTTTTGCTTTCTTTTGTTCTTTCTTGTGAACATTAGGGACAATGTTCGCCCTAAGTATGGGGTGGGATGTACTAAATGTTTGTAATAACTCTACTCTCTATGTTTGCTTCATTCAAGACTATCATTGCATGTTCATTATGTGTTGCACGTTTCCTTATTTGCATTGCATGAAAAAGAACTTTAAAAACCCATAAAAATTGAAAAATTTTGAAAATTTTGAGCTTCTAATGAATTGAGATGATTTCCATGATAATCACTACTTGTGAATTGAGTTTGATGACAATTGCATGCTTAAAAGGATTGTAAATTGAAAAGAATTTGAATGAATGAATTTTACCTCTTTTGCAAGTTCTATAATGTGAAAATATTGCTTAAATCATGTTGAGGGATTGAAGTTGAAATCACATTATAAGTTCCTATACTTCTTGTTGAAATGATTAAGGCAATTCGATACTTTCTTCCTTCTTTCTTTGATCATCTAGCTCCTCATTGAAATATTAGCCTCCTTTACCCGTCCGGGAACTTGGAAAAGTGAAAGAGAAAAAGGCATGTTTGATGTGGGAAGGCCATGAGAGCAATTATTTGCAATCAATTGAATAGAAAGAAATTATAGGTTTGGGGAAGTCAATCATGACGATGAGTAACTCGGCACCATTCACATAGCCGGGTGTTTGTGTCTTGCCAAAGTCGGATTGAGCGATATTCCTAGCGGATTATGGTATGTGCGCTAAGGGTTTGAGGCATCTCTTGCAATTTTGAGAAACGCGAATCTCCTAGGCTTCGGTTTTTGTGCACCTCTATCCATAACTCCAAAAGAAAAGTCGAAAAATGAAAAGAAGAGAGCGAAGCTCTAAGTGAAGTGTTGCGGAAACCGCAAAAGAAGAAGAAGGTAGTTGTCCACTTTCCCGGATTTATGCACCACTCTCCCTTAAAGTTTTCCCTTCCTTTCCATACTCTAGACCTTTTCTTTGAAAGTCCTTAAGATCAAAAGAATGTTATATGACTTGGTGATCTAAATTGAAGTTCTTATAATTGATTTTGATAATATTTGAAGGTTATAATGCTTGTTTGAAAGTTAAATTTGTTCATGAGTTTTCTTTGCCCTTTTACTCTCTAATTAAGTGTGTGAAAGTTTGAAAAACGATTGAAGCAAGGTTTGAGAATGATCTATTCTTTAGAAGCCACATTCATCCAAAAGAAGGTACACATATTTCATCCTAACTCTTGTTTAAAGCTTTTTGAAAGACCTTGCTTAGGGACAAGCAAGTGTTAAGTATGGGGTTATTTGTTAGCATGAAATATTGTGATATTTTAGGCACGTTTTCTAAACGTATTTGAGTCTTATTGATAGTCTTTGATTGAACTTTGTGCATATGTGAACTAGTATTGCCCATATTGTCGATATGGATGTCTACATGAGTTCTATGTTGATTATAGGTGATTTGGAGCTAATTCCGAACGGAATCAAGCATAGGAGAGTTGAGTCGATATGTCCATAGATCGAGGACACTTTTTGAAGCAATTTGGAGTCTTAGATTGAAGAATGCACGAGTTAGGGAAGAATCACGTTCTTGCCCTAAATTACGCCCTAAAACACGGCCGTACCACAAACCACGTTCAGAATTACGGCCGTGGATTCAGAGTCAAAATTCATTGTTCATTCCAAGGGATTCTACGGCCGTGGAACTAACCGTAATTGTTTCCACGCCCTAAATTACGGTCGTGGAATCTTCCACGACCGTGATCTTGGCGAATCTTTTCGCCATGTTTCGAAGCCATGATCTTTTGAAGATTGGGCCGGGCCGACACTTTGCCCTGCATTATAAAAAGACGGATGAAGCAAGATTCCGTCACCTCGCTTACGACCTTTCAACCCTCGCTTAGCGGCAAACCCTCATCTTGGAGGTAATTTGGAGATCTCATTGAAGATCAAAGTTCGTATTGGAGAGTTGCTGTTTGTGATCTTCGTGTTTGTGGAAGATCGAAGTTTCTTGGAGGGTTTTTGCAAGAAGATTTCTCTTCTTGCTTAGGTTTGATTTAGGATCGGATTGACATCCCGTTTCTTTTCTTTCCTAAGATTGTGATTGTTTACTCCGTTTTGAATCCCTTGATAAACGCTTGTTCTTGACTGTGATTCTGAGATTTATTTGAAGATTATTGACCGTTCTTGAAAATTCCCATCTTTTGTCTTTTAATTCTTGAATTGATATCGATATGACTGTTATTGGCTAAAAACCCTTAACAATTCTAAGGTGAAGGGTTGATAGTTGTGGCTTAGATGATGATAGATCGATCGTAAATAGATTAGACCCTGAGAGTTAGAGAATTATCGTCGACAACCCTAAATTACGGGCTGTTCTTGAGTTCCACGACCGTGGAATCTCAAGAACTAACCGTGATTTACCTTAAGTCTACGAACCTGCTTTTACTTTAATCTAAAGTTAAAGATTAGCTTTAGCTTAGTTTAGACTTGTCTTTTCTAGGTGGTAGTGAAGCCTCAACAACCTCTACCTCGATTGTGAGCCTCAACAACCTCAATCGGATAAGTTAGTCTTGATCTTTAGATTGTAAGTTTGGGTATTTGATACTAATCCTCGTCTTTAGAACCTTATCTATATTGAGCCTCAACAACCTGTATAGGGAGTGTCTTTTAGGTGAGTTACATAAGGTTTTTGGAACCTCAACCGTACGATTACCTTACATTAGTATACCTTTGCATATCTCAACTCTGTCTTTATATCGTTAAGTATATCTTGAATCGATTGCCACAACTGGATTCCTGGATCTTTAGGATTGTTGTTTTCCCAATAATTTGCAAAACTCCTATATTTACTTGCTTGATAACCTGCAACCGAGTTCGTTCCACCCAAATCCCTGTGTTCGATACTCTGGAATTCTTGCTTAACTACGTCGATCCGTACACTGCGGGTTCGCTTGCTTGATTCTAGTTTTATAAATTTAAAGCTTATTTGCACACACCTCTAGGGGCGAACAATAGTCTTGATGAGTTCGGATGACTCCGTGCTCATCTTGACTTCTCCAATATCTTCTAACTTTCTCTTGTTAGAGAGGATTTCCTTTAGGAATTTTCCATAAGCTGGCATACCTAAAATTGCATCCATAAAAGGTATATTAATATGCAGCTTACTCATAAAATCAATAAACTTACCTAAGTGTTTATCTAGCCGCGCCCGCGCTCTAGATTGAGGAAAAGGTAGAGGTGGTTTGTAGGCGGGAGGAGGAACATAGACATCTTCCTTCTCTTTTTCTTTCCCTTCTTCGGTGGTGGTTTCAACTACTTTAGGTTGAGGATCGGTGGTTGTTATACCACTTCTAGTAGTGATCGCCATAACCCTTCCCTTCGGGTTATCTTCCGTCTTCCCGGGAAGCTTCCCTTGATCTCTCGGGACTTCTCCGGCTTTGCTAAATACTTGGTTTTCTAAAGCTTTGTGAGCTTTATCAACCGAAGTTATGTAACTCTCTAATCCTTGTAGCTTTCCTAGGATCGTCTCCCACATGGGATCAGGCTTCTCCTTTTCCGTCTTGTTCGATCCATTTGATGATTGCTCCTGACTTTTCAAAGGAGTAGAAGAAGATGGAGATGTTAAAGCCTTTTCAGCATGTGAATAGGGATTACCTGGATTTTTTTGATTTGATCTCCAATTGTTGTTGTTGGATTTCCTATTGTTGTTATTCCAGTTGTTGTTCCGGTAGTCATTCCTATTCCCTTGATTGTTATTCCTCCCCATATAGTTGGCTTCTTGCTCCTTCGCCTTTTGAAGGCTAGTTTTGATGACTTCCTTCAACTCTTTGATCTCATTGTTGAGGGAAAATATTTGTGTTTGTGCAGCGTGGTTCAGCTTGGCTCCCGGATCTCCTTGATTCCGGCTATTTGGATCCACCTTTCGGTGGGAATACTTCTCAATCAGTTGGGCTTACTTCTCAATGAAGTCCCAAGCATCATCTTCTCTCATGTCCATGAATGTGCCACAAGAGAGAGATTGGAGATTGAATTGTGCTTCCACATCCAACCCCTTATAATAGATCTCCAACAATTCCAGCTTTGAAATGCCATGGTGTGGGCAATCCAATAAGAGATTCTGAAACCTTTCCCAAGATTGAAACAAACTTTCGTTAGGTTTCATAGAAAATGCATTGATCTTACCTCTCAATTCCGCCGTTTTGGATGGCGGGAAGAACTTGGTGAGAAACTCCGAAGATAGATCCTCCCATGTGGCCAACTTTGCAGCTGGAAGAGTTTGATACCAAGCTAAAGCTTTGTCCTTCAAAGAGAAGAAGAACGGTTTGATCTTGTAACTACTTGTGGTAGCCTTCTTCGGCTTCAATGTCTCCATGGTGATAACTTGTGGGCTAAAGCTGAATTCCTGGATGTCCTCAGCTCCGAAATTCACACCTAGACGGCGTGGTTGCTGAATTGGATCCATCCTTTGTCCCAGAGTTCATGGTTCATTTCCTCCATTAGCAACTCTCACATTCCCAGCTGGAATGCGAGGAATAACCGGTGGTCTTGGGATGTTACGAACGGGATGAATTACCGGATCGATTTCCTCAAGTTCTGGCATGTCCGGATCGATTTCTTCATCATCGGATGAATCATCTCTAGTGGACTTAGTAGGTTTCTTGACCTTCTTCTTCTTCCTTGCATCATTCAGCTCCAACTTCATGTCCAACATCATAGCCCTGAGTTCATCAATTTGGAATTTATGACTCGTTTCCGCATCCACACGAGCTTTCTCACTCAACTTAAGTTGACGTTGAGCTTCATCCAACTCAACTTGGATGTTTCTCTCGTTATTTTCAGCCATTTTCTTTTCCTGAAACTTTCTTCTTAAAGTTTTCTCCAATTCAGGGTCAAAAGGAACTAGATCTTTCGTAGATCTAGTCTTTCGCATATACCTAAAGAATCTACAAAGATCACTCAAGTAGACAAATCAAATCACAAGAGCAAGAGCTCTCAAGCTAGACAACCGAAAACCGAATTTGGTCTAGACCAAATCACCGGCAACAGCGCCAAAAACTTGTTCGTTCAAAAGTGTGTGTCACTAGTTTTAAATTTATATCTAGAACACAAAGCAAAGCGAACCCGTAGTATACGGATCAACTATAGTAAAGCAAGAAATTCTAGAGTCGAACTCAGAGATTTGGTGAGAATAAAATCAATTTCAGTTAACTAACAAAGTGCAAAAGCTTTTGTTATTAATAAAGAGACAAATGATTCCAAGGATTCAAGTAACCGACTGCGGCTTTCGATTCAAGACACTTATAAAGATTAAAGGACAGAATTTATATTGCCAAGTTTATGTGTTTCAAAGGTAGATATCGTACGGTGAAGTTTCGAAACCTATTTGTCTAATCCAAAGGCTCTCTCTATAGAGGTTGTTGAGGCTGCAATATAGCAAGATCTAAGGACAAGAATTACACTCAAACTAACTACCCAAAACCCTAGGATGTGACTCTCCAAGGTAAAGATAGAAAGCACACTTAAAACCTTAATAAAAAATGTTGAGTCTCTCTATTACCCAAGTCTTACAATCTTAATCTATTAAATGTAGAATCAATGATGAAATCTCTTCAAACACTTAAATAGAGGTTAAAAAGGTTAAGTAAGATTGGGATTTAGGCAAGGATTAACTTTGGTTAAAGAATAATTCAACTAAAGATCGTCAGAGGAATAAATCGACTGGATCTTGAGAAAATCGTCCGATTTTCCTGAAGAACAACACGATTTATCTGTTGTCGCAAAGTTAAAATCTAAACTCTCAGGGTCCAAATATTTGAATGAGTTCAGTCTATCATCATCTAAGCCTCAATCATCAACTATTCTCCCCAGAATCACAAATGTTTTAGCCAACCATTTTCAAAATCAAATCAAAATTGTGATTGAGTGAATAAATAAAATAAACCCGAATCTTGAATAAAAACTCAATAATCTCCAAATCTGTAAACCAAATTCAAACCTAATCAAAGTATCTCTCAAATTACTCAGTAATATGTTCACAACTCACAAGAATCGCAAGGGAAACAAAGAATCTTCACAAATAATGATCAAGATGGACTTCCCGGCTATTTCCCTTCTATCTCCTTCCAAGAATCTTCAATCTCTCTCAAACGTGTAAAGATTTCCCGCTGCGGAGCCCCCGTTTCCCTTCCTAGGGTTCCAATCTATAGTTCCTTGCTAATGGGCCGCTTGGCAAAACACTTCTCCAGCCTAAAAGTGATGGGCTTTGAGTCGTCTTTATCCTTGGGCCAAAAGGTAGAAAAATCGTGCTAGTTGATTTACAAGGAAAAATGTACGATTTTATGAAGGAAAAATCGTCCGATTTATATGTAATTGGCACGATTTTCTTCAACAGAGAATGCTCGTCTTTTGGCTTGTTTCCTTCCTCCCTTTTGTGACTCTTTTACGCAACTCTTTTGCTCTTTGTGATTCCTCTAAGACTTCTTAAGCTTCCCTAATAGCCTTAGATGCTCCTTGCTCCACTTTTGCTTCCAAATCCACCGAATTTACCTACAATTCAACCAAAACTCGTGTAGACCTCTATTTCCGTAATATAAATGAATAAAGCCTAAAAGGTACACAAGTTCTCTCTAAATGCAAGGTAAATCGAGGTAAACCTCTACAATATGCATGATTATAATGGTATATAATTCATGTCATCACTTAACTCGAAAGCATGCATGATAGGTAAAAATGATGAAGTCAAGATGATCACGAGAATATCCAATCTAGATCACTAAGCCGTACACATAAGCATATAGGTCTTAAGGACTTAGGAAAGAAGAGGCCAAGAAACGTGATGATAAGGTGGGCATTTTCTAAGGTCAAGTTGTGCAAATCCGGGAAAGGAACTAAACAACCACAAATTCACATTTATACTTCATCCCCCAAAGTGTATTTTTTTCTCCTTCTTTTTATTTTCTTTTTCATTTTCTTTCACTTATTTTTGAGACAATGGCATTGGTGTACAAAATCCGAAACCTTGGTGATTAGTGGACCTCGGGATTTTTCCGAGGTGCCTCACGCCGGGCACACAAATTCAGCACTTCATTCACAACATTTATCCGACTTTGGCAAGGCACAAACACCCGATTATGTGAATGGTGCCGAGTTACTCGTCATCAAAACCAAAGTCCCCAAACCTATATTTTTTTTCTACACTTTTCACAACAAATTCAGCACTTCATTCACAACATTCATTCATCAACAACTTCACCCCACACTTGTCTTTTCACACACTCAACACACTAGCATGCTCCTATTCCTGGATGGGTCAAAAGAGGTCAAATTTTTAATTAAGTGAGGTGTTCAAACAACATGATCAAGATGAGAAGAAGAAGAAGAAGAGAGATGAATTACCTTAATCATTCCTAGATGATGTGCAAGAACTAGCACGTAATTTCGACTATCAATTCTCAATCCAATCAAGGCAAACATCATAATCACAATTCATAGATAGGATTCAAGAGAAGTATTTCAAGTCCACATATGCATAAATCTATTCAACACACAAGGCCATCCATAACCAATTCACAAAACAAACTCATCATAGGGGTCATATCCAAACTAGGAAGCACAAATTTTATTTTAAAAATTTTCTGATTTTTTTGGAATTTTTTTAGATAAATATGTACAATGCAAAACATGAAAAGAAATGTGTGACAATAAAACGACCTAGATGCGATCATGCCATGCTAAGAATCGTGAAAACCCCGCCCCATACTTAAAAACACATGTCCCCAATGTGCAAATCAAGTAAAGAAGAGTGAAAGAAGTCCTCACAATGTAAAAATGTAGTGTTTTCGGTATTTTGGTTCACTCATGTGGAGTGGTGGTGCAGATGATTGCTCAAACATGGTAGAGAGCTGTTCATAGTCATTTTTGGCGTCGAGACCTGCGCCAAGGTGTATGCGAGATGGGAGCTCTTCCATCCAACAAAGACACCTCAAGCCGTCCAAGTCTCACGTCCGCTCCACCCATGGTTGAAAACGGGATCATCATCATCAACTCGCCTTGCAAGGCTTCCTTATTATCTAAACTCTAGCATACAAACACAAAAACACACAAAAACATAGACAAAAGCAAAACCGAAAATGAAAGAGAAAAGGGAAAGAGTTGTTACCCTTGGGTTGCCTCCCAAAAAGCGCTTCTTTTAGGTCATTAGCTTGACCAAACTCCGTGGATATGTCAATCCACCTCAAATACCATGGTTTGCTTGAGGCGTCCAATCAACCATCGCTTTCCGGCATCTATGATGACAAGCACGGGCCACTTGATGCCCAAATAAGCTTTAAGTTCTCTCTTCACCGGTGAGTAGTAGACTCCTTCATCACCGCTCCCTTGATGATAGTATGGAGTTGCAACCATAGGTGCCACCCCATACTTAGACAATTGTACTCCGCAGTTACACCGGTGAAATGCTTTCCATCCTCATCCTCTATGATCCGAAGAAAGCCGATTCTTGGAAAGAATTCTTCATTGAAGTGCTTCATAACCATCATGGATCCATCATGCTTGCCTCCATCATTCAACATGGGAGACTCCTTAGGAAAGGGAATCCAATCTTTGTGTGTACTCTAGGCAAGCAAGAAAGGATTGGAAGGAGTTGAAGTTAACTTAGGGCTCTCTACGACAGAGCTTTCCACTGGCTGAATTTTTGAAACCACGGGCGTGGTTTGGCCCTCTAGGCCGTGGTTCTTTCTATTTTCTTCCTCCCTTGTGAGCTCTTCAAGTGTGGTTCCAGGGTTGATGGCAAGGATGCCCGGGGGTGAGAGTACTTCATTGCACTCCTCCAAAGGTGAAGGATGTGGAGGTAAGCCTTGAAGGATGGTAGGATCTCCTAACATAAGAGCATGCCTAATCTCCTCAATCTCCCTCCTTAATTGTTCTTCTCTCTCGAAATTCAATCTTCTTGCATCCTCTAGGGCCAAATCCCTTAGCCACAATTGCTCCCGAGCTTCATTCAACTCTTCCTCAAGGTCTCTATTGGTTATGGTTAAATCGGGTAATTCTTGGATATCCTCATGGTGAACCTCCTCTTGTTGAAATACTTCCGCTTCAAGCACCATATGGGCACTCGAAATGGAAGCAAGGTTACTTTCTATATCATCCATCTTCCTCAACATTTCTTCTAGCATTGATTCTACTCGATTTTCATGAAGTTGATGGTGAGGTTCCTCATGAGGCAATGTAGTATTGTGAGCTTGATCATGGAACTCATGATAGGCATTAAACTCCTCCCAATACTCAAACTCATCATGGAGAGGTCCTAGATCATGGATTTCCATCCATCCCTCATACTCCATGTCGTCAAGGTCGTCTTGGAGGTACAATCCGTCCCATGAAAAGACAAAGACAAAAACAACACAAGATCAAAAGTAACAAGAAAGATAAACACTAAAAGCAATCAAAATCAAATGACTTAATCTAGACCTAGTCCCCGGCAACGGCGCCAAAAACTTGTTACGCTAGAGATGTAGCACAAAAAGCTTTACATTTATAAACTCAATCTAATCTCCTAAACTACCTAGCGAAACCTGCAGCGTACAGATCGTTATGTAGGAAGGAAAGTATTCCGAGGACGAACACAAGGACTGAGGTGAAATCAAGTCATTCAATGATCAAAGATAATGCAAATCTAAACTAAGATGAGATGAGGAATAAAGAAGGTGCAAAACACAATATTTTTGGTTGGTTTTGGGTAATCAAACAAGGATCACAAATATATCAACACAAATAAGCAAACAAACACACAAACACAAAGATAAGAGATAAGAGGTAAGAAGTGTGGATTCTAGTGATTCAGAATTCCGATTATGACTATGGACTCATGCTTCTAAAGATCAAAGAAAAGTTGCGGTTGTTCGGAGTTGGGTGTTTCTCCAATGGGAGCAATTACCGGGTAGGTCTCATGCTCCACTAGTCTTGAACCTAAGGTCCTATTACCGGGTAAGTCTCAAGGAACCTAACGACGGGAATTCTACACAAACCGGCCACTACCTAAGGGTCAAACCCCTCCTTACCGGGTAAGTCTCGGAAAAGGTAGGTCTTAGGCAACGATCCTAGCACACTCAATCCAATAGCGGCTTTTTTGGCTCACTACTACCTAGAGTTCATCATCTTATGTATCTAAGAGAGGAAATTGCCGGGTAAGTCTCATTCCTCAAAAAGGTTGCTAACATTAGGTCATCCTAAGCTAGATTAGGCTCAACAAACACTAGGATTTCAACACATCTACATCCTAACATCCAGATTCATCAATATAAGCACAACAAAGAAAACCACGGGCAAAACCATGGTCGGGATTTTAGATGAACATGCCGTAGTTTGGGTATGAGTTGGGGTTTCGAACACAAATCCATCCTAAGCTAACATGGAAGTCCATACAATCATAGTCCAAAGCATAAACATCATTCCTTCACCCTAGAATCATATCTATTCAACCAACAACATACAAATCAAGATCAAACTTCATAAATAGAGCATGCTTGCAAGTCATAGCTAGATAATGAAGAATGAACCAAAGAAAAGATATTTTAAAGCTAGAATAGAAGTTACCAAGTCTTACAAAGGCTCCAAGAGCTGCTCCAAGTTGTCAACAATGGAAACCTCACTCAAAACCACTCAAATCTCACTACAAAACTAAAATCTACACTAATCTCTCCCAAGAACACCCACAAGGGTGCTTGGAAGAGAAGCTACAATGGAGGAGTGTTGGAGAAGAGCTAGAGGAGAAGGGTCCAATAATGGAAGAAGATTCCCAAAATCAGCCTGCAGGACCACTTAAGTACTCCACCAAAAAGTAAGGGTCGGACAAAGAAATCGTGGGACACGTGTCACAACTGTCCAGAAGAAACCACGGCCAAAACCACGGTCTAGATTTTCCTCTGGGCCGTGGTTCTCTCTGTTCAGCCCTCTTTGGATCATTAAGCCATGAGTTGGTGCAAGACATGCACCAAGAAGGTCTTTAGTGTTCTCCTTTGCCCCTATCTTGCTCCTTAAAGAGCCCGGTTGTGTGCCACCACAAGGAATGATCCTCGAATGTATCGATTAAGTTCCAAAAGCTTCCCAAAATACCTACAAAACCGACAAGAGCTCGTGTAGACGTCTATTTCGACAAATACATGAATTAAGCGTAAACGTCACGAACTAATGCGGAAACATGCATGAATGGAAAGGAAAACTATCTAAAAGAGTGTCTAAACTAGTGTCATAAATCATGTCATCAATATTCGATGTGGGATATTAAAATCAATATAATTATTTATCGGAAATAATTAAGGGATTTAAAAACAACAGATTTGATAGGGTTAATTGTGAGAGCCCTATTTCGAAATATTGCTCCCACAACGCACCACGTCAACGACAATGCTTACTGTTTTAGTAAAAAACAGTGGTTCAACGACCTAGAAAATAGTAGGTCAACGACCCACATAACAGTAGGTCAACGACCCACATGACAGTAGGTCAACAACCCACATAAGCAATTTTAATCAGATATGAATAAAAATTATACTTTAACTTAGTTAGAAACCCATAAATAAA
Organism: Fagopyrum homotropicum; assembly: GCA_033239125.1. Taxonomy (NCBI): domain Eukaryota; kingdom Viridiplantae; phylum Streptophyta; class Magnoliopsida; order Caryophyllales; family Polygonaceae; genus Fagopyrum; species Fagopyrum homotropicum. Next base: position 76,019,873 of record BSWB01000004.1, read on the forward strand.
TGATTTATTTAATTTTGAAATTCTCTATTTACCTAAGTTGTCAAACTATCACGTTTACTTGATAATTGACGTGAGATAGAAAAATCAATATAATTATTGATCGAAAATAGTTATGGGATTTATAAACAAAATATTTTATGGGATTAATTGTGAGAGCTCTATTTTGAAATACTAGTCCCACAACGCGCCACATCAGCGGCAATGCTTACTATTTTAGTAACTATATAGATATAGATAAGAGAAAAGGCAAAAAATGCATTATTTGTTTAAGCTTCTATGCATCTATTTATACAAGTTCTCAAACTATAACATGACATTAGGTCAACGATTGACTTAATAGTAAATCAATGACCATTTTGTCAATAATCGACATAATAGTAGATCAACGACCCACAAGACAGTAGATCAACAAACCACATTACGAACTTTAATCTTATGTGAATAAAAATTATACTTGAACTTAGCCAAAAGGAAAACAATGTATGATTTGTTTGACCTTCAAAACTTTTATTTGTACAAGTTTTCAAACTATCGGCATTACTTGAGTGGGATAAAAAAATCTAATCGTTTCAAGAATAAAAAGTAACGTGAAGCCATTTAAAAAAAATTAAAACATAGGAAAATACCAAACGTAAAATCATTAACACAAATTTAAAATTCAAAAAAATAATCGTTAGCAAAAAAGATAATTGTTCTTAAAAAAAGTATACCGTAAAAAAAAATACTACAAAATCTTACAAATCTTTAAAAATCGGTACATAAATAATTAAGAGATTTAAAAAAATATATTTTATACCGTTAATTGTGAGAGCTCCATTTCGAAGCACTGCTTACACAATGCGCCATTTTAGCGGCAATCTATATTGCTTTAGTAAGTATATAGATTAGCCAAAAGACAAAACAAGATAGTAGATCAACGACCATTTTGTCAACGTTGCCTAATAGCATATCAATGACCCACAAGATAGTAGATCAACGACCCACATAACGAATATTAATAAAAATTATACTTGAAATTAGCCAAAAGGCAATGAATGTGTGATTTGTTTAATCTTGAAAACTTTTATTTATACAATTTTCCAAACTATCGGTGTTACTTGATAATCGATGTGGGATAAAAAAAATCTAATCGTTCCAAGAATAAAAAGTAACGTGAAATCATTATAAAATTTTTTTTTTAACAAATTAGAAGATAGGAAAATACCAAATGTAAAATTATTAACAAAATTAAAAATCCAAAAAAAATATAATTGTTCCCCCTAAAAATTTAACGAAAGTCGTATTCACACGGTTCAAGATTTCGTATCGGCACAACGCATTCACAATGCGTGACCATAGGCTCACGGTCACGCATTGCGAATGCGTGACACTGCCACGGTTACGCAATGCGTGACCATCACGGTCACGCATCGCGTAACCGTGACAATTTAATGCCCTAAAAAGGGTTACGGGATCTCATCTCGTATACGCCCCATTCAAAAAACAGAAGAACGACGAAAAGCCGGCAAAGACGAGAGAAGTCAAAGGGCCAAATTGATCCAAACAACCCATTTCACACAAATTTAAGCAATGGATAAAGACGGTAACGGAGGAAGGCCATTTCAAAAGCGGAAACACGATCCGAGAGAGGTATCGTGTGATTTTTGTTCGGTTTTTGTTTTGATTATGTTCGGATTTTGTTTTTTAGTTTTTGGTTTGTAATTGAGTATGAAATTGAGGAAAATAGGTTAGATTGTTATTGTATTTGTTAGTTTTAGGTTGATTGAAGACAAATTGTTGAATTTTGAAGGTTAATAATCTTCGACAGTCCACCATTGAAGTCGGACTGTCGAAGACGATGAACAGTGACCCACGGTCACGCATTGCGAAACCGTGGAGGCACTGTTCATCGTATAATGCATTGGAATGCATTATAATGCATTCCAATGCATTAAATTACTTAAAATCTAATTAAATTAATTAAAGAATATTAAATTTAATTAAAAAATAATTTATAATAATTTGCATTAATTAATTTAATTTTTTTTTTGAATTAGATGATATAAATACAATTTTGAATAAATGTAATTACTTAATCCTAATTTCTTTTAATTAAATGATATAAAATTTTAATTTACAATAATGTAGATTGATTAAATTTAATTAAATTACAATTTATAATAACTTTATTTAATTAATTTAAATTATTCCATTAAATGATGTAAATACAATTTGAACAAATGTAATTACTTTATCGTAATTACTTTTACTTAAATGATATAAATTATGAATTTATAATAATTTTAATTAATTTAAATAATTTAATTGATATTAATGTAATTATAAATTAAATTAAAATCTCTACCTTTACTATTTAATTTCATACAATTACTTTAATATAAAATAAAATAGAATAAAGTTATATTAAATTGAAATCTATACCTTTACTATTTAATTAATTTAATTGTTATAATTATAATTTAAAGTTATTAAACAAGAGGTAAATAAATTAATTTAATTTATTTACCTTCTAATATTGTTTAATAACTTTTACTTTCATTTAAAATAGTAATATAAAAATTATATTAAATGAAATTAGTACAATTATTTTTTAATTGATTTCATTTAATCTCATCTAGTTTTTTGTAAATTCATTTCAAATAAAAGTAAAGTAAACTATATAAATGAAAATTAATTAAATTGCCGTGTAATATCAAATATAGATATTACACGCCATACAGAGACAGAGACGGAGGCGTCCTACGGCCTCCGCTCGTAGAGAAAGACTCACCACCACCTCAGCTACGATGGAGAGGAGCTCCCAGGTAGCTGGTTCGGCTGCCGACACATCACCACCACAGTTGCCACTAAGACCATGCATCTCAGATGCTTCTCCGGCTCTCCCTCGGGAGGTTCTTCCATCACCGACATACGGATCTGACTCGGACCAGGATGTGACCGGTCCTTCTGTATAGCCAGGGGAGATAGATCCCGTAGCTGGCGAGCGTGTTGATACTACTGCTGACGAGCAGGTTGAGCCAGCTACATATATTACTACTGACGAGCATATAGATACAACTACAGATATTCCTGCTGAGGAGCAGGTAGAGCCACCAGTTGGCGATCATACCGAGCAGCGAGATTTTGATTTTGATTCTCCAGCTGCAGATCTTGTAGTGCCGCCGCAGGAGCCATTTGTACCGGCGGATCGATGCCGTGTAGTTGCTGATACAGGGGCACCATTTGATCAACGATGTGCTCACCTGCTACGCCGGACATCGTGCTCGCGGTGTCTGGATGGGAGAGGTAGATAACTAATCACAATTATAACACATCATGTTACAAAAACTAAATCAATAAAACGTTTAATTGAATATTCGTTGTGTTATGAAGGAGGATTACAGGAGGCCGATGACCGCTTTACGACGGATAGAGCACATTTCCGCGCTGAGTAGATGGATTTCAGACACTGATAGAGCCGACCCCACTTCCTGGTTTGTTGTTGCATCTCAGAGTGGATTCACGGGTTTGCTAGACGTCTTGTTTGCTGGAGTTGACCACGCCCTCATACATGCATTCGTGGAGCGCTGGCATCCAGAGACTAGCAGCTTCCATCTAACTTGGGGTGAGATGACCATCACCCTGCACGATGTAGCCGTCATCCTAGGCATTAAGATTGATGGAGAGGCCATGGTCACACCTATGTTGGCACGAGAGAGGGTTAGGTGGCTGAGTGACACATTTCATATATCAAAGGTAGAGGCTAGGAGTCACTAGACAGCTCTACCAGTTGACTCGTTGAGGACTGCGTATGATGTCATTCGGCGCGACTCAGCTACCCCAGCCGAGGAGGTTGCTTATGTATTTCTTCTTTTCTTTCTAGGCTCATCCTTGTTCGTCGATAAATCTACGAACAAGATTCGACCTTGGTTGATCGACTTGGTACGTGACCATGACCGGACTGGAGACTATGCTTGGGGCACCGGCGTGTTAGCGTACTTGTACTCGTACGTATAACTATCACTCTAATTCAGTAACTAATAACTTCCTATTGTTACTATTATGATAAATGACAAATCTGGACTTTCCCTACAGTATGTTGGGCGACGCTTCACGACTAAAGGTGAAGACGATCGGAGGATGTACATCACTGCTACAGGTAAGAACATTTATTGTAATTAGTCACTTTAGATAAGAACTTTAATTTTTTATTATTATAAATAATAACTTTCATTTAATTTAATATTTACAGTTTTGGATCCACGCCCACTTCCCATCCTTGGGTTGTTCTGCGGCAGAGGATCCTGGACGTCATGGATCGGCGATATGGGCTTCTAGACTCTCTGTCCCAAGGACACCAGCATCCACTCTTGAGAGGCTGAGATCCTTGCGCTAACAGTTAGATCAGATGAGAGTGGAGGACATCAAGTTTATGCCATATAGCGATAGAGTGTTGGATTTTGAGGGCGAGTTTGTTGTTTCGACGTACCGGGGGACAATCTAGATAGGAGATATCGTCAAGGCATACATGCCGGATCGAGTCCTCCGTCAGTTTGGGTACGTTCAGACGCTCCCACTTCAGAGGATTGTCCCTTATTTGGAGCAGCGCCTCGCTTCTAGCAGTAGGGGGTATAGGGTGAGATTCCATGGCGCAGATGATCGTTGGGCTGCTAGACACGAGGAGGCGAGTAGATTTGCGCTTCAGGGTCAGACTAGGGCCCCCTTACCATGGACAGTATCTCAGGACTACATGTCGTGGTTTAGCGAGTGGGGCCATCCATTTCTCCTTCTTGGTTTGGCTATACAGACTCCCCCGGTAGATCATCCTCCCCTGGTCCCTGTTTCAGATACTCGGGTATGTGTTGATGTATTTATTTGATTCTTTTTAAAGTTTTATACTTTACTTTTAGCGCTCACAACTTTATTTTCTAATGCAGAGGCTACATATCATTCAGGCCCGCATACGGGATATTATTAGTCGTGGCTTAGAGACTATGGAGGACATACATGCGATATACGACGAGTCCGTTGGCCAAGAGGTTCATATAGCACCATCTCAGGTCAGGGCGACACAACTGAGACGAGAGTGATTTCTGTTTCTTATTGTTGTACTTTACCTTTTGTTGTATGGAGGACATACATGCGATGTACTTTACCTTTTGTTGTATATATTACATTTTATATGTTGCAATGTTATGTACTTACCTTTTACTTTGTTTTTATAGTTCATCAACCAATCTCGCTTATTCTATACCACGGTCAATGTTTTTAAAGTTTAAGACTTCATCAATAATCTCGCTTTATCTATACCACGGTCAATGTTTTAAAGTTTTAAGACTTCATCAAGACTTTTCATTTTCACAAATGAAAGTAACAACAAAACACAAGTTTTATAGCACTCCGCATGAATTACATATAAAACAAACATCCATGAACCACATATAACCTTGAAACAAATATAACCTAAGAAGAATAAGATGCGAGATTGAATATCACTTGTATAGGACACTCTTTGCACCGGAGTTCGTCAAACAACTTGAACATATCACGGAAGTGTGCATCCCATCCGTCAACGCTAGAATCATGTCCACGCCTCCATGTAAGAGTCAAAGGTGGTAATGGAGAGTCTGGTTTGAGTCAAACCTAACGAAAAATGATTGACAAATGAAAAAGTGATTACCTATTTTTGCCACTTATGAGTCCTAAGTAATGGAATGTAGGAGATATAAAAAGTGCAAAAAGAAAACTTACGGCTACAAAGTGATTTCTATTGACCCACGCTATTGCACAAATCTCCGTTGGGGGTTCTTGGTTCTCAACCGTTGCAACAATTGGTAAACATGTGTCGGGGCTTGAGCCAAGTATAACAACTGCGCACCGGTAATATGTCGCTGCTACCGTTGCAACACGTGGACACTTCATCCAATTATCTGGCCCACAAGGTATAGGATCAGTCCACCAAGTGGCCTCGATAACTTCATCAACCGTCCATTTTACCGTCAACTATTTACAAAAAAACAATTATAAGTGAAATTTTCATTTTATCAAGAAAATATAGTTAAGCCAAGAAAAGAAATACTCACATGTGCGTACAAGTCCTTTCTCATCAACAACTCTGTAGCCAATTCCTTTCTAACAATCAAGTAATCTTCTTCCGAGTATCCCGAAACCACGGCAAGAGATCTAAATCCACAATGCCCATCTCCTTTAACATCATAGGCTGAAAGGATGAAGGGTTTCATGAACTTCTGCATCTGGTCACCCTTCAACCGATAGTTCTTAGAACGTCTGGTGGTGCTTTTCTTACCACGTGGCTCAGCCTCCTCAACTTTAAATTCAACTTGGGCCTCTACAGGTTCGGCCGCTTCAGGCTCGGGCTCCTCCACCTTAACTTCCACATGTTGTCTTGCTTTAGGTGGACGACCTCGAGGACGTAGACGTGCCTGTAACACCCCGAATTCTCAAAACTCGGGATGTTACTGGTTAGGACCTCACAATGGGTCCCGACCTCAGTTTGACAATAATATTACTAAAATCTTGCAACAAGACACAAATAAGAAAAACCGAAATTCATGAAATAGTATTTTTTAAAGGGATGAATGCAACAAGGTCTACTAGCCTATAGTACTTAACAAAGGGAAAAGAGATCAACTGTCTTAACAAAAGAAAGAACGACAAACAACAACCCCATTAGCTAGTTATCTAACCTGCGGTAGATATAAAAGAAAGAACGACAAACAACAACCCCATTAGCTAGTTGTCTTAACAAAAGAAAGAACGACCCGGCTGACCACTACTTCCGGATCACTCAGTTGCTAATCTAACCTGCGGTAGATCTAAAAACACAACAAGAGAAACCATTAGCGAGTTATCTAAATATTAAGGGAGTAATAATAGCACACACACACATAAAATATAAACACCCATCATGCTTTCAAACAAGTCCGTTTATTATCTTCAGTTAAGTTATTCACTCTTACTAATGATACTTATTTTGTGACACGAGGGATTCCCAAACCTCGCCTCCGCCCCCGTATAACCATCAGGAATGGATCCGATGTATCTAACCTTGTACCTGCCTGGTCTATGTATATAGAACCTCCCAGTCTCCTGTCAGAGCCAGGCAGTGATGTCACGACCCGTTATACATACACTTGGGCCTTACACATAATAATAACGGTCGTCCTAGCAAGTTGTTATTATTATAATCACGCACATTGCACACACACAACTACTATCATTCAACAAATATCCAGAAACTGGCTAAGTAACTCACAAGGACTTACCTGAGTCAAATCACACTCTAACTAGTGTCAACTCGGTCCGTACTCGTGGTAACTCAAATGCTTGTCAATTAAGGCATGTGGATCAAAATCACATCCCAATGTCCAACCTCATGCGAAGGGATTACGGAAACAACTCTCTTACAATAAAAGACCATTTTACCCTTGATGCCGAAAATTTTCAAAGTTTATTCTTAAACTTACTAATCCCTTTTAGAACTTGTTTCCATACTTTGTGTCTCTCGGTTAGCTACTTATAGATTATAAGTTCAAACTTGAATCCACTCCAAAAAGAATAACACTCTTCCTCCTTCTCGGTTACTACTCTACTCTTATACATTTATATATACTTACGTATATATCTTAACTTTTCCTTCAACTCGTATACTCATGTAACTACTCGGTATGCTTATATATATATCTACATATTTTATCTCTCCCATCTGATACCGATGTATATATATACCTACGTATATATGTCCAAAATTCCAATCCATTCAAAATACCTATTTATACTCTCCCGTTTAACACTCTACAGTTCATGTAAAAACAACTATACCCTCTCAATCTAAATCTACTCTTATATATTATTGATCATTAAACCTTTACATCCATATATACATTCACATATACACTACACTTCCACATCTCTTACCTATCTCCTATTCGTACATGTATGTATATCTATACAAACATAATCCTTCTATATGTACACATACACTTATACGTTCAGCATTACTATACGTAGGTATAACATGACTTATTCAGCACACACACATACATATCGAACCCTCTCTTCACACACTGTTGTACATCAGAAGGCCTACCTACCGCAGGTTGCAGAAGGTCTTCTTCTCAGGGTTTTGCGGCGCAACAGGGTGTAGCAAGGCGTCCCAGGCCGGATCTTGTAGGCTAGTTCGGAAAAGCTCCCCTCAGCGCACCTCACCTTTGACTGAAGACACTGTAGGGTCTAAGAGGAAGTGGTCTACTCGGTTATACATACGACAGGAGAAGCGAGATAGGAACGGAGGGAGAGGGAGGACGAAACTCACCACAGCAGCGACGGGGACACTTCGTCACGATGTCGATAAGTGCCTTGGCGGTCTTCACTGGTGGTCGAGCGCGGCTGCGGTGTGAAATCAAGAGCGGCGGTCGGTGAGTCTCGAAGTAGAGAGGAAGGTAGCAGACGGAAGGAAAAGACAACTCGCCTGGCGGTCGACAGCGTCGGCTGACGGAGCGGCTACTCTGGCGATCGATGGCGTCGGCGGCGGACTCTCGGTGGTTGCGGCGTGGCTGCTGGTGGGATGCTGCTGCTGTCGTTTTTCGGAAGAGCGAGGAAGGGGACGGTAGAACATATAAACGCAGTTGAGAGAGAGAAGCGGCAACCTGTTTAGATTAGGTTTAAGCGTAGAATAAAAATTAGGGTTAGGGTTAGTTTAAGGAGGTCTTGGGCCGGCTGAAGTCATGGGCCAGCAAATTGAGCCAGTTCAATTCATTTATTTACTATGGGATGATAGCTAAAATATTATTCGTACGAAACCGCTCCTCGGTTTTTATTTTTAAAAGCACGAAATTATTTTCCGTATTATATAAGTTAATATTTTATTTGAAAGATATGTAAATTATTTCAGATTACATAGTTTATCATTTTATGTGAATCTAGGTAACATAAAATGATAGGACTAATCTCGTTTTATTTAATTTAAAAAGGACAGCAACTTTGGCGGATCGGAATCCGGTTGAATTCTGTATTAAACGGAGTAAAAAAAATTCCGGTTATTACATCAGTGCCCCCTTAAAAGAAGTTTCGTCCCGAAACTTAGGATAATATACCTAAACACACAATTGTCTTGATATTTTTTTTAGTTTTCTAACATTTTCGTTTTCTACCATGCAACTACTCAAACATCATAATCAAACGTATATCACATAAAACGTAAACACCCAATCCAATATAAAAACATGAATCGTCAAACAACACAACATCCGAGTACTAACTCGTCACTACAGGAGTAACATCTAACCCTGCAAAGAACTCGGGATAGTTACGTCTAATACTCTCCTCAGTCTCCCATGTGGCCTCATCAGCTCCTCGTCTAGACCACTGGATCCTCAACATAGGTATCTCTTTGGACCGCAGACGTCTAGTACTGCGCTCCAAGACAGCTACTGTGTACTCTACAAAAGTGTGATCGAGCTCAACTATCAAATCCTCATGGCTGATGACATGTCTCGGATCTGGGATGTACTCTCTCAATTGAGATACATGAAAGACTGGATGGACACCCTCTAGTCTCGGCGGTAATGCTAATCTTTAGGCCACCTCTCCAACTCTCTCCAAGATCTCAAAAGGTCCGACATATCGGGGACTCAGCTTCACCTTAATGCCGAAACGCCTGACTCCTCTCGTAGGTGACACTCTCAACCACACCTGAGCACCCACCCTAAACTCCAAGGGTCGACGCCTCTTGTCGGCGTAGGACTTCTGGCGACTCTGAGTTGCCAACAACCGCTCCCGGACTAGGGCAATCCGAGCGATGTCATCCTGTATCTGATCTGGAGCTACTCCATCAGCTCTACTAGGCTCATCCCAGCATAATGGCGTGCGACATCTCCGCCCGTACAAAGCCTCATAAGGGGTCATTCCAATAGATGCATGCCAGCTGTTATTATATGAAAACTCTACTAGTGGAAGGTGATCTGGCCATACCTGTCCCCAATCTAGTACACACACCCGTATCATGTCCTATAAGGTCTGAATGGTCCTCTCAGACTGACCGTCTGTCTGTGGGTGATAGGCAGTGGTAAAGTGGAGACTCGTCCCCAACACGGTATGTACCTGCTGCCAAAATCTCGAGGTAAAACGTCCATCTCTGTTAGAGACGATAGTCCTCGGTACCCCATGGAGTCTCACATTGTGTCTGGTGAACTCCTCAGCTAGACGACTTACCGGCCACGTTTCCTTAATCGGAATGAAACGTACGGTCTTCGTCAGACGGTCTACTACTACCCAAATAGCATCAAAACCTCTGTTGAGCCTCAAACCAGTGACAAAATCCATAGATATATCCTCCCACTTCCACTGTGGTACTGGAAGTGGGTGGAGCTCTCCTCCGGACCTACGATGCTCAATCTTGACCTGCTGGCAGGTCGCACACTGAGCTACATACCGAGTCACATCGGGCTTCAAACCACCCCAGCAAAAGGACCGTCTCACATCCTTGTACATCTTACTCGCTCCAGGATGTACTGAGTATAGGGTAGCATGAGCCTCACCTAGTATCCTCTGTCTCAACTCACTGTCTGACGGCACACAAATGCGGTCCTGACGTCTCATCACTCCATCTGCACCAATAGTGAACTGTGGGGCCTCGTCTCGAGACATCTAGTCTCGGATCCTGGTCAAAGTCGGGCAAGTCTCCTGCTTCTTTCGGATCTCATCCAACAGATTAGGAAGTAACTCCAAAGTAGCCAACTGACTATCAGTATCGGGAAACTGAATCTCTATCTCTAACCAAGCCAAGTCTCTCTGTAACTGTGGCTGTACTGTCAACCGGGCTATCGCCTTCTCCCTAGGCGTCTTCCGGCTCAAAGCGTCAGCTACTACATTCGCCTTTCCGGGATGGTAAAGAATCTCAAGGTCGAAGTCCTTGATCAACTCTAACCACCGCCTCTGGCGGTTATTCAACTCCCGCTGAGTGAATATATACTTCAGACTCTTATGGTCTGTGAAGATCTGACATGTCGCCTCATAGAGATAGTGACGCCAGATCTTAAGAGCATGAACTACTGCAGCCAACTCTAGATCATGTGTGGGGTAGTTCTCCTCATACGTCTTCAACTGCCGAGACGCATAGGCTATGACCTTACCCCTCTGCATCAAAACACACCCCAAGCCTAGCTTGGATGCGTCACTATATACAACGAAATCATCTGTACCCTCAGGCTGTGCCAAAATCGGAGCGGATGTCAATCTCCTCTTCAGCTCCTCAAAACTCTGCTGACACGGCTCAGACTAGACAAACCGAGTAGTCTTCCTCAGAAGACAAGTAAGTGGTCGGACAATCAAGGAAAACCCTTCCACAAACCGGCGGTAGTACCCTGCTAAACCTAGAAAGCTGCGAACCTCCTTAACATTCTTAGGAGGTTGCCAAGAAGATACTGACTCTATCTTCGCCGGGTTGACTTTAATACCCTCAGCAGTCACCACGTGGCCTAGGAAAGCCACCTCAGACATCCAAAACTCAAACTTGGATAGCTTAGCATACAACTGGCTTTCCTGCAGAATCTGTAATACTGTCCTCAAGTGTCCGGCATGCTCCTCTCGACTCCTAGAGTAAACTAGGATGTCGTCAATGAAGACCACTACAAACTAGTCTAAGAAGTCAATGGATATCCCATTCATCAACTTCATGAACACCGCTGGTGTATTAATGAGCCCAAATGGCATCACTACGAACTTATAATGACAATACCTAGTCCGGAATGCCGTCTTAGGTATGTCCTGATCTCTCACCCTCAACTAGTGGTAACCTGACCTCAAGTCTATCCTCGAGAACACAAACGCCCCGTGCAACTAATCCAACAGATCATCTATGCGCGGTAGTGGATACTTGTTCTTGATGGTGACTTTATTCAGTTCTTTGTAGTCTATGCAAAGCCTCATCGATCCGTCCTTCTTCATCACAAATAATACTGGCGCGCCCCAAGGAGACACACTAGGGCGTATGAAGCCCTTCTCTGGTAACTCCTCCAACTGCTTCTTCAACTCCAGCATCTCTATCGGTGCCATACGGTATGGGGCCTTCGAGATCGGTCTCGTGCCCGGCTCTAACTCAATGCTGAAGTCAACGCTCCTCTGTGGGGGTAGTCTTGGCAGGTCGTCACTGAATACCACTGCAAACTCGCATGCAACAGGTATCTCCTCTATGGTCAGGCTCTTGCTTTCCTTCATGGCATAACACCAGAAGGCCTCACAACCCTGTGTTATTAGTCTCGCTGCTCTCACTACACTGATAACTGTGACGGACTTTCCGAGGTCCCACCCTCGGAATATCACTCTATGACCCTCCTCAGTGGCAACAATCACTGTCCTCCTACCAATGTCTAAGACTGCTCCGTGTTTCTTCATCCAATCTATCCCTAAAATCACATCCTCATGAGCTAAGGGCACGACTAGAAAATTTACTAGCCAGTCTCGATCTCCCATGCGAACAAGACATCCATAGATCTCTCTAGTCCCTCTTACCTTACTCCCATCAGGTAAGCCTATCATAAAAGGTATCCCCTCTACAGTAGCTAAGGACAACCTATCTACGCATGCATCAGATATGAAGGAGTGTGTAGCACCCGTATCAAATAAAACTCGTACGGGTAAGTCATGGATCTGGATCGTACCTGTGGCAGTTGGTGCCTCTGGCTGATCAGCACTCCTCAGCTCAAACACCCGTGCCTGAGCTCCTCTAGTATCAGCTACACTGCCACGCCCTCTGCCACGACCTGATCCCGGCATAGAGCTTTGTGAAGATGTGTGTCCTCGAGCCCTGTAAGATTGTTGCTGACCAGGGGCTCGGTACTGCTGCTGCTGACTCGGAGCTCGGTACTGTGGTTGTCTTTGTACACTACATGATAGACCTGCAGGGGAAGAACCCTGCTGAGATGGAGCCTTGCCCTGGCGGCAGAATGCAACCCTATGTCCAACCTTGCCGCACTGGAAGCAGGTCACTGACGGCTTCGTGCAGTTCGATCGGATGTGTCCATAGCCACTGCAGTTGTGGCACTGTAAGCCACCAGCTGAAGTCTGACCAGTAGCGGTATGGCTATGTCGCCCCTGAGTCTGTCCCCGTCCAAAAACAGCTACTCCTGTACTACCACTAGCATATCGTGTCCTCTGCCGCTTTTCCGGCCTGTTTGACTGAGCAGCTCTCCTCTGGACTGGTCTATCTCTCTCATATGTAGACGCCCTATCCTGATAGTCTGACAGAGTCTCACAGCAAAATCCTGTCAGATAGGAACGAGTGCTCTCCCTCAATCTCCGTGAAAAGAGATACACATGCTGCTCCTCAGGAGGTGCAGCTGGTCCAAGTAGTGTCAGTTCCTTCTGGAACTTCTTGATGGCAACAACAATCGGAATGTCCTCAAATCCTGCCTCAATGAAGTCCTGAAACCTCTCTCTCCTCAACGAGACAGGGCAGTATCTGTCTCTAACAATGCTCCTCATCTACTTCCAACTGGTGACTCGACTACGTATGGTCCGCCACCGAGAATGAGCATCCTCAGTGAAACATGTTTGCACCAAATCCACTTGTCGATCTTCTAGGCAACGTATCGCCTCTAATGCAATCTCTACCTGTCCAATCCAATGCTCCACCTCCAGTCCTATCTCTCCACTAAATGAGGGGACCTTCTGAGAGTTGAAAGCTTTCAACCACTCATCCGGCCTCGGTGCTCTAGACCCAGTAGGAGCTCTATCAGCCACAACTCTCCTCTCAGGTACAACCGGCACCTGAGGCACTCCCTGTGTCACCTGAACAGACCTAGCCGGTACTGGTAGTACCTGGGTAAGTCTCTCTGTTCTAGCAGCCTCCTCCATACGCTCGACGTATGCTCGGTACTCCCTGTACACTGTTGCTCCAATAGAAACACGTCCTGACTCCGTCGAACGTGCTCTCTGCGCTCTAGACCTAACAACGGTCTCATTCATGACCTCGGGACCTACACTCTCAGCCACCTCCTCCACTCCAGCCTCTAGCATGATCACTGCTGGTGGATCATCTCGAGGAGCTCGACCTCGGCCTCGTGCTAGTGGAGGTCTACCCCACGGCCGCGTCCTCTAACTATAGGGGTCCCATCTCCCCTACCTGGTCCAGCTGGAGGGAGAGGTGGACGACCTCTACCTCAACTAGTAGCTAGCGTAGCTCTAGTACGTGCCATCTGCGCGAGGAATAACAAATAAAACTATCTGATAAGTCCTAATAAGTCCATCTACAGTAAAACCTAAAGTCCATACTAAGCATACTGAGATCCGCGGTAGTAGTGGTGGTCAGCCGTACTTTTCTATTCTCAACCAGACTATGCATGCCTTTGAAAACTAAAAGTTCCCTTTTAAAACTCAGACCCCTTTCGGGTTCTGCTTAATACTTATTCGGTCTTTCAGAAGATTTCAAGTGCCATTGCTGCCAACCTAGAGCTCTGATACCATGTTGTAACACCCCGAATTCTCAAAACTCGGGACGTTACTAGTTAGGACCTCACAATGGGTCCCGACCTCAGTTTGACAACAATATTACTAGGATCTTGCAACAAGACACAAATAAGAAAAACCGAAATTCATGAAATAGTATTTTTTAAAGGGATGAATGCAACAAGGTCTAACAGCATATAGTACTTAACAAAGGGAAAAGAGATCAACTGTCTTAACAAAAGAAAGAATGACAAACAACAACCCCAACTCCCAACTCTAAGGAGTACGGAGACCCGGCTGACCACTACTTCTGGATCACTCAACTGCTGATCTAACCTGCGGTAGATCTAAAAACACAACAAGAGAAACCATTAGCTAGTTATCTAAATATTAAGAGAGTAATAATAGCACACACACACATAAGATATAAACACCCATCATGCTTTCAAGCAAGTCCGTTTATTATCTTCAGTTAAGTTATTCACTCTTACTAATGATACTTATTTTGTGACACGAGGGATTCCCAAACCTCGCCTCCGCCCCGTGTAACCATCAGGAATAGATCCGATGCATCTCACCTTGTACCTGCCTGGTCTAGGTATAGAGAACCTCCCAATCTCCTGTCAGAGTTGGGCAGTGATGTCACGGCCCGTTATACATACACTTGGGCCTTACACATAATAATAACGGTCGTCCTAGCAAGTTGTTATTATTATAATCACGCACATCGCACACACACAACTACTATCACTCAACTAATACCCAGAAACCGGCTAAGTAAGTCGCAAGGACTTACCTGAGTCAAATCACACTCTAACTAGTCTCAACTCGGTCCGTACTCGTGGTAACTCAAACGCCTGTCAATTAAGGCATGTGGATCAAAATCACATCCCGATGCCCAACCTCATGCGAAGGGATTACGGAAAAAGCTCTCTTACAGTAAAAGACCATTTTACCCTTAATGCCAAAAATTCTCAAAGTTTATTCTTAAACTTACTAATCCCTTTTAAAACTTGTTTCCATACTTTGTGTCTCTCGGTTAGCTACTTATAGGTTAAAGTTCAAACTTGAATCCACTCGAAAAAGAATAACACTCTTCCTCCTTCTCGGTTACTACTCTACTCTTATACATTTATATATACTTACGTACATATCTTAACTTTTCCTTCAACTCGTATACTCATGTAACTACTCGGTATGCTTATATATATATCTACATATTTTATCTCTCCCATCTGATACCGATGTATATATATACCTACGTATATATGTCCAAAATTCCAATCCATTCAAAATACCTATTTATACTCTCCCGTTTAACACTCTACAGTTCATGTAAAAACAACTATACCCTCTCAATCTAAATCTACTCTTATATATTATTGATCATTAAACCTTTACATCTATATATACATTCACATATACACTACACTTCCACATCTCTTAACTATCTCCTATTCGTACATGTATGTATATCTATACAAACATACTCCTTCTATATGTACACATACACTTATACGTTCAGCATTACTATACGTAGGTATAACATGACTTATTCAGCACACACACATACATATCGAACCCTCTCTACACACACTGTTGTACATCGGAAGGCCTACCTACCGCAGGCTGCAGAAGGTCTTCCTCTCCGGGTTTTGCGGCGCAGCAGGGTGTAGCAAGGCGTCCCAGGCCGGAGCTTGTAGGCTAGTTCGGAAAAGCTCCCCTCAGCGCACCTCACCTTTGGCTGAAGACACTGCAGGGTCTAAGAGGAAGTGGTCTACTCGGTTATATATACGACAGGAGAAGCGAGATAGGAACGGAGGGAGAGGGAGGACGAAACTCACCACAACAGCAAAGGGGACACTCCGTCACGATGTCGATCGGTGCCCTGGCGGTCTTCACTTGTGGTTGAGCGTGGCTGCGGTGTGAAATCCAGAGCGGCAATCGGTGAGTCTCGAAGTAGAGAGGAAGGTAGCAGACGGAAGGAAAAGACAACTCACCTGGCGGTCGACAACGTCGGCGGACGGAGCGGCTACCCTAGTGATCGACGGCGTCGGCGGCGGACTCTCGGTGGTTGCGGCGTGGCTGCTGGTGGGATGCGGCTGCTGTCGTTTTTCAGAAGAGCGAGGAAGGGGACGGTAGAAAGTATAAACGCAGTTGAGAGAGAGAAGCGGCAACCTCTTTAGATTAGGTTTAAGCGTAGAATAAAAATTAGGGTTAGGGTTAGTTTAAGGACGTCTTGGGCCGGCTGGAGTCATGGGCCATCAAATTGGACCGGTTCAGTTCATTTATTTACTATGGGATGATAGCTAAAATATTATTCGTACGGAACCGCTCCTCGGTTTTTATTTTTTAAAGCACGGAATTATTTTCCGTATTATATAAGTTAATATTTTATTTAAAAGATATGTAAATTATTTCAGATTACATAGTTTATCATTTTATGTGAATCTAGGTCACATAAAATGATAGGACTAATCTCGTTTTATTTAATTTAAAAAGGACAACAATTTTGGCGGATCGGAATCCTGTTGAATTTCGTATTAAACGGAGTAAAAAAAATTCCGGTTATTGCAGTGCCGATCCAGAACCATGTTAAAACCGACTTGGTTCTCTCCTTGTTTAAAGAATGCCGTACTTTGGTGGTCTTCCTTTAGTTCTAACTTTTTGCTCTGGTACCTTCAACGTTGAATTGCCTGGACTTGTAATATCTTCATATGATGAAGCCATCCGCTCAAGCACATCTCTCAAAAGCAAATTCTTGTCCAATCGCTCCCTAAAGTCATTGAGTGACTCCATGTATGGATCAATATGGACAACCTCATCTTCATGCGTCGGATTCAAATTTTCCCATCGTACTTGCTTCCAATAAGGGTGAATCTGATCCAAACATATTGGCTCCCAATGTCTAATAGCAATATAGAACTCGTGCGCACAAGGCAACCCATGAGCTTCCCTCCAATATGAATCCTTACATGTTGTCAAGCTCCTAATTTGCTTTGTCTTCTCGTAGATCTCCAACAACTCCAGGAAGCACTCGTTGCTTACTTTGTTTCAGAGCAAATCAAATATAGGCACACGCACAGCCATCAACATCCTTTCACTTGACATCTCTATTGACGCTTGAATCTTATCAATCTGATCATTTAGCATCAAGTCAATGTTCTCCATCACCAACTGAAATCCTTGAACGGTAGAACACAATGTACCCTTCAACAATGAGTGTGCGGACTCACACCTGACAACCAATATCAATTCAATAAATTAATCTTCAACAATTATTAGAAAACAAGTGTAATTAATATAGAAATAAGTTCTTACGCATTCGTTGTCCTCGTGCCAAAGTGTAGATGCAAGTTGCACCAATATCGAACAATTGCTTCCTTGTAGGGGATTAGCCATGTAGTTTCCAAATACTCCATCAACCTCGGATACGCTTGCCAGTGCACTTTATTTTCACCCAAACGCCTCTCGTAACTCTCTGGAGATCTAGATTCAATAAGAGCATGGTAGTGTGATGCAAAAACAGCTTGTAATTCCTTTGACCGTGTCACCGCCCAAGATCTATGTTGGATGTTGCACTTTATATGAAAGGTGCAAATCATGTGCTACACATCCGGAAAAGCAACACCGAGTGCACTTATGAGTCCTAACTCTCTGTCCGTCACAATCACCCCCGGTGTAACATTTCCGCACACATGTCGGAGTCTCCGTAATGCCCACTCGTAGTGATTGGTGTTTTCCTTTGCCATGAAAACACATGCTATTGCAAACGTCAACCTCGTGCTAGTGATACCGACAATCTCTAACAACCGCATCTTGTACCTACATAGGACATATTAAGATTTTACATTTATATTAAACTAAAAGTGCATGAAAAATAAAAAAATCATAATAACATGTATATTAAAACTTACTCGTTCGTCTTGTACGTCGTGTCCATTATGATGACATAAGGAAATAGGTTGAGAAGATGTCTTGAATCCGGATGCATGATGAAAAAATCTGAAATTTCTTCCGATTCCGAGCATCTTCTCACATTCACGTAATAACGACGTTGTTCTAACAAATGTAGTGCTTGTTGGAGAGGACTCCGTCCTTCAGCTTGTAGGTTCCTAATCTTCATTCCAGCATTGTATATTTGTTCGATTGTGCTGACGTTGTATGGATCATCTAACTTTATTGACTTCAATATATTACTCGGCTTGAAACCCGACCCAAGCTCACGTCCCACCCTCCGAAATTGTTTTTCCGTCAATCTGCCGGCATATGTGTGTCCCTTCAACTGTTCGGGAAGTGTATGATTGTGCCTTCCATTTATAACATTCAACGTCCACTTCTCAGCCTCGCTTTGTACGCCCTCAAGCTTAAAACTACATCCATCCTTCTTCGATTTCTGTGCTCGGCTAGAAGAAGACTCAGTATCAGGATCCACATCTTTCTTCTTACGAGGGGTTCCAAAACATTCGCATGTCAAACGAAACGTAACAAACCCCATGAATTTCTCCACTACCTACTAGTAACCAACACCATGTTCATAGTTCCTCCCATGAATCGAGCCCAATCCACCATCGTCTCGCGATCATGGAAAAAACCGCGAATTTCAAACATTCGCGAATAATCACTCCCTTCGTCACGAGAATAATTGGGAAGATCCTAGTTCTCATAGAAAAAAAACTATAAAATTTCTAGTTTTCGGTTTACTAATTTCAAATAATAATCTTGACAATACATTATATACAACATTTTGCAAAACTATGATTTCAAATAATAAAAACAAGAATATAACAAATGTTTCTAACATTAATTGCAACTATATCTAACGTAAACATACATTATGTACAACATTTCTAGTTTTTCTATATTTTCGGTTATAAAGTACTTACCGCAAAATGTCGAAGAAACTCGTCTGGATCACTAAATTTTGTATCGTTGAACGGAATCATCACCTCATCACCCTCGTGTGTTGACATTCTCATAGCTGTTCTCCAGAAGATGTTGTGTTATTTTTTCGAAGATGTTGTGAGCGTTTTTCACCTCTTTTATTACTATCTATATATAACCAAAGGAAATCAATAACGTTTAAATTACAACGGTCACTTTTATAACGTTCGAATTACAACGTCTGGATTACAATGTTCGAATCTCAACGGTCAAAAATCCACATAGGCAGGATGCGTGACCGTCACGGTCACGCATCGCGTAACCGTGTGGTGCGTATACGAAATCTTACGCCGTGCCCTTAATATCCCCCAAATTTAATCATTCTTAATCGATAAGTAATTTTTATTTAACGTAAAAAAAGATATTATAAAATCTTTAAAAATCGTTACAAAAAACTATTAAGGGATTTATGTAACACCCCGAATCCGCGGGACTCGGGATGCCACATCGGGCTAGGATCTCACAATGGATCCTGACCCTAGCCTGACAACAAGTTCACTGGACCTTACAACATGGCACTGACAGATATAAAAACAAATACATAAAACCGTATAAACTGTATAACCAAAGGTAAACAACAACATAGCCGAGTATGAAACGACATCCTCACACAGGAGGGAAAACAAGACATCATCCTCACGCAGGAGGGAAAACATAAACAACCTCAAAACCAACCACCTATTGTACGAGAGTCCTCGGCTTGTCACCCTACCAGATCACCCAGTAGCGCCTAACCTGTAAACATCTACAACACGGTATGAAACCGTTAGCTAACCATACTTATATGAGGTAATGCATAAGCACAATCACAATCATGAAAGATAAACACATCAGCATGCTATCACACATTTACCCATTTATTATCTTTATATAATAATTATTCACTCAAAAACTGTATATATATAGATAGATGAAAGTATGTGACACGAGGACCGATACATCCCCGCCTCTGAGTACAATGTCCAGCTGTACGAGTATCGGTCACACAATCCGTGTACCCTATGGGAGTGGATTGCGCCCTTCCTGTAAACCAGTCTGGCCCGACATCAGAGAATCTCCCAGACTCCACGGCGGGATGAAAGGGAAAGGTTATCACAGCCACGCAGTGGGGCAGTCAATAGAATATAGGTCGATAAAAACGACAACTCATGCTATCATAGCAAACATATAAAGCACACACCACTCATGCAACCACCCAATATAGGGATGGTAGCTAAGTAAGTCCTACGGACTTACCTCAACCTCGTACAATCACAACCACGATCAACCTCCAATCCTGAGAGGGACGCTGCCTAATAACAAGGCATAAAGAGATATCAATACTCCTATCAATCAAAAAGGTCACATCTAGACCCAAGGGATCCATTAGGATCATAATTAATCTATAAGCCTCACAACCGACTAAACCTCAATATCTCAACCTAACTCACAATTCCTCAACTCTCAAGGTAGTATCTAATCAACATTCCTCAATCTCAATTCTAATCCTAATTTAATTAATTAACCTTTAATTAAATAATTAGATTTCGCCAAAATAACGTTTTGCCCGCAGGCAATTTCTAAACCCCCTGTCATCAGATTTCATCAAAAAAACAACCCATAATTACCAAAATAATATAACGACCATAATGGAATTTCTAATTGTCCTATTTGACAAGCCTAAACTCAATTTAGGCCAAATAGTAGTACGGAAAACGAATAAATTCATAACTTATTCGTTACTAACCCGATTGACGATCTGAAAGAAGATTCGGAATCACAACGACGCAGGTTGCGCATGGACAACATCAAATTCATCGGAATCTGAGGGACGGAACCGTCCTGGTGACATATATGCTCGACCAGCCCTCCATATACTTGGAAATGCAGAAACTCGGTACCGTTATGAAGAGAATGAAGAGAGGAATCCAGAAACTCAAACGGAATTGAAATCGGATTAGATACGGAGAGTAGATATGAGTTTGAAGGTTGAGAGAAATCAGAACTTTTACGAGGAAACGTGAAAGGAAATGAATAAATAAAGAATTTTCCGCTATTTATAGTGAAGACGATAATTATCCTTTAGTAAAGTCGATAATTATCCTTTAACCGATCCAAAGGCGGGTCGAACCTCTTTCTCCAAACTTCTCGAGATTGGGACATTAAATCTGGATTATTGTAGGGATTATTATTCCACAACTGCCTCGGAAAACGTGTATTCCTAAGCCGTTAAGAAACGAAATAGCGACTCTTTTGGCCGTTTTGCCTCTCCATGTTATTTTATATCTAGGACATATCCGATGTACTGATCATTTCTCTCAACTGCATTTTTATTAATTGGAGCTCCCAAATGCTCCAAATAATACCGGAGGGTAAAAATAATTACCCGGGGGAAAAAGTAAAAATTTCCCCAAATGTCCAAAATTACGCCAGGAACATAACGGTGGGACTCTTACTCATCACTTGCGAAGTCTTCGCGAGTTATATGTTAATTACTATCAACGATTAAGTTAATCAACATTAATTAGAATTAAAAATCCTAGCTATTACATCACACACCCCTTAAAAAAAAGTTTCGTCCCAAAACTTGAACAATTCCCAAATCCTCTCGGACCCATACGCCGAGGTATAACTCTCACTCTTTCTATCGGAGGTATCACATCTACGTTCAGAAGATCACAACCTATAACAATCTATAACCTCAAGTATAAACATGGAGGAATCATCATCTCCAGGAAACAGGGCCATAACGCTACCCTAAGGCGTAGAGGAATCACGTCTCTCGCCATACCACATCACAAGGCATAGAGGAAGCACATCTCTAGCCAAAACATATCACATGCATAGAGGAAATACGTCTCTAGCCAACCCATAAACATATATATCGCATTGGAGGAATCACATCTCCACTGAACTATGTCCATCAAGGTAGCATGGAGGAAAGAACCATCTCCAGCTGAATCCTAATCCCACTCAAATAGCATGGAGGAAAGAACCATCTCCAACTATAAATATCATCATACTCGGGTAGCGTGGAGGAAGTAATCATCTCCAGCTATAACATACATCACGCTAGCACATCAAGATCTACTAAGATCATAAATCACATCACAGCTAGCATGGAATGACACATCAAGGCATATAAGCACATAAGCACAACATTCATCAAGATAGCACTAAGATCTACTCGTGCACCCACAAATGAGCCTGTCCCAACATATACTCTGGATAGTTCCTCAGGACACTATCCTCAGTCTCTCACATAGCCTCTTCAGGTCTTCATCTCGACCATCATATCCTCAATATGGGAATGTCTTTCGAATGCAAGCGTTTCATATCTCATTCCAAGAATGTAATCGAATGCTCAACAAAAGTGTGGTTGGACTCAACCACCAAATCTTCATAACTCACAAGGTGTCTCGAGTCTGGTATATACTTCCTCAGTTGAGACATAAGAAACACTGGGTGGATATCCTCTAATCTCAGAGGCAAAGCTAAACATCATGATGCCTTCTCCGTACTGGTCGATCTCAAATAAACCATCATATTGGAAACTCAGTTCCCTTCCATATTAACACGTCTAACGTCTAGCAGCTGAGATACTTACAACCGGACTTGAACTTTCGCTTGAACTTTAGAGGTTAACGCCTCTTGTCTACATATAATATCTGGCGACTCTGTACAACCAACATTCTTCCTTCAATCAACGTTACTTGAACTATAAAATCCTGAGTCTGGTCAGATGTTATTCCACTTCTAATGCTAAATCACTTCTAGCATAAGGATATACGATATCTATGTCTATATATTGCCTTATAGGGCCATCCCAGAAAGATGCACGTCCTTCATTGTTATATAATAAACTCATTAATGGAAGGTAATATAACCATCCACATTTCCCATTCAACTTACAACTTATAATAGATCTTTAAGATCTAAATGATCCTCTCTAACTGACCATCTGTTAGGGGGTGAAGTGTAGTCATGAGGTACAGACTCATCCCCAAAGCAGTTTGAATCTGCTGCCCAAAATCTCAAAGTAAAAACATCCATCTCGATCAAAAATGATCGTTCTCAGTATACCATGGATTCTCACTATTTTTCGGTTTCATTAATCTGTTACCAACAATCCAGATAACATCAATCTTCTACTGGGTCACAACCCCATAACAAAGTCCATAGAGATGTCCTCCCAAATTCTACTACTACACTGGTAGTGGGTGGGGTCAATCTCTAGATCGGAAATACTCTATCTGGACCTGCTGATAGGTCACACATTGTATCACAAATATGGTTATATCGGCTTCATACAATATAATCGTTTCATCTTGTGGTACATCTTACTCGTACCTGAATGTACTGAATAAGGTGTACAGTGGGTATACCGTAATATTCTCTGTCTCAATCTGCATCAGCAGGTACACAAAAGCGGCCATGACTCTTCATCAGTCCATCTACTCCCATGGAGAACTATGGTGCCTCAGTACGAGACATCCTTTCTCTAATCCTTGTCAAGGCCAAGCAGGTCTCCTGCTTCTGTTGGACCTCATCCAACAGACCAGGTAGAACCTCTGAGGTATAACAGAGTATCCTCATCAAGGAACTGATTGTCCAACTCTAGTCAAGCTAGATCTCTCTGAAGTTGAGGCTGAACTATCAGTCTCACAATCATCTTCTCTTGGAGCGTCTTTCCATTCAAGTTATTGGCGACAACATTCAACTTCTCTGAATGATATGGAATCTTCAAGTCAAAGTCTTGATCAACTTAAGCTCTTAACACTGGTGGTTATTCAACCCCTGTTGCATAAAATATACTTCAGATTTCTATAATCTATAGAAATTTGACATGAAGATCACACCGGTACGGTCTTCTCAAAAGACTCGCAAATGAATACGTAATCATATAAAATCCTTCCTCAAAGCATTGGTAGAAATCGGCTGAGCCGAGAAAACTATGTATTCCTTAATGTTCATCAGTATCTCCCATGTTACAACATACTTAATTCTCGCCAGGTCAACCATGATCCCACTGGCGGAGACAACATGGCCTAAAAAGGCTACCGCTGGCACCTCAACTTACACTTAGAGAGCGTAGAATACAACCCTCTATCTCTCGAAATCTGCAGACTCTACTATTCTCTGCTATGAGAGTATACTGACATGTCATCAATGAAGTCCACCGCCAACTAATCAAGGAAGTCGATGAAGATACTGTTCATCAACTCCATAAAAACTACTAAAACATTCGTCAACCCAAATGACATCACTACAAACTCGTAGTGTCCATAACGGGTATGGGATGCTATCTCATACACATGCTGCTCTCTCATCCATGACTAGGGATATCTTGAGCACAAAGGAATCTTGATAACACAATTGCTTCTTGAAGCTAACTCATCAGGTCGTCAATAATGAACATGGAACCTACTAGGGTAAAAGAAGCCCGTTTCAGTCAACTTTTTAAGTTATTAGTACAATATCTCAACAAGCACCATATAGTGTGGCTTTCCCATGTATCATACTTCAACTCGATAACAATGTCCACACTCCGCTGAGGTGGCAACTAGACGGTTCAGTATCACGTCTATAAACTCATAAACAGCTGGAATACCTTCCAATGTTGAACTATCTTGCTCCTTCATGGTATAACACTAGAAGGGGTCTCATCCTTGTGCTATCAGCTCGTTGCTCGTACAGTCCTGATGACAAACCCGTCTCTTCAAAGG
Source organism: Fagopyrum homotropicum (assembly GCA_033239125.1). Taxonomy (NCBI): domain Eukaryota; kingdom Viridiplantae; phylum Streptophyta; class Magnoliopsida; order Caryophyllales; family Polygonaceae; genus Fagopyrum; species Fagopyrum homotropicum. Next base: position 76,044,967 of record BSWB01000004.1, read on the forward strand.
TCTTAACCTCAAAAGACCTCTATTTAACTCAACTCAGTAAAGACTATACTAGTCTTACTATTAAAAGCTAACACCACATGATATCTATTCATCCAAACCATACACATAATGACTTCCTTATTCACCTACGACATGACAAAGAAGTCTGCAACCATACACGGGTCCCTGAAATAAGGGAACAAACACGCATCTCACGGGTATCTCAGACCCAAAAAGGTAATCATGTAAAGGAAAATCCACCTTTTACTATATACCAAAAGTCAACCATTAACGCGTGCATCAAAAGACATGAAGTGCATAGCACTCACAACAAGGAAAACTCCCCCAGGTAAACCATTAACGAGAATGGTACCTATAACAGCTAACACTCGTAGCTCGACTACATATCATCACTCAATGTTAGATCCATGCTTCTCAGGTATCACTGAGGTCATTACTATAGCCTCCACTTCCACTCTTTCTGCACCGGAAAGAGGAAGGTCTTGCTGGGAAGAAACACCACCGTGCTGACAGAAAGGGCCAGATGACCTAGCTCACCACAAGTGAAACAAGCTATCAGTACCAAAGGGCACACAAAACACAAATGATCTGGATAGCCATAGCTGAAACATAATCATCCCATCCTTGCAACCTGTGCAACTGAAGGGTAACTCGACCTTCGTCGTCCACCTAGAATGATCTCACTCTTGAAGGGAACCTGTAAAGGCAATGCCTTGCCCTGTCGACAAAACTTCGCTCTATGCCCTGCTTTACCACACGTAAAGCATATGATGGGCGCCTTTGGGCTTACAGCTCGCCAGTGTCCCAACTTCCACGCAATCACTGTAGTTCCTTTCCAGTCATCTTCATGGCCAAAGGATCACTAGATTGTCCTAATATCGGACTTGGTTCCCCATTCATCATCTTTGCTTATTCAGTAACTGATTCAGTCCATTGCTTCTTTCTGGATCCAAAAGCTTCAGTTGATCTCACAATTGTTGGTAAATCCGGTGTGGATCTACCCGCTATCACCGCTTCATATACTTGTTACATATATTCTTGAAACTCGGATCTACTCATGGAGACACAATCAGCCTCTTCAAACTCGTTCTCTGCCATATGTGAAACAACAGTGAAAACTGGTCCCTGACTTATCACCACTGGAGGAAGAGGGGTGTGCCCCTACCTCATCCCACTATAGATACTACTCTAGTCTGAGTCATCTGTAGGATATACGCACCTAATCTTATAAGGCTATATATATGCCATAGGTATCGATATGTATATAATACATCCACATAATCCATAGTACACACAGATATATATACATATCTACGCTGCAGAGATCCATGGCAGAGGTGACGACTTCTCGTACATTCTATCCCCAAACCACACTTAAAACCAAAACCTTTGAAAACGTCAAATCTCATATGGGATCTGTTTATTTTACCTATCAAATCTCAATGTAGGTAGCAAGTGCCATTGTTGTCAACCTGGGCTCTGATACCAACTCTGTAACACCCCGAATCCGCGGGACTCGGGAGGCCACATCAGGCTAGGATCTCACAATGGATTCTGACCCTAGCCTGACAACAAGTTCACTGGACCTTACAACATGGCACTGACAGATATAAAAACAAATACATAAAACCGCATAAACTGTATAACCAAAGGTAAACAACAACATAGCCGAGTATGAAACGACATCCTCACATAGGAGGGAAAACAAGACATCATCCTCATGCAGGAGGGAAAACATAAACAACCTCAAAACCAACCACCTAATGTACGAGAGTCATCGGCCTGTCACCCTACCAGATCACCCAGTAGCGCCTAACCTGTAAACATCTACAACACGGTATGAAACCGTTAGCTAACCATACATATATGAGGTAATGCATAAGCACAATCACAATCATGAAAGATAAACACATCAGCATGCTATCACACATTTACCCATTTATTATCTTTATATAATAATCATTCACTCAAAAACCGTATATATATAGATAGATGAAAGTATGTGACACGAGGACCGATACATCCCCGCCTCTGAGTACAATGTCCAGCTGTACGAGTATCGGTCACACAATCCGTGTACCCTATGGGAGTGGATTGCGCCCTTCCTGTAAATCAGTCTGGCCCGACATCAGAGAACCTCCCAGACTCCATGGCGGGATGAAAGGGAAAGGTTATCACAGCCACGCAGTGGGGCAGTCAATAGAACATAGGTCGATAAAAACGACAACTCATGCTATCATAGCAAACATATAAAGCACACACCACTCATGCAACCACCCAATATAGGGATGATAGCTAAGTAAGTCCTACGGACTTACCTCAACCTCGTACAATCACAACCACGATCAACCTCCAATCCTGAGAGGGACGCTGCTTAATAACAAGGCATAAAGAGATATCAATACTCCTATCAATCAAAAAGGTCACATCTAGACCCAAGGGATCCATTAGGATCATAATTAATCTATAAGCCTCACAACCAACTAAACCTCAATATCTCAACCTAACTCACAATTCCTCAACTCTCAAGGTAGTATCTAATCAGCATTCCTCAATCTCAATTCTAATCCTAATTTAATTAATTAACCTTTAATTAATTAATTAGATTTCGCCAGAATAACGTTTTGCCCGCACGCAATTTCTAAACCCCCTGTCATCAGATCTCATCAAAAAAACAACCCATAATCATCAGAATAATATAACGACCATAATGGAATTTCTAATTGTCCTATTTGACAAGCCTAAACTCAATTTAGGCCAAATCGTAGTACGGAAAACGAATAAATTCATAACTTATTCGTTACTAACCCGATTCACGATCTGAAAGAAGATTCGGAATCACAACGACGCAGGCTACGCATGGACAACATCAAATCCATCGGAATCTGAGCGACGGAACCGTCCTGGTGACATATATGCTCGACCAGCCCTCCATATACTCGGAAATGCAAAAACTCGGTACCGTTATGAAGAGAATGAACAGAGGAATCCAGAAACTCAAACGGAATTGAAATCGGATTAGAAACGGAGAGTAGATATGAGTTTGAAGGTTGAGAGAAATCAGAGCTTTTACGAGAAAACGTGAAAGGAAATGAATTAATAAAGAATTTTCCGCTATTTATAGTGAAGACGATAATTATCCTTTAGTAAAGTCGATAATTATCCTTTAACCGATCCAAAGGCGGGTCGAACCTCTTTCTCCAAACTTCTCGAGATTGGGACATTAAATCTGGAATATTGTAGGGATTATTATTCCACAACTGCCTCGGAAAACGTGTATTCCAAAGCCGTTAAGAAACGAAATAGCGACTCTTTTGGCCGTTTTGCCTCTCCATGTTATTTCATATCTAGGACATATCCGATGTACTGATCATTTCTCTCAACTGCATTTTTATTAATTGGAGCTCCCAAATGCTTCAAATAATACCGGAGGGTAAAAATAATTACCCGGGGAAAAAGTAAAAATTTCCCCAAACGTCCAAAATTACGTCAGGAACATAACGGTGGGACTCTTACTCATCACTTGCGAAGTCTTCGCGAGTTATATGTTAATTACTATCAACGATTAAGTTAATCAACATTAATTAGAATTAAAAATCCTAGCTATTACAATTTATAAGACAAAATATTTTATGACATTAATTGTGAGAACTCAATTTCGAAATACTGTTCCTACAACACGTCACATTAGCGACAATGTATACTATTTTCGTATGTATATAGATCCATATAGATTAGTTAAAAGGAAAAAAAAAGTGTATGATTTGTTGAAGTATTCAACCATCTATTTATACAAGTTTTAAATTATAACATAACATTAGGTCAATGATCTACTTAATCTTTGATCAACGACCCACATGACAATAGATCAATGACCCACATAATGAATATTAATCCAAAATGAATAAAATATATATACGTGAACTTAGCCAAAAGACAAGGAATGTATGATTTGTTGAATCTTCAAAACTATTATTTATACAAGTTTTTAAACTATCGGACTTACTTGATAATCGATGTGGGATAGAAAAATATCTAATCGTTCAAAAATAAAAAGTAATGTGAAATCGTTCTAACAAAATAAATTGGTTTTTAAAAAAATTACAACATAGAAAAATATGAAATATAAAATCATTAACAAAAAAATCAAAATCACAAAAAAATATATAATCGTTCCCAAAAAATATAATCACTCCCAATCGATAAGTAATTTTCATCTAACGTAAAAAAAGATGATACAAAATCTTTAAAAATCTTATAAAAATAATTAAGATATTTAAAAACAAAAGATTTTATGACGTTAATTATGAGAGCTCTATTTCAAAGTATTATTCTCAAGGCGCGTCACGTCAACGACAATGTATACTGATTTAGTATTTATATAGAATAATCATGTTAGAATTGAATAAATTATTACTCTCTTTGATCATAATTAATTGTCGTTTTAGCCTTTGACACATTTTTTTAGAAAAATATTAAATAACATAGATTTTGTAAAGTTTTTTTTGAATCTTATCACTTATTTAATATTCAACCTTCTTTTAAACCAATAAGAAGGATTTTAGACCTAAAAATAATCATTTACACCAAGTTTCAAGAACATTTCTTATATTTATTGTTCATTTATTGGCCTAAAAAACTTAAAACGACAAATTTTTGTGATCAAATTTGTAATACTAAAACGTCCTTTAATTTATGATCGGAGGGAGTATTATTTAACAACAAAGTAGGACAAAACAATTAAATTGTAAAATAAAGTACATGACAAGCATAATGTTATATCATGTTAGAAGTTGAAAATATTATTACATAAAATGAGTATGACCGATATATTTAAAATCTAACTATCATTATAAAAATATTTATATTATCAATTTGCATAAAAAATTGAGTAAATTACACAAAATCACCTCTTATTTATACCACTTTTCACTTAGCCACCTCTTATAGAAAATATTTCAATTAACCACCTCATATTATACTCTGTTAACAATTAGCCACCTCAATTTATTTTTTATTAACTAATCCGTCGATGGGTCCGACAGACAATATTTTATTCTATTTTAATAAGTAAAAAGAGGAAAACATATGAATTTATCTCACTTCTACTTTATGACTTTTCCGTTCCACATTCTTGCTACACTGTGTTGTTTATTTTAATGGAATTTTCAACAACTGTATAATGCTTGCATTTGCAGAGAGACCAAAAAACCGAATGGAAAGGATATACGCCTCAATTGAATGTCGATGTTGAGCTATCGAGGAGACAACTTTTCACTTGGAAGAATTCAGGAAGAAAAAGCTCTAACATTAGTCTAAAGGAGATTGAGAAGAACAACTATATATCCAAAGTTCAGACAATCCAGTTCAATTTATGCCATCGGAAAACGCTCCATCACAACTAAAACTCGTCGATTTCCCCTGAAATAACATCCGCAGGTAACTTGTATTGAAACGCCCTTCATTACTTCTAACTTCTCGATTACTCTGATGACCTTATTCCTCGCAAGTTCATTGATCAAACCGATCCCGAATTTGTCCGATACTTTGATACTCGATTACTGCGCTTAATCCAATTCCAACCATCGAACCAGCGTTATCTCAAAGATATGCCAAGTGATTAGTCGCTTACTTGTATTGGGTAGTCAAACGATGTAGCTTCTTCGTTGATGACTTCCAGATCTGTTCGGATGTGCAGAAGTGGCATTGTCGCGTTTGATTGGAGTTGGTTATGGTTAAGGTATGGAAATGGAAGGAAGGGGATAGTGTAAAAAAATTGATAGAAGGAAGAGTAGGAGAGGATGAAAAGTGGAGATTTGAGGTATTGTTATGGTGAAATCCTAAGAGAAGAGTAGAAGAAAGATTTGGTTATTGGTTCCACATCATTGAATTTAGCAAGAGATTGGAGGATTCTAGAAGAAGGAAAGAGGAGAGCTGCTAATGGAATAAGTTAGGGCTTATTTCCTTTTTTATTAGATTAGAATTAAACAAAAATTATGGAACCTACTAACAGATTAGTTGACGGAAAATGCACTTGGTGGTCAATTGTTAACAAAAGTATAATATGAGGTGGTTGATTGAAACTTTTTTTATAAGAGGTGGTTAAGTGAAAAATGGGATAAATAAGAGGTGGTTTTATGTAATTTACTCTAAAAAATTTCCACAATGATGTTTTCTTTTATTGATGAATGAGAGTATCGGTTACTATAAAATTAATAAAGTTATATATACTTAATTATTTGATGCTTATTAAAATAACATTTATCAAAAAAGCCCTTCATTTAGCTGCGACTTCGCCTCACCTCGAATCGGCGCGCATGTAGAATAGCAAACGCTAAATTGTCTCTGCATAAAATTAGTAAACACACAATACATATATCGAATCGGTGCGCGTGTGGACTTGCAAATGATAGAGTATCTTTCCATAAACTTAGTTAACCGTATAATATATATATATATATATATATATATATATATATATATATATATATATATATATATATAGGTTCGTGTTATTAGTACCCACATATTCATTCTAAATGTACCCAATGCACGCCTATGCTTCACGTATACGTAGTAAAAAAAACAAATTCGTTCACAAAAATAAAAGAGAATATACTACGTCTACGCTTCCCGTAAGTGTAGTAGTCCACATAGAAAAATTGTAGAAGAGACTACTACGCTTACGCCAAGCGTATACGTAACAGTCCCTTCCACAATTTTGCTATGTGGACTACTACGCATACGAGAGGTGTAACCGTAGTATCCCAAAGTAGCCATTGGGAATACTACATTTACGCAAAGCGTAAGCGTAGTATTGACAACTAGCCGTTACCCAACGGTTATGTAACTCAAACATTTGTACAAATATTATGCATTCGACCGAACTCGTACATAATCAATCCATAAAACCTCATTGTCAAACATTGTTTCGCAAGAAAATCTCATTCGAAGATGAATTCCGACGATGGAGAAGAGGAGTTTCGCGCCGATGATGGAGATGACGGTGTTGATCTAGGTGGTGGTGAAGATGATGTGGAGGGTGACGAGGGCTTGTTCAATCCCGCGATGCTTAGCAGCTACGATCCGTATTCGGTTGTTGAGGTTAGTTTTTTACAATTCGTTTGTTTTGATGTAGTTTAGTGTTATATGTTTTAGTTAGTTTTATGTTACATGTTTTAGTCGTTAATTAATGAATTAGTAGGCAATTAGTCGTTATTTAATTAAATTAGTTATCAATTAGTCGTTAATTAGTCAATAAGTAATGTTATTTGTCGTTAATTGAAGAAATTACTCGTTAATTAGTAAACAATCAGTAGACAATTTAGTCGTTCATTAATGAAATTAGTTATCATTTAGTTGTTAAATGAAGAAATTACTCCTTAATTAGTGAATTACTAGACAATTAGTAAAAAATTAGTCGTTAATTAATGATTTTGTAGACAATTAGTCGTTATTTTATGAAATTAGTTATCAATTAGTCGTTAATTGAAGAAATTACTTGTTAATTGGTGAACTAGTAGACAATTAGTAAACAATTAGAATGTAATTAGTCGCTAATTAATTTGAAAAATGTTAGAACATATGATATAGTCGTAGTGAATGAAAATTTTCGAATAATTATTGTAGGTTATCGTTATTCCCGATGATTATGACTATACTAGTTTATTCGTGGACCATCGGATATGGACTCGTTACTTGTGTGGGTTTTTGAGAGAGCCGGAAGTAGAAATATGGTTATGATCAAACTGAAGTCCTACAAATCGGATGATCGTCGTTTTGGAAAGGTGATATTTGCGTGTGAGAATTACAAAGTCCGCAAGAGTGAGGCGAAGGGCTTGAAGAAACTATGCAAAACGAAGAAGTTCGATTGTAAGTTTTGCTTACACATTGAGGAGGTGCAAAGGGGTCTTTGGGGTGTGAAGAATGTTCACGGAATTCACAATCATCCTCTTCCGAAGAAGTTGGTAGGTCATGCATTTGCTGGATGGTTGACGAAGGCACAAATGAAACGAGTCCAAATCTACACCGAAGCGGGAATGCCTCCGAGGGAAATTGTTTGTTTGTTAAAGAGTAATTTTGAAGATCTCGATAAGATGGTCAGTTCTAGAAAGCAAGTTTCAAACGCTCGGAATAAATTTAGGTTGGAAGCGATGGGAGATCGAACGGTAAATCAAGAAGCGTTGAAATTCTTGAAAGAGAAGGATTACTTGTTGGATATTAGGATGGAAATCATTGAAGGAGGAGAGGAAGTGAGCGACTTATTACTAGCCCACAAGGTGTGTGCAAGCTTTAATATTTATAACCCTAGAAGTTTGCTTGAACAATATGCGAACCCGCAGTGTACGGATCAATTGTAATAAAAGCAAGAATTCCAGAGGTCGAACATAGGGACTATGGTGAAACAAAGCACAGGATCGGGTTTTTAAATGACTACTAAAAGCAATTAAAGCAATCAACGATGATATAAAGTCAGATAAAGGGAATGCCGATTCTAGGGATTAAAGCATCTAGTTGTGGTTCCGACTCAAGATCTCAAAGGATAGCGCGGACAAAGCTGAGGTTTGCAAGGGGAAGATGTTTCTAAGGTGGGAATAGATCACCGGATAAGTCTCACTATTCACTATCCCAAACCGAAGCTCCTATTACCGGGCAAGTCTCAAGGTAGTAAGGAAAGGAACTATAATCTCAAACCAACACACCACCCAAGGGAGTAAAATAAACCTTTACTGGGTAAGTCTCAAGCTAACTCACAAGGATGGGATGAAGGCACACTCAAACCCCAATAAAGGATAAACCTTTATTACCTTAACTCATGATCTTAGGATAACAAACAAAGGAATCACCGGGTAAGTCTCATCCTAGGCTTGCGTTGAACCTAGAAAGGTGTAATAAGAATAGGATTTGCCAAACTTTGAATCTTAACTCATATTGGTTCAGGAAATGATTCACCTCGTTTACGTTATATTCCACCCCGGCCGAGATGTTCAATGACTGAGCGAGGTATTCTACGGTTAAGGTAAAGGCTCGAGCTTTCAGGGTTCTGCTGAGATTAAGATCATTCTATCATCGTCTTTCCCACAACTTTCAGCCAATCATCCTAGAATCGCATTAGAAACTTAGCCAATAATCATCATGTTAGCAATAATCAAAGTAATAGGAAAGGAGTCAATATTCAAACAAGAAAACTTTAGGACAAAGGTCTCATCAACTCAATAAATCAAACAACAAATCAGCGTTCCTCAAGTCACAAATTAGAAAAGACAACAAACCAAAAGCAATCTAAGAAGATCTTACAAACTCCTTCAAAAGCCAACTCCAACTATGATTCCTTCCTTCCTTGAACTTCAAAACTTCCTTCAAACTTCCCTCAAACTTTATAGAATGGTTGATCCGTCAATTGCTGGATGCCCTAAGCATGGTTAAACTTGTGGAAAATCCAACCCTTTATATAGGAGAATTATCTTCCAAAGCTAAGATATCTTAAAAATATAATTTCTTAGAAAATATTTCCATATCTCTTAAAATATATCAGCCAAAAATAATATCTTTCTTCAAGAAATCCAGCCTAAAATATAAGATATCCTTCTTCCAAAAATAGAAGATCTCAACCAAAAATAAAGATCTCGCCGGCGGAAGGGTGTTTCTAAGGAGGGAAGGTGTTTCTACGGTGGGAATAGATCACCGGTTAAGTCTATCTAATTGTGGTTCTGACTCAAGATCTCAAAGGATAACGCGGACAAAGCTGAGGTTTTCAAGGAGAAGGTGTTTCTAAGGTGGGAATAGATCGCCGCGTAAGTCTCACTACTCACTATCCCAAACCGAAGCTCCTATTACCGGGTAAGTCTCAAGGTACTAAGGAAACGAACTATAATCTCAAACCAACACACCACCCAAGGGAATAGAATTAACCTTTACCGGGTAAGTCTCAGGCTAACTCACAAGGATGGGATGAAGGCACACTCAAACTCCAATAAAGGATAAACCTTTATTACCTTAACTCATGATCTTAGGTAAACAAACAAAGGAATCACCGGGTAAGTCTCATCCTAGGCTTGCGTTGAACCAAGAAAGGTGTAATAAGAATAGGATTTGGCAAACTTTGAATCTTAACTCAGATAGGTTCAGGAAAAGGTTCACCTTGTTCAGTTATATTCCACCCTGGCCGAGATGTTCAATGACTGAGCGAGGTGTTCTACGGTTAAGGTAAAGGCTCGAGCTTTCAGGGTCCTGCTGGGATTAAGATCATTCTATCATCGTCTTTCCTACAACTTTCAGCCAATCACCCTAGAATCGCATAAGAAACTTAGCCAACAATCATCATGTTAAAAATAATCAAATTAATAGGAAAGGAGTCAATATTCAAAAAAGAAAACCTTAAGACAAAGGTATCAATAACTCAATAAATCAAACAACAAATCAGCGCTCCTCAAGTCACAAATCAGAAAAGACAACAAACCAAAAGCAATCTAAGAAGATCTTAAAAACTCCTTCGAAAGCCAACTCCAACTATGATTCCTTCCTTCCTTGAACTTCAAAACATCCTTCAAACTTCCCTCAAACTTTAGAGAATGGTTGATCCGCCAATTGCTGGATGCCCTAAGCATGGTTGAACTTGTGGAAAATCTAAAAATAAATCAGCCAAAAATAATATCTTCCTTCCAGAAATCCAGCCAAAAATGTAAGATATCCTTCTTCCAAAAATAGAAGACCTCAACCAAAAATAAAGATCTCGCCGGCGGCAGGGTGTTCGCCTCAGTCGGGACGCTCCTCAAGATCACCTCGGTCGAGGTGACATTGTAGCTGACCGAGGTGAGTCTCAGCTGAATGTAAATCATCTCGAATATGGTCCAAAATTAATCATCTGAATCATTTCCATGCTTCTTGAGATCTTCTTTTAGCTCCTCAATGCTCAAGAATGTAGCTCCAATGACTCCTTAGCTTCCTTAGCTCCATTTTAGTCCAAAACGTGCCATTTTACCTACATTTACAACGAAACTAGGTGTAGACCTCGATTCCCGCAAAGGTAGACAAAACAACAATATAACCGCAGAATATACATCCATACATGCGGATTTATGAAGATAAACGTCTAAACCAATCCCAAAATATAGACTATAATAATGCTATCAAAATACCCCATACTTGCCCCTTGCTTGTCCCCAAGCAAGATCCAAATATTAGATACAAGATAGAATGGATTATAAGTCATAAGATCAATGAAAAACCTTTCAAAACCTTTTGGTGGTGTGCTCCACTCATAGATCACTCTAAGAGAATGCTTCATGGCAAATAAAATCAAGACACGATCAAAACATTTTATAAATATAAGAAAGGTGTTCATCTTTGCATAAAATCATAGAATGCATAATAAATCATATTTATCGAATTAATCATGTATAATCCAGTTTAAACCACCAAGTCAATCAACAAGCTCGAGGTCTTAAGGGCTTTCCAAAAGAGGACAAGAAACGTGTAAGGGTGGGATGTATATAAGGTAATGTGGTGCTAGAATCCGGGAAAAAGGATCTCACTTTACTTTCTTTGAATCACAACATCTTCCACCAATAAGCTTTGCTTATTTTCATTTTTTTTACTTTACTTTTTGGGATGCATGGAAAGAGGTGCACAATAACCGAAGCCTATGAGAACAACAATCATCAATTTCTCGAGATGCCTCAAACCCTTGTTGCACATACCATGACCCGTTAGGAATATCGCTCAATCCGACTTTGGCAAGATACAAACACCCCGCTATGTGAATGGTGCCGAGTTACTCATCATCATGATTGACTTCCCCAAACCTAATTGTTTCTTTCTAACAATTTTAGCCAACATCTCAACTCCACTTCATTTTTCTTTTCATTACTTGCTTCCAAATTTCCGGAAAGGTAAAGGGAGGCAAATATGTAACAGCTAAAAATCGTAGATGACCTAATCGAGAATTTTAAGGAATTAAATCCGTTTTAATACAACATAGCTCTCGAGGTAACCTGCTCCTAGATGATATTATACCCCGGTGTTATTTTGAGCATTTGGGAGCTTCAATTAATAAAAATGCAGTTGAGAGAAATGATCAGGATATCGGACATGTCCTAGATATGAAAAAACATGGAAAGGCAAACCGGCCAAAAGAGTCGCTATTTCATTTCTTAGAGGCTAAGAAAGACGGTTTAGGAATACGCGTTTTTCGAGACAATTGCGGAATAATTATCCATACAATATTCCAGATTTATTTTTCCAATTTCGAGAAGTTTGGAGAAGGGGGCTTAAACCGCTTTCGGATCGGTGAAAGGATAATTATCGACTCCACTAAAGGATAATTATCGTCTTCGCTATGAATAGCGGAAATATCGTTTATTAATTCATTTTCTTTCACGTTTTCTCGTAAAAGCTCTGATTTCTCTCAACCTTCAAACTCAGATCTACTCTTCGTTTCTAATCCGATTTCAAATCCGTTTCAGTTTTGGATTCCTCTCTTCATTCTCTTCATTTTGGTACCGAGTTTCTACATTTCCGAGCAAGGGAAGGTCGGGTTGAGCATATATGATACTAGGGAGGTTCCGTCGCTTAGATTCCGGTGAATTTGATGGCGTCTGTGTAACGACCGGATTTTTTTTCGTTACGCTTTGATAGGGTTACAGGAGTTTAGAAAACGAAATTAAAACTTTAGTGAGACTAGGATATAAAAGTTTAATTATGGAAGTCGTTTGATTAAGTACCTTGTTCTAAGTTTCGGGACGAAACTTATTTTAAGGGGGTACTGATGTAATATCCGGAACTTTTATTCCGTTTAATTCCGTATCAAACCGGGTTTCGATTCCTTGATCTTTCTCTGTCTACCGAGTCGTACACATTATCTCCAATTTTATCATTTTATGTAATCGCATTTCACATAAAATGATAGAATTTTATATCAAACCCTAATCTATCAAACCCTAGTTTATATCATGACATGTTGTTGACAAAGTCATGACATCCTTTTGACGGGACCATGACGAGTTTTGACGAGACGAAGACGAGATCATGACAAGGCATGCACGGGCTTGGCAAGGCAATGACAACATTTCACAAGGCCATGGCAAGGCGTTGAACAACTTTCAACCCACTTCTTCTTACCTTGTTTCAGCCCACCTTTCCTTGCATTCCCTTGGCCTTTTTGCAGCCCATCAGCAACTGCTTGTTGTGGCCCAACTACCCTTGCTTGTGCACTGGCCCACGGACGTGATGAGGGCATGGGCAGCACCGGATCTGCATACAGCTGCTCGCCTTCCCTTCTGTCTTTAACGGCCTTCAGCGTAACGTCGGTCTTCAATAGTCCTCTTCAACGCCACAACAACCAAGAGATGGAGAGTCACGCTATCCAGCACCTTCCTCTCCGATTCCCAGCAGGCAGGGACAATCTTTTTCCTCTCCTCCTTACCTTCTATCTCCTCTGAGCAGTGCCATGCTTTCTCGTCCTTCCCGTGCACACTTAGGCGTGGATGAGCAGATCGATCGAACCTCTACCTTTGCACCAACACCAGTTCAGTAGGGGTAAGCGTGGCCTTTCCTCCCTATTCTTTCCTTCTCGTTTCCTTAGCCAGTAACTCTGGGAAATCCAGGGAAACAAACAGACCAAGGCTGGGTTCAGAGAAGTCGAGCCCGATCTTGTCCAATCATAGGGGCATTCTTGCCTTGGACGATCGATAGTAGTACCATAACCGTCGTACCATCCTCCTCTACACCTACGGTGGCCGCCCTTCCTTCGTTTGCAATAGTGGTGACCGTAAGGTAAACCTACCTCCCCCTTATCCTCCTTCCTTCCGCTAAGTCACACTGTTGATCGCTAATCATCTCACTGCTGAACGACATGCATAGCGTGCAGAGGGCTGGAACTTCCTACCACCTCCGACACATAGAGCCGAGCAATCAATCTACCCCTCCCGTCTGTGTTCAACATGTGCAAGTTCAGTGGTAAGACCCACCAATCTCTCCTTCTGTTGTAGGTTGTACCGCTCCTGTTTATAGTTGTAAGTATGATAGCTTTGTGTAATATGGAGATTTGGGTTAAGATGGGTCAGTAGGGTAGATGTGACCATGGTGGTGCCGAGACTGATGTGGCTACAAGGTTCCGAACCAGGTAAGGGAGTTGGCTAAATTCAGGAGACCTAAACATTGGAGGATTAGAACCTTTGAGATTGTGCTTATTGTTGAGTACAAAATAATAAATAAGCAATCACCTTTGGACCTTAAGTCAACAACTTAGTTTTACCCTTTTCCGTGCAAGTATGGTTATGTCTAGGTTAGGACTGGAGTGGCTGAGATGTGTTGTCGGATATAGTAGAAACAAACCTACTGTAAATAAAATTGTGTTTCTTCAGTTTTGGAAGTTGGAAAACTGTCAAGGTTGTAGATTAATGTTAAGGATTTATACTGAAGATCCACCATTGAATTTTTGATAGGTCATTGATGGATATATGTAGTTTTCTGGGTTAAAATTTGGGAAGAATCGGAGTTACGGTTTGAGAGTTATGATGTTGCAAAGTCGACTCCTCATGCAGTTTTTATACGTGTGCTGAATGTTGAGAAAAACAACATGTGATTCAGTTTTGTGAGATGGTTTTAAATAAGCTTTTGATCTCCTTTGCTGCTGAATTTTGGATATATTATAGATAAGATTTTATAGTAGCACATATCAAAATTTGGGATAAATTCAGCGAGTAGTCTAGAAGTTATGATTTTTCAAAATTAAGACAGTGTGTTGTTTGTTAAGTGTTGTAACCAACTTTGGAAATTTTTGTAGAAGTGATGGTTGAACAGTTTTAAGAAATTCTTGCTCCTAGGGGTAGATGAGATATCATAGATGATCTAGGGAATTATTTCGGAATTTTTTATAAGATTATTCGAATTTTTTATTTGAAGCTGAAGTTGGACCTTAACGATCTTTCCGAAAATAGGGAAATGAGTAAATTGCCAGTTTGTAACCAAACTCATCTTTAGGAGTTAGAATATGACTCTTTAGTCTCAAATAAGAGTTTAGACATGAATTATGGAATTTTTAGAAGTTTCGGGACCAAGGGTAAAATAGTCATTTTACCATAAATTGGTATTGTATTAAATACTGTTCTAATAGGATCTACTATCTTAGAAGTCTTAGACTTCTAATTACCTAGAAAGTGTGTTGACACACTTGCCTCCTTTGACAGGCAACCGAGTTATACAGTTACAGGTTGAGTTGTGATTAAGAGAGTCGAAATCTGATTCAGGTAAGTCCACGGACTTACTTAGCTGACTTCTTGTATGAGTGCAATGTGTATGAGTGGTGCTTGTTAGTTATGATAAACAACGAAACCGGATTAGGACGACTTTATTATTTACGTAATTGACCCAAGTGTATGATAACGGGTCGTGACATCATCTGCCTAGCTCTTGCGAGAGTCTAGGAGGTTCCCTACGACCAACCCAGTCAGGTAGACGGTCAGATGCATTAGTACCATTCCGCGTTGGTAAACGGGGACAGGGGCGAGGTTTGGGAATCCCTCGTGTCACAAAATAAGTATCATTAGTAACGACCTATCACCTAATTAAAGATAATAAAAAGGATTGAGTGTTGCATGTTGATTGTGTATGTTGTGTGTTTTTGCTTTTACCTTTATACTTATGCCTAGAATGTTAGCTAACGGTTTTATACCGCTTGTAGATGCATTGCAGGTTAATACAATTGTAGAGAGATCCGGAGGGAATGGTCAGCAGGGTCCACGTACTCATTTAGCTGGGGACGAGGTTGCCTTATGTTCTTCATATGCGTCATTTTATTTATCTTTTCTAGTAAGGCTGATACATATTCTCCATGTATATATTTTTTAAAGTTTTCAAATGTTTTAAATACTTTTGTGCCTTATTTTAAGATCCAAGTAAAATTGTTGTCAAACTAAGATCGGGACCCATTGTGAGAACTTGGGGTGTTACAATTTGGTATCAAAGCTCTAGGTTGGCAACAATGGCACTTGAAATTTTATGAAAGAACGAATGTATAAAATAACTAGAACCCGAAAGGGGTCTAAATTTTCAAAACGTATTTATGTTTTTACACGCACGCATAGTCGGGTTGTTGGGTTAGTAGTACGTCGGACCACCATCGCTCTTCGTGGATCTCTGCAACTTGCATCAATAGGAGTTAGCTTATAGACTTTTTATGATGTTTATTATAATATGTTATATACATGTGTATGCTTAGCTTGTTAGTATCCTAAAGGATATTTTATATCCTTTAGTCGTGATATCACGAAGCGATTATCGCCTCATGATAAATCAACTGCGGACTTGAAGAATCTCCAACACGAGGCAATGAAATCGGACCTTGAATTGAGTATTATACTCGGGTAGACTGCTTGGTGATTCTTAGAAATCATCCAAACAACAAATGAGCAAGGAAGTAAAGTTGTGAAGATAATTTTTACCATAAGCACAATCGGATGAGGAAGAAATCCCTAAGTCAGTTCAATTAGAAGGAATAGAAGGTCGTACAAGGAACTCGGGCATACGAGGCCGAGAGACGGAATTAGAAGAATCATGCAAGAGACGAGAAGATCTCCGAGTGGAGATAACAACATTAGAACAAGAACCAAGTAGAACGGAGTACAACTAAGAGGGTGAGATAAAGGACGTTACAATCGTGGCGAATGTCCCATAGACAATTGTGGGCATGAGAGATCTGAAGAGATTGGGTGTCGACCTGGAGATGAGAATCTAAGTTGCACGGAATGAAGACTCACAATTTAGCGTAAAAGCGAAAAGGTAGACCCCACAAGTGGGGAGAGGTTCTGACCTCCTGAGAGGTATAAGAAGTTAGAAAGAAACCGCGACGCCAATATCCAAAGAATGGAAGCCTGTAGCAAGGTCAACGGAGTTTCGGAAAGGCGATATTACCACCAACACCAGTGAAGGAATCTGTATGGGAGAACGAACTTGCTAGACTCGAGAGTCCAGGGTAACCCGAATTATCATGGGACCTAAGCCATCAAAACAGATGGTCCATGCAAGAGGATATGCAAGTGGATGATCATTACAGCCATAAGAATTGCAAAGACACTTGCAAGCTATCGTGGAAAACTTGAAACGACTATTTATGTCAGATGAATGACACAATCGAACTAGAGAAATGGAGTTAGCCCATAAGAAGCGGAAGAGTGGAAGGTGGAACGAACTAAAGAAGTATAAAAGGATTGTTGTGAGCAACTGTTTACCTACTAGCTAAGGAAATTTTGACAGATCACAATTAACACAGAATGGAGACTTACAACTTAATGTAAGAGCGAAGGGTAGACTTCACAAGCCTGGAGATGTTTTGTCGTCTTTCAAGATAAGAATTTTAAGAAAAATCACAACGCCAGTATCGAAAGGATTAATCTAGTAGGTGATGTGCACCAAAAGTTTAATACTAGTAGAGGTATGAAATTGAGATAAGTCAATTATAGACGGACCGATGTCAACCAAGGTTGTGCAAGTATTGTTTGGTATTGACGAGTTATGTGCCGTTAAGAAGAGATATTTGTGACTGTGGATCTATGGAGTAGCTTTACCGACGCCTTAGAGGATTTCCTCAAGTAGGCAACGACAACCTTCTTGGATGAATTAAAGGTATAAAGAGAAACGTTTTAAGGGTTATCTTGGCTAGTTAAGATCAAACTCCGGTCAAGTCAGGAAGTTTGGATCCGTGGTAGAATAATTAAGAAAGTAAGCGGAAGAAGTTGTTCTCCAATCGTTATTTTGTTTAATTAAGGCAATTAAGGAAGGTACTTGGTACTTCATCTGGTTAGGACTTATGATATAATTGGAAGAAAGAGTTTGAGGTTAATCACTTGGGACTCACAGAAAATGTCCTTTTGATTTATGAGTGACAACAAAATTATCAGAGTAGCACAGCGGAAGCGTGGTGGGTACTAACGCAAAGAGCTGAAGTTTAAGATGGTGATAGTTGGTGAAATGCATCCCAGTTGGAAGGAACGTGAGATAGGCTACGAGGAGTGACTGAAAATGTTGTACATAAACTTATTTGCATGTAGAGGTAATAGAAGGAGACTAGTACCTTATTATGGATCTGAGAGAAGAGTGATGGCTTTGTTACATGTTGCCAGGCAAGTAGTTTTGGAATTCTATACGTAACGGAGTACATTAGAGGGATATTATCGGTCTGATAACCATGGTGGATAAACGAGTGCACTACTGATGATATGTTAACAATTATTGAGTAGTTATGATCAAATAACGGTGATAGGGGGTCACTTTTTGTCTAATACCGTCATTCCGGACATATTCTATGTCATTTAAGATCTTGGAAAATGCGTGAGAAACCTAAGTTTGAACAAACGATATATTAGAGGTCTAATAATAATATAATAATGCCAAGTGAAAAAAAGAGGATGACCACTAGATTTAAATTTTAGTTGTCTCGAGTATTAGACCTGAAAAAGCGTAAAGGTGACGATTCCTTACCTAAGGAATAAGATGACTGAGTAATATTAAAAGACAAAACCAAGTAGGTCATGATACGAAGAACATTGAGTACTTGGTAGAGTGTTGGTGGATGTCCAAGACCATTGGCCTGAGTGTGTAGTCAGAACCTTTTCAGAAGCCTGGAAGAAAGTGGTCATAACGAAGGGAAGAAAGTTGAATAGACTATTTTCCATAGGGTCATCAAAGGATTTGGAAGTGAGTTGTGTAAGGCAACCATGGGATGTTTTAAAGCTATTAAAAGTGACTGATGAACTAGTATTCCTTACCCTATTGGAGAATGTAGCTTCAGTTTTCCACGGAGACTAAGTTTGGGAACAGAGTTTGAGAATTTCCGTGGGAGAGATACCTACCAGACACAGAGATACCTACCAGACACGAGTTAGGTCATCAGATTAGAGGAGCAGACAGTTGAGCCGGATGATACCAGTGAGATATCCGGTAACCACTCTAGAACGTGGTAGCAGGCGCTTGTGATCTAAGTACCTGAAAAGATTTAAGACTTAGTGGTTTTAAGAAAAGCTGATGAGGCTAGCTAAGATATGGCGGATAGTAAGAGACGTAACGTTTCAGAGACCTATGTAGCGATAGTTGTGACCTCGAGAGCGACGAGTTAGGGCTTGACCTATTTTGTGTGGTATTGTTTGACTGCTTGTTTATTTCATGATTGAGTGTTTAGTCCATGATGTGTTCTTTTGGTAACCTTGATTTGCGGGATACTTAGATATGGAAACGGCGAGACTTTTGTGTAGTGATCAAACACACCCTTTTGATGCCTTAAAGGCCGATCAGGATTGTCTTACCCTAAGTTTCGGGACGAAACTAATTTTCAGGGGGATCTCATGTAACGACCGGATTTTTTTTGTTACGCTTTGATAGGGTTACAAGAGTTTAGAAAACGAAATAAAAAATTTAGTGAGACTAGGGTATACAAGTTTAATTATGGAAGTCGTTTGAATAAAGTACCTTGTTCTAAGTTTCGGGACGAAACTTATTTTAAGGGGTACTGATGTAATATCAGGAACTTTTATTCCGTTTAATTCCGTATCAAACCGGGTTTCGATTCGTTGATCTTTCTCTGTCTACCGAGCCGTACACATTATCTCCAATTTTATCATTTTATGTAATCACATTTCACATAAAATGATAGAATTTTATATCAAACCCTAATCTATCAAACCCTAGTTTATCTCATGATATGTCGTTGACAAAGTCATGACATCCTTTTGACGGGACCATGACGAGTTTTGACGAGACGAAGACGAGATCATGACAAGGCCATGCATGGGTTTGGCAAGGCAATGACAACATTTGACAAGGCCATGGCAAGGCCTTGAACAACTTTCAGCCCACTTCTTCTTACCTTGTTTCTTCCCACCTTTCCTTGCATTCCCTTGACCTTTTTGCAGCCCATCAGCAACTGCTTGTTGTGGCCCAACTACCCTTGCTTGTGCACTGGCCCAAGGACGTGATGAGGGCATGGGCAGCACCAGATCTGCGTACAACTGCTCGCCTTCCCTTTTGTCTTTAACGGCCTTCAACGCAACGTCGGTCTTCAACAGTCCTCTTCAATGCCACAACAACCAAGAGATGGAGAGTCACGCTATCCAGCGTCTTCCTCTCCGATTCCCAGCAGGCACGCACGATCTCCTTCCTCTCCTCTTACCTTCTATCTCCTCTGAGCAGTGCCATGCTTTCTCGTCCTTCCCGTGCACACTTAGGCGTGGATGAGCAGATCGATCGAACCTCTACCTTTGCACCAACACGAGTTCAGTAGGGGTAAGTGTGGCCTTTCCTTCCTATTCTTTCCTTCTTGTTTCCTTAGCCAGTAACTCTGGGAAATCCAGGGAAATAAACAGACCAAGGTTGGGTTCAGGGAAGTCGAGCCCGATCTTGTCAAGTCATAGGGGGCATTCTTGCCCTGGACGATCGATAGTAACACCATAACCGTCGTACCTCTTTTCCTCTACACCTACGGTGGCCACCCTTCCTTCGTCTGCAAAAGTGGTGACAGTAAGGTAAACCTCCCTCCCCCCTTATCCTCCTTCCTTCCGCTAAGTCACACTGTTGATCGCTTACCATCTCACTGATGAACGACAACCATAGCGTGCAGAGGGCTGGAACTTCCTACCACCTACGACACATAGAGCCGAGCAATCAATCTACCCCTCCCGTCTGTGTTCAACACTTGCAAGTTCAGTGGTAAGACCCACCAATCTCTCCTTCTGTTGTAGGTTGTACCGCTTCTGTTTATAGTTGTAAGTATGATAGCTTTGTGTAATATGGAGATTTGGGTTAAGATGGGTCAGTAGGGTAGATGTGACCATGGTGGTGCCGAGACTGATGTCGCTACAAGGTTCCGAACCAGGTAAGGGAGTTGGCTAAATTCAGGAGACCTAAACAGTGGAGGATTAGAACCTTTGAGATTGTGCTTATTGCTGAGTACAAAATAATAAATAAGCAATCACCTTTGGACCTTAAGTCAACAACTTAGTTTTACCCTTTTCCGTGCAAGTATGGTTATGTCTAGGTTAGGACTGGAGTGGCTGAGATGTGTTGTCGGATATAGTAGAAACAAACCTACTGTAAATAAAATTGTGTTTCTACAGTTTTGGAAGTTGGAAAACTGTCAAGGTTGTAGATCAATATTAAGGAGTTATATTGAAGATCCACCGTTGAATTTTTGATAGGTCATAGATGGATATATGTAGTTTTCTGGGTTAAAATTTAGGAAGAATCGGAGTTTCGGTTTGAGAGTTATGATGTTGCAAAGTTGACTCCTCATGCAGTTTTTATAAGTGTGCTGAATGTTGAGAAAAACAGCATGTGATGCAGTTTTGTGAGATGATTTTAAGCTTTTGATCTCCTTTTCTGCTGAATTTTGGATATATTATAGATAAGATTTTATAGTAGCACATATCAAAATTTGGGATAAATCCAGCGAGTAGTCTAGGAGTTATGATTTTTCAAAATTAAGACAGTGTGCTGTTTGTTAAGTGTTGTAACCAACTTTGGAAAATTTTGTAGAAGTGATGGTTGAACAGTTTTAAGAAATTATTGCTCCTACGGGTAGATGAGATATCATAGATGATCTAGGGAATTATTTCGGAATTTTTTATAAGATTATTCGAATTTTATATTTGAAGCTGAAGTTGGACCTTAACGATCTTTCCGAAAATAGGGAAATGGGTAAATTGCCAGTTTGTAACCAAACTCCTCTTTAGGAGTTAGAATATGACTCTTTAGTCTCAAATAAGATTTTAGGCATGAATTATGGAATTTTTAGAAGTTTTGGGACCAAGGGTAAAATAGTCATTTTACCATAAATTGGTATTGTATTAAATTCTGTTCTAATAGGATCTACTATCTTAGAAGTCTTAGACTTCTAATTACCTAGAAAGTGTGTTGACACACTTGCCTCCTTTGACAGGCAACCGAGTTATACAGTTATAGATTGAGTTGTGATTAAGAGAGTCGAGATCTGATTCAGGTAAGTCCACGGACTTACTTAGCTGACTTCTTGTATGAGTGTAATGTGTATGAGTGGTGTTTGTTAGTTATGATAAACAACGAAACCGGATTAGGACGACTTTATTATATACGTAATTGACCCAAGTGTATGATAACGAGTCATGACATCATCTTCCTAGCTCTTGCGAGAGGTTAGGAGGTTCCGTGCGACCAGCCCAGTCAGGTAGACGGTCAGATGCATTAGTACCATTCCGCGTTGGTAAACGGGGACAGGGGCGAGGTTTGGGAATCCCTCGTGTCACAAAATAAGTATCATTAGTAACGACCTATCACCTAATTAAAGATAATAAAAGGATTGAGTGTTGCATGTTGATTGTGTATGTTGTGTGTTTGTGCTTTTACCTTTATAATTATGCCTAGAATGTTAGCTAACGGTTTTATACCGCTTGTAGATGCCTTGCAGGTTAATACGGTTGTAGAGAGATCCGGAGGGAATGGTCAGCCGGGTCCACGTACTCATTTAGCTGGGGACGAGGTTGCCTTATGTTCTTCATATGCGTAGTTTTATTTATCTTTTCTTGTAAGGCTGATACATATTCTTCATGTATATATTTTTTAAAGTTTTCAAATGTTTTAAATACTTTTGTGCCTTGTTGTAAGATCCAAGTAAAATTGTTGTCAAACTAAGGTCGGGACCCATTGTGAGGTCCTAACTAGTAGCTCCCCAAGTTCTCAGAACTTGGGGTGATACAGTCCGAGCGTAGCCTGCATTGTTGTGATTCCGAATCTTCTTTCGGATCGTCAATCGGGTTAGTAACGAATAAGTTATGAATTTATTCGTTTTCCGTATTGCGAGTTGGCCTAAATTGACCTTAGGCTTGTCAAAATGGATAATTGGAAATTCCATTATGCTGGTTACATTATTTTGGTGATTATGGGTTGTTTGTTTGTTGAGATTTGATGACAGGTGGGTTCAAAAATTGCTTGCGGGCAAAACGTTATTCTAGCAAAATTTAATTAATTAATTAAATTGGGATTCTAGAAAATGATATAAGCTAATTAAATTCAAAGGAATGAATTTAACTGGTGTTTGAAGCGAGAAGTTTAATACGAGGAATATGATATTCTCCACAGGTGTTGTTGAAGGTTTTCGTCTAACTATAGCTTAATTGCTTTGTAAGCGTATCCAAATACGAGAAAGAAGGATAGTCCGAGTGGGAAACGGACTCAATAGTTGGTTTGCGAGGTTTTATTGTTCTTACCTGCAAGGTAAGTGTATATGAATTACACTTGCTTAATATATATTATGTAATTATTATGCCATGATGTTATGCACGCTTATATATATGAGTGAAATGATGATGATGACTTGATATGATTTATGAATGCATGCATGAGGTACATGAGATGATAATGGAAAGAATATGATGAAAGCATGAAATTTAGTTATGATATGAAAGTGATAATATATGATGATAATTGATTAATTAGTGCAACTGGGTCCCGCACGGGTTTCCGGGGGACGAGGTCGCTACCTGATCTACAAGGGGCCTCAAAGGTCGATACCTGATCTACAGGGGGCCTCAAGATGAGAAAAATAGTACAAGATCGCAACTTGATCTACAGGGGGTCTTAGGACAAGATGGCCGAGGTCGCTACCTGATCTACAAGGGCCTAGGACGCTATCGGGTTGGCCAACCGAAAGAAAGAAAGAAAAGAAATACTAAAGCACATGAGAAAATATATCGTACGATCAGTTGGGGCTAGTTAGTTAATTATCACCTATGCATCGATGCGATCGAGTCTAGCATGTTATATGTTATGTTATGATTATTTATATGTGATGAGATGATTTTAGATGTTTATATGAGATGATATGTTTATATGTGATGTGTGAAAACATGCTTGAATGTTTATATGAAATGTGATATGAATGGTTGTGGAATTATATGTGAATGTGGATATGTATGCATTGATCGACTTTGGAATGTAAGAAAGGGTATAGAGTGTTCTTTGGGGATGGGAAATTAGATACTTATTTATATTGGGGAGTGTGATTTGTATACCCTTACTGAGCGTGTGGCTCATTGTTGTTATATCCACATTTTTTTTCCAACTACTGAGACTCGGCCTGATCAAGGCAAGAACGTTGGACCCAACACCTGGATTTGAGATTATATCAAGTGGGCTGTTATGGGATGCTACTGCCTAGGATGTTTTGTGTGGTGTTAAACAACTGTGTTATGTTAAACAAGGTTTTATGACATATGTTAGTATGTATATATGTTATGAAGATGGATGTAAGATAAAGTTTTAAAATTTTACGTTTTCCGCTTTTCCGTTTATTGCTTTAAACAAGGTTAATTAACTGGTAATCAACTAGAAATAAAATAGGTGTCACAAAATATATATATATATGAGGGGCTAAGCATGATCAAGAAGAGAAGAGAAGAGAATGAATTGCCTTAATCATCCCAGGAAGAATGTGAGAGAACTCATCATGTGGTGTCAACCTTCAAATTCAACCTAATTATGATAAAAACAAAGAATTAAACATGTTAGCATTTTGAAACAAAGCATTTAGCAACTTAAACATATTATAAAACCTTTCGAACATATAAAGATTTCTAAACCAATCTGCAAACAATATCATCATTGAGGTCATATCCAAAGAAGAAGCACAAAAACTGTTTCAAAAATCTCTCAGTTAAACCACCTCGGTCGAGGTGTTCTAGCGTCATCCGAGGTGTTCATCCTCGATCGGCCATGAACATCCCAGTCGAGGTCATAAATTTTTTTTTTCTCAAACCAGTTTTCGACGTTTTTTTCAAACAAAAACCTGTATGTATGCATATAATGACAGATAAGCACATAATGACAGATAAAATAATAATATCCATCAAGAGAGTCATACAAACCATAGTAGCACATAAGGTCACATAAATACAATCCAAATATCCCATACTTGGGACACATTGTCCCAATGGGTCAAATTAGAAGTCTAAAGAAACAGAATACTCACCAAACCTAGCTGAACTGCATAATAAATAAAGAAAGAATGTCCATGCAACTCTAATCCTCGTCAGCTGGTGGTAGTGGATGTAGAATGTAGGAGTGCTGGGATGGATCAAAGGGATACCCCATCATCTGTTGGAACTGAATCTCCATCATGCGACATTGGTAATGCTGGCTCTCCCCTATCTGATGCATCCATCTATTAGTGTATCTATGCTCATTATCTAAGCGTTGGGACATATCTACCGTCATAGCTGCATAGGAGTCAATCATCTTCTCAGTCAGCTCATCAATCCGTCGGTGAGCCTCGGGATCTCTGCGTCTGCAGGATCTGTGTTGAGGTGGTGGTGGTGGTGCTGCTCTCTCCTCCTCTGTCGCCTCATCATCAAGGTTGACAATTGGAACACTAGGGCAGCCGGTATCAGTACCGGTCTCCATAGCAGCTTCTCTATCGAATTCCTCCTCCTCATCATCAGCAGCGTCTCTGACGTCCTACATGTAAGGAAACCAGGCAGCGGACCAGTACTGGCAGTCAAATATGGAGAACTGAGATGACCATAGAATGCCCTGTGGAGCCATCGTCTCCCATGGCATGGCTCCACAACAGATATCTCCCTTGGACTTGCCCTTGATCTTATGCAAGTCCTCATCCAACATCCCAGCAAAATCAGGAACTCCCCCTGTGACCATGCAGAATAAACTCAAAAGCTCCCCCTGTCGGACCTTCTAGGGCGTCTCAGTACGCGCTAGAAGAGTCTCGCTGAATATCTTATGAGCAAGGCGGAAGGCCAAGTGGAATATGATGCGCTCTCTGCAATCTCCAAGTCTCCACCTATCATTGTGTTCAACCACATGGGCTATCTCATGAGGGATTGTCATGAGTTATTTGACTCGACTACTATTGCGGCCTATGAGGTGAGGCTCGTGGATATGAGTGACAGTTGGATGGACAAGTATCATTTGATGGAGTACCTCGAGAAGACATGGTTGGAAAAATACAAGGAAGCTATTGTACGTAGTTGGACCGATCACTACCTCCATCTCGGATCAAGGACGACAGGAAGGTTATACAAATACTCATTACATCATTTATCGTTAAGTTTACTATTAATGATTTATTCTATAAGCTTAAATGATGTTCTAATCTTAAGGCCGAGGGTGCTCATTCGGTGTTGAAGAGAACTCTTAAGTCAACTCGTTGTGGATTTGATACTCTTGTCAAGGCCATCCATAGAATGATTGGAGATCAGATTAATGAGATTAAGGGTAGCATAGAGAAGTCCCGTACTCATACTATCGTAAGCATCCAAGAAGACCCTATGTTTACATTTCTTATCCGAAAGGTGCCGAACAACTGCATGAAGTACTTGATCGAGAACTGCAAATTGGCGCGTCAAGGGACATTTGATGCTACATGTGACAACTAGTATTGGAGGCAATCATACGGGATATCGTGCGTGCATGAGTTTGCATCGGCCCTCCGTGAAAACAAGCCTATGTTTTTTTACTGCAGTACATCCCTTCTGGAGGCAGGTTGTGTAGCATGAAGTAACCAACAAAGTGGAAGAACCCGAGCCTATTCCTCTGTCAATGGGGGATATTACTTTCACATCTTTTATTACCATGCACAAGGAGGGTAGGTTGAGCCAGGACATTGTGGACAAGTTTGAGGCTTATGTGGCAACTATGTTGAACTCGACAAAGTCAGTTGCTCGGGAGCCGAGAATTTCACATCCTTTTGACAATGGAAACAAGCAGGGTCGAGTGCCATCTGGATTTGAGTATGCTAGAGATGATAAGAAGTCACAAATGAGAAAGTCGTCACAAAGTTCTAGAGGAAGAGGTCGAGGACGAGGACGTGGTCGAGGACGAGGACGTGGTCGAGGACGAGCTGACACCACAGGCGAGGCTAGTACCATCCCGGAGTCTCAGACGACTATTCCAGCTCAGCCGTCTGAACTTGTGGTCTGAGGATTCAACTGGGGTTATCGGAACATCCCAACTTTTCTGGTATCTTATGTTGATCGTGTGATTGATGTTCCGGGCGATGAACATTGCGGATATTAATTGCTTGGTGCATTATAGGGTTACCATCCAGATGAATACATTCATGTCCAGAGAGAGATTGCTTGGGAGTTGTATAGACACATGCATGTATACTCTTGAATACATGACGATGCTGAGATCGAAGAACTGATTGACAACATCAACTACCTTAACCCCGCACCTTGCGCATCACATTTCTGGATGGAGGTACCTACTTGTGCTCTCGCATACGCCACTTTGTTTCGGGTGTCCCTTTTCGTCTTCTCTAGGTTGAACTCCTACACTTGCTTGCCCTTGATTGCCGATTTTGAAGAAGAACAACAACCTCCAACAGAAGTGCAAGCAATTGCCGTACTTAATGATCATCACTACGTTCCGGTACGTCCTTTAATTCCAAAGTACTTATTAATACGTTTTAAAACGCAAAAATTGTTTGACTAACTTGCCCTTGATTATGAAACAGGTTTGATTGTATCAAAACGCTCCATTGCCCCCGATATGTCATGATTGGATGCGAGGTCAAGATGCTTCAGTTGAGGTTTCACCGACATATATGACTTGAGAATAGCGAGATACGAAAGTCTGCTTCACAAAGAAGAAGAGGAGGATTCTTAGTTTGAAGTCTATCATGTTTGAAAGTATAATAGTTCGTTTTTTCATGTAACAACGATTGTGGTTTTGAATTGTGGTATTGAATTGTGGTTTTCACTTGTGATTTTGAATTGTGGTTTTCACTTGTGATTTAGAATTGGGATTTTGAATTGTCGTTATTAACAAAAGATTATGAACAAAAGATTCAAAAAAAAATCACACATCATAAGTAACAAAATGATCAAGTCAAAGTCATAACATATGTTCATACATTATAAGTAACAAAATGTTTAAAACCAAAATGATCAAATCAAAGTCATAACACAAGTCAAAGTCTCATCCTGTCGCTGAGATGCCCTAATAGGAGGCGGCGCCTCTGGTTCCTCGTCTCCTCCTATAACAACTAGTAGTCGGTGAGCAAAATAAACTTTAACGGAGGATCACGAGCCACCGCCTCTAGTGCCATACCAATAGCTATCTGTACGCATTGTAGAACAAAAAAAACTTTAATTACTCAACTAAATCTTAAGGATATTGAACTTCAAAGTAACAAACATTAGTATCTGTACCTGCTCTAGAAGGACAACAGGTGCAACTGGAGGCGGTAGTGGTTCACCATCTGGAGGTGGTTGTAGGTATGGGTGAGTACGTGGTAAGAACCAATCTAGAAAGTACTCATCCATCTGCCATGGGTCGAAAACCGCTGGGGTACTGTGTATGTCATACAGTTGTTGGTCTCGCGTCGCCCAATGATGCCACACCTCAGGAGAAAACAAAAACTCACACTCTCCTATCCTCGACAACCTCTTTAACACGAAGGGGTGGATGATCCATCCTAGAGGAATTGTATGAAGTTGTGGAGGGACGATCTGAACACGCTCAAACTGACATAGCAGAAACTGACGCTGATATGGCTCCTCCACCTAACAAAAGTGAATCACCCCCAAATATGTCGATATGCGCATTTGTCCACCCTGGAAGCCGTAAAGAGAAACCCACAGCATCCACGTCACCTAAGGCAAACTTACAAAGTTAATTCAAAAGTAAATGTCCTTGTTTATCATTAAATAAAGGTAATTGAAAGTACCTCCTCCATTCTACACATCGATAGTTGTGTCCTAAATCCTAAAAAGGCCGATCTCTCAAACTGCCTTTAGTACCCATCTCCGACCTCAATGCATGTCGGGCATCTCTGTCTAGAGGGTCCGCATGCCCTCTAGGTCTGAAATGGAGAAAATGAGCGTGAATCCATGATTGCACAATACAATAACGATTTCATGTTAATTCATATACAATAATATTGAAAACAAAGAATTCATAGTTGATTGCATACCTCCAAAAGAAGGGAACAACCAGCTAATGTATGAACCTCCCTCCTGGAGGACTCGCCTAATTGTCGGTACAAATATGCTAACGTAGCTATCCTCCAAGCACGAGATGCCATTGTGGTGGGGTTGCAGAAAAAGCTCAATAGATGAGACTTCACCCTGTTCGTGGACTTGTCAAGAACAGGGTGGAGCCAATAAGAAGAGCTAAGAATCCGCTGGCAATGTCCTCTTGTCTCACCTTTGGGGAGTCTGCCATTGTCCTGAGGGTAGAGAGGAGATGAGATGTCGGCCACCCACCCGCCTTCACAGCGGCCTTCACCTCCAACGGCAGGAATCCGAACATGGAGGTGAAAAGTGTATCATCCCGGACGCCTAGAACCTCGTCCCCGTCGATGCAAAGTCCTAAGAGTTGATGTACGTCATGCAGGGTGATCGAGATTTGGCCCCATGGAAAGTGATATCCTGAGGTCTTTGGATACCACCGCTCCATAAAGGCATATGCAAGCGCATGATCTACCCCATCCCACTACATCTCTAGGAGGGCGTGCAGTCCACTCCCCCTGACAAGTGTCATCCACTCCGAGCCAAGAAATCAATCAGCAAGGCTACACAAGCCAGTGACAGTGGCTCCTAGCCGATAGACTCGTAACACAGATCTATCCTGTAATGCAAATATCATTTAAACGTCAACACATTCAAATGTAATAAAAATAAAATACCAATTCAAATAAAGTACCAATTGAAATATAAATTCGTACTTCACCGACCTATATATCGCGAGCAACAAGGGTCTCATAGCTGAAGAGTAGGTCCCGTATAGCGGGACCTCCAAGATACCCAGCGTCGACATCTGCAGTAACAGGCGAAGGCGGAGGTGGAGGTGGAGAAGGAGGCGGTGGAGGTCCACCCTCCTGTGTAGACTGACCGGCACTCCTAGCCCCGATAGCAAAGCTCTCTAAATGAGCGGGGGCAGGGGAACGGCGCTCCATGGACTCATGTAACTCCTGAGGAGGATCCTCCTGGACGTCAACGGGATCCGCTAATCCCATCTCTATCATCCGCCGCTTACGGTTCGAAGCCATAGCTGCCCATCCCCGGGTACTAGTCCCAGTAACCTATATAATTTGCATAATTAACGACTAATTATCGACTAATTGTTGACTAATTGACGACTAATTTACTAATTAACAATTAATTTAATTAAATAAATATTAATTACATTAATTATTGACTAATAAACGACTAATTGTTAACTAATTTTATTAATTAATGACTAATTACATTAATTATTGACTAATAAACGACTAATTGTTACCTAATTTCATTAATCAACGACTAATTACATTAATTATTGACTAATAAATGACTAATTGTTAACTTATTTCATTAATTAACGACTAATAACATTAATTGTTGACTAATAAACGCCTTATTGTTAACTAATTTCATTAATTAACGACTAATTACATTAATTATTGACTAATAAACGCCTAATTGTTAATTATTTTCATTAATTAGCGACTAATTACATTAATTATTGACTAATAAACGACTAATTGTTACCTAATTTCATTAATTAGCGACTAATTTCATTAATTATTGACTAATAAACGACTAATTGTTAACTAATTTCATTAATTAACGACTAATTGTCTACTAAATCATTAATTAACGATTAATTATCGACTAATTGTTTACTAATTGTCTAGTATTTCACTAATTAACGAGTAATTTCTTCAATTAACGACAAATTCATAACTAATTTCATTAATTATCGACTAATTGTTCACTAATTGACGACTAATTCACTAAGTAACGATTAATTTCTTTAACTAACGACTAATTATCGATTAATTGTTTACTAATTGTCTACTAATTAAACACAAATTTCATTAATTATTGACTAATTTGAACAAATTCACTACTTAAGGACTAATTTTATTGATTATTGAGTAATTAGACGACTAAATATCGACTAATTTACTAACTAACTACTAATTTCAGTAATTAATCATCTATTTAACGACCAATTTCTTCAATTAACGACTAATTGTCTACAAATTTACTAACTAACGACTAATTAGTTATCTAATTAACTAATAATTCACTAACTAATAAATACTTTATTCAATTAACAATTAATTATCTACTAATTATAAACAAATATAATTAAAATAAAATAAAATAAAATAAAATAAAAAATGTACTCCAATATCAGCATGGGATGTGCGACATCCCCGGACAACGCCTAACCCTAGGCGCCCTCCTCGTCCTCGGCTGGCGTCCACCTCGGAAACGCCTCGTCGGCGACCGTCGCCGGCCTCGCTGCCGGAGGACTCCCCTCCTCCGCTGCCGGAGCGGCTACTTGTCCGAACGATGCCGCCATCTCTACCTCGAGTCCTAACCATCTTCGCTAGTGGTTGTTGGTGATTGCTAGTGGTGTCGGTGGTTGCTGGTAGTGCCGGTGCAAAGGAAATCCGAAAGCTTCTAATCGCCGGCGATGATTTACGAAAGGGAGAAGAGGAAGAAGACGAAGAATGTGGCTACGCCCGACTTTGTACACAAAGCGATCTACGCCTATGCTTGCCGCATGCATAGTTGCTTTTTCATGTACGGAAAGCAACTACGTCTACGGAAGGCTAGGCGTTTCTGCTTTCTTCTTTTTTTGAATCGGAAAGCACTAACGCCTACGCTTCCCGTAGGCGTAGTTGTTTTCCACTTTTTTTTTTTGAACTAATAAGTACCCAATTACTACGCTTACGGGAGGCGTAGGCGTGCATTTGGTACATTTAGAATGAATATGCGGGTACGAATAACAATCTCGATATATATATATATATATATATATATATATATATATATATATATATATATATATATATATATATATATATGGTGTTTTATCAATCTTCTCACTTTCAATGTGGGACAATATCATCCACAATAAAACTCATAATGTACATTAAATATGCTAATTTTCGCATTAAATTGTTAGACGTTAGGATATCAATTTATATATATGAGTATATCAAATTGTAGTACTCGGAACCACGTAGCTAATGGTCCCGTTTTTCAGCGTTGTAGTACTCGGATATAGATATATGTCGATCTCTAATATATTCCCGAGTTCTATCGTCTTCCCATTGAAATTTGGCATTTGTGTCAACTCAAAAGTTGTAGATCTTCAAAAGATCTTTGAAAGTAGTACGCATGGGTCACGCAACTCGAACTAGAGTAACGGGAAAGTCAAATTTATTGAACTATAGAAAAAGCTATCAAAAGCTAAAACAGAGCCCATACGGGATTCCGACTGTAACACTCCGAATCCGCGGGACTCGGAATGCTACGGGTTAGGGTCTTACAATGGGCCCCGACCCTTAGCGTGACATCAATTTCACCGGATCTTACAACAAGACACAATAGTAAAAACCGAAATAGCGTTAAATGCAATGTAAAGCATGATCTAAAGATACAATAGAAGGACTCCAACCGAGTTCTTACAAAACAACCACAACGTTTCCAAAAACGACAACAACAACGGTAATAACCAACACACGTCCTACTATCTACGGAACCCCGACTGTCCACTCCACCGGATCACTCGCCAATGTCCCTAACCTGCAAGGCATCTACAAGGCGGCATAAAACTGTTTGCTAGCATTCTAAGCATAAGAAGGATGGTAAAGGCACACACACATATAATAGAACATAAGCACATAGCATGGTAACACACAAGTCCGATTTATTATCTTCCATTACGTTATCCCTTTACTAATTCCATTTATGGTGTGACACGAGAATCATAACGATCTTGCCCTTGTCCCCTTTCACCAAACAAGTTTGTACTTGATGCGAATCAACATCACCTGTTGGACTGGTCGCACAACGCCTCCCAGTTTTCCCATTTTGAACTGGACAAGCGGACACCGCCCGATTATCACACACTTGGGCCATGATACAAACAATAAACGTGATCTTCCTAGTCCGGTTAATTGTTATCACAACAATTATAAACACACACTACCATCACGCATCATACTCATACATCAAAGCTAGCTAAGTAAGTCCGGAAACTTACCTCATCTCAAGGATCAAACCGATAATACCGTACTCTGATTCCTATAGGAAGATACTCTAATCCTGCCCATCAAGACACACAATCAAAATCACCCTCACATGCTAGATGTTTTTATACTTCTAGTTCTTATGGTCTTTACAAGATCATCTAAACTCTCAAGCTAGAATATCACAACAACCCATTCTCCTACGAGGTCATACTTAACGGCCAAGTTAGAATACAACTAGCCTTGGAGGTACAACAAGTTCAACACAATCGAGATCATCATAACGGAACATCAAAGCCTCTAAGGTCTCCTAAGGTTCACAACTACTAGGTGGCATTCATAAGACTATATTAGGTCTAACCTAGGCATGATACTACCATGAAATAACCTCTCATACGAAGGAAGAAAGAAGAAATCGAGAGATAGAGGGCCTATTGTTGTAGAAACGCAACCGCGGACTCAGAAGGCGTTGTTGTAGAAAGCTGTCACCGCCCCTGCGGGTCGTTGACACTTTCCCCGGTGTTGTTGGGTTGTTGGCACTGCCCCGCGGATATAGTTGGCCACCCCCGCGGTTGCGGTGCTGATGGCGCCCTTGCGGCGCGGTCCAACCGCGGGTGTGGTCGAACTCGAGAAGGGCGACCCGTCGGGCTTCTCTCCGATGTGCAAGATTTTTCCTAGCTTGCTTACTCCACCATTGATTTCCATCACTCAATCATAATTATATTCCATAGTCCTAACTTAATCCACCCACATGCAAGTCAAAGGGAGGGGAAAAGTTAAGCATTCACGGCTTCTACCATTAGAGCTCAAAGGAAGGAAGACGATGAAGAAGAGGGAGAGAACACTTGCCAACAGTCCGGATCTACAGCCTTCTTGTTGGACAACCCACACAAATCAAAGGAGAAGGAGCACCATGGGAGATGAAAGAGAAGAAGGTGGAGGAAGAGGAAATAGGTCCAAATAAGAATGTGAGATACGTGAGAGTGACAAGGGAGGAGAAAGAGAGAGAGAAGGCTGCCCACACTAGGGAAACAGGGGTCAAGCAGCCATAGGTCACCGTTAGACCAACGAACGAGGGGTCACTAGCAGACAGAGGGGGAACTAAAGGCCAGAACAGAAACGAGATAAAAACTCGTTCACTCAGCACGCCGTGCTTGAGGAAAGACTGAGACGCGCCTACGGGAAGGCCGCTAAACCACTCACTAACCGGAATTAAAATCTCCGGGCGTTACACACATAACATGGTTGACCTTCTTTACGTCTTTGGTTGGCTTCATCCCGTCTAAAGCTACGAATTTGTCAAACTTAAATTTTGGGATGCTAGACGGCTTCCTTGCCCGCCTCCAAGCTGTTTGGTGGTTGTCTCTATGCGTCTCGACTTCGCTGCTTATTCAAGATCATATCTTTGGGTAAATTAATATCTTATATCCTTAGAGATTTCATTTCCGACCCTATATAAACACTTATTAGCCTAGGTTTTAAGCATCTCGAACATTATCATCCTGTAACCGCAATGAGGTTTAGTGTAGATTTCAATTTCGTGTTTGAAGGTTCACCTCGTTGTGTTAGAACCAAACAATTTATGAGTTTTACTTATGCAATTTTTTCATTAAATAAAAAATTATGTTTTTATTTTAATTATGTCTACTTAATCTCCTTATTAATGTAAGGATTGGTTGCTACTTATAATGATTGGATTTTTAACTCTATATATACGTCGTTGAATTGAGATCATATGAATTTTCTTTTATTTTTTATGCTTGATTATTATCTTTTTATTTTTTACTTTTGAAATAAGTGGCATTTATAAAGGATTTTAGATTAAATGTGTTTGCTAACCAAGTGAGGTTGTTTTAATGAAAATATTGAAAATAACTTGGTTTTGGGAGTAAGGTTTTACCTTAACCTCAAGGATTTCTAATTATCATAGAAATTTTCGATCTTTGTACATTTTATAACCCCGCACTAACCAAGCGAGACTTTCTTGGTCTCATTTGAATTTTAACTACTTATGGTGTTTTTCCTATATTTTTTGTAATGGAAAAAACACCTTCAAATTGGTTTAACACCGTCTTTATATATCTATGGTAAAGACTAAATTTGATAATTACCTACAATGTTCTTTGATAAATGTTCATATATATGGTTATCTATCAATACATTATAGCGGTGATTCATATTCCCTTAGAATGATTCCCTCATTTGTTTACAACATAATCATTGATTTCTTTTACCTTTTAATATTTTCAAAACAAAACCTTTACAAAAACATATTTTTTCTACCCTTCTCTTCCATTCCCGTATGTGACTACATCCAATTTAGATGTATGTAGTCTCCGTGAATTCGACACTCAATATAGTACAACTAGCCCTATCATACTTGCAGATAGGTTTTATAACTATCAATAATCATTGCATTTGTGTTGGTAGAGTTTTTCGGCCTTTAAGCACCTATAGTGAATAGCCATCGGATTTGCTCGACTAGATAGTGAACATGATGGCTAGAATCCTTGCGATTCTAGGGTGACTAGCTGATGGGTGTGGTTTAGATGATGATAGAATGACCCTTTAAGTTAGATTGAATACTGAAGGTTGAGTTTTACCTACGCAGTTGACGATCTCAGATGAGTCCAAGATTCTCGGCCGAGATTTGAGTATGATCCATCCGAGATTTGCTACTGTTTGCCCGACCATGTCTTATTCTTAAGCCTAGGTCATATTTTTCCCAAATCCTAGTCTTTGTTGAGAGCTTTATACCCTTAGATTTCTTTTAAGCTTACACTTGAGGATAAGAAGAGGCTTACCCGGTGATTCCTTTCTTGAGTACCGACAATGATGTTCTCTAGGTAACTAAGGTTTACACTTTGTTAGGTTTGAGTGTGCCTTCACCTTACCTTTGTGAGTTAACAAGAGACTTACCTGTAAGACCCTAGTCTTTCGCCTTCACCGCCCCAACGGTGAAGAGTGCCGCCCCTGCGACAGGCCGGACCCGCGGCAGGGTCAACCGCCCCTACGGCTGACGACAGATCGTGTCTAATCTTTCTTTCGTTCGTTTTATCTTTCTTCCATAGATAGAATATCCGATATTCTATTTTATGGGCCGGTTTCCTTATCCTCTTTCTAACCCTAGATGCCCTTCCTTCTATCCTTTCTACCCTTCCCTATATATTCTCGCCTTTTTCTCTTTTTCCCGTTTCTTGCATTCGTCTTCAAACTCTTGAGAGTTGCAGCCGTCACCCTGCTTCCTGCGACCTTGTTAAACGTGTAAGTTCTTCATCCTTTGTTCCTTCTTACGTTCATGTACTGCAGCATGCTTCCTTCTTTTCGTTTTCTTCTTCTTCTCTTCTTTTGTTCTTCTTCAAGAATCAAGTTTGAACCTTGATTCTTGTTGGCTTCTCATTGTTGATGTATCGTTGTTCTCAGGCTCTTTGGAGTTGAGTCTTGACGTGTTGGAGCCAAAGGATTGAGCTTTGGTTACCCTTGCTGTGACTTCTGTCGAAGAGAAAGCTGACAACGCTTTCTGTCACGCTACCGCCCCTGCAGCCATCCGCCCCTGCGCCTTGTCCATCCGCTCCTGCGGTTTCCTCTGCAGTAACTCCCGTTATTATGAGTTACTTCCTTCCTTTCTTTCCTCGTTCCTTTCCTTACATCTTTTTGATGTTGATGACCTCCTGCGAGTGCTGTAAGACTAGGGTTGAGCCCTTAGCATGTGTAGATCTCTTAGAGATCATTGACACTAGAAGTTATAGACTTCGAGCAACCGTTTAGTTCCTGATTCGTGATGCTTGTGTGAACAGACTTTCCTTGCTCCGTTCTTGAGGGAAACTGAGTTATTCCTGAGCTTTGAGTTACCTTCGTGTGAGGTAAGTCCCTTGGACTTACTTAGCTTCATTCCGCATATTAGTTGGAATGTATTGGCTTTTTGTGTTATTTATTCATGTTATAACGGATAACCGGACTATGATTGACCCTTTATAACCTTATCTGGCCCAAGTGTATGATAACCGGGCGGTGACCACTTGTTTACTTCTTCAAGAGACTAGAATGTGCTCTTGCAACCCAGGCCCGTAGGTAACAGATAGTACTGATCTATTCCTATTGGTAGACGGAAGCGGAGGCGAGTTTCTGGAGATTCTCGTGTGACAAAAAAAGTTGAATTAGTAATGGATAACCTTAAGAAAGATAATAATCGGTTGAGTGCAAGCATGTTATATGTTTATCTTACCTTATATGTGTTTGTGCCTTTACTCTCTTACTTATACCTAGAATGTTAGCTAACGGTTTATACCGTCGTTGTAGATATTCCGCAAGTTCAGGATGCTACTGAGTGATCCGGATGGTTTGGTCAACCGGGGTTCCCGTATATTATAGGACGGGATTGGGTTTATGTTTCTGTTGTTGTTTCCCTTTTGTTTTGAACTCGGCTGCGATTCTTTTCTGCTTGTTTTGTTTAAACCTTTGGTTTTATATTGAGTTTTGGTTTTCATTCGTCTGCGCCTTGTTGTAAGATCCGTTTTCTGTTGCTACTCTGAGGGTCGGGACCCATGGTGCGGTCCTAACCCGTAGCGCTTCGAGTTCCAGAACTTGGGGTGTTACAATATGGTATCGGAGCTCTATGTTGGAAACAATGGCACTCGAAATCTTCTAAAGGTCGGATGGATAAATAAATAGAACCCGCAAGGGGTCTAAAGTTTTCAAAAAGGGGTTTTTTGTTTTTAAACCGTTGGTCTGGGATAGATGTACGGGCGACCACCACTACCTCCGCGGAGCTCAGCAGTGTAGTTCTTATCCGATGGCCTTTATATGTGTTTTTCTTGGTTTTCTGCTTTAGCTGTAGTGTGGCCTTATATCTATATATATTGTCTTATATATCTATCCTTATAGCAGATGGAACGCACTAGAGCTACCACTGCTATAGGGCAAGGAAGGGGTCGACCACCACTTCCACCTGCCGTCCGTGGACAAAGACGTGCAGGAAGACCTCCACTAGCTAGAGGTAGGGTCCAAACCCCAGTTGTTGATCCAAATACCGCTAAGGCATTTACTGAAGAGGTTGCTGAGAGCATTGTTCCTGAGGCTGGGAACCGAACCGCTGCTAGGTCTGAAGCACAGAGAGCACCATCGACAGAGTCTGGTCGAGTGTCCATCGGAGCTTCTGCAAATCGCGATTACGTGCAAAGAGTTGAAGAAGCTATTAGGACTGGAGGACCAGCACTAGTGCCGCCAGTTCCTGCGAGATCAGCTGAGGTTTCACAGAGGGTTACACAGGCTGTTGTGCTGCCTGTTGGAGTTGTTGAGGTTGTTAGAGCGCCGGCTGAGGTAAAGGTGCCAAAGCCCGACAGTTGGTTGAAGGCTTTCGACCAGCTAAAGATTCCCATCTTCATGGGAAAGACCGCAATGGAAGTGGAGCAGTGGCTAGGACAGGTAGATTCTACTATGGAGGCTATTGGTTGCCCTGAGGGATGTTCGCCACTAAAACGTGCGTGCAATCAAGCTTTAAATTTATAAAACTAGAATCAAAGCAAGCGAACATGCAGTGTACGGAGCGGCGTAGTAAAGCAAGAATTCCAAAGTATCGAACTCAGGGATTTGGGGGGAACAAATTTAGTTCGCAAATCATCAAGTAAGTATAAAAAGCTTTGCAAATATTGGGAAAACAACAACCCTAAAGATCAAGGTATCAAATTGTGGCAATCGATTCAAGATATACTAAAGAACTAAGGACAAAGTTAAGAGTTGCAAAGGTATGCTAAACCAAGGTAATGTACGGTGAAGTTCCACAACCTTATATCACTTATCTAAAGACACTCTTTATAAAGGTTGTTGAGGCTTCAGTATAGAAAGGATCTATGGACAAGAATTAATCTCAAGTACCCAAACTTGTAAACTAGAACGATTAAGGTTGTGACACTCAAAATCGAAATAGAGGGTGATGAGTCTCACTACTACCTAGAAAAGGGCAAGCCAAGACTAGATTAAAGCTAATCTTTAACCTTGGATCAAAGTTAAAGCAAAGTTCGTGAACTAGGGTAAATCACGGGCAGATCTTGAGTTCCACGACCGTGGAAGTCCAAGAACAGACCGTGATCTTGGTTATCGACGAGATCTCTCTAACTCTCAGGGTCCAATATGTTCATGATCGATCTATCATCATCTAAGCCACAACTATCAACCCTTCACCTTAGAATTGCTAAAGGGTTTTAGCCAATAACCATTGTCATGATATCAAAAATCAATTTAAGAAGAATGAAAGATGAAAACCCTTGAAAACTCGAATATAACTCAAAGTCAATCTCAAATCCAAAACACAAATGGAATACTCAATGGATTCAGAATATAACACAAAACCTCACAATAATCTTAGGCAAACACGAAGAACAGGTTGTCAATCCGTCTTCAATATCAAAACCTAAGAGAAAGGACGCAACTTCCGCCACACACAATCTTCGGGAATCCAAATTGCCGGCGCTTCCGCAAGTTCCTCGCGAAACCCTAAGGCTAACGCTCCCAAAGCGAGGTTCGCGGCCGTCACGTCTCCGCGAGATCCAACGCCAATGTTACGGGAACAGGTCGTAAGCATCGATGTCCAAAACTCTCTTCTTTGGCCTTTTTATAAGATGGAGTAAAAGTAACCGTCCCGGCCCATCACGTGAATAACGTGGTAAATGAATACTCGTTAAACTATCGCCTAAATCACGGTCTCAAGGGATTCCACGACCATGGTTTAGGGCATGGAATTGGATTACGGTGTCTCTCATCTTCCACGACCGTACTTTAGGTCGTGTAACTCACTGGAATGCTCCACGCTCATGATGCTAAGATCCACGGCCGTGGTTTAGGGCGTGGACTCTTCTACGGCCGTATTTTAGGACGTGGAAGTGTAGATTGCTTGTGGTTTCCTTTGTGTCGTGACATTCTCCATCTTAGCTCCTTCTTTAGCTTCCTTGATGTGTTCCTAATCCTTGGATATGCTCAAATCCTCTCTTATCTCTCTCAAATGGTCCGGTTTCAGCTCTTATTCACCTATAATCAATCATAAACCAATGTAGACCTCCATATCGAAAATATAGATAAACAAGCTAACAAATGCTTCAATACCTTATCCATGAACACTATAATGAATGAAAAACAACTAGAATGAGTGCCTAGAATATCGCAATATTTCATGCTAACAAAATACCCCGTACTTGTCACTTGCTTGTCCCCAAGCAAGATCTTTGAAAGCTTAGAACACAAGTTAGGATGAAATATGCATGCAAAATCAAAAACAAAACATATTTTAGGTAAGTGTGCTTCTAGTCAATAGATCATTCTCAAACCTTGCTTCATTCACCCTTGAAACGCTTATATACATAAACCAAAGAATGTAAAGTAAAGAAACATCATGAATTGGTTAAACTTTAAAGTAAACATCATAACCTTCAAGCATTATCAAAATCAAGCATAAGAAACTTCAATTTAGATCACCAAGTCAAATAACATTCTTTTGATCTTAAGAACTTCCAAGTAAGGTCTAGAATGCGGAAGGGAGGGAAACTTATAAGGGATGTGATGCATGAATCCGGGAAAGTGGACAACTAACTCTTTTTCTTTTTATTTTACTTTGCAACACCATCAACCTTGAGCTTTGCTCTCTTCTTTTTCACATTATTTTTCGACTTTACTTTTGGAGTTATGAACAGCGGTGCACAAAAACCGAAGCCTAGGAGATTGGCGTTTCTCAATTTCGAGATGCCTCAAACCCTTGATGCACATACCATAATCCGCTAGGAATATCGCTCAATCCGACTTTGGCAAGACACAAACACCCGGCTATGTGAATGGTGTCTAGTTACTCATCATCATGATTGACTTCTCCAAACCTATTAATTCTATTCTTTGAATGCAAAAATTTGCTTTCATGGCCCTCCCACATCAAACATGCCAAAACACAACTCCTCCAAATTCCCAGATAGGTAAGGGAGGCAATTATTTCATTGAGGGGCTAAATGAACAAAGAAAGGAGAAAGAAAGATCGAATTGCCTTAATCATTTCATAAAGTAGTATAAGAACTCATCATCTGATTTCAACCTCGATTTCTCAATATGATTTAGATAAAACTCTTCACATTATGAAACTTGCAAGAAAGGATAATCAACACATTCAATTCCTTTTCAATTCATTATTCGTCTAGGCATACAATTGTCATCAAAAGCTCAATACGCAAGTGCTAACTATCATAGAAATCATCTCAACTCTTAGAAGCACAAAACCTTTATAGAATTTTTCAAAATTTTTCACATTTTTATGGGTTTTTGAAAAGCTTTTTCATGCAATACAATAAT
The DNA here is from genome assembly GCA_033239125.1 of Fagopyrum homotropicum. NCBI lineage: Eukaryota > Viridiplantae > Streptophyta > Magnoliopsida > Caryophyllales > Polygonaceae > Fagopyrum > Fagopyrum homotropicum. Next base: position 76,086,302 of record BSWB01000004.1, read on the forward strand.
GAAACGTGTGACTATGAAATGAAACATGCAAAGTGTTCTCGATCAAGGCAAGCAAAGTGAGTAGAGTTATTACAAACGATAGTCACACCCCACCCCATACTTGAGACAAACATTGTCCCCAATGTTCAAAAAGAAATAAGGAAAAGAAAGAAAAGAAAAATAAACTCACTAGACGGCGGTGGGGCGGCTGAAACTGTCAACTAGCATAGCTCGTCACTGCGGTGGAGGCGGTGGTGGAAACGGGTAGAAGTCGGAGCTGAAGTTCCGCCCAAACTGCTGGTGGTAGATGTCCCTTATCATCCGGTCATGCTCATCAGCCCATACATCCCGAGCATCCTGGCGGATCTCCAAATTACCGACCCTCCTGGAAAGGTCGGTAGCCCACTCCGGTAGCTGCTCATACCATGCCGGTGCCTCGCTGTACCATGCAGGTGCATCCTGTGGGGCCGGTGCTGCTGGTGGCTGTGCATACCATGGTGGCGGAGCTCCCATCTACTCCAGCTGTGCTCTATACCAAGTGGGAGGAGTCTCCATCCATGTCGGTCTCTCACTCACACTAGTGCGGCGAGAGGAAGAAGCACCGGAAGGTCTAGAAGGACGGGGATACTGTCTAGGTAGGTTTGGGAAGATGTCCGGCTGATCCGGAAAGGTACCAAAATCCTGCTCGTCACCTCCTCTACCCTCATCAGCATCAGCATCTGGAATCTCATCGGGGATGTAGGGAGGTGCTGCTAGCCTATTCGCATGCATAGCAACGAAAGTCTCCTTCCAATTATGGCGTCCAACCATAATAGAATACTCGGGAAGCCATGGAATGCCTCTACCTCCTCTATCCTCCCATAGCATAGCAACAGTAGGTGGACCTCGGAGTCTAGGAAAGATCAAACCCCTAGTCATAAGGCTCTTGAGACCCAAAGGTCTTGCCGCTATCCTAGTATAAGCGAAGCAAATAATTCCCGAGCTGCGTAGCTATGTGGGTAACTATCCCACCATACCCAATGTTCCCGGACCTCTTGTTCTTAAGCTTACTAATGGTGGAGGCTAAGAGGGTGGCACAATCGGCGGGTCTACCATGTAGCATAGCGTAGAGAAAGAACAGCTCATCGGTCTTCATCTTTTGGGGGGTCTCGGTCCTAGGGAATAGGCACTCGGAAAGGACCCTATGAGCTATCTTCAAGGCTAAGTGGTAGATGAGCTTAGCCTTGGTATCAGCCGGCTGCCAGCGGTTCTCGCTAGCGTAAATTATAGCAATGTCCTCCCAAAAGTCCTTAGCGTATACACCGCTAGGGAAGCGATCGTTAAAGGTCTTATGGAACCCAAATAAGGCTCCGAACTGCTGGATGGAGAACTCATAGTCCGTCTCCATCAATCAAAAGGATAACGTCCTATCGACGTGGCTATGATCGAAGAAGATAACAAACTCCCTCGTAATTTCCTCATAAGCATCCGCTCTAATAGCGGAGAAAACAATCAATCCGGCTCTATCCAAGAGCCATGTCAAATCATTAACCACATTAAGTGGCTCCAACTCCTCAAGCAAGAGGTATCTAGGTCCTATGACCGGTCTTTCCTCGATCTTTTCTAAAGCATCGAGATAGTTTGGGTGAATGGTTGGGATTCTAGGGCGTGGAGGTGATGGTGGTTCACTAGGAGGGGCATGGGAGGAGGAGGAACTATCACCCTTTCTCTTCTTTTTCTTTCCTGCACTTCTCGTGAACATTTTCTCAAATCCAGATAAAACCACGGTCTGTTCTTCCTTTTCCACGGCCGTGGAAGTCCCAGAGACCGTGATTCGGCTCTGAATTGCTCAAATCTCAATCAAATCAACAGCAAACTCAACAGAACCTGTCCTAGACTAATTCCAATCTCAATCCTATGCAATTTCTCTAAGTTCTTACGAAAATTTAGCCCGAATTAACAAAGAAGAGAAGAAGAGTAAAAACCTAGGTTTTTGGATCTTTGAATCCAAATTCTGCTTTCTTGATGGATTGTTCACTTGTTTTGTCGATTGGATCTTGTAGAGGAATGAATTTGCTCCACTTTTGCACCAAGAATCGTTCGAAATGATTACCGAATGAAGAATTGCGAGAGGTGGAGAGTTTTCGGAGTTTAGGGCGTGGAAAGGGGCGTGGAAGAGGAATTAAGGGTGTTTTTGTGAAGGAAGGTGGTTTATATAGTGGCCGTAAAATTTTTTGAAAATCACGGTCATTCGGGGGTTTCCACGGCCGTGGTTTTGTACTGACCCATGGTTTTTGGTGATTTTTCTCAGATTTTGAATAATTACGGCCACTGTAGCCTCCACGACCGTGGTTTAGGGCGTGGAACTCTCTGTAATGTGCCAAAATCCAAGTTTCGTCAATTTCTTCCAACTTTTTCCTTTCCCATTGCCTATTCCATTGCTCCTACATCCAAAAACACAACATACCGGAAGGTATTGAGGGCAAAACAAAATAAAAACGTCTAAACTAATCTAATCTACGAATGACAAACAAAAGCATAAGTGCAATACCTTGGGTTGCCTCCCAAGAAGCGCTTGTTTAAGGTCCGTAGCTAGACCGAACTTGCACCAATTCGAGTGCGGTAGGTGTGAACTCCTCAACTTGGAGTTCCGGTGAGTATTTCTGAAGTCGTTGACCTTGAAGCTTCCGCCCTTTTCACCCCATACTTCAACTGCGCCATGGGGAAAAACATGTTTTATTAGATAAGGTCCACTCCAACGAGATTTAAGCTTACCTGGAAAGACACGAAGTCTTAAATTGAAGAGGAGAACTTGATCTCCTTCTTTGAGGTCCTTTGGATTGATATGCTTATCATGCCAACGCTTCACTCTCTCTTTATAGATCTTGGCGTTCTCGTAGGCGTTTAAGCGAAGTTCTTCAAGCTCGTTAAGGTCCAATAGGCGCTTCTCGCCCGCTTCCTTCATGCTGAAGTTCAACCACTTTACCGCCCAATACGCCTTATGTTCCAACTCTACCGGTAAGTGACAAGACTTCCCATACACAAGGTTGTATGGTGTCGTTCCTATGGGAGTCTTGTATGCAGTCCGGTATGCCCACAATGCATCATCTAGCTTCAAAGACCAATCTTTCCTTGTCTTCGAAACTGTTTTCTCTAGGATTCCTTTAATCTCCCGGTTCGAAATCTCCACTTGTCCACTAGTTTGTGGATGGTAAGGGGTGGCGATCTTGTGAGTCACCCCATACTTATCTAGTAGAGCTTCGAATCGTCGGGCAATGAAGTGAGAGCCTCCATCACTAATGATAGTCTGTGGTGTCCCAAACCTTGGGAAAATAGTCTTGTTAAAGAACTTAACCACAACCATGGCATCATTAATGGGAGAGACAATTGCTTCAACCCATCTCAAAACATAATCTACAGCTAGAAGTATGTATTGGTTTCCACAAGATGATGGGAAAGGTCCCATGAAGTCTACTCCCCAAACATCAAAGATCTCTACCTCCTGAATATTGTTAAGAGGCATTTCGTTTCTCCTAGATATGTTCCTTGTTCTTTGACAAGTATCGCAGCAGGAAACAAAGGTTTGCACATCTTTAAATAAAGTAGGCCAAAAGAATCCAGATTGCAATACCTTAGCGCTAGTCTTGTTCGAGCTAGCGTGTCCTCCACAAGGTAGTGAATGACAATGACGGATGACACTTTGCATCTTGTTTTCCGGCACACATCGTCGAATGATGCCGTCAGGACCTCTCTTGAAGAGGAGAGGTTCATTCCAAAAGTATTCCCGGACATCCTTAAAGAACTTCTTCCTTTGTGCATAGGATAATCCCGGTGGTATTTCCTGGCAAACCAAATAGTTAACAAAATCAGCAAACCATGGTTCGTTACCTTTAGTTATCTTGTCGATGCACTCCTCTATGATGTGTAAATGCTCGTCCGGAAAGGAGTCATCTATAGGTAGATTGTCGTCCTCTAGATGTGGTAGACGACTCAAATGATCCGCAACAGATTTTCCGAACCCGTCTTGTCACGGATCTCTAGATCGAATTCTTGTAAGAGAAGAATCCATCTAATCAGCCTTGGTTTCGCATCCTTCTTTGCAAGTAGATACCGGATCGCAGCATGATCCGTGTATACAATCACCTTTGCACCTACAAGATAAGAGCGAAACTTTTCAAATCCATAAACAATAGCTAGAAATTCTTTTTCAATAGTGGCATAGTTAAGCTGTGCTTCGTCTAGCGTCTTGCTAGCATAGTAGATAACATGGGTTTGTCCTTCCTTCTTTTGCCCAAGCAAAACTCCTATAGCTACATCACTTGCATCACACATGCCCTCGAATGGAAGATTCCAATCCGGAGGTTGAATGATCGGGGCTGAGATTAGAGCTTCCCGAATCTTATGAAACGCATCTAAGCACTCCTGCGAGAAATCAAAAACTGCATCCTTCATCAATATATTAGTAAGCGGTTTTGATATCTTAGAGAAATCCTTTATAAAACGTCTATAAAATCCAGCATGTCCTAGAAAGCTTCTTATTCTCTTCACCGAAGATGGAGGAGGAAGATTTTCTGTAGTTTCTATCTTAGCCTTATCTACTTCAATCCATCTACTAGAGATCAAGTGTCCTAGTACAATGCCTTCTTTCACAATAAATTGACACTTCTCCCAATTAAGAACTAGGTTAGTGTCTTCACACCTTTGTAGCACAAGAGAAATGTTAGAAAGACAATTATCGAAAGACGAACCATAAACAGAAAAGTCATCCATGAAAACCTCCATGATTTTCTCTATGTACTCCGAGAAGATAGCCATCATGCACCTTTGGAAGGTGGCTGGGGCGTTGCAAAGCCCAAACGGCATTCTCCTATAAGCAAACGTACCCCACGGGCACGTGAACGTGGTCTTCTCTTGATCGTCCGAATGTATCGGAATCTAAAAGAAACCACTATAACCGTCAAGATAACAGAAATATGAGTGTTATGCTAACCTCTCTAGCATTTGATCGTTGAATGGTAATGGGAACTGGTCCTTCCTCGTTGCGTTGTTTAGCTTGCGGTAGTCTATGCACATCCTCCATCCCGTCATGGTTCGTGTAGGAATGAGCTCATTGTTCTTATTGGTGATGACTGTCATTCCTCCCTTCTTTGGAACATCCTGTACGGGACTCACCCACTTGCTATCGGAGATAGGGTAGATGATACCTGCATCAAGTAGTTTAAGAATTTCCTTCTTGACAACCTCCTTCATGGTCGGATTTAACCGCCTTTGAGGTTGTCGTGAAGTTCTAAAGTCTTCTTCCATTAGGATCTTATGCATGCATAGGGAAGGCTTAATTCCTACTAGATCCTCTATAGTATAACCTAAGGCTTTCCTATGTTTCTTTAGAACAACCATAAGCTTACTATGTTCATCTTTACTTAGATCGGAACTAACAATTACCGGAAAGGTAGAATTAGATCCTAGAAATGCGTACCTTAGATGTGCGGGAAGTGGCTTCAATTCCATCACTATTGGAGTTCCTAATAGCTCTTGAGGAGTGTCCAATGCTTCCTTAGAAGTCTCTAAGGTATTAGAAGTTGTTGGAGAAGAATCAAGAGAAGTGGTAGAAAGAACGTAATTGTCCTCAGATTTTCCCAAAATCACGGCACCTTTGTTTCCTCCACGGCCGTGGTTTAGGGCTTGGAAATCAATTACGGCACCTCTGATAGTTCCACGGCCATGGTTTTGGCCGTGTAACTTACTGGAGTCCTCTGAATAGCTAATTACGGTCATGTTGGTGGGAACCACAGCCGTGGAATAGCACGACTGGCCGTGATTCCTCATGTTTTCTGACCCATCGTAGAGTTTTTCAAACTCTTCTTCATGCACTTCCTTTTGCTCCTCTAAAGCTTCAATTTCCTCATTGCATTCCTCTTCCTCTCCTATGTCCATAATGCTCATAGTAATCACCTTTTGCAAAGGATCTTTGAAGAGAATCGAGCTTACTTCCTCTCTAGATGCCTACTCGTCATGGATGTTAAACATATCCTTTTCAAGAGCTGGTTCTTTCATCAAGGTGGAAAGAACGAACTCTACCTTTTCCTCTCCTATGTCAAACGCGAGTCTAGCATTCTTGCAATCCACCATACAACCGGACGTTGCAAGAAACGGTCTTCCGAGTATGATCGGGACCGGACTATCTGCAGGAATGTCAAGCACAAAAAAATCTATTGGAACATAGAACTTACCAAGCTTGACCGGGACGTCTTCAACGATACCGACGGGATGAGTTATGGATCGATCCGCCATATATAACGTCATCTTCACCGGTTTAGGTTCGCCTAAACCGATCTTCCTGCATAAGGCAAGTGGAATGATGCTAACGCTTGCTCCTAAATCACATAATGCATCATATGTGACATCTCCTACTCCGATTGGAACACAAAATGACCCCTGATCCTTCAGCTTTGGGGGCATCTTTTCCTTCATCGTCTTGATGAGATCCGACGAATCCGAACTCATCTTGACTTCTCCAAAGTCTTATAGTTTCCTCTTGTTAGAGAGGATCTCCTTTAAGAACTTTCCATATGCTGGCATATGTACAATTGAATCAATGAAAGGTATATTAATATGCAGTTTGCTCATGAGTTCAATGAACTTACCGAATTGCTTGTCTAGACGCGCTCTTGCTCTAGATTGTGGGAATGGTAAGGGAGGTTTGTAAGCTGGAGGAGGAATGTAGATGTCTTCCTTCTCCTTTTCCTTCCCCTTTTCCTTCTCCTTTTCGACGGGAACTTCCACAAACTTGGGCTGCAGGTCGGTGGTTGTTGCTCCACTCCTAGTTGTGATAGCCATCACCCTTCCTTTCAGGTTATCTTCCGTCTTTCCAGGAAGTTTTCCTTGATTTCTAGGAACTTCCTCAGCATTGCTGAACATTTGGTTTTCTAAAACCTTTTGGGCTTTATCAACCTTAGTGATGTGACTCTCCAATCCTTGAAGCTTTCTCAAGATCGTTTCCAACATGGGATCGGGCTTCTCTTTCCCCGAAGTGCTTCCACTATTAGATGTTTACCCTGGCTTTTCAAAGGAATGGAAGAAGATGGTGGAGTTAGTGAATTTCCTGAATTGGGATAAGAATTACCGGAGTTTTGTTGTTGGTTGGAACACCAATTGTTGTTGTTTGAACCCCTATTGTTGTTCCAATTGTTATTCCGGTTGTTGTTGTTCCAATTGTTCCGGTTGTTGCGATTAGTGTTCTCATTCCCATTGTGGTTATTGTTGTTTCCTAAATAACCAACATCTTGCTCCTTAGGCTTTGGAAAGCTAGCCTTGATGACTTCCTTCAATTCTTTAATCTTGGTGTTGAGAGAAAAGATTTGAGTTTGCTCAGCTTGTGTTAGCTTTGCTCCTTGCTCCACTCGATTAGCTTTTACTTTCCGGTGAGAATACTTCTCAATGACTCGGGCATGCTTCTCAATGAAGTCCTAAGTGTCATCTTCCCTCATGTCCATGAATGTGCCACATGAAAGGGATTGGATCTTGAATTGTGTCTCCACATCTAGCCCCTTATAGTATATCTCCAATAACTCCAATTTGGAAATGTCATGGTGTGGGCAATCCAATAATAAATCCTGAAATCTTTCCCAAGACTGAAATAAACTTTCATTAGATCTCATAGAAAAAGCATTAATTTTACCTCTCAACTCTGCCGTCTTGGATGGCGGAAAGAATTTGGTTACGAACTCCGAAGAAAGATCCTCCCATGTGTTGAGTCTTCTATTTGGAAGAGCTTGATACCAAGATAAAGCTTTCCCTTTCAAGGAGAAAAAGAATGGCTTGATCTTGTAACTGTTGGTGGTTGCATTCTTTGGCTTCATTGTCTCCATCAAGATCTCAAAATTTTGTAAATATTGGTGTGGAGATTCGACACTCGTTCCTCCAAACTGGCTTTGGCGAACGATGGTGGTAACTTGTGGGTTGAAGCTAAACCCCTGAATATCATCAGCATCAAAGTTCGCACCAAGACGTCGTGGTTGCTGAATTGGATTCATTCTTTGGCCAAGAGTTCTTGGCTCTTCATCTACACGAGCAGCCCTCGCACCCCTAGCCGGGATACGATAGTTGGCGGCTGGTCTTGGATTATTCTGGTTCGCATTGATCGTTGGATCAATGTCCTCTAGCGATGGCATGGAGGAGTCGCTATCCTCATCGGATGAGTTGGTTCTAACCGATCTTGTCGGTTTCTTTCTCTTCTTCTTCTTGGAATCACTAATCTCCAGCCTCATTTGCAGCATCATATCCTTGAGCTCATCAATTTGCAATTGATGACGCTCTGATTCATCCTTGCGAGTCTTATCGCTCCATCTAAGTCGAGCTTCGGAATCCTCCAACTCTGCTTGGATATCCCTCTCTTTACTTTCAGTCATCTTTCTTTCTTTGAGCTTCTTTCTCAAAGTCTTCTCAAGTTGTTGATCAAGAGGTAAGAGGTCTTTGTTGGTGCTAAACCTGCGCATATACCTAAGATAACATGCAAATATCACTCAAAAGAGATATCAAATAACAAGAGCAAAGCTCCCAAGCTTGACAACCGATAACCGAATTCGGCCTAAACCAAATCCCCGACAATGGAGCCAAAAACTTGTTCGCCACTAAAACGTGCGTGCAATCAAGCTTTAAATTTATAAAACTAGAATCAAAGCAAGCGAACCCGCAGTGTACGGATCGGCGTAGTAAAGCAAGAATTCCAAGGTATCGAACTCAGGGATTTGGGGGAACAAATTCAGTTCGCAAATCGTCAAGCAAGTAAGTATAATAAGCTTTGCAAACATTGGGAAAACAACAACCCTAAAGATCCAGGTATCAAATTGTGGCAATCAATTCAAGATATACTAAAGAACTAAGGACAGAGTTAAGAGTTGCAAAGGTATGCTAAAGCAAGGTAATGTATGGTGAAGTTCCAAAACCTTATATGACTTATCTAAAGACACTCTCTATAAAGGTTGTTGAGGCTTCAGTATAGAAACGATCTATGGACAAGAATTAATCTCAAATACCCAAACTTGTAACCCAAGGATCAAACTAACTAGAACGATTAAGGTTGTGACACTCGAAATCGAAATAGAGGGTGATGAGTCTCACTACTACCTAGAAAAGGGCAAGTCAAGACTAGATTAAAGCTAATCTTTAACCTTGGATCAAAGTAAAAGCAAAGTTCGTGAACTAGGGTAAATCACGGGCAGATCTTGAGTTCCACGATCGTGGAAGTCTAAGAGCATACCATGATCTTAGTTGTCGACGAGATCTCTCTAACTCTCAAGGGCCAATATGTTTATGATCAATTAATCATCATCAAAGCCACAACTATCAACCCTTCACCTTAGAATTGCTAAAGGGTTTTAGCCAATAACCATTGTCATGATATCAAAAATCAATTTAAGAAGAATGAAAGATGAAAACCCTCAAAAACTCGAATATAACTCAAAGTCAATCTCAAATCCAAAACACAAATGGAATACTCAATGGATTCAGAATATAACACAAAACCTCACAATAATATTAGGCAAGCACGAAGAACAAGTTGTCAATCCGTCTTCAATATCTTATATCTATTAAAGGAGAGGCTTTTTGCCACGTGTCAGCACGAGGTTTCTCGAAGCCTACCAAATTAATTTTTAAAGTTAATTGTTAAGTTAATCTTATAACAAAATTATTGAGATCTTAAAAAGTGTTATTTTTCAAAAAATAGTTTTTTTAACGTCAAAATTAATTAAAAATATTTAGCTAAAACCTTAATGAAAATCTTTTCTGATTTAATTGAGTCCTCCGTTTTTTTTTAAGAAAATATAAAAATTCTAGATAATATCGAGTAATTGAAAATGCTAAATAGTTACAAAATCGTGAATGAGAAGTTTCGTCAGCCAAAAAACTATTTTCAAATCACCAATTTTAAATAAAAATATTTCGATCCAAATTGTTAGGAAGATATGCCTAACAAACAAGATATTTTGTTATCTATATAATTTGTACAAACCTGCGGCTCTACACCACCAAATTGGCCATTAATTTTGTCTCTCTTCGTCTCTGTTGGGGTTGGTTTCGTGCAGCTTACAAACTTCAATTGATTCCTAAGTATTTCCGATATGTAAGTAATTGAGTGCCTTTTTCTATCTTCTTCGCCTGTATTTTACCCTTCTTTCTCTCCTAATTCCTTCTATTTACTTTCATTAATTGTCTTATATTATTGTTGATTCATTTCTCTTTCGTTGCAGTGTTGTCATTTACAATGATTTATTCTTTCCTTTATATGCTTTCAGGCCAACAAGTCGACAAATTGAATCAATGAAAACTTGATACCAATCTCTCAAATAACTTAATCAAGTACGTTATACATTTCTCATTTTAATGCAATGCGTATATAATGCAATTTTGTACTCCATATTTGCTCTCCTCTATATATCCATATACACCATCTTTGATTTTAAGGTCAGCAAATTTCTGTTACTCTTTGATCACATATTCATTGATCTATATTCATTGATCTTCATGACATTTGCTTCATCACGTACATTTGCTTCACGACCTTGAAAGCTCACTAAGTAGAAAGTAGTTTGATGAAAAGGTAAATTTTATAGTACTTTTGTTACTCTTTGATCACATATTCATTGATCTAAGCTTTACTTTCCGCAATATTCATCCATTTTAGGTTGTGGTAATCACATGCCTATATTTGGTTTTGTTTCAGTTCATAATGTCATATAATAATGTAATAGCTTAGGAGTTCACTACCACTCATATCAATCCATTAATGAAACTCCTAGATCGTTAATAGGATAATTACTTTCCAACAAAAAAAATAATTTGTTAACTAACATCAAGCTAATGTAAGACCTATTTAAACCACGTACTAAGAAGAGCATAAATGGTCAATCCAGGGGACAAAAATCGCAAAAAAGACTAGAGAGTTATGTTGAGGAGAAAAACAAAAGCACGTAGCATATCAAGAACACACGTAAATATTACTTCTACAAGTGCCATCTCTTGGTTGAGTTTTAAAGTGTAGAAAAATCCAGAAAAAAATAATCCCCCAATTAGATAAACCTAGATTGAGGATATAAAATATCCATACAACACATTATAAAGGACTAATCACACTCCCTCTCAAAAAAAAACTATTAAATATACAAAATCTGTAAGATAGTTTTTTTTCCATTCATAAGTAGACATAAATAAAAAATATAAAATTGCCTTACAAATATAAATTATGCATGGTAAATTATAACTGCAATGATTAAAAATAATAATATTAGATTAAAAGGGTTCCAGATTTTATAAGTCTACAGAATCCAAAATATAACAAAATAACAAAATGGATTTATTTTTATTATTTTAAAAAGTAAAAATCTAGAATAACATTGAAAATGTTTTAACACGGTTAAAAAACCCTTAAATTTAGGATAATATATTAAAAAGATAACTATAAAATTAGATGAATAATGGTACACTTTTCAAAAAAAATAACCATAAAACTAATTAGGTTATTTTTGATATATTCTATCGTTAAATTGTGACTACTTTTTTTCAGATAACTATAAAAATAATTAGGTAAATCATGGATAAATTTAAAAAAAATATCAATATTAAGTAGTTGATATGGTGTATCGTTACCTATTAGTTGTGGTTGTAATTTTTTAAAAAATTGCTTAAAAACTATTTAGGTAAACCGTGAGTGATTATTTTTGAAAAGAATTAACAATAAAAATATATAGGTAAATAAAAAAATTCTTATTGAACGATGAAAAAAATTATTATAATTTATTAAATAATTACGCCATATAACTTGAATTTAAATATAATTATTACTAATATTCAGAAATGATTTCTAATTGGTAAAATATACTTACTCATATGTTTAATATAGTTCATGTTTTTTAAATTGGTTCATATATTTTGAATTTAATTTTTTTTATTGTATGTAATATATTTATGAGTATTGATGGAAATATAAAATGAATATACTTTATTTTCTTACATATAAATTAAAAAAGATTATAAATTGATAATATTATAAAAAAAATATAATAAGCTAAATTTTTGTAAGATATTAAACATACTAAATTGTTAGTTATTATATTTTTAATTATATATAATAGATTATATAACATAAATTTTAAAAAACACCCGTGCAGTGCACGGGTACTACACTAGTCAAAACTTAAGAGAAAGGACGCAACTTCCGCCACACACAATCTTCGGGAATCCAAATTGCCGGCGCTTCTGCAAGTTCTTCTCGAAACCCTAAGGTTAACTCTCCCAAAGCGAGGTTCACGGACGTCACGTCTCCGCGAGATCCAACGCCAATGTTACGGGAATAGGTCGTAAGCGTCGATGTCCAAAACTCTCTTCTTTGGCCTTTTTATAAGACGGAATAAAAGTAACCGTCCCGGCCCATCACGTGAATAACGTGGTAAATGAATACTCGTCAAAAGATTGCCTAAATCACGGTCTCAAGGGATTCTACGACCGTGGTTTAGGGCGTGGAATTGGATTATGGTGTCTCTCATCTTCCACGACCGTACTTTAGGCCATGTAACTCATTGGAATGCTCCACACTCATGATGCCAAGATCCACGGCCGTGGTTTAGGGCGTGGAAGTGTAGATTGCTTGTGGTTTTCTTTGTGTCGTGACATTCTCCATCTTAGCTCCTTCTTTAGCTTCCTTGATGTGTTCCTAATCCTTGGATATGCTCAAATCCTCTCTTATCTCTCTCAAATGGTCCGGTTTTAGCTCTTATTCACCTATAATCAATCATAAACTAATTTAGACCTCCATATCGAAAATATAGATAAACAAGCTAACAAATGCTTCAATACCTTATCCATGAACACTATAATGAATGAAAAACAACTAGAATGAGTGCTTAGAATATCGCAATATTTCATGCTAACAAGGGACATCGAGTCAACATAGCACAGACGCTGCTGAAGCATCAGGCTCATTCTTGGTGGAGGATCATTTCGCAGTAAGATCACTAGTTATGAGCAGATGAAGACAGTGATCAGGGATCGCTACTGCCCTGCATCTATAAGGAGAGACCGTCTTCAGGATTTCCTTGAGGTTGGGTTTGAGGATTTTCCTATTGCTTAGATCATCATCAAGTTTCAGGATGAGTTGGCGTTGCTAGGTCTGTCTGCACTACCTGAGGATCAACATGTTTACGTTTTAACTCGGAGGTTGAGAGAGTCGACATGCTCTTATCTTACTGGTTTCCGTTGTGAGTCTTTGACATACTATCAGGATAGAGCTTCTTCTTATGAAAGAGACCGACCGGATCAGAGGAGAGCTTCTCAGACAAGAGGTCCTAAGAAGAGACAGAAGACTGGATCAAGCAGTGCTGGAGCTGGAGCAACTGGGTTTGGGCATAGTCAAACGCTGGGACGTTCAGGTTTCCAGTAGAGTTCTGACAGAGCATGGCAATGTCATAACTGCGGAGTAGCTTGTCACATCCGAGCTTATTGCAAGAAGCCAATTGTGACTTGCTTTTCTTGTGGCAAGGCCTGACATAGAGCTACGTTTTTCCGTCAAGGCAAGGCGCTATCCCAGCAGGGTTCTTCACATGTCAGTGTTGCTAGAGGAGGACAGAGATCACAGTATCAGCAACAGCAATAGAGAGTTTCTGGTTCTACCGCTCCTCAAGGTTCCACTCTGGGACAGGGGAGAAGTAGAGGACGTGTTGGTGGTTCTGCAGACACCAGAGATGCATTGGCCAGAGTGTACGAGTTGAGGAGTGCTGTAGAGTCGACAACGCCAGCAGCTACATGTATCATTCATAATAATGGTTTTCCTGTCAGAGTTCTTTTCGATACCGGTGCTACACATTCTTTTATATCTGATGCTTGCGTAGATAGATTGACCTTAGTTACTATAGAAGGTAGACCCTTCTTTATAGGATTATCCGATGGGGGTAAGATTCAAGGTACACGAGAGGTTCGCGATTGCCCTATTAGATTAGGAGGTCTCTGTTACGCTAAGAACGTGTAGTGCAATAAGCTTTAAATTTATACTCGTTATATTTCTCCTAACTCCTAGCGAACCCGCAGTGTACGGGACGTTTGTAGTAGGGATAGTATTCCGAGGTCGAACACAAAGACTAAGGTGAGATTGATTCGATTAGTGATTAAGTCTAGTGAAGATCTAAGCCTAAGAAAAGAGAAGGGAATAAAGAAATGAAAATCTAAATGTTTTTGGTGGGTTTTTAGGTGATCAATCAAGGATCACGAATCATGCAAAATGAACAATCAACTATGCTAACAAATCAACACAAACAAACAAGCTAAACACGAGATATAGATCAAAGAGAGAAAAGCGGATTCTAGGGGTTGGAAGTTCCGGTTATGGCATAGGACTCAAGCTATCTAATCATTCCTTGGATTAACTATGATATGTTGGGAGTAAGTGTTTCTAGAATGGGATCAATCACCGGGTAGGTCTCATGGTCCACTAGTCCGTTCCTAAGATCTTATCACCGGGTAAGTCTCTAAGAATCTAAGGAATGGAATTCTACACAAACCGGATTTGTCACCTAGGGATCTAACCTTTCTTCACCGGGTAAGTCTCGGAAGGGTAAGTCCTAAATAACTATCCTAGCACACTTAGTCCAATGGCGGCTTATGAGGCTCACCACTACCTATGGTTTGTCATTTTTGAAATCTAAGAGTAAGAATCACCGGGTAGGTCTCTTCTAACACTTAGTTGCTAACACTAGGTCACCCTAGGGTAGATTTAACTCAACAAACACTAGGATTTCAACATTCTAACAATCTAAAACTTAGATCCATCGAACCAAGGAAACCACGGGTTGTTCTACACCTTCCACGGCCGTGGAATGGCTAGAACTAGACGTGGACTCCAACAGAGGCTTCGTTCAAGTAAACAAGTCATCCAAAGGTAAATCTAAGTTCATCCTATCATAGTCTTAGCCATAACCATCCTTTCCTTACCCTAAAATCGCATCTATTTAGCCTACAACATGCATCATAACAATCGAAATCATCAAGCATAAAATCATGGCTTCCATTTACAAGATAATGAAGAGAAAGAGATGAACAAGTGAAGCAAACAAAACCAAGCTGAAATTAAGATTAGAAAGACTCACAACCCTTCCAAAAGAAGGTTTAATCGATTCTTACAACCCTAGAAAACGATTACGAAATTCTTCACTACAAAAACTTATTAAGTGCTAGCAATGGTGTGTTCTTCTCTTCTTCTCCAATGGAGCTCTTCTTCTTCCTTCTATGGTAGCTTCTCCCAAGAGAATCTTCTTGTTGAGAGTATGGGAGAGAATGTGGATTTGATTGGATGATAGGGGATGATTTCTCTCAGCCTTGCAGGACCACTTTTATACTACAACTTTGCAAGAGTTGGCTATGAGATAGTGGCACAGCTGTCACAACCGTCTGGCAAAAACCATGGTTGGTTCCACGGCCGTGGAAGTGCCAGCAACCGTGGTTTGGTGCTTCAGCTTCGCCTTGGATCATTAAGCTATGATTTGGTGCATGGCTTGTGTTGGCAAGGTCCCATGAGTCCTCTTTAGCCTCTAGCTTGCATCCTAATGAGTCCGAGGGTGTGTCATCTTGATGAACGATCCTCAAACGTAACGATTAAGCTCCTAAATCTCCCAAAATACCTATAAAGCAAGCAAAAGTCCGCGTAGACGTCTATCTCGACAAAATACGTGAATTGAGTGCAAACATCGTGAACTAGTGCTAAACATTGCATGAATGAGTGAAAAATCTATCTAAATGATTACCTAAACCTAGTCATAAATTGTGTTATCAGTCTCGATTGGCCAGTTACTTCTTCGTCATGTACTTAGTACATGAAGAAGTTATTCAGGGCATGGATTGGATGGATCGACACCGAGCACTTCTAGACATCGGCAAGAGGACTGTGACAGTAGTTCCAGATACAGGCCATGTTGAGATCTTCCGAGGATGGGATCTCGGGAAGACTGGTACAGTCATTAGTGCGGTGCGAGATGCGAGACTTATCAGTCGGGGTTGCGTGGCTTTTTGGTGCTATGCCATAAAGGAAAGTACGAGTCCGGCTTTGGAGGAGATTCTAGTAGCTTGATAGTTTGCTGAGTTCTTTGGAGAGCCATCAGGTTTACCTCCACAGAGGAGTGTAGACTTTGGCATTGAGTTAGAGCCCGGTACGAGACCGATCTCTAAAGCTCCTTATCGTATGGCGCCTATCGAGATGCTTGAGTTGAAGAAGCAGCTCGAGGAGTTAGCAGAGAAGGGCTTCATCCATCCTATTGTATCTCCTTGGGGCGCACCAGTTCTCTTCGTCAAGAAGAAAGACCGGTCAATGAGGTTATGTATCGACTATCGAGAGCTGAACAAAGTGAGGATCAAGAACAAGTACCCTTTGCCCCGTATCGACGATCTATTGGATCAGCTGCATGGAGCTTCAGTGTTTTTGAGGATCGATATGAAATCTGGATATCAGCAGCTTAGGGTGAGAGAGCAGGACATAACCAAGATGGTATTTTGGACAAGATATGGACACTACGAGTTTGTAGTGATGCCATTCGGGCTTACGAACGCACCCGCAGTCTTCATGGAGTTGATGAACATCATCTTCATCGATTTCCTAGACCAGTTTGTAGTTGTCTTCATCGACCACATTCTGGTTTACTCTCACAGCAGAGACGAGCATGCAGGACACTTGAGGATAGTTCTTCAGGTTTTGAAGGATAGAGAGTTGTACGCCAAGCTCTCTAAGTGCGAGTTTTGGATGTCTGAGGTAGCATTCCTCGGTCACATTGTTTCGGCTGAAGGGTTCAAGGTAGATCCAGCGAAGATCGGGTCAGTAGCATCTTGGCCGCCACCTAAGAACGTCAAGGAGGTACGCAGCTTGTTAGAATTGGCGGGCTACTACCGGAACTTTATTGAGGGCTTTTCAGTTATCGCCCGACCACTCACTTCCTTGCTGAGGAAGTCTACGAGGTTCGTATGGTCCGAGCCATGGCTGCAGAGCTTCGAGGAGCTGAAGAAGAGGTTGACCTCTACTCCCATCCTAGCTCATCCAGAGGGCATCGAGGATTTTGTGGTTTACAGCGACGCATCCAAGTTTGACTTGGGGTATGTTCTGACAGAGGGGTAAGGTGATTGCTTACGCGTCTAGACAGTTGAAGACATACGTGGAGAATTACCCTACCTATGATCTGGAGTTGGCTGATGTGATTCACGCTTTGAAGATTTTGAGGAAATTCTGTATGGAGCTACGTGTCAGATATTCACAGACCATAAGAGTCTGAAGTACATATTCACTCTGCGGGAGTTGAATAACCGCCAGCGCAGATGGTTGGAGTTGATCAAGGATTTTGATCTTGAGATCTTATACCACCCGGCAAAATCTAATGTGGTAGCAGATGCCCTTAGTAGGAAAACTCCCCGAGAGATGGCGATTGCTAAGCTGACAACTCAGTCACAATTACAATGAGACCTGGCATGGCTAGAGATGGATATCCACTTCCCGGATTCCGACAACAGTTGTCCACCTTGGTAATAGTACCTGATCTGTTGGCCGAAATCCGACAAAAGCAGGAGAGTTGCCCAGCCTTGACACAAATCTGAGACCGGATGTCTCGAGAAAAGGCGCCGCAATTTGCAGTTGGTGTGGATGGAGTTCTGAGACGTCAGGAGTGTGTTTGTGTGCCTTCAGACCGAGAGTTGAGACAGAGGATCCTTCAGAAGGCTCATTCTTCACCTTACTCAGTGCACCCTGGTGCGAGTAAGATGTATCAGGACATCAGACGCTCTTTCTAGTGGGGAGGTCTGAAACCAGATGTCACAAGATATGTAGCTCAGTGTGCGACCTGTCAACAGGTCAAGATCGAGCATCATAGACCAAGAGGCGAGCTACACCCACTTCCCGTTCCTCAGTGGAAGTGGGAGGATATCTCTATGGATTTTGTTGCCGGCTTGAGACCGAGTCGTGGTTTGATGCTATCTGGGTCATCGTAGATCGATTGGCAAAGACCACGCACACATTTCATTCCGATCAAGGAAACGTGGCCGGTGAGTCAATTGGAAGAGGAGTTCACGAGACAGATAGTGAGACTTCATGAAGTACCTAGGACCATAGTCTCCGATAGAGACGAACGGTTCACATCGTGGTTCTTGCAGCAGGTTCATGCCGCCCTAGGTACGAGTCTACAGTTCACGATTGCTTATCATCCTCAGACTGATGGTCAGTCTGAACGGACCATCCAGACTCTAGAGGACATGTTGATAGCCTGCATGTTAGACTGGGGGCAGGTGTTGCCAGATCGCCTTGGCTTCGCATATTTCTTGGTGAGCAAGTAGCGGAATGATGCGTGGTCGGTGTAAACGATCACTTTCGCTTCCACAAGGTAAGAACTAAATTTCTCGAAAGCATATACCACAACCAATAGTTCCTTCTCCGTTGTAGCGTAGTTTAGTTGGGCTTCATCTAGCGTCTTGCTAGCATAATAGATGGCATATGTCCGTCCATCTTTCTTTTGCCCAAGAACAGCTCCTACGGCTACGTCACTAGCATCACACATGATCTCAAAGGGTAGATTCCAATCCGGTGGCTGAATTATAGGAGCTGAGATCAATGCTTCTTTAATCCTGTAGAAAGCATCTAGACAATCCTTCGAAAACTCAAAAACCATATCTTTCAATAGTAGGTTAGTCAATGGTTTAGAAATCTTAGAAAAGTCTTCAGTAAAGCGTCTATAAAAACCTGCGTGACCAAGGAAATTTCTTACTCCTTTCACCGATGTTGGTGGAGGTAGCCTTTCGATGGTCTCGATCTTTGCCTTGTCAACTTCGATGCCACGGTTGGATACCATATGTCCTAGAACAATGCCTTCACTAACCATAAAGTGACACTTCTCCTAATTTAAGACCAGATTAGTGTCTTCACATCTTTGAAGAACTAGAGAAAGGTTAGCAAGACAATCATCAAAGGAAGAACCGTAAATAGTAAAATCATCCATCAAAACCTCCATTATATTCTCGATGTATTCGGAGAAGATGGTCATCATACACCTTTGAATGGTGGCTGTAGCATTGCAAAGTCCGAATGGCATTCGTCTATAGGCAAATGTTCCCCATGGGCATGTGAACGTGGTCTTCTCTTGATCATCGGGATGAATGTGAATGTGAAAGAAACCACTATAACCATCTAAATAGCAAAAGTGGGGTGTTGTGATAACCTTTCAAGCATTTGATCGATGAAGGGAAGAGGGAAATGATCCTTCCTCGTCACAATGTCCAGCTTTCGATAGTCAATGCATATCCTCCGTCCCGTTACTACTCTTGTGGAAATGAGTTCGTTGTTTTATTGGTTACAACGGTAATTCCTGCCTTCTTTGGAACCACATGAACGGGGCTAACCTACTTGTTATCGGAGATAGTGAAGATAATTCCTGCATCAAGAAGCTTAAGAATTTCTTTGTTTACAACCTCTTCCATGATCGGGTTTAACCGTCGTTGAGGTTCTCGTGAAGGTTTGTGGTTATCTTCCATCAATATCTTATGCATACATAAAGAAGGTTTAATGCAAACAAGATCATCAATAGTATAACCAATAACTTTCTTGCGTTTTCTTAGTTCAGTCATTAATTTATCAAGTTCATCTTCAGTCAATTTAGAACTCACAATAACCGGATAGGTAGAATTCGGTCCTAAGGATACATACCTTAGATGAGATGGGAGAGGTTTTAATTCCAAGATGGGAGGATCCTTAGAGGGTGTATTCTGACCTGTAGAGGAGTTTGGAGAAACCTCTGGAGTCGAAGGAGGTGCGTTGTTGCAAGAAGAAACGCTTTCAATCGAATTCGAAGAAGTCACCGAAGCTACAAGAAAAGCGGTCGATCTGGCCCTTGTGGTCCGATTTCTGACTCGATCTCTAGCGATGACTTATGAAAATCGACTAAATTAATTAATTTATCTTCAAAGATCGGTCAATTTTTCTATAAGGACTTGATTTCTTCTACTTTTTTCGTGCATTCTTCTAGCACTTCAAACTCCATTGTGGGATCTTCCTCCAAGGTTCTTAGTACCCGAACCTCGATGTTTGCATTCCTCCTCTTCCCCTTCATCTATAATACACAAACTAATAACTTTTTAAAGAGGATCTTTGATTAGAATTGAACTTACCTCCTCTCTTGATGCTTCCTCATCATCATAAGTGTTGTATATGTCATCTCCCGTGTAACACCCCGAATCCGCGGGACTCGGGATATTACGTGTTGAGACCTCACAATGGGCCCCGACCCTTAGTCTGACAACAATTTCACCGGATCTTGCAACAAGGCACAAATAAAGGCCAATACTGAAATACATTTCTATGCAATGTTATGAAACCCGAAAACAAAGGAAAGGAAAGACTTCAAGCGTCCTTAAAACAACATCAATATAATACAAAAACAACAACAACACAAGGACTCCAAAACCCAACTCAACCTAAGATGTACGGAACCCCGGCTGCCCACTCCTCCGGATCACTCGGCCACATCCTAACTTGCACATCAATTACAACAATCGGTATAAAACTGTTAGCTCACATTCTAGCCATTATAAAGATAATATGGAACAAACACACACATAAGAACAAATAACACACAACATGCTCATATACATACACGTCCGGTTCTTATTCTCTTTTTAGGTTATTCCATTTCTAATTCCATTCGTTTAAAGTGTGACACGAGAGTCTTATAACTCTCGCCTCTGTCCCTGTGTAACCAACAGGAATGATGCGGTCCTCAACCCGTATACCCTGAGAGAGTGATGAAGAAGCCCGCTTGTATACCATGTATGGCCTGGTCGCAGAGATCCTCCTAGTCTTCCTCGGGAGATGGGCAGTGATGTCACCGTCCGATAAAAATAATAACAATGGGCCAAACAATATATCTAGTCAAGTAATCCTAATCTGATTTCAGGCTCAAAAGAGATAAACACACACCATCATAATGTATCCAAATAATGTGTAAAAGTGGCTAAGTAAGTCCGAGGACTTACATTGTCTCAAATCTAAGCGAAACCGATATCACTCTCCGAAGGAATATAACCAAAGCCTGTTCAAGACAAGGCACGATAATCAACAACTACTCACATGCTAGAAGTCCTATATCATCTTATTAGGTCATACACTCTTATAAAATAGGATACACTCCGAGCCCTCATAAACTCACGAGATCTCAACTATAGCCCCACGTGCTAGGATACTCTCATCCTAAACTCCGCAATCTCAACCAACATATGAATAACACCTCAAGTCTCACAAGATCAACCACGAGGCTTATAACAACTCAAGATCACACAACACAAGTTATAGAGCATCAATAACCTCAACCACTCACCTAAAGGTTCCAAGTCACTACTTGACATTTGCCCTAAGTTATGCTAGATCCAACATAGCATGATTCTACCACTAAACATAACTAGATCGAGGAAGAAGGTACTCACACACGATCCAAGGCTGAAGATAATCTACGGACGTCGAGATTGGATTCGTTGGTCTATAACGGGCGCTTCCAAACCTAAAACCAAAGTTAAGGAAATTAGCTTGTATGCTAAATTGAACGGAATATAACGTGTAATATTCTAAAGAAAAATCCCGCTTTTAAAACAAGGTAAAACTTGTAAAAACATAATTTACGATATATATATATAAATTACTTCCGTAAAATATACTGGATAATAATAAAATGATATAAATACGGATAATATATATATATATATAGATATATATATATCAAAATTCGTAAAATTCAAATTATGACTTAAAAATACTCGGAAAAAATACGGTAGAATAATATCGAAAACTTACCCCATAAACGGGTCGTTACATCCCGTAGCCTTCCCTTTGAGCATTGAGGGAAGATGGTACTGCACATGCTCTTATCCAAGGTTAAAGGAGAGTATTCCATTTTTGACATCCACAATGCAACCCAAAGTTGCAAGGAAAGGTCGTCCAAGTATGACTAGAACGGGGTGATTTGTAGGAATGTCAAGAACAACAAAATCTATGGGAATGTAAAATTTACCTAACATGATGGGGATGTCATCTAGAATTCCCACGGGATGTGTGATGGACCTATCCACCATATAAAGGTTCATCTTGATAGGTTGTGGTGTTCCAAGTCCAGCTCTCTCACACAAAGCTAATGGTATAATGCTAACGCTTGCTCCAAGGTCACATAGAGCTTTGTATGTCACTTTTCGGATGCTAATAGGAGCGCAGAAAGATCCGGGATCTCTTAAATTCTCTGGCATTTCTTCCTTCATCTTTTGGATAAGTTCGGAAGACCTTCTAGTCTTCCTTACTTCTCCAACATCCTCTAGCTTCCTTTTATAAGAAAGAATTTCTTTCAAGAATTTTCCATATGCCGGCATTCCTACAATGGCATCCATAAAAGGGATATTAATATGATATTTGCTCATGAGATCAACGGAATTACCGAACTGTTTATCGATCCTTTCTCTAGCACGAGATATGGGAAAAGGTAGTGGTGGTTTGTATGCTTGATGAGGGATGTAGACCGGTGCTTTTCCCTTGTTGCTTGATTCCAGCTCCTCAATCGTTGGTTGCTTTCTTATTTACACATTTTCTGGTAGAGGATCATTGGTTGTGATTCCGCTTCTTATTGTAATAACGTTGATTTGGCCCTTGGGATTATTTTCCGTTTTTCCGGGAAGCTTCCCTTGATCTCTTGGAACTTTTCCGACTTTGCTGAATACTTGATTTTTCAAGGCTTTTTGTGCCTTAGAAATAGAAGTAATTGCATTGTCGAACCCACTCATCTTTCCGGCTAAAGCCTCGATCATTGCTTCAAGCTTATCCTTGGGAGCTGAACTTGAAGATGGTTCTTGGCTTTTCAAAGGAGTAGAAGTAGAAGAAGAAGGGGGGTTAAGAGCTTTTTCAGCGTGAGAATATGGGTTACCAGCATTATTTTGGTTGGATATTCAATTGTTATTGTAATTTCGGTTGTTGTTGTTGTAACTGTTGCTCCTATTCTCTTGATAGTTCCCTTGATTATTTCCTCCTCCAGCGTAGCTAGCATTCTGTTTTGATGCTTGCGTTTGAGTCTTCAAAAGTTCCTTCAAAGCCTTCTTCTCATTTTTTAGAGCGTTGATTTGATCTACACTATCGGGAGTAAGATTCAGTCTTTGAGTTCTTGAGCTTTGACTTCTAGTATCAGACCTTCGTTGGGAATATTTCTCAACAATTTGAGCTTGTTTTTCAACAAACTCCCAAAGTTCCATCCACTCTCATTTCCATGAACGTTCATGCTGAAAAGGATTGGAGTTTGAATTTAGTTTCTCCATCCAAACCCTTGAAATAAATTTCCAACAGCTCCAGTTTTGGAATGCCATGATGAGGGCAATCCAATAAGAGGTCGTTAAATCTCTCCCATGACTTATACAAGTTCTCATTCTCCTTCATAACAAAGGCCTTAATTTTCCCTCTTATTTCCGCTTGAAAACTCCACCTTGATTATATATTTTTATAGGTGATGATGATGGAAGACTTAAACACAAATGAAGAGATTTTAATACTAACAATTTATCGATTGTATACCGAGTTGCGTGGTTTGGTTTGGTGGTTTGTCTAAAATGTGTGTAGGTCTTGAAACGCATTTCAAGGGACCTTCGGAGGCCTTGAAATCGGATACAAGGGACAAATGAAGAGTTTAGAGAAATTCAACAAAGAGGCCTTGAAAGCCATTTCAAGGGATCAAAAGCAATGCCTTGAAATCGGAACAATGCAAGAGGCTGGAAGGAATTCAAAACTCTAAAGATCTACCAAGCATCAAAGAAAATCTTCCAAGGAGATATGCCGAACAAGAAGATACGCACAAAGAAGATCTCAACCGACCAAGTAGATTTGATTCAAAATTGGATCTCGCAAAGATCCTCAACTATAAGCGCAAAGATCCTCTCTCAACAGATTTCGGATATCCACAACAAGTATGAGAAGATTACGGACAAGGGAGATCGACGTTCTTTAAGGAGATGGAGACGGTAGAAGATTTACAACTTCTACCTCATCTTAACCAAGAAGCGGCTTTCATAGAGAAGAAGAATCATCTTCAATGGTCATCTTCCCAACGACTAGAAGACCTCTCCATCGAAGACTATAAATGAAGATGTCGATTGAAGAAGAAGGGACACAAGCTTACACGGAAACATTCAAAGTCTTCAAGCGATCCATAGCATCTTCATTCGATCAAACAAGTTTTTCTTTCTCTCTTTTACAAAAAGCTTTATCCCCTAGAGAGAGATAAAACTCGACATCTCCATTGGAATATCTAAAGAGTGTAATACTAGAGTGTGTGTTACTCTGCGAAGTAACTAGGCTATTATAGCAAGGTGAAGAGTTCGAGCTAGATTATAGCATTGGCTACAGTGAGAGAAGAAGAGGATTTCTTCTAGTTTGTATATAGAACTCTTTGAAGCTGATAATTGATAGTTAGATCCTACGGCTAAACCCTGGGACGGAGAGTAGACTATTTAGAGCCGAGCTTCATAAACATATTCTCGTGTCGATCTTTTACATTCCGCACTTTAGCTGCTTTATTGTGACTAACTTTGTTTTGCAGGTGAACAAAGTCAAGGCCCTTGAAAGTAGTTTCAAATCCCTTGAAATCAAACTGTTTCACAAAGAGCTTTGATCGACATCAAGGCCTTTGAAATCAATTTCAAAGCCTTGAATTAGGTTTTTGTGAAAAGTTCTCATACTCTATTCAACCCCCCTTCAAGAGTATCTTTATCCTTTATATACACCTAACGGTTATTCAATTGGTATCAGAGCTAGACTCACGTATATTGATTTAACCATCAGTGAGACTAATCATGAATCCTGTAGGTAATGGAGGATTTACTCAAGGAAGATCCTCATCTCGACCACCACTCTTCTGTGGAAACAACTTTGCCCATTGGAGAGCACTCATCTGCATGTTCATTATTGACCATGACATGGAACTATGGAGCATCATTAAGAATGGCCCCAAAGTCCCAACTACTTTCCACAGTTGAAGGTGTCCAAGTCCCAAAGAACTACAAAGCTATGAACCTACTCTACTATCGATTAGATGCAAATGAATTCAACCGCATCTCATCATGCAAGAGTGCAAAGAAAATATGGGACAAACTCGTTGTCACATACGAAGGAACAAGTCAAGTCAAGGAAACAAAGATTAGCATCTTCCTCAGAATGTATGAGCTATTCAAGAGGAACCCAAATGAACCAGTCAAAGAAATGTTCACAAGATTTATTTAGATGAATAATCTGGACTCACTTGGAAAGGTCTTCACAAACGAAGAAAAAGTTCGGAAGGTTCTAAGGAGCATGCCTAAGCTAAGTGGGGACCAAAGATGACTGCCATCGAAGAAGCTCAAAATCTCTCAACTCTTCCTCTCGACGACCTCCTTGGAAAACTCATCACAAACGAAATGGTTCTTGGTGAAGAAGATGGAGAGCTCTCATCTAACACAAAGAATCTAGCATTAAGATCAAAAAAGGATGAGTTACAATCTGAAGAGGAAGACAATGATGATGATGAAGAAGAAGATGAAATTTCTATGATCACTAAGGGTCTCGTGAGAATTCCTAAAATAAAGAAAAGTCAGCTAACAATAGAGAATATCCACGAACATCAAGACCCCGAGGTAAGTTTTCTAACTCTAAGATGTAACTAAAGTTCTGACTTGTTTTGAATGTGGTGAAACAGATCATCTTGTTAAGAATTGTCCACAAAAGAAGAGGACCAACTTTAAGAAGAATGATCGAAAGAAGAAAGCTATGGTAGCTTCATGGAGTGATTTAGATTCCTCAAATGAATTAGAACACGAAAAAGAACAAGCAAACCTTTGTCTTATGGCCGATCATGAAGAAGATTCAAATCTCTATGTAGATAATGTGGTGAGTACTATCATGTCTAAACCTGAATCTGATCTCACACAATTCCTTAAAGACATTATCATACGTGACAAAGAACATAGTATAAGGATAAATTGGCTAAAAGAAAATCTTTTTGAACAAGAGAAACAACTAAGTAAGATGTCTCTGGAGATTGAAAATCTTAACACGGAAAAGATAGACCTTGATGATAGTATCAAGGCCTTGGAATCGGAAAATGCGATTCTCAAGGACAACCTCTCTTCTCTTCATCAAAACTATATCGATCTAGAGAAAGATAAAGGTTATCTAACTTTGACGTGTCAAGACCAGAAGATTGCACTTGGCAAATTCACTCGTTCAAAAGACAATCTTGGAAGAATGATGGGTGAACAACAGTCCTCACTTAACAAAAATGGTATAGGTTATCATAGGAGTTTTCCTAGAAAACCGACTACCACCTTTGTCAAGGCCAAAAGAAGTATTCATATGCCCACATGTTTCTACTTTTATAAAAATGGGTCATGTTAAATCTACATGTCCATAAAGAAGAAATGATCCTTACATCATTAGGAACAGTTATTCTCTATGTTTATGGAAACAGGTCAAGCAAATCTGGGTTCCTAAAGGTACTAGACCACCAAACATGATCGAGCCTGAATATGGACCAATATATGTCATTTGGTCGACCCGGAAAGGTTAATGTTCACTGTTTTGCAGGATATCACCAAGGTAAAGGAGCACAAATGGATATTAGATAGTGGTTGCTCAAGACACATGAGTGGAAAAAGTTCACTATTTTAGATTTAAAGAAGCAATCATCTGAAACCATTACGCTTGGTGATAAAGGAAAGTGTGACATTATTGACATTGGTAAAATTTGTTATAATTCATCTAAGTTTATTGATGATGTATATCTTGTTGACGGTTTGAAGTATAACTTTCTTAGCATCTCTCAAATATGTGATAAAGGCAACAAGGTAATGTTTGATTCAGAAAAATGTGAAGTTAAAGACAAGACGACGGGTGATATGTGCTTACTGCTCCTAGATATAACAATGTTTATTCTATGAGTACTAACCAAGTTTCAGAAACTAAGCTAAAGCGTCTCAAGGCCTCGACTGATGAACCAAGGCTTTGGCATAGAATACTTGGTCACGTAAGCATGCATGCAATGCAGACGTTACTTTCAAAGGATTTGGTACGTGGCTTGCCAAACCTAAACTTCAAGGTAGATGAACTATGTAAAGCTTATACACAAGGTAAACAAACAAGAGGTTCATTCAAATCAAAGAAGGTTGTATGTTCTTCTCGACCCATTGAACTTTTACATATGGATGTTTGTGGACCTATGCGTGTCAAATCTCCCAAAGGTAAACAATACATTCTTGTTATTGTGGATGACTTTTCTCGTTTTACATAGTATCGTTCTTACGGGAAAAATCTGAAGCATTATTTGAGTTTTTAAAATTGGTAAGGAGTTGCATACTTTGAAAAACCTACCAATCTTTTCTATAAGAAGTGATCATGGTAGAGAATTTGATCAACTAAAGTTTGATCTATTTTGTGCAAAATACGCCATTTCACACAACTTTTCAGCTCCTAGAACTCCCCAACAGAACGGGGTTGTGGAACGTAAGAATCGCACCCTAGAGGATATGTCGAGGACTATGCTTTTAGAAAACAGTTTGCCAAAAAGTTTTTGGGCAGAAGTAGTAAACACTGCAAATTATATCTTGAATAGATGTTTAATTCGCCCTATTTTGAAAAAGACTCCTTATGAACACTTTAAGGGTAGAAAACCTAATATTTATTATTTTAAACCCTTTGGGTGTACATACTTTGTTCATAACAATGGAAAAGATAACCTTGGGAAATTTGTCGCATGTAGTGATAAAGTTGTACTCATTGGATATGCTTCAAATAACAAAGCTTATCAAGTTTATAACAAGCGTACCAAAATTGTTTAGTAAAGTATTCATGTCATAATTGATGAAAGCAATGATGGTACTTTGAGTGAAAGTTTTGCACATCTTAGTCTGAATCAACGAGAAGATCACAATTCTGATGAAGAAGAAGATCCTAAAGATCAAGGAAAAAGTATGCAAGAGAAGATTCAAGATACCGGAGAAAACTCTCAAGACCTTGAAACACATCTTCAAGAGCTTGAAACAGAAAACTGCAAAGTCAGAACTCCGTTTCAAGGCCTTGAAACCCAAATTTAAGGCCTTGAGATAGGATCCAAGGGAAACACTCCAACGGTACCCGAATCTAGTGAAGCATATGAACCTCAACCGTCAGGATCTGTTCCATCTTACAAACGAAGAAGGTTTCAACGTTCTTCATACCATTCACAAGAGAATGTTATCTCAAATCCAAACGCAGGAGTTCAAACTCGATCCAAAGTAAACAACCTATGTGTGTTCTCTGCGTTCGTATCTCTTATTTATGTTCAAGCTCTTCAAGAACCCGACTGGATCATTGCCATGCAAAACAAACTAAATGAGTTTGAGAGAAACAAGGTTTGGACTCTTACGATAATACAAAAGCATCAATCCATCATTGGCACGAAATGTGTTTTTCGAAACAAGTTGGATGAAAACGGTAAAGTCAGTTGGAAGAAAGCATGACTTGAAGCTCAAGGCTATAACCAAGAAAACATGACTTTTGCTCCGGTTTCCAGGTTAGAAGCCATACATCTGCTACTTGCATTTGCATCTTTAATGAGCATAAAGTTATTTCAAATGGATGTAACATGTGCGTTTTTAAAAGGCTTCTTAGAAGAAGAAGTCTACGTTGCTCAATCACCTGGTTTTGAAAATGATGAATTTGCTGATCATGTTTTTAAATTGGACAAGGCTCTTAATGGTCTTAAGCAACCTCCTCGAGCTTGGTATGAAAGATTGTCCAAGTATCTCCCTGAAAACAATTTCAAAAAAGGTTTGATTGATAAAACTTTATTTACCAAAACCAGAGGCAACATTATTTTAGTAGTACAAATCTATGTTGATGATATATTATTCGGTGCTACTAATGATTTCCTATGCAAGGAATTTTCAGATATCATGTGCAGGGAATTTGAAATGAGCTTAATGGGTGAGCTAAATTTCTTTCTTGGGCTTCAAGTTACACAAGCAAATAAAGGAATTTTTCATATTCAAAGCAAGTATACCAAAGACTTGCTTAAGAAGTATAAGACGGATTAATCTAAGGTCGCAAAGATTCCTATGAGTTCTACACTTTCGCTTGACCATGACAAGGAAGGCAAAAGTGTTGTACAAAAGGAGTATCGAGGTATGATTGGTTCAAAATAGCTTCCTTCCTTGATCTTCAACCCTTCAAACTTCCTTCAATTCTTCCTGAATCCTTGATCCGGAAATTCCGAGATAATCTCTCTTCAGCAAATCAACCTCTTTATATTGGAGAATCACCTTCCTAAGATAAGATATCTTTAAAGGAAATATCCTTCTTTAAAATATCTCCCAATCTTCCAAATTATATCAGCCAAAATGATATACTTCCTTCTAGAAATCCATCCTAAAATATGGAAAATTCACTTTCTAAAAATAGGAGATCTCAGCCAAAAATAAAGATCTTATGGCCGTTATAATATTCGCCTCGGTCCAACCTATCCTGAAGATCACCTCGGTCGAGGTGGTACTGTAGAACACCTCGGTCTAGGTGATCCTGAAGAACACCTCGGTCTAGGTGACACTGTAGCCGACCTAGGTGAATCTCAGCTGAGTGTAAATCTCTCTAATTTGGTCCAAAATCAGTCTTCCATCTTACTTCCATGGTTCCTGAGCCTTTCTTGTAGCTTCTCAATGTTCCAAAACGTAGCTCCAATGACTCCTTAGCTTCCTTAGCTCCCTTTTGTTCCAAAACGTGCTATTTTTTCTACAATTACAAGGAAACTAGGTGTAGACCTTGATTCTTGCAAAGGTAGACAAAACAACATAATGATCAAAAAATATACATCCATACATGCAGATTTATGAAGATAAAACGTCTAAACCAATCCCAAAATATAGACTATAATACATGCTATCAAAATACCCCATACTTGTCCCTTGCTTGTCCCCAAGCAAGATCCAAATCTTAGATACAAGATAAAATGGATTATAAGTCTTCAAAAAGATCAATGAAAAACATTTCAAAAACCTTTTGGTGTGTGCTCCACTCATTGATCACCCTAAGAGAATGCTTCATGGCAAATAAAATCAAGACATGATCAAAACATTTTATAAATATAAGAAAGATGTTCATCTTTGCACAAAATCATAGAATGCATAATAAACAATATTTATCGAAATCAATCATGTATAATCCAGTTTAAACCAAAAAGTCTATCAACATAATCGAGGTCTCAAGGGCTTCCAAAGGAGGTCAAGAAACGTGTCAGGGTGGGATGTGTATAGGATAATGTGGTGCTAGAATCCGGGAATATGATCTTTCTTCACTTTCTTTGAATCACAACATCTTCCACCAATAAGCTTTGCTTATTTTTAATTTTTGTACTTTATTTTTGGGAACATGGACAGAGGTGCACAATAACCGAAGCCTAGGAGATCAACAATCATCAATTTCTCGAGATGTCTCAAACCCGTGATGCACATACCATGACTCATTAGGACTATCGATCAATCCGACTTTGGCAAGACGCAAACACCCGGTTATGTGAATGGTGCCGAGTTACTCATCATCAAGATCAACGTTCCCAAACCTTTTTTTCTTTCTAAACTTTCAGCCAAAATCTCAAATTCACTTTCACACGCTTTTCGTCACTTGCATTCAAATTCCCGGATATGTAAAGGAAGGCAAATATGTATATGAGGGGCTAAAGCACGAAGAAGAAGATTAAAATGAAGTGCCTTAGTAATCCCAGGAAGAATGTGAGAGAACTCATAATGTGGTGTCACATAATTTTGATAAAAACAAAGTATTAAACAAGCTAGAATTACAAACAAAGCACTTAGCAACTTAAACATATCATAAAACCTTTCGAGCATATAAAGATTCCAAAAATCAATTTGCAAACAAAATCATCATCGAGATCATATCCAGAACAGAAGCACAAAATCGTTTCGAAAATCTTTCAGTTAAAAGCCCATCTCGGTCGAGTTGTTCTGACGTCATCCGAGGTGTTCAACCTCGTTCGGTTAAGAACGTCTCGGTCGAGCAAAAAAAAAATTTTTCAAACTGGTTTTTGACGTTTTTCTCAAACAGAAACCTGTATGTATGCATGTAATGGCAGATAAGCACATAGAGCAGAATAAAAGATAAGATTCAGCAAGGCTCATACAAACCACAGTCAAGTAATACAATTAATACATCAATACCCCATACTTGGGACACATTGTCCCAATGGGTCAAATATAAGCCAAAAGGAACAAAGTACTCACCGGACATAGCTGAACTGCATAAAGAAATAAGAAGCAACTCCTAGATAAGACCATCTCGGTTGGCGAAGAACATCTCGGTCGAGGCGTTCTGACAACATCCGAGATGTATCTCAGTCAAGCTCCGTTTTCTCAACTTCTCGAACATCAATCCTTCCATGTAGCTCCTGAGTTGTAATTTCTTCTTAGAGAGTACCTGATTCTTGTCTAGGAGGACGCACAAAACACGAAGCAAACTATCTAAACTAAACTAGAAAAAGGGAAAAGAAAGCAATACCTTGGGTTACCTCCCAAGAAGCGCTTAGTTTAAGGTCGCTAGATGGATCTTTCCCCATGGATTTACTCAATGTACCTCGAATATCTTGGAGTGCTCATCACATCCGCGATAAAACTCTTCCAAAAAAGTTCCGGTTCCTAATTTCACCGGAAAATTGAAGGATCTCCTACGTACAAGCTTGTACGGTTTGGTTCTCACAGAAATCCTACCGGTCTTTCTATTCTCCATTGGGATATAACTCAATCTTTCGTCTCATCCTTTCCTTGATCAAGAAAACAACTTCTCGAGGATTCTAGTAGCTTCCCCATTTTCAGCTGTGGGATAGTACAAGGTCCTTAGCATGAAAGGGACCCCATACTTGAACATGAAACAACTATTGGCATTGGCGTCGAAGCGCTTTCCCAATTTACTCCTTGTAATCCAAGGAGCATCTACTTCCGGCAATAGTAATGGAGGTTTCATCTTAACCTTAGGAGGTTCTTTTGGAAGAGACCTCCAACTCTCCAGTGCATTCCTGAAAAAATTAAAAATTTTAATAGGAATTTCAAAGGGAGTAAGAGAAAGTACCTTGTAAAGTGTTTCAAAACTTGGGACGAGATTTGTGTTAGGATGACAATCCACACATAAAACTTATCCCAACTTAGTTGATCTTTCTTCAACCTTGGCCACAGTTTCAGTGATTTGGCCAAGGTTCTCCACATTCTCTTCCACTTCCAACTCAGCATATTCTTCTTCCAACTCAACCGCAGTTATAACAATTGGGTCGAGGTCTTCCACACCTTCTTCTTCTTCAGCGAGGATGTCAAGAGGAGCTTCATATTCGAGCGGAGGAATACTCGAAACTTGTAGTTCTTCCTTATACACTTCTTTCGGCTTAGCATAGGATAGGAGGCTTTCTTCGAGCTTCTCCACCTTCTTCATTATTTTCTCCCATTGTGATTCAAACGAATCTTCAAGAGGTTGCTCATAAACCTTTTTAGGGACATTAAGCTCATCCCATATCGCAAGCTCATCCTCAATTACCTCTTCATTTTCCCTTTTGTTACTAAATTCGATGAACGCAAATAAGCACAACAAATATTCATAATGGTCCAACCTAGCAAGTTGTCTTTCTCTCCAAACTGGATCAAATGCAGGTTCTAGCGACTCGCAGCCATTGGAAATCCTGAAAAACTACAAAACTCATAGGAAAAGATCAAATGCAAAAGAAAAAGCTTCCAAGATAGACAACAAAATACCGAACTCGGTCTTGACCAAGTCCCCGGCAACGGCGCCAAAAACTTGTTCGCTCAAAAAGGTGTGTACAAGCTTTAATATTTATACCAAGAATAATTGCAAATAAGCGTACCCGCAATATACGGATTGATTGTAATAAAAGCAAGAACTTCAGGGTCAAACACAGGGACTATGGTGAAACAAAGATCGGTAATTCAAGTTGTCAACTAAAAACAAGCAACAAAGCAAAGATATCAAAGATGATGTAATAACCGGGTAAAGGGAATGCGGATTTTAGAGATTATACCATCCAGTTGTGGTTCCGACTCAAGATCCCAAAAGATAACGTGGACAAAGCTGAGGTTTGCAAAGGGAAAGTGTTTCTAATGTGGGAATAGATCACCGGGTAAGTCTCACTACTCACTATCCCAAACCAAAGATCCTCTCACCAGGTAAGTCTAAAGGTAATAAGGAAAGGAACTATAATCTCAAACCAACGATCCTCTCACCGTACAACATCCCTAAACAAGATATAGTGGTGCAATCTCCTCAACCTGTACTTCCGGTTGGTATTTTTTAAGTCTATGACCATTGACCTTGAAGTTTCCACTTGTTTCTCCCCAAATCTCAACTGCACCATAAAGGAAAACATGTTTCACAACGTAAGGTCTTGTCCATCTAGATTTTAATTTACCTGGAAAGAGGCGAAGGCGTGAGTTGAAGAGTAGCACTAAATCTCCTTCTTTGAACTCCTTAGGAATGATACGCTTGTCATGCCATTTCTTTGTCCTTTCCTTGTAGATCTTCGCATTCTCATAAGCGTTCAAACGCAGCTCCTCCAGCTCATTGATGTCCAATAGCCGCTTCTCACCGGCTTCCTTGATGTCAAAATTCAACCATTTGATTGCCCAATACGCCTTGTGTTCTAGCTCAACGGGCAAATGACAAGACTTCTCATATACCAAATTATAAGGGGTGGTACCAATGGGAGTCTTGAATGCGGTCCTGTAAGCCCAAAGAGCGTCGTCCAACTTCATGGACCAATCCTTCCTCGTCCTAGAGATGGTCTTCTCCAAGATTGCTTTGATTTCTCTATTTGAGATCTCGACCTGTCCACTAGTTTGAGGGTGATAAGGGGTTGCTACCTTGTGGGTTACCCCATACTTCGATAGAAGTGCTTTAAACTTCCGATTGATGAAATGTGTCCCTCCATTGCTGATGATGATGCATGGAGTCCCAAAACATGGAAAGATAGTCCTATCAAAGAACTTCACAACCACCATGGCGTCATTAGTGGGAGAGGCAATGGCTTCCACCCATCTAGAGACGTAATCGACAGCTAGAAGAATGTAGAGGTTCCCTCCTGATGATGGGAAAGGTCCCATGAAGTCAACTCCCCATACATCAAAAATCTCAACTTCCTGGATGTTGTTGAGTGGCATCTCGTTTCTCCTAGATAAGTTCCCTGTTCTTTGGCATGCATCACAAGAAACAACAAACGTTTGCACATCCTTAAATAATATAGGCCAAAAGAAACCGGAACGTAATACCTTAGCGCATGTTTCGTGAGCGCTAGCATGTCCTCCAAAAGGTAGTGAGTGGCAATGCCGTATGACACTAGTAACTTCATCTTCCGGAATGCATCATCAAAACATCCCATCCGGACCTCTCTTAAACAGTAGAGGTTCATCCCAATAGTAGTGGCGTACATCTTTAAAGAATTTCTTCCTTTGAGCGTACGTCAACCCGGGCGGTATTTTCCTGGTAAACAAGATAATTAACAATGTCAGCATACCAAGGTTCTTTACTATCAGAAGCTTGGTGGAGAAAGTGCTCGGCCAACTGTAAATGAGTTTCAGAAAAGGGAGTAGAAAGTTTGTTATTCTTAGTTGACGGTATCTCGCTTTCGACCTCGGTCGAGGTCCAGAGTGGGTGACCGAGATGTTCTTCAGTCAAGAACACCTCGCTTGGTCCAGAAAGTGCCTCGGTCGAGGTACTGCAACTGGGACCGAAACTGGAGATTCTAATCTCCTGGATTAGCTTCTCAATCTTAGCTCCTGGATCTTCTTCCAATGCCTTTAAGCTCCGTATATCTGCATCACAAGAAGCATCTATACCTTCTTCCATTAAGCTAAAATTAATAACTCTTTCAAGTGGATCATTAATAAGGATAGAGCTCATCAATTCTCTTGATTCTTCTTCATCATAGGTGTTGAAGATATCATCCTCAAGCGGCTCTCCTTTCATTGCAGCAAGCAATGCAAACTCCACTTGATCTTCGCCAATGTTAAATTGCAACTTGGCGTTCTTACAATCCACATTGCAACCCAAGGTTGCTAGAAATGGTCTCCTAAGAATGATAGGGACGGGATAATCTGCGGGAATATCAAGCACAACAAAGTCTATAGGTAAGTAGAAGTTACCAAACTTAACCGGAACATCTTCCAAAATGCCCACGGGATGGCTAATGGAGCGTTCCGCCATGTATAATCTTATCTTCACCGGCTTGGGCTCTCCAAGTCCGATCTTCACACATAGCTCCAGTGGGATGATGCTTACGTTGGCTCCTAGATCATACAACGCCTCACAAGTAACATCCCCAACTTGAATGGGAATGCAAAATAAGCCGGGATCTCTCAACTTGGGTGGCATCTTCTCCTTCATGATTTGAATGAGCTCCGAGGATTTAGATGTCATCCTTACTTCACCAAAATATTCCAACTTCCTCTTCCTTGATAGAATCTATTTTAAGAACTTCCCATAGGCGGGCATCCCTAGAATAGCATCAAGGAAAGGGATGTTAGTATGTAATTTATTCATCAAGTCAAGGAACTTACCAAAGTGCTTGTCTAGATGTGTTGTGGCCCTTGACTGGGGGAATGGTAGTGGTGGTTTATATGCAGGAGGTGGGACATAAACTTCAGTTTTGTCCGACACTTTCTGAGACTCCACCTCTGATGGTACCTCGACCAAAGTGTTCTTCGTCTGTACCTGGACCGAGGTGTTCTTCATCTGCACTGGCATCGACCGAGGCACTGGATCTGACGTTTCCAGTCCACTTCTCGTCGTTATTGCCATGATCTGTCCTTTTGGGTTGCTCTCTGTCCTTGCTGGGAGCTTCCCTGGATCTCTTGGCGTTTCATTCTCCTTGTTAAAGAATTGTTGCTCTAAGGCTTTTTGTGCCTTCGAAAATGAAGTCATGGACGTCTCCATAGCATTGAGCTTGATCAAGATGGCCACCAGCACTACACCCTTCTTCTCTGGCTGACATGAACTTGATCCAGGCTCCTGGCTCTTCAATGGAATAGAAGAAGAAGAAAGGAAAGGATTAGAAGAATTATTCGAATTGGAGTTAGAGTAAGGGTTACCTGAATTTGATTGTTGGATTGCTGTTGGAGCCTCTATTGTTGTTGTAGTTGTTGTTCCGGGAACCATTGTTGTTGTTCCTTGACCCTTGATATTCTCCCTCTTCCTTGGTGTGAGCAACCAAAAGGTCCTTCAATTGCTTCACATCATTCTTGAGGGAGGTGAGTTGATTATCATTTGATGGAGTTTCCTGGAAATTAACCCTCTTAACTCCATTTTCAGCTCCTTGGTGGGAGTATTTCTCCATGTGCAAAGCTTGTTTCTCAATGAACTCCCAAGCTTCATCAATCGGCATGTCCATGAATGTGCCGGCGGATAGTAGTTGAAGGTTGAATTGGGTAGCTCCATCCAATCCCTTGAAGTAAATCTCCATCAACTTTATCTTTGGAATCCCATGATGTGGGCAATCCAAAAGAACATCTTTAAATCTCTCCCATGACTTGGACAAACTCTCCTTGTCCTTCATGATAAATGCATTGATCTTCCCTCTCATTTCAGCGGTTTTGGAGAGGGGAAAGAATTTTGTTAAGAACTTCGTCGTCATCTCCTCCAAACTGTTGATCTTTCCGGGAGGAAGAGACTGATACCAAGTAAGCGCCATGTCTTTCAAAGAAAAGTAAAAAGGCCTTAGCTTGTAATTATTATTCTCCAGCCTTGAAGGTCTCAAGGTCTCCATCAAAATCTCATAGTTTTGTAAATGTTGATGCGGAGACTCCCTCTCTAAACCTCCAAACTGGTATTGGCGGATCATGGATAGAACTTGCGGTCGAAGTTCATAATCATGCTCCACTGGATCACCTAGGTTGACCCTTGGACGCCTCACTTGCTGGTTTGGGTTCATCCTCTGTCCTAGGGTATGTGGGATACCTGCAAAAAGAACATCACGGACTGGCATCCGAGGTGGAAGTATCTCGGCTGCGGCAACTGGAGCGGGGTCCTGCCTCGGTCGAGGGTCTGGTCGATGCAGAATCTGAGCTCCTAACTTAGCCATATCTGCTTCAATCTTTGCAGCTCTGGTGCGATTTTGCTCCCTCTCGCGCTGCAGTTCTTCCCTATTGAGGCGTAGCTTTTCCATCGCCTCATTCAATTTGGACTTAAGATCGCGATAGTCTCGTTCGGGATCGTAAGGAACGATTTCCTTCCCAGCACGGGTTCTTCGCATAAACCTAAGAAGAAGAACCTGCAAAATTCACTCAAGTAGAGTGGTTAGTAGCAACAGGGGCAAAAGCCCCGAAAGACTACCGCAACTGGCTCGGTCTAGACCAAGTCCCCGGAAACGGCGCCAAAAACTTGTTCGCTCCAAACGGTGTGTGCAAGCTTTAAATTTATATCCCAAGAAATATGCTTAAACAAGGATGCGAACCCGCAGTGTACGGATCAATTATAGTAAAAGCAAGAATTCCGGGGTGTCGATCTCAGGGACTTAGGTGAAACAAAGCAAGTATAGGTCGTCTATGCAACTAATAACCACAAAAGCGATTAAAGCAATCAAAGATGATAATAAGGTCAATTAAAGGAAATATGCAAATTCTAGGGATTAAAGCATCTAGTTGTGGTTCCAACTCAAGATCTCAAGATAAGCGGAGAAAGATGAGATTTTGCAAGGGAAGGTGTTTCTAAAACGGAATAGATCACCGGGTAAGTCTCACTACTCACTAATCCCAAAACAAAAGTTCCTATTATCGGGTAAGTCTCAAGGTACTAAGGAAAGGAATTATAATCTCAAACCAACACACCAACTAAGGGAATAGAATCAACCTTTACCGGGTAAGTCTCAGGCTAACTCACAAAGATGGAATGAAGGCACACTCAAACCCTAATAAAGGATAAACCTTTATTACCTACACTTATGATCTTGGGTAAACAAACAAAGGAATCACCGGGTAAGTGTCATCCTAGGCTTGCATTGAACCAGGAAAGGTGTAATAAGAATAGGATTTGGCAAACTCTAACACTTAACTCTCAGTTACGAACCAGAAAAGGTCACCTTGGTCAGTCGAGTTCCACCCCGGCCGAGATGTTCATCGACTGAACGAGATGTTCTAGGGTTAAGGATAAAGACTCGAGCTTTCAGGGTTCTACTGGGATTAAGATTATTCTATCATTGTTTTTCCCACAACTTTCAACGAATCACCCTAGAATCGCACAAGGAAATTAGCCACTCATCATCATGTTTACAATAATCAAATATATGGGAAGAGAAAGAATATTTGAATACAAAAACCTTAAGAACAAGGCTTCAATAACTGAATCAAATATCAAATAAACCAGCGTTCCTTGGATCACAAATCCAACAAGACAATCAAACAAAAGGGAATCTAAGAAAGTCTTTCAAATCCCCTCACAAAAGCTATAACAAGCTAAGAACTTCCTTCCTTCAATCTTCCTTCAAACTTCCAAAAATCCTTCCTAACTGCAACTTCTTCAATCTCCAAGTACTACGATGGTAGCGGGTTGCTGAATTTGAGGAAAATCCAGCCCTTTATATAGGAGAACTATCTTCCAAAGATAATAATATCTTAAAAAGATAATATCCTAATAAAATATATCTCTATCTCTAAAATAGATCTTCTAAATATATGATCTTCCTTCTAGAAATCCAGCCCAAAAATATAAGATCTCTCCTTCCAAACATAAAAGATTTCAGCCAAATAAAATATATCTCGCCGCGTGAGGGTATTCGCCTCGGTCGGGGCGCACCTCTAGATCACCTCGGTCGAGGTGACACTGTAGCTGACCGAGGTGAATCTCAGCTGAAGGTGAAATCTCTTAAATCTGGTCCAAAGTAAATCTTCTTTGTTAATTCCTTGCTTCCTGAGTTCTTCTTTAAGCTCCTGAATGTAGCTCCTATGACTCTTTCGCTCCTTAGCTCCATTTCGGTCCAAAATGTGCCATTTTACCTAAGATTACAACGAAACTTGGTGTAGACCTCGATTCCCGTGAAGGTAGATGAAATGACAATATAATCACATAATATACATTCAAACATGCAAATTATTGAAGATAAAACGTCTAAACAAGTCCCAAAATATAGGCTATCATTAGTGAAAACAAGGGTTTCTTAATTGTCTTCTCTCGCACTCACACTTGCTGTGAATCACAAGCTGGTTTGACGTAGTTCTCTTGGATGGATTAATGCTCCTTTACTAATCAATGCACTAGCGTCCTACTATAACTTCCTTGGATGTCTCAAGTAGTTAACTTGTGTTCGGAAGAAAGGTTCTTGTGTTGGAAGTTAGTGCAAGGGTGCTTGTTGTAGGTCTCTTCACACAAAGGTTCAAGATAGAAAGAAGTATTGCAAGTATGACACAACTAGTATGTTAGAAAGTAAAGAGACTAACTAACACACCCAAAGAAAAGACTCAATGTGTTTAGAGTAGAAATGGTTAAGAACAACACAAAGAGATTAAGAAGAGACAAGAACGTACCTTCAGTTGCGAAGTTAAGAAAGAGAGATAGCCGGATCGATTTGGGTTTAGATATGGCTAGATCTCATTGTTTGCTTCAAGGTATATGTTGGAACTCTTCTGTTGTAATACTCTTGCACAGGGTGCACTTCAATTCCACAAAGTATGGCTTAAAGATTTCTTCAAATTTTGGCAACAGTAGCAAAAATCGGGTGAAAAATCAGTCGATTTTTGTGAAGAACAAGTCGATAATTTAGAAAAAATCGACTTTTTGTTGCGACCTAGCAAAGATTCACAACTTTTCAACCAAAAACTCTCCTTTTGATTGAGTAGAAATGATAAACTGCAAACCCCGTGAGCGAAGTCACAAGTATCTCACAAATAATGTGGAAAATATAATCACAACTCAACTATCTAACAATGTCTCCCACTAAGGCTATTTATAAGGGAGATTAAACCTACTAAGACTAGGAAAACTAAAAAGATATGATCTATAAAATATATCTTTTGAGAAGATAATCAGGAAAGATATCTTTTAAAATATATAAAATATAAAATCTAAAAAGATAGAATCTAAATAATCCCTTAAGATAGTCTTAGAGATTTAAGGAATTATTCAAAGATATAATTGCCAAAAGATAAAGATCATGGCCGAATCCTCTAGATATGTTAGAAAGGAGAAAAATCAACTTGTTCGTCAAGATATCGACCGATTTTTCTTACATGTGGCTCGATTTTCCTATAAAAGATAAATCGACCGATTTCTTCATGTTGTGGATCGATTTCTTCATTTCCAACTCCCCTTGATATTCCTTGATGATGTCTTCTCTTGAATCCTTCTAGCTCCTGACCTAGTGATGGGTCCTTGTGTGCAAAGTGTCGAAGATGGTTCCACATCAGAGGTGTTCGTCGGTTAAGGTAAAGGCTCGAGCTTTCAGCGTCCACTTGGGTAAAGGCTCATTCTTTCATCGTCTTTCCCATAACTTTCAGCCAACCACCCTAGAATCGCATAAAGAACTTAGCCAACAATCATCATGATAACAATTATCAAGTATATAAGAAAGGAATCAATATTCAAACAAGAGAACTGTTACGCTCAGGAATGTGTGCACGCAAAAGCTTTAAATTTATTCTCGTTCTATTTCTCCTAACTCCTAGAGAACCCGCAGTGTACGGGACGTTTTGTAGTAGGGATAGTATTCCGAGGTCGAACACAAAGACTGAGGTGAGATTGAATCGATTAGTGACTAATTTTAGTGAAGATCTAGGTTAAGAAAAGAGAAAGAAATAAAGAAATGAAAATCTCAATGTTTTTGGTTTGGTTTTTATGGTGATCAATCAAAGATCACAAATCATGCAAAATAAGCAATCAACTAAGCTAACAAATCAACACAAGCAAACAAGCTAGGCACGAGATGTGAGATCAAAGAGAGAAAAGCGGATTCTAGGGGTTGGAAATTCCGGTTATGGCATTGGACTCAAGCTATCT
Source organism: Fagopyrum homotropicum (assembly GCA_033239125.1). Taxonomy (NCBI): domain Eukaryota; kingdom Viridiplantae; phylum Streptophyta; class Magnoliopsida; order Caryophyllales; family Polygonaceae; genus Fagopyrum; species Fagopyrum homotropicum. The sequence goes on from BSWB01000004.1 coordinate 76,127,334, forward strand.
AATCATTCCTTGGATTAACTATAATATGTTGGGAGTGAGTGTTTCTAGATTGGGATCAATCACCGGGTAGGTCTCATGGTCCACTAGTCCGTTCCTAAGGTCTCATCACCGGGTAAGTCTCAAAAAGCCTAAGGATAGGAATTCTACACAAACCGGATGGAATTCTAGGGATCTAACCTCTCTTTACCGGGTAAGTCTCGGAAAGGCAAGTCCTAAACACCTATCCTAGCACACTCAGTCCAATAGCGGCTTGTGAGGCTCACTACTACCTAGAGTTTGTCATCTTTCATATCTAAGAGCAAGAATCACCGGGTAGGTCTCTTCTAAACACTTAGTTGCTAACACTAGGTCACCCTAGGATAGATTTAACTCAACAAACACTAGGATTTTAACATTCTAACATTCTAGAACTTAGACTCATCAAATCAAACAAATCAGGCGAACCACGGGCTGTTCATCTACTTCCACGGCCGTGGACTGGCAAGAACAAACCGTGGACTCTAACAGTGGCTCTGTTCAAGTAAACGAATCATCCAAAGGCAATTCTAAGTCCATCCTATCATAGTCCCAGCCATAACCATCCTTTCCTTACCCTAGAATCGCATCTATTTAGCCTACAACATACATCATCACAATCGAAATCATCAAGCATAAAATCATGGCTTCCATTTGCAAGATAATGAAGAGAAAGAGATGAACAAGTGAAACAAGTAAAACCAAGCTGAAAATGAGATTAGAAAGACTCACAACCCTTCAAAAGAAGGTTCGATTGATTCTTACAACCCTAGAAAACGATTCCGATAATCTTCACTCTAAAATCTATCAAAGGCTAACAATGGTATCTTCTTCTCTTCTTCTTCAATGGAGCTTTTCTTCTCCTCCAATGGTAGCTATCTTCCAAGCTTCCTCTTGAGAGAATCTTCTTGTTGAGAGTATGGGAGAGAGTGTGGATTTTTGATTCTGAATTTTGATGATCTCCACAGCCTTGCAGGACAACTTTTTATACTACAACTTTGCAAGAGTCGGCCATGAGATCGTGGCACAGCTGTCACAACCGTCTGGCAAAAACCACGGTCAGATTCCACGCCCGTGGAAGTGCCAGTGACCGTGGTTTTGGTGCCTCGGCTTGTTTTGGATCATTGAGTCACGATTTGGTGCATGGCTTGCACCAACATGGTCCCATGAGTCCTCTTTAGCCCCTAGTTTGCATTGCAATGAGTCCGAAGGCGTGTCATCTCGAAGAACGACCTTTGAATGTACCGATTAAGCTCCTAAATCTCCCAAAATACCTACAAAGCAAGCAAAAGTTCGTGTAGACGTCTATCTCGACAAAATACGTGAATTGAGCGCAAACGTCGTGAACTAGTGCTAAACCATGCATGAATGAGCGGAAAATCTATCTAAATGATTACCTAAACCTAAGCCATAAATCGTGTTATCAAAAATACCCCATACTTAAGGTTTGCTCGTCCCCGAGCAAGTCCCAACTATAGATTAAGAGATGACATGATTTATGCATGCAGAAAAAACGACAAAATATTTTTGGAGTTGTGCTTCTAATATTGGATCACCTTCATAGTCATGTTTCATGGCAATGGACAAGCAATCATGTATCAAATAAATGAAGGCACGGAAAGACAATTGTACTTAACTCGAAAGCATGCATGAAATGTAAAAATGAAGAAGTCAAGATGATCAAGAGCATATCCAATCTAGATTACTAAGTCTTACACACATGCAAATAGGTCACAAGGGCTTGTGAGGTAAAAGGCCGAGAAACGTTGTGATTAGGTGGGGATTTTTCTAGGCTATGTGATGCTAATCTGGGAACGGAACTAACTCCACAATTTTGTCCTTGATCAACTTCCGACAAGTGTATATTTTCTCCATCTTTTCTTTCTTTTCTTTTTCTTTTACTTATTTTTGAGACGATGGCATTGGTGTACAAAAGCCGAAACCTTGGTGATTAGCCGTCCTCGGGTTTTTTTATTTTTTGAGGTGCATCCACACCGGGCACACATACCAAAGCTCGTTAGGACTATTGGTTTATTTGACTTTGGCAAGGTACAAACACCCGATTATGTGAATGGTGCCGAGTTACTCGTTATTTAAACCAACGTCCCCAAACCTATATTTTTATCTACACTTTCACAAAAAATTCAGCATTTCATTCATAACATTCTTTTCATCAACAACTTCACCCCACACTTGCTTTTCACACACTCAACACACTAACATGCTCCTATTCCCGGATGGGTCAATAGAGGTCAAAATTTATATCAATTGAGGTGCTCAAACATCATGATCAAGATGAGAAGTAGAGAAAGATGAATTGCCTCATTCATTCCTAGATGATGTGTAAGAACTAGCATGTAATTTCGACTTTCAATACTCAATCCAATCAAGGCAAGCATCATAATCATAAATCATCATAGAATTCAAGATAAGTACTTCAAGTCCAGATATGCATTCATCAATTTAACACATAAGGCCATCCATAGCCAATCCACATAACAATTTCATCATAAGGGTCATTCCCAAGTTTAGAAGAACTTCAAATTTTTTAAATTTTCTGATTTTTTTGGAATTTTCGAAATATGTATGTACAATGCAAGACATGATGAAGCATGTGACAATATTAAACTATCCTAGATGCTAATCATGCAAGGGATCATGCAAACCCCACCCCATACTTAGAAACACATTGTCCCCAATGTGGCATTCAAGTAAAGAAGAGTGAAAGAGGGTTCTCACAATGTAAAAATGGTTTGCTTCGGTATTTGGGATTACTCAAGTGGATTGATGGTGGATGATCCTATCAACGATGGTAGAGAGCTCTAAATGTTCATCATGGCGTCGGGACCCGCGCTAGGCATCGCTAGCCGTCCATGTTCCGCGTCCGCTCCACCCATAATTGATGAGGGATTCGTCATCATCATTCACATGCCATGCACAGCTTCCATGCTACCAAGACTCTAGCACACACACAAAGCACACCAAACACACAAAAACAGAAAAATCAAAACAAAAACGAAAAAGGGAAAAACGTTACCAATGGGTTGCCTCCCATCAAGCGCTTCTTTAAGGTCATTAGCTTGCCCAAATTCGGGGGCGTCTCAATCTAGGTGAAGTGGGGCAATCATGTCCACCGGAGCTCCCGGTATATACTTCTTCAACCGGTGCCCATTCACCTTAAAATTTCCACAATGCTCCCCTCCTATCTCAACCGCTCCATGGGGAAATATCTTCTTCACCACATAAGGACCGGTCCACCTCGACTTTAGCTTTCCGGGGAAAAGCCGCAGCCTTGAGTTGAAGAGAAGGACAAGGTCGCCTTCACTCAACTCCTTCGGGATGAGGCGCTTGTCATGCCACCGTTTGGTCCTCTCCTTGTAGATCCGGGCGTTTTCATAAGCATCCAACCGGATCTCTTCAAGAGCATTCATGTCTAGCAACCTCTTCTCTCCGGCCTCCTTGAGGTCAAAATTTAACCACCTTATAGCCCAATATGCTCTATGCTCCATCTCTACCGGAAGGTGGCAAGACTTACCATAGACTAGTTTGTAAGGAGTGGTGCCAATCGGTGTCTTGAAAGCGGTTCTATAAGCCCACAACGCATCATCGAGCTTCATAGCCCAATCCTTTCTCGTCCTAGAGACCGTCTTCTCAAGAATTCCCTTTATTTCCCGGTTGGAGATCTCCACTTGGCCACTAGTTTGGGGATGGTAAGGTGTCGCCACCTTATGAGTCACCCCATACTTAGCCAAAAGTGTCCCGAAGTTCCTATTGGTGAAGTGCTTCCCTCCATCACTTATGATCACCCTTGGTGTACCAAACCTAGGGAAGGTCACTCGGTTGAAGAACCGCACCACAACTTTGGCGTCATTTGTGGGAGAGGCGATTGCCTCTTGATAACGTGATTTATGACGTTAGTATAGGCATACATTTGGATAGTTTTTCCCGTTATTCATGCACGTTTTGGCACTAGTTCACGACGTTTACGCTTAGTTCATGCATATTTCTAAAAAAAGACGTCTACACGAGCTTTTGTCGGTTTTGTAGGTATTTCGGGGATCTTTGGACATTAATCGATGCATTCGAGGGTCAAGCCTCATGGTGGTACACATCCAAGGCTTTGAAGGAACATAATTGGAGCAACAAAGGACACAAGGACCATAATTACTGCAAGCAAAGGAGCAACTCATGGCTAGACGATCATAACATACCTCTGTTGAAGAAAATCGGACCATCACTCAGGAAAATCGGCCGATTTTCCTGGCTGGGTCGATTTTTCTGCCTTCAACAGCTTAAGCCACGTGTCCCACGATCTCTTTGCCCGGCCTTGCTCTTGGTGGAGAATATAAGTGGGCCTACAAGCTGTTGCTAAAGGATCCCCTCTCCCACATTCTCTCACATACAACTCATTGGATTGGAGGCTAGACATGGAGAAGAAGAAAAAGCTCTCTCAATTTGGAGGAGGAAGAAGAACACAAAGCCTTGAGTGATAGTGAGATTTTGAGTGATTTTCGGAGTCTTTGATTGAAGAACTATTGCAAGGATTGTTAGGAACGTTTTGGATCTTCATTTGAGGGTTTGTAAGTCTTACTAAACTTATTTCAGCTGAGATTTATTATTTCTACTTGCCTATCTTTCATCATCCATCTATGAATACCATGTATGCTTGTGTGATGATTTTGGATCTTGATATGCATATTATTGGCTAGTTTATTGTGATTCTGGAGTGATGGATTGATGGTTATGGCTTGGGTGATGATAGAATGGACTTATATGTTAGTTTAAGATGATTTGATTGCACAAAACCTAACCCAGAAAGAAAAATCGGGCTGTTCTTCAGCTAGATCGGCCGATTTAGGTATGATCCACCCGATTTTTCTCTTTGTTGCTCTTTAATTGATGAATTTGTATGTTAGGATGTTAGATTGTTGAAACCCTAGTGTTTATTAAGCATAATTTAGCTTAGGATCACCTAATGCTATCAACCTAAGTGAGAAAAGAGATCTACCAGATGATTTTCGACCTTAGATACCTAAGATAATGAACTCTAGGTAGTAGTGAGCCTCACAAGCCGCTATTGGATCGAGTGTGATAGGATTATTGCTTGAGACTTCCCTTTTGCGAGACTTACCCGGTAAGGAGAGGGTTGCCCCTTAAGTGGAGTCCGGTTTGTGTAGAATTCCCTACTTTAACCTCTTGAGATCTACCCGGTAATAGGAGTTTGATGCGGGATTAGTGAAGTGAGAGACTTACCCGGTAATTTCTTCCACTAGAGAAACACCCTTTCCCAACACCGCAACGTTATCCTTAGAATCTTTAGAAGCTTGAGTCCAATGCCATAACCGGAAATCTTGACCTCTAGAATCCATTTTTCTCTCTTTGATCACATACTTTGAGTTTGTGTTATTTGTTTGATTTGCTAGCTTGAGTTGTTAGTTTGATTTATTATTTTGCATGAATTGTGATCTTTGATTAATCACCTAAAAACCAAACCAAAAGCATTGAGATCTTCATTTCTTTATTCCTTTCTCCTTTCTTAGACTAGTTCTACACTATATATGCTCACTTGTTGATTCGATTTCACCTTAGTCTTCGAGTTCGACCTCGGAATACTATCCTTGCTACAAAACGACCCATACACTGTGGGTTCGCTAGGAGTTAGGAAAAATATAACGAGTATAAATTTAAGGCTTATTGCGTGCATCACATTCTTAGCGTGACAAGTTTTTGGCGCCGTTGCCGGGGACTAGGTCTAGATCGAGTCATTTTTGTGATTGTTTATAGTGTAGATCTTTCTTGTTGCTTTTGATCTCTTTTGGTGTGTGTCTTTTCTTTTCAGGACATCTCTCACTCTTTAGGTGTATGCGAAGATCTCGTGGTAAGGATTTAGCTCCATTCGATCCCGAACTGCAGAAAACCCTTAGATCTAGCTCCAAGAGCATTCGAAAAGGGAAAGAGATGGCCGGAAGAGATCTTCAAGCTGAGTTGGATGAGGCTTTAGAGCAAATTAGACTAAGAGATGAGCTCTTGGAGGAAGAAAGGAGACTTGCCAATGAGAGGCAAGAAGCAACTAGGAGGGAGATTGAAGAGATTAGGCAAGCTCTTGTGCAAGGAGAGCTTAATCGTCAATAACCTCCACCTCCTCCACCACAACCGCAGCCGGCGGCGAATATTCGGGTTGTACCCATTGCTATTGAGGAGCCACAAACATTAGGGAGACGTATGGATCCGGCACAAAGAGCACACCGTCCGGGTGTGAACTTAGGAGATCCCGCAACCCACAATTACGAGCTCCGCCCTCAAGTTCTACAAATGATCCGGCATAATCAATTTGGAGGGATGGAAGGAGAGTCTCCTCATCAACAACTGATGAACTATGAGATCTTGATGGAGACTCTTAGACCGCCTAGATTGGAGAGCAACAACCATAAGCTTAGGGCTTTCTCCTTCTCATTTAAGGATAAGGCCTTGGCTTGGTATCAATCTATTCCACAAGGGCGAGTGAGTACTTGGGAGGAGATGACAACCGAGTTCTTGACTAAGTTCTTCCCACCTTCCAAGACTACCGAGCTAAGAGGGAAGATAAATGCCTTCGTGATGAAGGATAGAGAGAGTTTATTCAAGTCTTGGGAGAGGTTCAAAGACCTTCTCCTAGATTGTCCACACCATGGTATACCGAAAATTGAGCTATTGGAGATCTACTTCAAGGGACTTGATGAAGATAGCCAATTCAAGCTCCAATCTCTTTCCGGTGGGACTTTCATGGAAAAGAATGTGGATGAAGCTTGGGAATTTGTAGAGAAACAAGCTTTAGTTATTGAGAAGTACTCCCATAGGAAGAATGAAGGGAGGAAAGCGGGAGCATATGAGGTGAGTGAAGTCACCATGAGCAACTTCAAGCTTGATGCCATCAACAATGAGTTGAAATCTTTGAGGGAGTTGTGTGCTACAACTTTGAAGAGTCAAGCAAGCCCTCAAGTGCAAGTGCAAGCAAATTTGTCTTCCAAGGAGGAAGATGTGAACTACATGGGAAGGGGCAATTACAACAACTATCAAGGCCCAAGGAACTTCAACAACAACCGGCAATTCAACAATTAATCATCCCGGGTTTTCCTATTCCAACCCGGATGGAGCCTTGAACCCTCCCGCTTCCACAAGCACAACTCCACCGCCAAAAGCTTCACAAGAACCTCCACCCGGATTTACTCAACCTCCAAAGGATAGAACCAAAATGATGTTTGAGCAATTGCTTGGAAAGTTGAGTGGTCTTGAGAGCACGGTGACTTCTATTTCCAAGGCTCAAAAGGTTTTGGAAGCACAAGTGTTCCGAAAGGCGGGTGAAGCCCATAGAGATCCGGGAAAGCTTCCCCGAAGAACCGAAGACAACCCAAGAGGCCAAGTGTTGGCCATTACAACAAGGAGCGGGTTGAGCATGAAGGATCCCTTACCTAAGGGAAATGACAAAGGGAAGCAAGTGGTGAATGAAGAAGATCAATTGCAAGAAGATGAAGGGAGGAGCAAGGATGATGAGCCATCATATGTGGCGCCACCTCCATACAAGCCACCACTACCGTTCCCACAATCACGAGCAAGAGCTCGTTTGGACAAACACTTTGGTAAATTCCTTGAACTTATGTCTAAATTGCATATTAACATTCCGTTCATGGATGCTATTCTAGGTATGCCGGCATACGGCAAATTCTTGAAGGAAATACTCTCCAACAAGAGGAAGTTGGAGGAGTATGGGGAAGTAAGGATGACAAAGAGATCCTCGGAGTTTGATTCAAACGATGAAGGAGGAGATGCCTCCTAAGCTAAGGGATCCGTGATCCTTTTGTGTGCCAATCGGAGTGGGAGAAGTGAAGTATGACGCCCTATGTGATCTTGGGGCAAGTGTAAGCATCATCCCGCTTGCACTTTGCAACAAGGTTGGGCTAGGAGAGCCAAAGCCGGTCAAGATGACCCTTTACATGGCGGATCGTTCAATCACTCACCCGGTTGGAATCTTGGAAGACATTCCGGTGCAACTAGGGAAGTTCTATGTGCCCATAGACTTCGTTGTCTTGGATATCCCGGCGGACTATCCGGTTCCTATCATCTTGGGGAGACCTTTCCTAGCTACTTCCGGATGTTTGGTGGATTGTAAGAATGGAATTCTCTCTTTCAACATTGGAGAAGAGAACATCAAGTTTAATGTGTCCACAATGGTGAAGGGGCCAGCCCTAGGTGAAGATGTCTTCAACATTGTTGAGGAAGAGGAGTCTAGAGAGGTTGTGAGCTCAATCTTGCTTAAAGATCCACTTGAGAAGGTTCTTAGCTCAAGTTTGATGGAGGAAGGAGTTGAGGAAAGTAGCAATGAAGTAATCAAGGCCTTGAATGCATTGGACGAGCTACCAAGTGTTGGATTTGAAGTACTAAAGGAAGAGAAAATCACCCAGGAAAATCGGCAAGAGGGGGCCAGATCGGCCGATTTTCCTACTTATCTTGAAGTGCCATCCAACTTTGCAAATGCAGAAACTGAGATCGACCTACACTCAGGAAAATCGGCCGATTTTCCTGATTGGGCCGATGTTCCTGAGTCTTTTGAGCATCATCCAAGTATTTGTGAGCAATCATCAAGGGACTTAGGGGAGGCTTCCATGGCTTTGCAATCATCTCAACCTACATTGTATGGATCATCTCCAACCGAAAAAGGTCCTCCTCAACTTGATCTTAAACCTCTTCCTTCTCATTTAAAGTATGCTTTCCTTGGTTCAAATTCTACTTATCCGGTGATTGTGAATGCATCTTTGAATGATGATGAGCTTAATAGATTGTTAAATGAATTGAAACTGCATAGAAAAGCAATAGGATACACCATTGATGACCTTGTTGGCATTAAGCCCTCTTTGTGCATGCATAAGATAATGATGGAAGATAACCATAAACCCTCTATTGAACATCAAAGAAGATTGAATCCTATAATGAAAGAGGTAGTCAAGAAAGAGATCATTAAGTTGCTAGATGCAGGAATCATCTACCCTATTTCGGATAGTAAATGGGTTAGCCCCGTACATGTGGTTCCAAAGAAGGGTGGGATGACCGTAGTAACTAATGAGAACAATGAACTAATCCCAACTAGGACGGTTACGGGATGGAGGATGTGTATTGACTATAGGAAACTAAATGTGGCCTCTAGGAAAGATCATTTCCCTCTTCCTTTCATTGACCAAATGCTAGAGAGATTAGCTCAACACTCTCATTTTTGTTACCTAGATGGCTATAGTTGATTCTTCCAAATCCCTATCCACCCCGATGACCAAGAGAAAACCACATTCACATGTCCATGGGGTACATTTGTATATAGGAGAATGCCATTTGGGTTGTGTAATGCACCCGCCACCTTTCAAAGGTGTATGATGGCCATATTTTCTGAATATATTGAGAATATCATGGAGGTGTTTATGGATGATTTTTCCGTTTATGGATCTTCTTTTGATAATTGCCTAGCTAACTTGTCTTTAGTGCTTAAGAGATGTGAGGAGACAAATCTTGTCTTGAATTGGGAAAATGCCACTTCATGGTAAGTGAAGGTATTGTGTTGGGACACTTGGTGTCCAACCGTGGCATTGAGGTTGATAGGGCCAAGATTGAAACGATAGAGAAGTTGCCACCACCTACCTCGGTGAAGGGGGTAAGGAGTTTTCTAGGGCATGCCGGTTTTTACCGGAGGTTTATTAAAGATTTCTCTAAGATTTCTAAGCCTCTTACTAACCTACTAATGAAAGATGTTGAGTTTGTTTTCTCCAAGGATTGCCTTGAGGCTTTTTGTAGGTTGAAGAACGCTTTGATCTCCGCACCTATCATGCAACCTCCGGATTGGAGCTTACCGTTTGAGATCATGTGTGATTCAAGTGATGTGGCCGTTGGGGCTGTTTTGGGACAAAAGAAAGATGGGTGCACACATGCCATCTATTATGCTAGTAAGACGCTAGATGATGCCCAACTTAACTATGCCACAACCGAGAAAGAGTTGCTAGTGGTGGTGTATGCCTTTGAGAAGTTCCGCTCATACCTTGTTGGAGCGAAGGTCATTGTGTACACGGATCATGCTGCGATCCGTTTATCTCCTTACAAAGAAGGATGCCAAACCTAGATTGATTCGGTGGATCCTTCTTCTTCAAGAGTTTGATTTGGAAATCCGGGACAAGAAGGGGTCCGAGAATTCTGTAGCGGATCACCTTAGTAGACTCCCACCATTAGAGCTTGAGAGAGATGACATCCCGATTGATGACTCATTCCGGGATGAGCAATTGAAATTGGTGGAGGAGTGCTTGTTCCAAGTGTCTAGCGGAAGTGAGCCATGGTATGCCGACATTGTGAACTACCTTGTGTGTGAAGAAGTGCCTCCCGGTTTGTCATATTCCCAAAGGAAGAAGTTCTTCAAAGATGTGAGGCACTACTATTGGAGTGAACCACTTTTTTTCAAGAGAGGGCCGGATGGAGTCTTTAGAAGATGCATACCGGAGGATGAGGTGGAGAGTGTGATCCGCCATTGTCATTCCTTGCCATGTGGAGGGCATGCTAGCTCACACAAGACATGTGCTAAGGTGTTGCAATCGGGCTTCTTTTGGCCAAGTTTGTTCAAGGATGTGCAAAACTTTGTAGTAGCTTGTGATGCTTGCCAAAGGACAGGCAACATCTCAAGGAGGAATGAGATGCCCTTGAACAACATACAAGAGGTAGAGATATTTGATGTGTGGGGTGTGGACTTCATGGGACCATTCCCTTCTTCATGTGGCAACCTCTACATCCTATTGGCGGTAGACTATGTTTCGAGATGGGTGGAGGCAATCGCCTCTCCCACAAATGATGCCAAGGTTGTAGTGCGGTTCTTCAACCGAGTGATCTTCCCTAGGTTTGGAACACCAAGGGTGATCATAAGTGATGGAGGGAAGCACTTCACTAATAGGAATTTTGGAGCACTTTTGGCTAAGTATGGGGTGACTCATAAGGTGGCAACACCTTACCACCCACAAACTAGTGGCCAAGTGGAGATCTCCAACCGGGAGATAAAAGGGATACTTGAGAAGACGGTCTCTAGGACGAGAAAAGATTGGGCTATGAAGCTCGATGATGCTTTGTGGGCATATAGAACCGTTTTCAAGACACCAATTGGCACCACTCCTTATAAGCTAGTTTATTGCAAGTCTTGCCACCTTCCGGTGGAGATGGAGCATAGAGCATATTGGGCCATAAGGTGGCTGAATTTTGACCTCAAGGAGGCCGGTGAGAAGAGGTTGCTAGACATGAACGCCCTTGAGGAGATCCGGTTGGATGCTTATGAAAATGCCCGGATTTACAAGGAGAGGACCAAGCGTTGGCATGACAAGCGCCTCATCCCAAAGGAGTTGAATGAGGGTGACTTAGTGCTTCTCTTCAACTCGAGGCTACGACTTTTCCCCGGAAAGCTCAAGTCAAGATGGACGGGTCCCTATGTTGTGAGGAAGGTCTTTCCTCATGGAGCGGTGGAGATAGGAGGAGATCATTGTGGCAATTTCAAGGTGAATGGGCACCGTTTGAAGAAGTACATCCCGGGAGCCCCGGTGGAAGTGATTGCCCCACTTCACCTTGAGTGAAACACTCCTGAATTTGGTCAAGCTAATGACCTTAAAGAAGCGCTTAATGGGAGGCAACCCATTGGTACATATTTTTCCCTTTCGTTTTTCTTGTTTTTATTTGATCTTACTCTTGGTGTGCTTTGTTTTTCTTTCGTGTTTTTGGGTGCTAGATCTTGATTGATTGTCATGTGTGATGAGATGTTAGAGGTCATGTGAAAACCTCATGGAACTGTTGAAGTTACAAGATCCAACCACATGGACGAGGAAGAAAACACCTAGAAAAATCGGACTGATCTTCATAGAAATCGGCCGATTTTCTGGGTAGTTGGTCAGATTTTTCCTTCTGTAAAGGAAAGTGATGATCTCCAATCAAGCATGGGTGGAGCGAACGTGGGACTTGGACGGCTTGCGATGACAAGCGCGGGTTCCGACACCATAATGAACATCAAGAGCTCTCTACCATCCTTGATCGATCATCCACCATCATCATTTGATGTGAACCAAAATACCAAGGCATCACCAATTTTACATTGTGAGGACTCTCTTTCACTTCTTTATTTAGTTTCCACATTGGGGACAATGTGTTTCTAAGTATGGGGTGGGGTTTTCATGATCACTTGCATGATTAGCATCTAGGATAGTTTAATATTGTCACATGTTTCATTATGTCTTGCATTGTACATACATATTTCGAAAAAAAATCCAAAAAAATCAGAAAATTTTAAAAAAAAATTTAGTGCTTCTAAGCTTGGGAATGACCCTTATGATGAGATTGTCTTGTGAATTAGCTATGGATGGCCTTATGTGTTAAATTGATATATGCATATGTAGACTTGAAGTACTTACCTTGAATCCTATGAATGATTCGTGATCATGAATGTTTGCCTTGATTGAATTGAGGATTGAAAGTCGAAATTACATGATAGTTCTTGCACATCATTAAGGAGTGATTAAGGCAATTCATCTTTCTCTACTTCTCATCTTGATCATGTTGTTTGAGCACCTCAATTGATGAAAAATTTTACCTCTTGTGACCCATCCGGGAATAGGAGCATGCTAGTGTGTTGATGTGTGTGAAAAGCAAGTGTGGGGTGAAGTTGTTGATGAATGAATAAGGTGAATGAAGTGTTGAATTTGTTGTGAAAAGTGTAGAAAAAATATAGGTTTGGGGACGTTGGTTTAAATGACGAGTAACTCGGCACCATTCACATAATCGGGTGTTTGTGCCTTGCCAAAGTCAAATAAACCGATAGTCCTAATGAGTTTTGGTATGTGTGCCCGGTGTGGATGCACCTCGAAAAATAAAAAAAAAACCCGAGGACGGCTAATCACCAAGGTTTCGGCTTTTGTACACCAATGCCATTGTCTCAAAAATAAGTGAAAAAGAAAAGAAAACAAAGAAAAGATGGAGAAAATTATACACTTGTTGGGAAGTTGAGCAAAAACGAAATTGTGGAGTTAGTTCCTTTCCCGGATTAGCATCACATAGCCTAAAAATTCCCACCTAATCACAACGTTTCTTAGCCTTTTCTCTCCTAAGTCCTTGTGACCTAAATGCATGTGTGTAAGACTTAGTGATCTAGATTGGACATACTCATGATCATCTTGACTTCTTCATTTTCACCTCTCATGCATGCTTTCTAGTTAAGTATAATTGTCTTTCCATGCCTTCATTAATTTTATGCATGATTGCTTGTCCATTACTATGAAACATGACTATGAAGGTGATCCAATGTTAGAAGCACGATTCCAAAATGATTTTGTTGTTTTTCTGCATGCATAAATCACGTCATCTCTTAGTCTATAGTTGGATCTTGCTCAGGGACGAGCAAATCTTAAGTATGGGGTATTTTGATAACGTGATTTATGACGTTAGTATAGGCATACATTTGGATAGTTTTTCCCGTTATTCATGCACGTTTTGGCACTAGTTCACGACATTTAAGCTTAGTTCATGCATATTTCTAGAAAAGACGTCTACACAAGCTTTTGTCGGTTTTGTAGGTATTTCGGGGATCTTTGGACATTAATCGATGCATTCGAGGGTCAAGCCTCATGGTGGTACACATCCAAGGCTTTGAAGGAACATAATTGGAGCAACAAAGGACACAAGGACCATAATCGGTGCAAGCAAAGGAGCAACTCATGGCTAGACGATCATAACATACCTCTGTTGAAGAAAATCGGACCATCACTCAGGAAAATCGGCCGATTTTCCTAGCTGGGTTGATTTTTCTGCCTTCAACAGCTTAAGCCACGTGTCCCACGATCTCTTTGCCCGACCTTGCTCTTGGTGGAGAATATAAGTGGGCCTACAAGCTGTTGCTAAAGGATCCCCTCTCCCACATTCTCTCACACACAGCTCATTGGATTGGAGGCTAGACTTGGAGAACAAGAAAAAGCTCTCTTAATTTAGAGGAGGAAGAAGAACACAAAGCCTTGAGTGATAGTGAGATTTTGAGTGATTTTGAGTGATTTTCGGAGTCTTTGATTGAAGAACTATTGCAAGGATTATTAGGAACGTTTTGGATCTTCATTTGAGGGTTTGTAAGTCTTGCTAAACTTATTTCAGCTGAGATTTATTGTTTCTACTTGCCTATCTTTCATCATCCATCTATGAATACCATGTATGCTTGTGTGATGATTTTGGATCTTGATATGCATATTATTGGCTAGTTTATTGTGATTCTGGAGTGATGGATTGATGGTTATGGCTTGGGTGATGATAGAATGGACTTATATGTTAGTTTAAGATGATTTGATTGCACAAAACCTAACCCAGAAAGAAAAATCGGGCTGTTCTTCAGCCAGATCGGCCGATTTAGGTATGATCCACCCGATTTTTCTCTATGATGCTCTTTAATTGATGAATTTGTATGTTAGGATGTTAGATTGTTGAAACCCTAGTGTTTATTAAGCATAATTTAGCTTAGGATCACCTAATGCTATCAACCTAAGTGAGGAAAGAGATCTACCCGATGATTTCCGACCTTAGATACCTAAGATAATGAACTCTAGGTAGTAGTGAGCCTCACAAGCCGCTATTGGATCGAGTGTGCTAGGATTATTGCTTGACACTTCCCTTTTGCGAGACTTACCCGGTAAGGAGAGGGTTGCCCCTTAAGTGGAGTCCGGTTTGTGTAGAATTCCCTACTTTAACCTCTTGAGACCTACCCGGTAATAGGAGTTTGATGCAGGATTAGTGAAGTGAGAGACTTACCCGGTAATTGCTTCCACTAGAGAAACACCCTTTCCCAACACCGCAACGTTATCCTTAGAATCTTTAGAAGCTTGAGTCCAATGCCATAACCGGAAATCTTGACCTCTAGAATCCATTTTTAACTCTTTGATCACATACTTTGAGTTTGTGTTATTTGTTTGATTTGCTAGCTTGAGTTGTTAGTTTGATTTATTATTTTGCATGAATTGTGATCTTTGATTGATCACCTAAAAACCAAACCAAAAGCATTGAGATCTTCATTTCTTTATTCCTTTCTCCTTTCTTAGACTAGTTCTACACTATATATGCTCACTTGTTGATTCGATTTCACCTTAGTCTTCGAGTTCGACCTCGGAATACTATCCTTGCTACAAAACGACCCATACACTGTGGGTTCGCTAGGAGTTAGGAAAAATATAACGAGTATAAATTTAAGGCTTATTGCGTGCATCACATTCTTAGCGTGACACCTCCACCCATCTCGAAACATAGTCAACCGCCAATAGGATGTAGAGGTTGCCACACGAAGAGGGGAATGGCCCCATGAAGTCCACACCCCACACATCAAATATCTCCACCTCTTGTATGTTGTTCAAGGGCATCTCATTCCTCCTTGAGATGTTGCCCGTCCTTTGGCAAGCATCACAAGCTACCACAAAGTGTTGCACATCCTTGAACAAACTTGGCCAAAATAAACCCGATTGCAACACCTTATCACATGTCTTGTGTGAGCTAGCATGGCCTCCACATGGCAAGGAATGACAATGGCGGATCACACTCTCTACTTCATCCTCCGGTATGCATCTCCTAAGGACTCCATCCGGCCCTCTCTTGAACAAAAGCGGCTCACTCCAATAGTAATGCCTCACATCCTTGAAGAACTTCTTCCTTTGGGCATATGACAAAGCGGGAGGCACTTCCTCACACAAGGTAGTTCACAATGTCGGCATACCATGGCTCACTTCCTCTAGACACTTGGAACAAGCACTCCTCCACCATTTGCAATTGCTCATCCCGGAATGAGTCATCAATCGGGATGTCATCTCTCTCAAGCTCCAATGGTGGGAGTCTACTAAGGTGATCCGCCACAGAATTTTCGGATCCCTTCTTGTCCCGGATTTCCAAATCAAATTCTTGAAGAAGAAGGATCCACCGAATCAACCTAGGCTTGGCATCCTTCTTTGTAAGGAGATAACGGATCGCAGCATGATCCGTATAAACAATGACCTTCGCTCCAACAAGATATGAGCGGAACTTCTCAAATGCATACACAACCGCTAGCAATTCTTTCTCAGTGGTAGCATAGTTGAGTTGGGCATCATCTAGCGTCTTGCTAGCATAATAAATGGCATGTGTGCGCCCATCCTTCCTTTGCCCTAAAACAGCCCCAACGGCTACGTCACTTGCATCACACATGATCTCAAACGGTAGACTCCAATCCGGAGGTTGCATGATAGGTGCGGAGATCAAAGCATTCTTCAACCTACAAAAAGCTTCAAGGCAATCCTTGGAGAAAACAAACTCAACATCTATCATTAGTAGGTTAGTAAGAGGCTTAGAAATCTTAGAGAAATCTTTAATAAATCTCCGGTAAAAACCGGCATGCCCTAGAAAACTCCTTACCCCCTTCACCGAGGTAGGTGGTGGCAACCTCTCTATCGTCTCTATCTTAGCCCTATCAACCTCAATACCACGGTTGGACACCAAGTGTCCCAACACAATACCTTCACTTACCACGAAGTGGCATTTCTCACAATTCAAGACTAGATTAGTCTCCTCACATCTTTTTAGCACTAGAGACAAGTTAGCTAAGCAATCATCAAAGGAAGATCCATAAACAGAAAAATCATCCATAAATACTTCCATGATGTTTTCAATATACTCAGAAAAGATAGCCATCATACACCTTTGAAAGGTGGCGGGTGCATTACACAACCCAAATGGCATTCTCCTATATGCAAATGTACCCCATGGACATGTAAATGTGGTTTTCTCTTGGTCATCGGGGTGGATAGGGATTTGGAAGAATCCACTATAGCCATCTAGGTAGCAAAAGTGAGAATGTTGAGCTAACCTCTCTAGCATTTGGTCAATGAAAGGGAGGGGGAAGTGATCTTTCCTAGAGGCCATGTTCAATTTCCGATAGTCAATACACATCCTCCATCCCATAACCGTTCTAGTTGAGATTAGTTCATTGTTCTCATTAGT
Source organism: Fagopyrum homotropicum (assembly GCA_033239125.1). Lineage (NCBI taxonomy): Eukaryota > Viridiplantae > Streptophyta > Magnoliopsida > Caryophyllales > Polygonaceae > Fagopyrum > Fagopyrum homotropicum. The sequence continues at coordinate 76,144,377 of BSWB01000004.1, forward strand.
CACTACGGTTATCCCACCCTTCTTAGGAACCACATGCACGGGACTAACCCACTTACTATCCGAAATAGGGTAGATGATTCCCGCATCTAGCAACTTAATGATCTCTTTCTTGACTACCTCTTTCATTATAGGATTCAATCTTCTTTGATGTTCAATAGAGGGTTTATGGTCATCTTCCATCAATATCTTATACATGCACAAAGAGGGCTTAATGCCAACAAGGTCATCAATAGTATAGCCAATGGCTTTCCTATGCAATCTTAGCTCATGCAACAACCTAGCAAGTTCATCATCATTCAAGCATGCATTCACAATCACCGGATATGTAGAATTACCACCAAGAAAAGCATACTTCAAATGAGAGGGGAGGGGTTTGAGTTCAAGTTTAGGAGTACCTTTATCGAGTGGAGACGATCCAAATAATGTTGGTTGAGATGAATCCAAAGTAAATGAAGGCTCTCCAAGGCTCCTTGAAGCTTGATCAACAACAAGGGCTGCTTCTGGGGAAACCACGGGCAAATCCACGGATTCTGGCACATCCACGGCCGTGGACTTTGCAAAGCTTGCTCTTCGGAGCATTCCAGAGAGTTCCACGGCCGTGGAAGTCTCTTCACGACCGTGGTTCCTACAGGAATTCAGCATACTCTCGTGGACTTCAAATTCAGCTCTTGTCTCTTTTTCTAATGCTTCCAAGGCCTTGATTTTTTCATTGCAAGCCTCCTCAAAACCTTCCTCCATCAAACTTAAGCTAAGAACCTTCTCCAAGGGATCCTTGATCAAGATCGAGCTAACAACTTCTCTAGACTCCTCTTGCTCGACAATGTTGAATACATCTTCATCAAGGGTTGGCCCTTTCATCATTGTGGACAGCTTGAACTTGATATTCTCCTCTCCAATATTGAAGGATTGAATTCCATTCTTACAATCCACCAAGCATCCGGAAGTGGCTAGGAAAGGTCTCTCTAAGATGATGGGAACCGAATAGTCTGCTGGGATGTCCAAGACAACAAAATCAATCGGCACATAGAACTTCCCGAGTTGCACCGGTATGTCTTCCAATATCCCAACCGGTTGAGTGATAGAACGGTCCGCCATGTAGAGAGTCATCTTGACCGGTTTTGGCTCTCCTATCCCAACCTTGTTGCAAAGTGCAAGCGGTATGATGCTTACACTTGCCCCAAGTTCACATAGGGCTTCATACTTCACTTCTCCCACTCCAATTGGCACACAAAAAGATCCCGGATCTCTTAGCTTAGGAGGCATCTCCTCCTTCATTGTTTGGATCAATTCTGAGGACCTCTTCGTCATCCTCACTTCTCCATACTCCTCCAACTTCCTTTTGTTGGAGAGTATTTCCTTCAAGAACTTGCCATATGCCGGCATTCCTAAGATAGCATCCATGAACGGAATGTTAATATGCAATTTAGACATAAGTTCAAGGAATTTACCAAAGTGTTTGTCCAAGCGAGCTCTTGCTCATGATTGTGGGAATGGTAGTGGTGGCTTGTATGGAGGTGGTGCCACATAAGTTGGCTCATCATTCATACTCTTGCCTCCACCTTCTTGCAAGGTCTCTTCCTCTATCACCACTTGCTTCCCTTTATCATTTCCCTTAGGTAAGGGGTCCTTCATGCTCAACCCACTTCTCGTTGTGATGGCCAACACTTGGCCTCTTGGGTTGTCCTCGCTTCTTCCGGGAAGCTTTCTCGGATCTCTATGAGCTTCACCCGCCTTTTGGAACACTTGTGCTTCCAAAACCTTTTGAGCCTTAGAAATTGAAGTCACCGTGCTCTCAAGACCACTCAACCTTCCAAGCAATTGCTCAAACATCATCTCGGTTCTATCCTTTGGAGGTTGAGTGAATCCGGGTGGAGGCTCTTGTGAAGCTTTTGGTGGTGGAGTTGCGCTTGTGGAAGCGGGAGGGTTCAAGGCACCATCCGGGTTAGAATAGGAAAACCCGGGATGGTTGTGGTTAGGCCGGTAATTGTTGAATTTCCGGTTGTTGTTGAAGTTCCTTGGGCCTTGATAGTTGTTGTAGTTGCCCCTTCCCATATAGTTCACATCTTCCTCCTTGGAAGACAAGTTTGCTTGTACTTGCACTTGAGGGGTTGCTTGGTTCTTCAAAGTTGTAGCACACAACTCCCTCAAAGACTTTAGCTCGTTGTTGATGGCGTCAAGCTTGAAATTGCTCATGGTGACTTCACTCACCTCATATGCTCCCGCCTTTCTCCCATCACTCTTCCTATGGGAGTACTTCTCAATCACTAAAGCTTGTTTCTCTACAAACTCCCAAGCCTCATCCACATTCTTCTCCATAAAGGTTCCACCGGAAAGTGATTGAAGCTTGAATTGGCTATCCTCATCAAGCCCCTTGAAATAGATCTCCAATAACTCTATCTTGGGTATTCCATGGTGTGGACAATCTAGGAGAAGGTCTTTGAACCTCTCCCAAGACTTGAATAAACTCTCTCTATCCTTCATTACAAAGGCATTGATCTTCCCTCTTAACTCGGTAGTCTTGGAAGGTGGGAAGAACTTAGTCAAAAACTCGGTTGTCATCTCCTCCCAAGTACTCACTTGCCCTTGTGGAATAGATTGATACCAAGCTAAGGCTTTATCCTTAAGTGAGAAGGAGAAAGCCCTAAGCTTATGGTTGTTGCTCTCCAATCTAGGTGGTCTAAGAGTCTCCATCAAGATCTCATAGTTCATCAAGTGTTGATGAGGAGACTCTCCTTCCATCCCTCCAAATTGATTATGCCGGATCATTTGTAGAACTTGAGGGCGGAGCTCGTAATCATGGGCTGCGGGATCTCCTAAGTTCACACCCGGACGGTGTGCTCTTTGTGCCGGATCCATACGTTGCCCTAACGTTTGTGGCTCTTCAATAGCAATGGGCACAACCCGAATATTAACCGCCGGCTGCGGTTGTGGTGGAGGTGGAGGAGGTTGTTGACGATTAAGCTCTCTTTGCACAAGAGCTTGCCTAATCTCTTCAATCTCCCTCCTAGTTGCCTCTTGCCTCTCATTGGCAAGTCTCCTTTCATTCTCCAAAGCTTCATCCCTTATCCTAATTTTCTCTAAAGCCTCATCCAACTCAGCTTGGAGATCTCTTCCGGCCATCTCTTTTTCCTTTCTAATGCTCTTGGATCTAGATCTAAGGGTTTTCTCCAGTTCGGGATCGAATGGAGCTAAATCCTTGCCACGAGATCTTCGCATACACCTAAAGAGTGAGAGATGTCCTGAAAAGCAAAGACACAAACCAAAAAGAGATCAAAAGCAACAAGAAAGACCTACACTATAAACAATCACAAATAATGACTCAATCTAGACCTAGTCCCCGACAACGGCGCCAAAAACATGTTACGCTCAAGAATGTGTGCACGCAAAAACTTTAAATTTATACTCGTTATATTTCTCCTAACTCCTAGCGAACCCGCAGTGTACGGGACGTTTTGTAGTAGGGATAGTATTCCGAGGTCGAACACAAAGACTGAGGTGAGATTGAATCGATTAGTGACTAAGTTTAGTGAAGATCTAGGTTAAGAAAAGAGAAAGAAATAAAGACATGAAAATCTCAATGTTTTTGGTTTGGTTTTTATGGTGATCAATCAAAGATCACAAATCATGCAAAATAAGCAATCAACTAAGCTAATAAATCAACACAAGCAAACAAGCTAGGCACGAAATGTAAGATCAAAGAGAGAAAAGCGGATTCTAGGGGTTGGAAATTCCGGTTATGGCATTGGACTCAAGCTATCTAATCATTTCTTGGATTAACTATAATATGTTGGGAGTGAGTGTTTCTAGATTGGGATCAATCACCGGGTAGGTCTCATGGTCCACTAGTCCGTTCCTAAGGTCTCATCACCGGGTAAGTCTCAAAAAGCCTAAGGATAGGAATTCTACACAAACCGGATGGAATTTTAGGGATCTAACCTCTCTTTACCGGGTAAGTCTCGGAAAGGCAAGTCCTAAACACCTATCCTAGCACACTCAGTCCAATAGCGGCTTGTGAGGCTCACTACTACCTAGAGTTTGTCATCTTTGATATCTAAGAGCAAGAATCACCGAGTAGGTCTCTTCTAAACACTTAGTTGCTAACACTAGGTCACCCTAGGATAGATATAACTCAACAAACACTAGGATTTCAACATTCTAACATTCTAGAACTTAGACTCATCAAATCAAACAAATCAGGCGAACCACGGGCTGTTCATCTACTTCCACGGCCGTGGACTGGCAAGAACAAACCGTGGACTCTAACAGTGGCTCTGTTCAAGTAAACGAATCATCCAAAGGAAATTCTAAGTCCATCCTATCATAGTCCCAGCCATAACCATCCTTTCCTTACCCTAGAATCGCATCTATTTAGCCTACAACATACATCATCACAATCGAAATCATCAAGCATAAAATCATGGCTTCTATTTGCAAGATAATGAAGAGAAAGAGATGAACAAGTGAAACAAGTAAAACCAAGCTGAAAATGAGATTAGAAAGACTCACAACCCTTCAAAAGAAGGTTCGATTGATTCTTACAACCCTAGAAAACGATTCCGATAATCTTCACTCTAAAATCTATCAAAGGCTAACACTGGTGTCTTCTTCTCTTCTTCTCCAATGGAGCTTTTCTCCTCCTCCAATGGTAGCTCTCTTCCAAGCTTCCTCTTGAGAGAATCTTCTTGTTGAGAGTATGGGAGAGAGTGTGGATTTTTTATTCTAAATTTTGATGATCTCCACAACCTTGCAGGACCACTTTTTATACTACAACTTTGCAAGAGTCGGCCATGAGATTGTGGCACAGCTGTCACAACCGTCTGGCAAAAACCACGGTCAGATTCCACGCCCATAGAAGTGCCAGTGACCATGGTTTTGGTGCCTCAGCTTGTTTTGGATCATTGAGTCACGATTTGGTGCATGGCTTGCACCAACATGGTCCCATGAGTCCTCTTTAGCCTCTAGTTTGCATTGCAATGAGTCCGAAGGCGTGTCATCTCGAAGAACGGCCTTCGAATGTACCGATTAAGCTCCTAAATCTCCCAAAATACCTACAAAGCAAGCAAAAGTCCGTGTAGACGTCTATCTCGACAAAATACGTGAATTGAGCGCAAACGTAGTGAACAAGTGCTAAACCATGCATGAATGAGCGGAAAATCTATCTAAATGATTACCTAAACCTAAGCCATAAATCGTGTTATCAAGAACCTTAACACAAAGGTCTCAATAACTCAATCAAACAATCAAACAAACAATCAAAAAGCGTTCCTCAATCACAATTAGTTTCACCGTTTTTCCATTGAAAGTGAACATGTATTTGTTGGTATGACCATCATGTTCTAATTTCCGATCATATTGCCATGGACGACCTAATAAAATAAGACAAGCCTGCATAGGTACCACATCACATAAGATTTCATCAGTATAATGTCCTATTGTGATAGTCACCTTATCCTAAGTTTCGGGACGAAACTTATTTTGGGGGGGTCTGATGTAACGACCGGATTTTTCGTTAAGCTTTAATAGGGTTAGAAGGGTATAGAAAACGAAATTAAATATTAGCGAAACTAGGATAAACAAGTTTATGTATGGAAGTCGTTTAATTAAGTACCTTGTTCTAAGTTTCGGGACGAAACTTATTTTAAGGGGGTACTGATGTAATATCCGGAATTTTTATTCCGTTTATTTCCGAATCAATTCGGACTTCGAGCCGTTGACGGTTCCCATTCTATCTAGCATTTCTTTCTTCACAAATTTTATCATTTTATGTAGAATATAATTCACATAAAATGATAGAATTATATCAAACCCTAATTCTTATAATTATTTATCATTTTATGTAGAATTTAATTCACATAAAATGATATAATTATATCAAACCCTATTTCTTATAATTAATCCTTAACGACGACTTTAGACGAGATCATGACAAGGTTGAGACGAGATTGTGACAAAGCTGTGACGAGACCATGACAGAGCTGAGACGAAGTCATGACGAAGCCCGACAACTCTGTGACGAAGTCATGCATGGGCCGACAAAGCCATGACGAGTTTTTGACAAGTCTTGACAAACTTTCAGCCCACTTATTCTCACCTTATTTTCAGCCCATGTTTCTTGTTGGATTTAAATGAAATCCCTTTTCTTCTCACTTGTCTACATGAATCGGAGCAGCCCAGGAGGCCCAGCTGGATGTGGCCCAAAGTACTCCTCTCTTGTGTGCTGGCCAGGGATGTACAGAAGCCCTAAAGATGTGCAAACCGTCGACCCTCCCTCTCCCCACCTTGATGTCCTCGTCAAAGTCACTCTACCGCCATCCTCAGCGACCCTTCGTGCAGCCTGTCGAAGCACACAACTATGGAGCCTTCTGCGCAGCCACAACTCAGGCGGGAGTCTTGATCTGCTCGCCTTTGTACACAACCACCGGACTGCTGGATGCTTGGGACCAGATCTTCTCCCCTCTACACAAGCGGCACTCTCCTCCACAATCGAGTACGTGATTCAGTGAGGATGGTCCTCCCTCTCCTTGTCTTCCTTGTTATATTCTAGGGCTGATGGATACTTGCAAACCTTGTACAGAAACACAGCAGTAGCGAGAAGGATTCCGGGTTGTTGACTGGGCATGAAGTGACAAGCAGGCTTTTTCGAGTCCATATTAGGGTATGTTAGACACCTCCTTTCTTGCTGAATTTTGGATATGTTGTATTCAGTAGTATATAGTAGATCATACTAAAATTTGGGAAGAATCGGAGTTACGGTTTGAGAGTTATGATGTTGCAAATTGACTCCTCGTGCAGTTTTTATAAGTGTGCTGAGTGTTAATGAAAACAGCAAGTGATGCTGTTTTGTTAGATGGTTTTGAATAAGCTTTTGATCTCCGTTGGGCTTGAATTTTGGTTTTGATATGGTTGACATAATGTTGTACAACATATTAAAATTTGAGAGGAATTCAGCGAGTGGTTTGGGATTTATGATTTTTCAAAGATGGAGTCGTAAGCAGTTTTTCTGTTGTGCTAAAATTCGGTTTTGTGAGATAGTTTTAAATAATATTTTGATCTCCTTTGCGTCTGAATTTTGGATATATTAGAGATAAGATTTAATAGTAGAACATATCAAAATTTGGGATAAATCCAGTGAGTAGTTTAGGAGTTATGATTTTTCAAAGTTAAGACAGTGTGCTGCTTGTTAAGTGTTGTACCCAACTTTAGAAATTGTTGTAGAAGCGATGCTTTAACAGTTTTAAGAAATTCTTTCTCCTATGAGTAGATAGGATATCATAGATGACCTAGGAAATTATTTCGGAATTTTTATAAGATTATTCGAATTTTATATTTGAAGCTGTAGTTGAACTTTAGTGACTTTTCGAGAAATAGAAAATGGGTAGTTTTTCTAGTTGTTACCTAAAATCATCCTAGGGAGTAGAATATGGTTAGTTAGCCTCAAATTATAATTTAAGTACATATTCCGAGTTTTTGGAAGTTCCGGGACTAAGGGTAAAATAGTCATTTTACCTTAAATAAACACTGTAATAACTTCTACACATAGAATCGTATATCTTAAGAGTTTTAGACTTATAAGTATCCAGGGAAATGTGTTGACCCACGTGCCTCCTCTGACAGGAAACTGAGTTCTGCACTTACGGATTTAGTGGTGGTTAAGAGAGAGTCGAGATTTGATTCAGGTAAGTCCACGGACTTACTTAGCTGGCTTCTTGTATGAGTGTAATGTGTATGAGTGGTGTTTGTTAGTTATGATAAACAACGAAACCGGATTAGGCCGACTTTATTATTTATGTAACTGACCCAAGTGTATGATAACGGGTCGTGACATCATCTGCCTAGCTCTTGCGAGAGTCTAGGAGGTTCCCTGCGACCAGCCCAGTCCGGTAGACGGTCAGATGCATTAGTATCATTCCGCGTTGGTAAACGGGGACAGGGGCGAGGTTTGGGAATCCCTCGTGTCACAAAATAAGTATCATTAGTAATAACCTATCACCTAATTAAAGATAATAAAAGGATTGAGTGTTTCATGTTGATTGTGTATGTTGTGTGTTTGTGCTTTTACCTTTATACTTATGCATAGAATGATAGCTAACGGTTTTATACCGCTTGTAGATATCTTGCATGTTAAAACAGTTGTAGAGAGATCCGGAGGAAATGGTCAGCCGGGTCCACGTACTCATTTAGTTGGGGACGGGGATGTCTTCTGTTCTTCATATGCATCATTTTAGTAGCGTTTCTTGTAAGGCTGATACATATTCTCCATGTATATATTATTTACAATTTTCAAATGTTTTAAATACTTTTGTGCCTTGTTGTAAGATCCAAGTAAAATTGTTGTCAAACTATGGTCGGGACCCATTGTGAGGTCCTAACCAGTAGCTCCCCGAGTTCTCAGAATTTGGGGTTTTACAGTAATTCCCGTGTGAGATTGCAAGTGATGTACTTGACCAAGTACACAAGACCTAACTTGAAGTACTCAATAAATATACTAAGTTGATACACAAGTAATCCAATACACAAGCATTGAAAGGGAGCAACTATAGTATTGAACTACCTACATGAAACTCAAAGTTATGGGATAGATTATGGTAAATATCCAACTGCATGGGAAAGATACAATGACGTAAACTAGATATCTAATTCTAGAAACTCGATCCATAAGTGGATATGTATTCATACTATGTGGTACACCAATATATGGAAATATTTCAAACAAACAGTTTTGGTCATATCCACAAGGATGTCAGAGTTTATTGCTTTGGAAAAAGAATCAAGGAAGTTAAATAACATAATAATCATTTTGAAAGATATGCAGACGTGGGTTAAACTTTTCCAACAATATGTGTACAATATGATATCCAATCAACTATAGATCAGACATAAAGTCGTATGTATAATGGTAAGTCACATCATATAAGAACTTGACATAAACCATTAGATAACTACTCTCAAATGGTGTAATCTCAATATGTTATATCAAGTTTCCTAACAACCCAGAGAAACCATTTACTAAGGTTTGTCACGAGATCAACAAAAGAAATAAGTTTAAAGTCTATGACCAAGGTCACTTAATGGAAAACACCACCTACATCACTGGAGATCCCAAGATGTATGTTCAAAGGGAAACCAACTCAAGCTAACTCAAGATGTGCATTGACAGATTCAATTTTATTTCCCCAATCCTAGGATATATGATGAAAATACAGCCATAAGAGGTTGAGGTTAAGCTTTACTAGTAATTATTCCATAAATTAAATAAAAGCGGTGTAACACCCCGAATCCGCAAGACTCGGGATGCTAAGGGTTGGGACCTCACAATGGGTCCCGACCCTTAGCTTGACAACAATTTCACCGGATCTTGCAACAAGACACAAATAAAGGCCAAAATCAAATACATTTTATGCAATGCAAAGAAACCCAAAATCATACAAACCAAAGACTTCAGCCGAGATACAACCGAAAGACCAAATGCCATACACGCGGCATACAATATATAATGAATAAAAAACTCAAACACGACTCCAACCAAAACCCAATCCTAAAATGTACGGAACCCCGGCTGGCCACTCTTCCGGATCTCTCGGCCGTATTCCTAACCTGCAAGGCAATCTACAACAATCGGTATAAAATCGTTAGCTAATATTCGAAGCATTAGAATCAAGGTGAAAGGCACAAACACAAGTAAAACAACATAACACACAATATACACCAAAGCACATAAGTCCAGTTTATTATCTTTTTATTATTAAGTCATATCCCGTTCTAATTCAACTTAGGTTGTGACACGAGAGTCACCGAAACTCGCCTCGGTCCCTACTTACCGGCATGGAATGGTACTGATGCATCTGACCGTCTACCAACACGGGATAGTCGCCGAGAACCTCCTAGCTCTCGCGGGAGCTAGACAAGTTGTCACCGCCCGTTATCATACACTTGGGCCAATATAATATAAAGGTCGGTAATCCTAATTCCGGTTTAGTTGTTATAAACAATAAACACCCACCACCAAACACACATCAATGATAATACAAAGAATACGAGCTAAGTAAGTCCGAAGACTTACCTCATCCCAAAGATAATCTCGCTATATCCCGCTCTTAGCTTCCCGTAGGAAGACACTCAATGCCTGGTCAAAACAAGGCACACAATCAACATCTCTCTCACATACTAGAAGTCCTTAGACTTCTAGTCCCAATGATCTCGCAGGATCATAAACCATAACCATGATAGGATAACGACTATTAATCCTCACAATCTAACAAGGTCATAACCATCACAACACGTGCTAGGATACTCTCGTCCTAGTCAACAAATATATATAACCATAATCTCAATCTACATAAGCTCACAAGATCAACCAAACACTCAACGCCTTAGAATCCTCACAAGATAATAATACATCAAGCTTTAGAACGATCATAAATCCTCAAAACTCACTTAAGGTTCAAGGTTACTATTTGGCATTCACTCTAAGTTATGCTAGATCCAACCTAACATGATACTACCGCTAAATATAACTAGATCGAGGGAAAGGGTACTCACGCGACGCCCAACAGATGGAAGTCGTTCAATGGATGTCGACTTGGACTCGTTAGGCCTTTATCGGGACGCTTCCAAACCTAATACCAAAACTAAGCAAGTTTAGCTCATACGCTAAACTTGAACGGAATATATAATATAAATAAATCTAGGGTAAAAACTCTTTTTCAAAAGTCAACGTAAAAATCACGTAATTACCCTTCCGGGGCAAAAGTACAATACTAGAAAGTTGGTCATAAAACCGTGATTAAAACCTTGAGCCAAAATCCGAAATAAACCCAACAAGGGCACAATATATAGTATAAATAAATATAAGAATAACCCGCAATTAAAATCCAAGGTTAAAAACCGCTAACACATTTTCCGGGGCAATTCATACAATTTCATAAATATGGGTCATAATCTGCAATTAATATTTATGGGCCAAATCTGTAATCAACCCTGCAGGGGTATCTTTGCAAAAATCCAGAATTAGGGCCATAAACTGAAAATGAGAAACTAGGTAAATATTGTAATTACACATAAATTGGGGGTGGCCGATTTAAATAAGGAGATTAGGGTTTCTTCCTCATTTGGAAGAGACGCAAGCGTTGGCGGTTGCAAGGCTCCGATGGCAAGGCGAGGCATGTTCCGGAAGGCGCAGGCGTTGGCGGGCCCTCCCGGTGTTGGGAGCGCAACGGATCTCCGGCGAGGAGAAGACAAGACAGAGCCCTGCAGTCCCGGCGAAAGTGAAACAGCGAGCAGGGGAAAAGAGGGGCGGCTTGCTCAACCTACTGGTGGCTCCGTTTACTCGAGGCGGCGGCTGGGTTCGAAGAGGAGACCACAAAGAAGGAAGACTAAAATGGAGCTGATGCACCCCGACGACTCGAAGGTTGTCTCCCGGTTGACGAGGTCGTTTGGTCGCTTCTGGCACTGCCTCTACGAGTTCACAGGGTTGGGCTAAAGCGAGATCGGAGCATCCCGATAGTCGAGAACACGGGTTCCAGCGAGGTCCAAGAGGTGGAGGTTCGCCGGAGCATTGAAGTACGAGGAGAGCATATGGGCCTGCGATGGTTGAAGAAGACGGTGAGCGTGGTGGTTGCAGGTGAAGGCAGAGGAAGAGCAAAGCAGGGGTGAAGGCCAACGCAGGGAGAGAGGGAAATTGTTGGTGTCCTTGAGTAGCTGGGAGGGAGATTGAGCGAGGGAGACGAGGCATCGGGGAGCAGAGTTAGGCCTGTCTGAGGCGGCCAGTAGGGGAAGCGAAGAGTCGCTGTTGTCACAGCTCAAGAGAAGTGTAAAGAAAGGAACGAAAAGAGAATAAAATAAAAATAAATTAATTAATTAATAGATGAAGGAAAAGAGTAACCGAATAACTCCCTCCACGAGTTCAGAACGGAATTTTTGATTTGGAAAATAATCTGACTTTTTCGTAAAATAATTTACGGAAATATAAATAATATATATATATATATGAATATACTCGTACAAATATAATTTACGCCGACAAATACTTTTAATAAAGTATATAAGCTAATAAAATATCGATAAAAGTCGGTAAAGTAAATATCGTAAACGCGCCAGAAATTGGGGCGTTACAAGCGGGATATCACATATACTCTTTATGGTAAATCACCTTATTACCGTGACAACTGGTTGTGTGTTGGAGAAAAAGGAAGACTAAATTTTTCCAAGTTCACTCATGAATAACCAAGGAAGTTCAAGGCCAAAATAAACACAACAAGATAATTAATTTTGTGAAAAGATGGTTTTGCACAACAATTGTTGTCTCGGGTTAAATCAAATAATGGGTATTCAAGACATCGTATTTACTACCAGGTCGAGTAAACCTGATAGCTATTCATTGTGGGTGGGACAAAGCTGAAACATGCTACCAACCTAGATACAATAATTTTTGGACTATACTATCACAAGTATTTTCTTATTAATTTTCAAGACCGTATGTTAATCAATTATATTCACGTGGGAAATTGTAGGAAGTCAGTATATAAGGGTGGCACCAACGAATTCGCGGACAAAATTACGATGGGCTCCAAGCCTCTAACAGTCGTCAACATCCGAAAATGGGAGCATTTACTTCATCCATGCACGTACATTCCCGTAATGTACTCATACATGAAAAAGTATTTCCATCTGAATGAGAAGTGGAAGTCCAAAGCGATTTGCATTAAATACACATATTTGGATTAAAATGGAGAAATTATTCCACAAACAATAATATCGAGAAAATAAGTATAGTTTATATACTATACATATTTGGTTACCAATGTTTAAGGAGAGAAAATCTAGTTTTGGTAGACCACAAGTGTGCGCCAGAGCCGAGTTGAGCCGCGTCACGCTCGGGCATGGGTGAGGGTCGTGGGCTCTTCGGCCCTTGAGCATCTATATAAAGAGACCATGATAACTCATTCGACATATACAACAACAACATCAACACTCCTCTACTTACTACATAAGAGCTTTTACGGTTGTATCCTGATATTCAAATTTCAAAAAAACCTTCATAATATGGGTAATTTAAAAATCAAGGAAAGAGTGACTCTCTCAACACTATTTCAATGCAAAATTTCGTTAATATACTTTGCGATACGTGCATGGATAAAAAAATTTCCCCCGCGATCTAAAACCGGGGTCTACAATACAATGAGTAGATCAAATTAAGGTTTGCATGTAAAATTAGGAAGAATAGTGATTTCTTGGCTTCTAATTAATGTATTTGGCAAACAACCCAAGTATCATAAGTCACTGATGTTGCTCAAATCTTGCAAGCGAGTTACTTGCTTGTAAGAGAAGTAAAAAAAATATCTTGATATAAACTCGGGTAGTGTTTTGTTAAACTGAAGTTACAACTTGTGAACATTACTTTGCCATTCTCCATCGATTGATGACAAAAAGTTTCTTTTAGTTGCAGAATACAACAAAATCACGAAAGAAAAATGTGGTGTAGAGAAATTAGTGACGTTTTATTGAAGCAGACAAATCCTGTAATACTCTATAAGTTATGTCTTAAAACTTCAATTTAAGAAGGTAAGGCATCTTGTTTGAGAAGGTAGGGTCAGAATATTTCCCTGTGAGTATTTGTGAAGCAACATACTGATTTGCAGCTTCTGTGTAATGAATCCCATCCCAATTTACATACTCAGTTGTATCATTGCATCCGGTTGTTGTCACAGACGTCCCGTTGATAACCTTTGTCCTCCCGCAGAAAACCCGAGCGTCATAGTTGAGTGGTGCTCCTCCATAGCCGCAACAAGCTGCAATAGGTTGGTCAAATCCTGCGGGCATATTTTTAAATTTCAGTTCCTGGTGCTGAGAACAGAAACAAGCTAGTGATGAAATTGGTGTTACCATATCTAGAGTACTTTGCAATGAGAGTTGATTTGATTGTGTAGATATCTACATAGGTTACGTTTGCATCCGCGTATTGTCCTTGAAGCTTCTTTGAAAGAGCCTGAAGCTGCAAGTTGAAGAGCTTGGCGGCTTGGTTGTGAGCGCTCACACACCCGAGCTCATCAAGCTTCGACGGGTCAGTTCCGAATGCAACCACATTCTGAGTCAAGCATCCTAATGGGCCCGTGTTGTGGATCCACAAGTTCCTTGCCCCTTCATCGTACAGTCTCTGATACAACATAACAACTCTTAAACCCAGCACATTAAACACCTTTCGGGACATATCTATGTATCAGATATGGGTATCAGTCTATCTAATGTTTGGTGTACAAGTATATCAATATCGGTCCCAATACACATTTTCTATTATTTTGATATACTCCACTCACATGTCTTATATTTGTCCTCCTCTTTCAATCTTTTTATCTTAAAGTCTTTATGTAGATAATGATCTTCATAAAAATTCTCTCAATCTTTGTGTTGTCATTCTGTTAATGTGTGGAAATGTGTCCCAACTCATTAACATATACGTCGTAGGTTGAACCGAAAGGCTTGTGTGTAGGTTCACCTTAATTGCATTCTCTCTACGTCACCGATATAAAAAGACAAAGTAACACATTCATATAGTAAAACCTACCAAAAAATATATCCTTTATCATTCTCATATTCATATTTTATACCGATATCTGATGCATATACCCTTAATCCCATGTTCGAAAAAACAAACCTTAATCCCAGCTTCAAATTCGACCAAAATAGAAGGAAGAGAGGCAACGAGTTGATCAAATGTCTTGGAGTAGAAGGCGGAAGCAATGTCATTCTGGCCTATATCAAACATGTAGAGACCCTTGGAGAAAGAATCTTCTGAAGGAATGAACTTGTCGAATTTCCTACCTGTACAAAAACAAAAGCATCACTGATGTGGAATCCTATGGTTATGAAAATGATTATACAATTACAAGTGGCGCACATACTCTTAGAGAGCAAATCCAGAATCTGAGCTTTGAAATGACGAAACTGAGAAACTTGAACTCCAAAAGAGAAAGGGCTGATAGATGATGATGTTGCTGGCAGTATCGTCGACCCTGCTGTTGCGTAATTGCTCCCTCTTCGAAAATTGGGTAAGATTATCGAATCTAGATACGCATTCAGGAATGGGAGATCCATTGCATCCACTGAAATAATATGATCACATAAAATGTCAATCATATGAGCTTCCTTAACTAAGATTGCCCGATTACTTAAGGTAATAACTAGATGGAATGTTGGTGATTTACTAAGAAAATCTATGATAAGACGCCCATCACAGTATCGACCAGACGGTTTCTGAAAGTATGTTTGCCCATGGGGAGGATTAAGCTCTTCAATTCCCGCAGATACGAGGTTTCCGGTATCGGAATTCGAGTCTCCGAAGTTGAAAACTGCTGGGTAGTTGAAATCGATGGAGCTTGTGTTCGGTATGGAGATGACGGTGATGAATGTGGAGAGCAGCAGGAACTTTCTTGGAAAAGCCATGGACAAGGTGAGTTTATACTTGTTGATTTGATTTCATAATTCAAACTCTAGTATTGGCTTTTGATGTTGGGAATGTCAAGTGCGTTGGTTGGCCATTTTCATGTCAACTTTCAACAACACCTAATTTATGTTTTGCTTCAAATCATGGAAACCTATAACAAGGTTTTTCTTACTTTAAAAACATTTTTCCCTAACCTATAAGCTTTTCAAACATTCCCATGAATAAGGTTTGAGTGTGACATCAATCATATTTGGAACACATTATAAATAAACGAAATAGATTACTAGTTATACATATTAAATTATTTTTTTATATGTTCTTTAAGCATACAAGAATAAATAGTATAAATAAGAATGTTAAATTCCAGATCGTCATAAATTACACAGTGGAGGAATGTCATCTCCATTGAAATGCATGTCAGCTATAACTTTAATTTTTCTACAAGCATCCGTAATATGAACTTCTTTATATTAAATTATATTTTATATGTTACTTGTTGATTTGATTTCATCAATCAAACTCTAGTATTGGCTTTTGATGTTGGGAATGTCAAATGCGTTGGTTGGTCATTTTCATGTCAACTTTCAACATTACCTAATTTATGTTTTGCTTCAAATCATGGAAACCTATAACAAGGTTTTTCTTACTTTAGAAACAATTTTTCCTAACTCATAAGCTTTTCAAACATTCCCATGAATAAGGTTTGAGTGTGACATCAATCATATTTGGAACACATTATAAATAAACGAAATAGATTACTAGTTATACATATTAAATTATATTTTGTATATGTTCTTTAAGCATAAAGGAATAAACAGTATGAATAAGAATATTAAATTCCAGATCGTCATAAATTACACAGTGGAGGAATGCTATCTCCATTGAAATGCATGTCAGTTATAGCTTTAATTTTTCTACAAGCATTCGTAATATGAACTTCTTTATATTAAATTATTTTTTTATATGTTACTTGTTGATTTGATTTCATCAATCAAACTCCATTATTGGCTTGTGATGTTGGGAATGTCAAGTGTGTTGGTTGGTCATTTCATGTCAACTTTCAACAACACCTAATTTATGTTTTGCTTCAAATCGTGGAAACCTATAACAAGGATTTTCTTACTTTAGAAATATTTTTTCCTAACCCATAAGCTTTTCAAACATTCTCATGATTAAGGTTTGAGTATGACATCAATTATATTTGGAACGCATTATAAATAAACGAAATAGATTACTAGTAATACATATTAAATTATTTTTTATATGTTCTTTAATCATAAAGGAATAAACAATATGAATAAGAATATTAAATTCCAGATCGTCATAAATTACACAGTGGAGGAATACCATCTCCATTGAAATGCATGTCAGCTATAACTTTAATTTTTCTACAAGCATCCGTAATATGAACTTCATTATATTAAATTATTTTTTTATATGTTACTTGTTTATTTGGTTTCATCATTCAAACTCCATTATTGGCTTGTGATGTTGGGAATGTCAAGTATGTTGGTTGGTCATTTCATGTCAACTTTCAACAACACCTAATTTATGTTTTGCTTCAAATCATGGAAACCTATAACAAGGTTTTTCTTACTTTAGAAACATTTTTTCCCAACCCATAAGCTTTTCAAACATTCCCATGATTAAGATTTGAGTGTCACGTCAATCATATTTGCAACACATTATAAATAAACGAAATTGATTACTAGTTATACATATTAAATTATTTTTTTTATATGTTCTTTAAGCATAAAGGAATTAACAGTATGAATAAGAATATTAAATTCCAGAACGTCATAAATTACACAATGGAGGAATGTCATCTCGATTGAAATGCATGTCAGCTATAACTTTAATTTTTCTACAAGCATCCGTAATATGAACTTTTTTATATTAAATTATTTTTTTATATGTTACTTGTTGATTTGATTTCATCAATCAAACTCCAGTATTGGCTTTTGATGTTGAGAATGTCAAGTGCGTTGGTTGGTCATTTCATGTCAACTTTCAACAACATCTGATTTATGTTTTGCTTCAAATCATGGAAACCTAACAAGGTTTTTCTTACTTTAGAAATATTTTTTCCTAACCCATAAGCTTTTCAAACATTCTCATGAATAAGGTTTGAGTGTGACATCAATCATATTTGGAACACATTATAAATAAACGAAATAGATTACTAGTTATACATATTAAACTATTCTTCAAATTTCATATTGCTTGATCGGGTCAAAATATATGGACGCTGGAGTCTTTCGAGGATTCATTTTCTCTCTTGTCTTATACCTACTTAAGTGAAGGTTTAGGCTTCGATTTTTGTTTAATTGACTAAGAAATTACAAAATGACGCTTTCGGATATCGTTTAATCTATATTTACATATATTATAGTAGAAACACTTCGTGTCACATGTCATATTCTTATAAAGTTCGCGACACATGTCGTTTTCTCATACATTTAAATTTTATTATTATACTAATTAATAAATCATTATAAAAATATTAATATAGATAGTAAATATATTATTTTCATTTTGAGTCTTACCACAATCTTCGTATATTCTTAAGATATTCTTATCATTATTTTTTAATTTTTTTTCCACTTTTATTTATAAAATAATTAGACAATTGATTAATCTAACTTTAATATAAAAATAGATAGTTAATATATTAATCATGAAATAATCACTAACTTAACAAATGTATGAATTATTATAACATAGCTATCACATCTTTATTTTGTAAGGATATTATTTAAAACTATCTAAGATAATTTTGTAAATAAATTTTTTAAGTGTTCTCTATTTTAACAATTTATATTTTAATTTTTGAAACTTATTTCTATTTTCATTTAACTATTTAATTTCACCCTTAACATCTTTATAAATAATCTACTAACATAAAATTTAACTAAAATACATCATATTAGATAAATTAGTCTATATATATTGTTTATATAAATTTATAATTAATTTAATAATAAAATTTAATTTCTCATTGGGTTAATTAATTAAAACCATTATCTTACGTCATGAAAAAATTATATATCCATTGAAATTTAAAATTATACCCGTGTCTTGGCACAGGAACTACACTAGTTTATATAAAAAAAGTGCATTGGCTACGCCAGGATGAGCTGGAGCTACAAAATTCTTTTATAAGTGTACGACATCCTGACAGTGCTCAATACACTTTTTCATTATTCCCCTCTAATTTCAATCAAATTTAATATAAACTTCAACGCTGCTGCAATGTACCGAAGTTGAAAAACTAAGCGCCTTCATAACACACCCAAACTGACTCATTAGTAAATTATTCGTCGTGCCAACATAAATACCATTTTTTTTGGACCACGTCTTCTAAATTGTTCACAACTTGAAATTCTTAACCATCTCCATGAGCTTTCAAACAATAGTATCTACTCATTGAGAAAGTTTGGGTTTTTCTCTCCGGACAAAATATTTTGATTTCACCAATATATGGTGCATTTGGGAATCTTAATCAATATAGTGGTAGTTAGTATTATTAACTAGCATATTTGATACACATAAGATGTCAAATAATATAAAATGGCTATTGTAATTTAAACGGCTCTTCGCTGTTACATATTCCTTTGCTAAAATTAAGGGGGTATTAATTGGCTTTTAAAACAGGAAATAAATAGCCAATATTCTTCTTAATTATCAATATTCTCCTTAATTACTCATTGATCTCTTCAAATGTAACTAACATATTGGATCAATATATATAGGGGTTTATTCTATGTGAATAAACAATTTACTATAATACACTTCTAAGAAAACACAACAGAGCTTACCATTAATTAGTGGCTTTGGGATTTGGGGTGTGGATACTTCTTGTCTATTATCGGGTTAACGTTGTGGACTGAGGACAACACTACCATTATGAGTACCGTTAAGGTTAGTACATTATCCAATAGTGGTATCAGAGCCAAACGTAATTCGACCTCTGTCCCGACTATCGTTTTGTACCGTAAATATCCCATTGTTTTTTTTGATTGTGTATTATACACTAGACTTCGAGCTTTTCTCGTACAGGTTGCACACGTGTATGTCACATGTCGATCATCCCTAACCCACACATAGTTATTCCCATTTGAGAACATTGCTGTAAAACGCCTTCACCGGTTTTGTATCGGCATGAGTGCATCCGGCTATGATTGTTTCTAGTCGGTGACAGCAACTGAGAAAACACCTATGTGGCACACACTCGCGAATCTGTGTGATTTTCTCATATATGCATTAGAAAAATGATTTGTATAAATTTTCATTTTTAATGGGAATAGTTTTTTTAATATATTATCAAATTTATTTCTTTTTTTTCTATTGCCTATTACTAATTATTAAAATATATGCTTGTATGTACGAATGAGTTTTGTATATCGCTTTTTTTTTGTGAATACAATTTCACCTTATCTATCGTGCCTAATGTCCATATTATATATATATATACTTGTAGATGGCTAAAAATATGATTGGTGATTTGTCCACCTCAGAGAAACTTGATGGTACAAATTATGATATTTAGCATAGGAAGATTCAGTATCTTCTTAATGAACGTGAGGTTTTAGAAACCATATCCGCTATCGTAATGAAACCTGTTGAGCCACAAGATCCTCTTGATAAGAAGTATCTTGAGGATATGAAACTCCACGATGAGTGGGACCGAAAAGATCGTTTTGCACGCTTTACTATGCTGTTTTGCATGCATAATGATTTGATCGGTGAGTTTGAGACATGTCTGACTGCTAAGGACATGTGGGATAAGCTTAAAATCACGTATGGTCAATCTTCAGCAACTAGGCTTCGTGCCTTAAACTTGAAGTGGATGGATTATACGATTGATCCTAAGCATAATGTGACCGAACACTTGCGTATCATGAGTGTCATGGCACGTGATCTTAAAGCTGCAGGACGTGATGTGCCTGATGAGGAGAAAATAGTGAATGTGCTTCGCTCTCTTCCTTCTGATACCGAAGAATGGAAGAATTTCAAATTGCTCATTTCTCACAATGAAAACATCAAGACATTTGTTGAACTTGCAAAACATGTGCAGATGGAGGTAGAGCGTCAAAAGGCGTTAAAGTCCTCCACTTCTAATGTTGCGCTTGTTGTACAAGGTAAGTCCAATTACAAGAAGCTTAAGCCGCCAAAAAGGATCGACGCCCAAATCAGACTCAAGGACCACCGTGGTGGTGTCAACAAACAACAAAAGGCAAAAGGCCATCCTAAAAAGACCAATTTAGCGCGTGTGAAGTGCTACAATTGTTGAACAAAAGGCCACTTTGCTCGAGAATGTCCCGAGCCCGACATTTTGAATGTTGAGGAGTTCAACGTGGTGAAGAAATATCGGAATGTTGTGGATGAACACAGGGTGGACGAGTACAAAAAGATGAGAACATTGGTCGAAGCCCATACCAGATGAAGGCAAAAATGCTATGATAAAATTCAAGGAAAAGGGCATCGGAATTCCAAGTGATAACAGGACTAGATTTCAAAGCCTTGAAATTAATTTCATGGCCTTGATATTGGATGTCAAGGCCTTGACATGCGTTTCAAAATTTCTTTGCTTTTTATTTAAAGGCCTTGAACTACGTTTGTGGGAAGTTTTGAAAACTTTGTTTTTGAATTGTGGGTATCTAATATTTTAACTCCCGTACTTAATTACTTTTCTCTTTTGTTGAAAGAAAATGGAGAAGAAATTATATGTGATGTTGATCCGACATTATTGCATTCTGTATTTTCGAAATATTTATTACATGCATATATCTAACGTTGAATGCAGGTACGATATTTGTTTTATCTTTCATCAAGGAGGAGATTGATAACTCCACCTTGTTTATGAATTGTTTTATGTAAATGATGGAAGACTTAACATATAAATGCGGTTTAATAAACTAACAAATATCATTTATATTTCTAGATTGCATGTCTTGGTTTGTTTGTTAAAATGTGTGTAGGGCCTTGAAAAGCATTACAAGGGAAGTACTCGGCTAAGGGGTTCGTTACAATACACACACATCTACAATAACCAAAAGAGAGAATCTAGGAGAAGATCTTCAAAAGCCAACTAAATCCTACAAGAAGATCTCAAACAAGAAGATCTCCAACGGCAAAGAAGATCTTGGTTCAAGTGAAGATTTTCAACGACCTTTTGAAGTGAGAAGATCTCGGCTGGATTGAAGATCCTCAACGGCCTCTCAAGAAGAAGATCTCAGATGGATTGAAGATTCTCAAACGGAAAATAAGAGAAGATCTATAAAAGACTTAACAAGAAGATCTTCAACGGCTATCAAGAGAAGACCTAGGGCTTGAGTTTGAAGATGAAGATCTTGCAACGGCTACTTCACAACAAAGATCTCGACAGCCAAGTAGCGTATTCTATGGAGAAATAGAAACGTTACAACGGCTAAGAAGATCTCCATAGAAGACTATATATAAATGAAGATGGTGATTGATGAACAAGAACAAGAGCTTACACGGATAAGAAACCAATTAGTCTTCAAGCGATCTTACGAGAACATCTTCATCGATCCAAAAGTTTATCTTTCTCTTAAGCTTACAATAGTTTACTTTCATAGTGTGAGATAAACACAAGAGCTCCATTTTCATATCTAGAGAGTGTTATAATCGAGTGTGTTACTCTGCGAAGTAACTAGGCTATTATTACTAGAATAGAGTTGACTAGATCGTATCATTGAGGCTACATTGAGAGAAGAAGGGAAGTTCTTCTAGGTTGTATCTAGGACTCACAAAAAACAGATAATAGATAGTTAGAATCCTAGGGTCGGAAACCCTAGGCGGAGAGTAGATTGTTAGGGCCGAACTTCGTAAACATATCGTCGTGTCGATCTTTTCTATTCCGCACATTCTATCGCTTATATTGTGACTAACAATCTTTTGCAGGTTTTAAAGTCAAGGCCTTGAAATCCATTTCAAAGCCTTGAGAAGCAGTTTTGTTACTATGCGCACAGATTGACTTCAAAGCCTTGAGATTGGTTTCAAAGCCTTAATATATGATATTGCAAAATGTTTCCATACTCTATTCAACCCCCCTTCTAGAGTACTTATATCCTTATTATTCAACTATTCGATTCTTCAATATGGAAAACAAAAGCGAAAGAAAGTGATACTTGTAATAACAAAAAATTTTAAACTCCGTTTAATACGGAATATAAATTGAATTCCGATCCAACAACCTTAATTCTTATATATATATAAACAACGATATTAAATTCGATCATTTTATGTGACCTTTATTCACATAAAATGATAACTTAAATAATCCCGTAAATAATTCCGTACTTTTAAAGGTTCCGGGCGAATAACTAGTATTATTTCAGCAATTGTTTTAAATCTTGAGCAGCCCAAGTTATGGGCCCAATTTTTGGCCGGCCCAAGTTGTTAGGAGAGAGCTGGCCAGTTTAACTCCTCAGCCTGGCCCACTCCTTTAATTTTGCCCTAATCCCTCCCTAATAAAGCTTAGCCTAAACTAAACGTTTCAGCCATTGCTATTTTCCTCTCTGCTCCCCTCCGCACGCACGCACAACAGGACCAAGACGAACATCGATGCCGGTACTACTAGGCAGCCGCAACCCGAGTCACCGACGACCCTCCACCGCCTTGCGCCGGGACCTGTGTCGTCCGTTTCCACCGGTGAGTAACGTCCCTTTCCCCTCCTCTCCGGGCACGTTAACCACCCTCCTAACGCTACTGTTGTTGCACAGGGGTGAAGCCACCAGCGCCGTCTCTTTCCGCTAGGTCCAGTCGCCGCCGGCACTGCTTCTGCAGTAGGTGAGCCGACCGATTATTTCCTTCCTCTTTCCCCTTCTTCCTCCCTTTGTTCCTTCGATTTCGAGTAGTAATGAACAGCGGGCTCGTCCTCTCCGGTTCCTACAAGGATTTGCAAAGAAGTAGAGTGTACATGTGGAAGTGAAGACGGGTCAGCGTATGAGCCAGCCCAAGATGCCCTGCTACGTCCAACCGTTGTAAAAAGACGGGTCTGAAGTATATATTTACTCAACGGGAGTTGAATAACCATCAGAGGTGGTGGCTAGAGTTGATCAAGGACTTCGACCTTGAGATTCTTTACCACCCCGGAAAGGCGAATGTGGTAGCTGACGCTTTGAGCCGGAAGACGCCTAGGGAGAGGGCGATAGCCCGGTTGACAGTACAGCCACAGTTGCAAAGAGACTTGGCTTGGTTGGAGATAGAGATTCAGTTTCCCGATACAGATAGTCAGTTGGCTACTTTGGAGTTACTTCCTGATTTGTTGGATGAGATCCGACAGAAGTAGGAGACTTGCCCGACTTTGATCAGGATCCGAGACAGGATGTCTCGAGATGAGGCCCCACAGTTCACTATTGGTGCTGATGGAGTGATAAGACGTCAAGACCGAGTTTGTGTGCCGTCAGACAGTGAGTTGAGACAGAGGATACTAGGTGAGGCTCATGCTACTCCATACTCAGTACATCTTGGAGCGCGTAAGATGTACAAGGATGTGAGACGGTCCTTTTGGTGGGGTGGTTTGAAGCCCGACGTGGTTCGGTATGTAGCTCAATGTGTGACCTGCCAGCAGGTCAAGATTGAGCAATGTAGGTCCGGAGGAGAGCTCCACCCACTTCCAGTACCACAGTGGAAGTGGGAGGATATATCTATGGATTTTGTCACAAGATTGAGGCTCAGTAGAGGTTTTGATGCTATTTGGATAGTGGTAGACCGTATGACGAAGACTGCACGTTTCATTCCAATTAAGGAAACGTGGCCGGTAAGTCGTCTAGCTGAGGAGTTCACTAGACACATTGTGAGACTTCATGGAGTACCGAGGACTATCGTCTCCGACAGACATGGACGTTTTACCTCGAGATTTTGGCAGCAGGTACATACTACTTTGAGGACGAGTCTCCACTTTACCACCGCTTACCACCCACAGACCGACAGTCAGTCTGAGAGGACTATCCAGACATTAGAGAACATGCTACGGGCTTGTATACTAGATTGGGGACATGTATAGCCAGATCATCTCCCACTGGTAAAGTTTTCGTATAACAACAGTTGGCACGCATCTATTGGGATGGCCCCTTATGAGGCTTTGTACGGGCGAAGATGTCGCACGCCATTATGCTGGGATGAGCCTAGCAGAGTTGATGGATTAGCTCCAGATCAGATTCAGGATGACATCGCTCGAATTGCCCTGATCCGAGAGAGGATGTTAGCAGCTCAGAGTCGTCAAAAGTCCTACGCCAACAAGAGGCATCGACCCTTGGAGTTTAGGGTGGGTGCTCAGGTGTGGTTGAGAGCGTCACCTACGAGAGGAGTCAGGCGTTTTGGAATTAAGGGGAAGCTGAGTCCCCGATATGTCGGGCAATTTGAGATCTTAGAGAGAGTTGGAGAGGTGGCTTACAGATTAGCACTACCGCCGAGACTAGAGGGTGTTCATCCGGTCTTCCATGTATCTCAGTTGAGAGAGTACATCCCGGATCCGAGACACGTCATCAGCCATGAGGATCTGATAGTTGAGCCTGACCATACATTTGTAGAGTACCCAGTAGCTGTCTTGGAGCGCAGTACTAGACGTCTGCGGTCCAAGGAGATACCTATGTTGAGGATCCAATGGTCTAGACGAGAAGCTGGTGAGGCTACTTGGGAGACCGAGGAGAGTATTAGACGTAATTATCCCGAGTTCTTTTCGGGGGTAGATGCCACTTTTGTATCGACGAGTTATTACTCGGATAGTGTGTTGTTTGACCATTCATGTTTTATATTGGATTGAGTAGTTGTGTGTTAATGTGATGTGTGTCTGAGTTCGATGATTGAGTAGTTGCATGATAGAAAACGGAAATTGTAAAAACTAAGTTGCACCAAGAAAATCATTTGTTTTGGTATATTACCCTAAGTTTAGGGACGAAACTTCTTTTAAGAGGGCACTGATGTAATAACCAAAAATTTTAAACTCCGTTTAATTCGGAATACAGATCGAATTCCGATCCGACAACCTTAATTCTTATATATATAAACAACGATATTAAATTCGATCATTTTATGTGACCTTGATTCACATAAAATGAAAACTTAAATAATCCCGTAAATAATTCCGTACTTTTAACGGTTCCGGGCGAATAACTAGTATTATTTCAGCAATTGTTTTAAATCTTGAGCAGCCCAAGTTATAGGCCCATTTTTCGGCCGGCCCAAGTTGTTAGGAGAGAGCTGGCCAGTTCAACTTCTCAGCCCGGCCCACTCCTCTAATTTTTCCCTAATCCCTCCCTAATAACGCTTAGCCTAAACTAAACGTTTCAGCCATTGCTGTTTTCCTCTCTGTGCCCTCCGCACGCACGCACAACAGTACCAAGACGAACATCGATGCTGGCACTACTAGGCAGCCGCAACCCGAGTCACCGACGACCCTCCACCGCCTTGCGCCAGGACCTGCGTCGTCCGTTTCCACCGGTGAGTAACGTCCCTTTCCTCTCCTCTCCAGGCACGTTAACTACCCTCCTAACGCTACTGCTGTTGCACAGGGGTGAAGCCACCAGCGCCGTCTCTTTCCGCTTGGTCCAGTCGCCGCCGGCACCGCTTTTGCAGTAGGTGAGCTGACCGATTATTTCCTTCCTCTTTCCCCTTCTTCCTCCCTTCGTTCCTTCGATTTCGAGTAGTAATGAACAAAGGGCTCGTCCTTTCCAGTTCCTGCAGGGATTTGCAAAGAAGTAGAGTGTACCTGTGGAAGTGAAGACGGGTCAGCGTACGAGCCAGCCCAAGACGCCCTGCTACGTCCAACCGCTGTAAAAAGACCGGACCATCGTGCACTGCGGTATGTATCGAGATAGAGTTGTGAGTTGTAGTGTGCGGAGTTTACATATGTGTGGGCATACGTATAAAGATGTTAGGCATACAGTAAACATATAATGGAATATGTAGAGATGGACAAGTTTAGTAGGAAGGGTTTAGTGTTGTGTGTATGGATGTGTAAGTATGTAGAGGAGTTTAGTGTGCCGAGAGTTTATATAGGTTTGTATATAGGTGCATATATGTATAGATAGATGTTTGGGCATATTATATAAGTGCGAGTTTGAGAGTTATGAAATTGTGTAGCTATATGTAAGTACCGAGTAGTTACGTAATTATACGAGTTGAAGGAAAAGTTAGGGTATGTACGTAAGTATATATACATGTAGAAGAGTAGAGTAGTAACCGGGAAAGAGGAGGAGTGTTGTTCTTTGACGGGTGGTTTCGAGTTTTAACTTATAACCTATAAGTAACTATCAGAGAGAAATAATTTATGGAAAACAAGTTCTAAAAGAAAATAGTAGGAGTTAAGAATAAACTTTGAGAATTTTCGGCACTAGGGGTAAAATAGCCTTTTTCCTTAAGAGAGCCTTTTTCCGTAATTCCTCTTCATGAGGTTATACATCTGGATGTGATTTTGATCCACATGCCTTGTTTGACAGGTGTTTGAGTACCACGAGTACGGACTGAGTTGAGATTTGGATAGAGTGTGATTTGATTCAGGTAAGTCCTTGCGACTTACTTAGCCAATTTTTGGATATTAGTTGGGTGATAATAGTGGTGTGTGTGCGATGTGTTTGATTACTATAATAACAACTTGTTAGGACGACCGTTGTTATTATGTTTTAAGGCCCAAGTGTATGTATAACGGGTCGTGACATCACTGCTCAGCTCTGACAGGAGACTGGGAAGTTCTCTATACCCAAACCAGGCAGGTACAAGGTGAGATGCATCGGATCCATTCCTGATGGTTACACGGGGGCGGAGGCGAGGTTTGGGAATCCCTCGTGTCATAAAATAAGTATCATTAGTAAGAGTGAATAACTTAAAGGAAGATAATAAATGGACTTGTTTGAAAGCATGATGGGTGTTTATTCTTTTATGTGTGTGTGCTATTATTATTCTCCTAATGATTGGATAACTAGCTAATGGTTTCTTTTGTTGTATTTTTAGATTTACCACAGGTTAGAACAACAGCTGAGTGATCCGGAAGTAGTGGTCAGCCGGGTCTTCGTACTCCTTAGAGTGGGGGTGTTAGGTTGTTGTTTGTCGTTCTTTCTTTTGTTAAGACAGTTGATCTTTTTCCCTTTGTTTAAGTAATATAGGCTGCTAGACCTTGTTGCATTCATCCCTTTAAAAGTACTATTTCATGAATTTCGGTTTTTCTTATTTGTGTCTTGTTGCAAGATCCTAGTAATATTATTGTCAAACTGAGGTTGGGACCCATTGTGAGGTCCTAACCAGTAACGTTCTGGGTTCTGAGAATTTGGGGTGTTACAACATGGTATCAGAGCTCTAGGTTGGCAACAATGGCACTTGAAATCTTTTGAAAGACCGAATAAGTATTAAGCAGAACCCGAAAGGGATCTGATTTTTAAAAAGGGAACTTTTGGTTTTCAAATGCAGGCATAGTCTGGTTGGGAATAGAAAAGTACGGCTGACCACCACTACTACCGCGGATCTCGGTATGATTAGTATGGACTTTAGGTTTTTACTGTAGTTGGACTTTTTAGCTAGTTTATAATTATAGTTGTTATTCCTCACGCAGATGGCACGTACTAGAGCTATGCTAGCTACTGGTCGAGGTAGAGATCGTCCACCTATCCCTCCAACTGGACCAGGTAGGGGAGATAGGACCCCAATAGTTAGAGGATGCGGCCGTGGAGGTAGACCTCCACTAGCATGAGGTAGTGATCGAGCTCCTCGAGAGGATCCACCAGCAGTGATCATGCCAGATGTTGGAGTGGAGGAGGTGGCTGAGAGTGTAGGTCCCGAGGTCAGGAATGAGCCCGTTGCTAGGTCTGGAGCGCAGAGAGCACGTTCGACGGAGTCAAGACGTGTTTATATTGGAGCATCTGAGTACAGAGTGTACCAAGCATACGTCGACCGTATGGAGGAGGCTGCTAGAACAGAGAGACTTACCCAGGTACCACCAGTACCGGCTAGGTCCGTTCAGGTGACACAGGGAGTGCCTCAGGTACCGGTTGTACCTGAGAGGAGAGTGGTGACTGATAGAGCTCCTACTGGGTCTAGAGCACCGAGGCCGGATGAGTGGTTGAAGGCTTTCAACTCTCAAAAGGTCCCCTCATTCAGTCGAGAGATAGGGTTAGAGGTGGAGCACTGGATTGGACAGGTAGAGACTGCACTATAGGCGATACGTTGCCCAGAGGATCAACAGGTGGCTTTGGTGCAGACATGTTTCACGGAGGATGCTCATTCCTGGTGGCGGACCATACGTAGTCGAGTCAGCAGTTGGGAGTAGATGAGGAGCATTGTTAGAGACAGATACTGCCCTGTCTTGTTGAGGAGAGAGAGGTTTCAGGACTTCATTGAGGCAGGATTTGAGGACAATCCGATTGCTGCTGCCATCAAGAAGTTCCAGAAGGAACTGACTCTACTTGGACCAGCTGCACCTCCTGAGGAGCAGCATGTGTATCTCTTTTCACAGAGATTGAGAGAGAGCACTCGTTCCTATCTGGCAGGATTTCGCTGTGAGACTCTATCAGATTATCAGGATAGGGCGTCTGCATATGAGAGAGATATGTAACGCCCCGTGTATTCGGGTGCATTCCGACTTCGTTTCCTTCTCCCTTCTATCGATTCGTTAGTAGCTAGAGTTATTATTTAAAGTATGTTTACTTTTAAAAAATATCTTTCCGGGTATTTATTTGTTTTGGTGTGCATATACATATTTTCCGTATTTTATTCGGAAAAGTCGGAAATTCCTGATCCGGAAAATCCCGTTCCGTATGTTTAATCGAGTTGATTAATTTAAAGCAGTTCTCTTTACTTTTTATTTTCTTTTTTTGTTTTTCTTTATTTTTCTTCCCTTCTCTCTCGTTTTTTTTTCTTTCTTTCCTTTTTGTACCTTCCTGCGTGTGGCGCCACGCTCAGCAGAGGAAGGCCAGAGGCCGACCCTTCGCGTCACGCCACAGCTGCCGACCCCTCGATCTCCTCGTCTACTGACTACGAGCCGGCCGTCTACCCTAGCTCGACCCTTCGATCCTCCCTCTCCCTCTACCTCCTAGTGCTCCCTTGTACCTCCATTCTCGATCTCCTCGTTTGCTTTTTGTACCTTCTTGCGTGTGCCATTTCGCCATTCTCTCAACTCACCTCTGTACCTCCATTCTCTTCTCGTTCTAGGCAGCAGCCGGCCTTAGCGCCGCCAAGAGGTCCGCCGGGAAGAGCAGAAGCCGCCGCCCGAACCGCCGGCACGGCACGGTGAGCGGCCGCTCCTCTCTCTCCCTCCTTACTTTCTTTCCTCCCTCTGTGTGACAGCTTGTGCCCTAATTTTTGTGTAGAAACCGCCGGAGTGGGCCGCCTCTAGCCGGAGTCTGGTCCGCCGCTAACCGCCGCCGGAGTCGCCGCCTGCACGCCGGCCTTCTCCTTTCCTCCGCCTGGGCAGCCGCCGGATTCCCTTGCCCTTCTCGTTCTTCTGGGTCGCGATAACAGTAGGTTGAAGAAGCGTGGTTTAATTACAATCTTTGCCCCTCTTTGTAATTAATTCGGTTTTGGCCCCAATTTATTGATAATTGCAGTTGTGACCCAATAACTTTGGAAAATGAACTTTTATGCCCTGTAGTGGATTATTAAAATTACGGAACCCTTAATTTTGTTGTAATTTGTGAGCCAACTCCATCACAAATTAATTTGGTGTCTTTGATGGTTTAAATCCGATTGTTGGATAAATTTGAAATTCGGTTTTACAATCAACTTTCCATTTTGGATATTTTGCCCGGAATTGGTTTTAACGAGTTTAACCTCGGTTTTGAAAAAACGGAGTTTTTATTGGAAAATCTTTATGCGCTAAACCTTCCTTTCAAAATTAGCGTTTAAGCTAATTTTGCTTAGTTTTGTTCTTAGGTCCGGAAGCGGCCGATAAAGGCCATCGAACTCGTTCTTGACTCCGTAGACCGTGCTTCACCTTAGATCTCGTGTGAGTAATTCTCCTTATTTAGTTCGGTAATGGTAGTATAACATGTTAGGTGAACTTAGCATAACGTAGAGCAAATGCCATGTAGTGGCCATGGACCATAGGTATTAGTGATTGGATTTTGAACTTGTTGAATTATCTTCTTTACGATCTTAGGATGATCCTCGAGATTATAGATTGGACCTAGCATGCTAGAGTTGGATCTCATATATATGTATATATGTTGGAGACTAGAAGTCCGAGAACTTCTAGCTTTTTAGTTGGTTATTGATAGTGCCTCGTTTGGCCAGGCTTTGAGCGTTTTCCCGCGGGAAGTTGAGAGTGGTTTATTCGAGTTACCTTGAGAGAGGTAAGTCTTCGGACTTACTTAGCTCGTATTCTCTGTATTAGTTTCAATGCGTGTTTGGTGGTGTGTGTTTATTGTTTATGTGTGTGTTTATTGCTTATGTTATAACATCTAAACCGGTAATAGGACCACCGACTTTATATGTTTATATTTGGCCCAAGTGTATGATAACGGGCGGTGACCACTATGTCCGGCCCAAAATGGGGATGGTCGGGAGGTGCCTTGCGACCAGTCCAACAGGTGATGCTGATTCGCATCTGGCCCAAACCTGTTTGGTGAAAGGGGACAAGGGTAGGATCCTTGTGATTTCCGTGCCACAACTAAATGGAAATTAGTAATGGAATAACTTAAAAAAAAAAAAAGATAATAAACCGGATTGTGTGTTTTGGAACATGTTGTGTGTTTATGATGCCTTATGTGTGTATGTGCCAATACCATGATTCTAATGCCTTGAATGCTAGCTAACGGTTTTATACCGATATTGTTGTAGATTGCCTTGCAGGTTAGGAAAGCGGCCGAGAGATCCAAAAGAGTGGGCAGCCGGGGTTCCGTACATTTTAGGAGTGGGTTTTGGTTGGAGTCGGGTTGTGTTTTATTCTTCGTTTATTATGTTGGTATGCCGTGTGTATGGCGTTTTGATCTTTGGTGTTGATTATCGGCTGAAGTCTTTTGTTGTTTTCCTTCGGGTTTCTTATCATTTGCATTAAAAGGAATTTTGGTTTGCCTTTATTTGTGCCATGTTGAAAGATCCGGTGAAATTGTTGTCAGGCTAAGGGTCGGGACCCATTGTGAGGTCCCAACCCGTAGCATCCCGAGTCCCGCGGATTCGGGGTGTTACAAAAGTGGTATCAGAGCCCTAGGTTGACAACAATGGCACTCGCAATCTTCTAAAGGCCGAATAAGGAATAAACAGAACCCCGCGGGTTCTGAGTTTTCGTTTTCAAAATCACATGCATGAGTCGGGGTAGAATGTACGGACCACCACTCCTTCCGTGGATCTCGGCAGCATAGTTTATTGGATTTTTAGTATATATATATATATATATAGATATGTGTAGTTATGTAGATATTTATCGTGGGCCTAGGATGTTTTTAGACTATTATTATATGTTATTTATAGTTATGGATGATTTAATTGATGTGTATCTTTGTGATTGTAAGTTGCATGATGAGCTGAATATATGCGTATAGTTATATATGTGGACGGTTATGTGTTATGGGACCTTATATTGATATATGCCTATATATATGTGGCATGATATGATCTTATTAGCTTTTGGACCTTGTATTGTTGTAATGGATTTCCCGATGTAATATATTAGTAGCAATGTGGACAGAGTACTTATATAGTCTTATATACGTATACTTATTATATATAGTAGCATATGGAGATATGAGACCTTTTAGTTAAGATGCTAGTATGATATCATCGCCCTTGGACGACGACGTTTGACATAGGATAGTGTACATACGAAGATGGGCATGTCAAGTTACCGTATTATCACGTTATGGCAAACACCCTGGCGAATCATTGGGCTCCTTTAGAGGATGTCCAAGCAATCCTATGAAGACTAAAGAGGACGTTAACGGCAAGGACAACCAAGTAGAAGGAACTTCGAGACAACTTCAACAAAACCAAAATGAAAGTTGTACAAGAAAAGGAAATGACATGAAGTTATGAGAGTGGTTCCGATGAAGCAATGATGGGCAACAATGAAGCTAATTTGAGACAACGAACTTAAAATTCTTCCAAGTGGCGTGCCGTTAAACCAAATAAACGTATCGAGAAGAAGAGAAGTACCTTCTAGCAAGGGTAGAAGTGGTATTTTATTAAGACGTAAAAGTTTTCCTTAGGCACTTCTAGACATGGGGGGCGGGACGAGAGGTGTGGATGAATCAATCACAAAATATTTAAGATATCGTAAGTTAAGCTTACGAAGTACCAATAAGTGAAGTGTCAACATTACTAAAGTTATGACAAGAAGGGCATGGTGGGGATTCACGTGGAGTTGACCGGTTTCCGTTATAATGATAAGGCTAAGAAACACGAAGAAGTAGGAAGTGTGTATAAATGATGATCCCAAGAAGACCAAAGACGAAACTAGGACTTTGATCGAGAGACTTAAGATACCAACCAAGAAGAACGCGAGTGGATGCTAGCTAGGGCTATACTATTTGGGAAGATGCACTTGAAAGACATCAAGGAAGAATGGTTAAGCCTATGAGAGGGAGTTATATGAAACAACAAGGCAAAGAAGATATAGTTACCTTATAAAGAAGAGGAAACATGGAATGAAGAAGGAACTAACGGAGTTTAGGTAGAGTACCCCGATGAGGGTAGCCTTCATGAGAATGGTAACATGGGAAGTGTAGTAGAATAGTAAGTCGTTGAAGGTCAGAGGCAAGTTAATCGGTGACAACTCAGAACACACAGGTGCGGGTTGACTATTGGTGAGTGTAGAGGGGATGAGTAAACAAGATTATGGGCATATAGAGGATCGACAAGAAGAGCTTAAAGTATTTGAGGTGGATCAAAGTCAATGGTAAGGAAGTACGTCGACAGAAGCGCATTTATCTTAAATCAAGTAATGTTAAATGAGTTCAAACAAGTAGCTATTACAAACCTCCCAGGGGAGGATGGAGATGACCCTTTGCGACCTTCTTAGGTTATGAGAACGGCATATGGGAGAACGACCCGGATTAGAAGTTTTAAGGTTTGATCATGGTAAAGGGAACTGATAGATCAAGAGGAAGGTGAGGTTTTCATTGCTTGTGGTGCGTAGACGGGAGTATAATAAGAGGATACATAGTATGTTTGTTCTAATAAAATAAATGGTATGTTTTTGCAAGCAA
This sequence comes from Fagopyrum homotropicum, assembly GCA_033239125.1. NCBI lineage: Eukaryota > Viridiplantae > Streptophyta > Magnoliopsida > Caryophyllales > Polygonaceae > Fagopyrum > Fagopyrum homotropicum. Next base: position 76,177,974 of record BSWB01000004.1, read on the forward strand.
AAGATGAGTCAGATGTTTCACACTCACACAAGAGAGCGATGGTGGTTATGGCGTGAAAGGGAGGACCTAGATTAGGGCAACGCTGCAAGCTTAGAGTTTATGATGTTAGTACCTGAAGATGTAATGAGTATGCTATTTCAATAGTTTTGGATGGGGAATTTCTTCTAGCATTATCCACGGGGATACGGGTATGGTTATGAAGTTGTTTAGGGAATATCGAGAGATGCATAAGGTGACCAACAAGAGTAGGAGAATATTGAAGTTTTGAAGTTTGACGTCGATATGATATGTACAAGAAGTACATGAAAGATCGAGGCTAGAGCCTCTGCGGTTGTTTGGCGTTACATAAGAAAGTGAAGTGTAAATTTCTACGCCTACTTGAAGAAAGGATGTCTATGGTGAAAGCTGATGTAGAATACGAGGAGTTCCTCCCCTAAGTTGGGATGTCATAGAAAGCAAAGAAGATTGTATCGAGTTGTTATAAGGTATGATCGAGTCTTGTAGTTAAGACCTTTGTGACTGAATACATGCGTGAAATCAAAAGATGTTACTATCGCCATCCCTTTGAAGTGAGAAGAGAGATTAAGTTGAAGTATTGCTTAACCAAGGCTTCAAGAGTGGGGAATTTAGAGCGAGTCTCTCGACTTTTATAGATGAAGATCTCTGAAAGAGGATGGTGAACATAGTAGCTACAAAAGGAGCAATACACGAGTTGAAGGACGTCACCCCAGTAAATCGGGGTGGACCACTTGTCAAGTGTTAAGACCAGGTTGGGTCGGTCATTACGATATGTGATGGGTAGAGAAAAGATAGAACCCGAGATAGAACGGATTCCAATGCTTGAGAATGTGAATTTTACGGCTAAGATTGATTTGGGTTCAACTCCCATTTCTAAGGCCCTGCACAAATGACATCAATAAATGATACCCGTAAGGATACTCGAATTGAGGATGCAATCAAAGGAGCAATTGCAATGACTTGTTGATAAAGGTTCATTAGAACCAATGCACTGCCATAGAGAACACCAGAAATTATCTTGAACTCTTGATTTGAAGTTATTATGAGAACACCAGAATTGTTATTTATATATTAAAAAAAAAAAAAGAGACAGAGAGTTCTCTCCAATTGAACATCGATTACCGTGATCTGAACAAGATAACAAAGAAGAACGAGTATCCCTCACCACGGATAGATGATCTACTCGATCGGTTACAAGGGTCAGTAGTCTCTTCTAAAATTGAGTTAAGGTCTGAATATTACCAATTGAGAATTCGAGACTGGATATTGCAAACATGACATTCCGGACAAACCATGGTCACTATGAGTTGTAGTGATTCCATATGAGCTTACTAATGCCCGGATAAGATATTTTGGTCTACTCTCGAAGAAGAGAGAAGTTGTATGACAAGTTTTCTCGGGATGGCAACCCCAAAGAGTGTGAAAGAAGTTACAAGTTTTCTTGGACGTGTTGGTCATTACCGGATTTGTGAAGAGATTCTCCAAGTAACACCATCTATGACTAACCTACTCCGGATGACAATGAAGTATTGAGTGAGAAGAAAATTGAAAAAAAAAAAAAAAAAAAAAAGGGGGAGGTGGTCGAGAGTTAAGAGAAGATTCCTTGGTACAACTGTTATGAATTACATCGAGGTATGAAGGGTTTGAAGTATACAAGTGATTCTTCAAGACAAAGTCTCGATTGAGCATTGAGGAGCGATGTAAAAGTAATAGCATACGTGTCTTGTGAGTATAAGCAGTGTGACGTAAAGTTCTTCCTTCATTACTTGGAACTTGCAACACGAATTGAGGAAACGTAACATGAAAGTTTAGTTTGATAAGAACCAAAGCCAACAATGTAAATTGGAAGTTCAATCTTCTTTGATAGAGAAATCAAAGAGAAACATCATGGAAATGATGTATTGAGAAAGACCCGAGAAGGAAGTTGAGTACCGCTATATCGGACCTTTTTGAGATCTTAGAGCGAGTTGAGAAAGTAGTTTACCGGTTGGTGTGGCCGCCAAGAGTCGAGGGTGATCACCCGGTGTTTCATGTGAATCAATCGAGAGAGTACATATATGGATCGAGACATGTTGTTGGTCATGAAGATCGAGTGGTAGACAAGGAACCGATGAGGCTAACTGGAAGACGTAGGATAATATCTTTGGTTGAGTTTGATGTTGAGCTAGTAGCATCGATAGGATCAACGGGTTAGACCTAGTTCTTCCCTTAAGTGAGTTGTGTATATATATGTGATGCTATATGTGGTTTTGGTGCCCCGTGTGGGAATGTGTTTTATGACCAGCTATATATATTGCGTTGGTGGTTAGGCAGTTCGTGTATATAGATTAGAAGGTCTAACCGTCTTAGTTTGAGAGTTCACACATCAGCCTTAGGGATCGAGAAGTTTGACGTATAGCAAGTTTCGGGACGAAACTTGTTTTTAGGGGGATCTAATGTAACGCCCCGTGTATTCGGGTGCATTCCGACTTCGTTTCCTTCTCCCTTCTATCGATTCGTTAGTAGCTAGAGTTATTATTTAAAGTATGTTTACTTTTAAAAAATATCTTTCCGGGTATTTATTTGTTTTGGTGTGCATATACATATTTTCCGTATTTTATTCGGAAAAGTCGGAAATTCCTGATCCGGAAAATCCCGTTCCGTATGTTTAATCGAGTTGATTATTTTAAAGCAGTTCTCTTTACTTTTTATTTTCTTTTTTTGTTTTTCTTTCTTTTTCTTCCCTTCTCTCTCTTTTTTTTTTCTTTCTTTCCTTTTTGTACCTTCCTGCGTGTGGCGCCACGCTCAGCAGAGGAAGGCCAGAGGCCGACCCTTCGCGTCACGCCACAGCTGCCGACCCCTCGATCTCCTCGTCTGCTGACTACGAGCCGGCCGTCTACCCTAGCTCGACCCTTCGATCCTCCCTCTCCCTCTACCTCCTAGTGCTCCCTTGTACCTCCATTCTCGATCTCCTCGTTTGCTTTTTGTACCTTCCTGCGTGTGCCATTTCGCCATTCTCTCAACTCACCTCTATACCTCCATTCTCTTCTCGTTCTGGGCAGCAGCCGGCCTTAGCGCCGCCAAGAGGTCCGCCGGGAAGAGCAGAAGCCGCCGCCCGAACCGCCGGCACGGCACGGTGAGCGGCCGCTCCTCTCTCTCCCTCCTTTCTTTCTTTCCTCCCTCTGTGTGACAGCTTGTGCCCTAATTTTTGTGTAGAAACCGCCGGAGTGAGCCGCCTCTAGCCGGAGTCTGGTCCGCCGCTAACCGCCGCCGGAGTCGCCGCCTGCACGCCGGCCTTCTCCTTTCCTCCGCCTGGGCAGCCGCCGGATTCCCTTGCCCTTCTCGTTCTTCTGGGTCGCGATAACAGTAGGTTGAAGAAGCGTGGTTTAATTACAATCTTTGCCCCTCTTTGTAATTAATTCGGTTTTGGCCCCAATTTATTGATAATTGCAGTTGTGACCCAATAACTTTGGAAAATGAACTTTTATGCCCTGTAGTGGATTATTAAAATTACGGAACCCTTAATTTTGTTGTAATTTGTGAGCCAACTCTATCACAAATTAATTTGGTGTCTTTGATGGTTTAAATCCGATTGTTGGATAAATTTGAAATTCGGTTTTACAATCAACTTTCCATTTTGGATATTTTGCCCGGAATTGGTTTTAACGAGTTTAACCTCGGTTTTGAAAAAACGGAGTTTTTATTGGAAAATCTTTATGCGCTAAACCTTCCTTTCAAAATTAGCGTTTAAGCTAATTTTGCTTAGTTTTGTTCTTAGGTCCGGAAGCGGCCGATAAAGGCCATCGAACTCGTTCTTGACTCCGTAGACCGTGCTTCACCTTAGATCTCGTGTGAGTAATTCTCCTTATTTAGTTCGGTAATGGTAGTATAACATGTTAGGTGAACTTAGCATAACGTAGAGCAAATGCCATGTAGTGGCCATGGACCATAGGTATTAGTGATTGGATTTTGAACTTGTTGAATTATCTTCTTTACGTTCTTAGGATGATCCTCGAGATTATAGATTGGACCTAGCATGCTAGAGTTGGATCTCATATATATGTATATATGTTGGAGACTAGAAGTCCGAGAACTTCTAGCTTTTTAGTTGGTTATTGATAGTGCCTCGTTTGGCCAGGCTTTGAGCGTTTTCCCGCGGGAAGTTGAGAGTGGTTTATTCGAGTTACCTTGAGAGAGGTAAGTCTTCGGACTTACTTAGCTCGTATTCTCTGTATTAGTTTCAATGCGTGTTTGGTGGTGTGTGTTTATTGTTTATGTGTGTGTTTATTGTTTATGTTATAACATCTAAACCGGTAATAGGACCACCGACTTTATATGTTTATATTTGGCCCAAGTGTATGATAACGGGCGGTGACCACTATGTCCGGCCCAAAATGGGGATGGTCGGGAGGTGCCTTGCGACCAGTCCAACAGGTGATGCTGATTCGCATCTGGCCCAAACCTGTTTGGTGAAAGGGGACAAGGGCGGGATCCTTGTGATTTCCGTGCCACAACTAAATGGAAATTAGTAATGGAATAACTTAAAAAAAAAAAGATAATAAACCGGATTGTGTGTTTTGGAACATGTTGTGTGTTTATGATGCCTTATGTGTGTATGTGCCAATACCATGATTCTAATGCCTTGACTGCTAGCTAACGGTTTTATACCGATATTGTTGTAGATTGCCTTGCAGGTTAGGAAAGCGGCCGAGAGATCCAGAAGAGTGGGCAGCCGGGGTTCCGTACATTTTAGGAGTGGGTTTTGGTTGGAGTCGGGTTGTGTTTTATTCTTCGTTTATTATGTTGGTATGCCGTGTGTATGGCGTTTTGATCTTTGGTGTTGATTATCGGCTGAAGTCTTTTGTTGTTTTCCTTCGGATTTCTTATCATTTGCATTAAAAGGAATTTTGGTTTGCCTTTATTTGTGCCATGTTGAAAGATCCGGTGAAATTGTTGTCAGGCTAAGGGTCGGGACCCATTGTGAGATCCCAACCCGTAGCATCCCGAGTCCCGCGGATTCGGGGTGTTACAAGATAGACCAGTCCAGAGGAGAGCTGCTCAGTCAGACAGGCCGAATAAGCGGCAGAGGACAGGATATGCTAGTGGTAGTACAAGAGTAGCTGTTTTTGGACGGGGACAAACTCAGAGGCGACATAGCCATACCGCTACTGGTCATACTTCAACTGGGGGTTTACTGCACCAACAACTGTAGTGGCTATGGACACATCCGATCGAACTGCACGAAGCCTTTAATGACCTGCTTCCAGTGCGGCAAGGTTGGACATAGGGTTGTATTCTGCCACCAGGGCAAGGCTCCATCTCAGCAGGGTTCTTCCCCTACAGGTCTATCGAGGAGTGTACAGAGGCAGCCACAATACCGAGCTCCGAGTCAGCAGCAGCAGTACCGGGCCCCAGGTCAGCAACAGTCTTACAAGGATCCAGGACACACATCTTAACAAAGCTCTATGCAGGGATCAGGTCGGGGCAAAGGACGTGGCAGTGTAGCTGATACTAGAGGAGTTCAGGCATATGTTTTTGAGCTGAGGAGTGCTGATCAGCTAGAGGCACCGACTACCACAGGTACGATCCAGATCTATGACTTACCCGTACGAGTTTTATTTGATACGGGTGCTACACACTCCTTCATATCTGATGCATGCGTAGATAGGTTGTCCTTAGCTACTGTAGAGGGGATACCTTTTATGATAGGCTTACCTGATGGGAGTAAGGTAAGAGGGACTAGAGAGATCTATGGATGTCCTGTTCGCATGGGTGATCGAGACTGACTAGTAAATTTTCTAGTCATGCCCTTAGCTCATGAGGATGTGATTTTAGGGATAGATTGGATGAAGTGACATGGAGCAGTCTTAGACATTGGTAGGAGGACAGTGACTGTTGCCACCGAGAGGGTCATAGAGTGATATTTCGAGGTTGGGACATCGGAAAGTCCGGCACAGTTATCAATGCAGTGAGAGCAGCGAGACTGATAGCACATGGTTGCGAGGCCTTCTGGTGTTATGCCATGAAGGAAAGCAAGAGCCTGACCATAGAGGAGATACCCGTTGCATGCAAGTTTGCAGAGGTATTCAGTGATGACTTGCCAGGACTACCCCCACAGAGAAGCGTTGACTTCAGCATTGAGTTAGAGCCGGACACGAGACCGATCTCGAAGGCCCCGTACCGTATGGCACCGATAGAGTTGCTTGAGTTGAAGAAGCAATTAGAGGAGTTAGCAGAGAAGGGCTTCATACGCCCTAGTATGTCTCCTTGGGGCGCGCCAATATTATTTGTGAAGAAGAAGGACGGATCGATGAGGTTGTTCATAGACTACAGAGAGTTGAACAAAGTCACTATCAAGAATGAATACCCACTGCCGCGCATAGATGATCTGTTGGACCAGTTGCATGGAGCGTCCGTGTTCTCGAGGATAGACTTGAGGTAAGGTTACCACCAGTTGAGGGTGAGAGATCAGGACATACCTAAGACTGTATTCACGACTAGGTATGGTCATTATGAGTTCGTAGTGATGCCATTTGGGCTCACTAATGCACCATCGGTGTTCATGGAGTTGATGAATGGGATATTCATTGACTTCTTAGACCAGTTTGTAGTGGTCTTCATTGACGACATCCTAGTTTACTCTAGGAGTCGAGATGAGCATGCCGGACACTTGAAGACAGTATTACAGATTCTGCAGGATAGCCAGCTGTATGCTAAGCTATCCAAGTGTGAGTTTTGGATGTCAGAGGTGGCTTTCCTAGGCCACGTGGTGACTGCTGAGGGTATAAAAGTCGATCCGGCGAAGATCGAGTCAATATCTTCTTGGCAACCTCCTAAGAATGCTAAGGAGGTTCGCAGCTTTCTAGGTTTGACAGGCTATTACCGCCGGTTTGTGGAAGGGTTCTCCTTGATTGCCCGACCACTTAATTGTCTTTTGAGGAAGACTACTCGGTTTGTCTAGTCTGAGCCGTGTCAACAGAGTTTTGAGGAGCTGAAGAGGAGATTGACGTCTGCTCCGATTTTAGCACAGCCTAAGGGTACCGATGACTTTGTGGTATACAGTGACGCATCCAAGCTAGGCTTGGGGTGTGTTTTGATGTAGAGAGGTAAGGTCATAGCCTATGCGTCTCGGCAGTTGAAGACATATGAGGAGAACTACCCCACACATGATCTAGAGTTGGCTGTAGTAGTCCATGCTCTTAAGATCTGGCGTCAATATCTCTATGGGGCGACATGTCAGATCTTCACAAACCATAAGAGTCTGAAGTATATATTCACTCAACGGGAGTTGAATAACCGTCAGAGGCGGTGGCTAGAGTTGATCAAGGACTTCGACCTTGAGATTCTTTACCACCCCGGAAAGGTGAATGTGGTAGCTGACGCTTTGAGCCGGAAGACGCCTAGGGAGAGGGCAATAGCCCGGTTGACAGTACAGCCATAGTTGCAGAGAGACTTGGCTTAGTTGGAGATAGAGATTTAGTTTCCCGATACAGATAGTCAGTTGGCTACTTTGGAGTTACTTCCTAATTTGTTGGATGAGATCCGACAGAAGCAAGAGACTTGCCCGACTTTGATCAGGATCCGAGACAGGATGTCTCGAGATGAGGCCCCACAGTTCACTATTGGTGCTGATGGAGTGATGAGACGTCAGGACCGCGTTTGTGTGCCGTCAGACAGTGAGTTGAGACAGAGGATACTAGGTGAGGCTCATGCTACTCCATACTCAGTACATCCTGGAGCTAGTAAGATGTACAAGGATGTGAGACGGTCCTTTTGGTGGGGTGGTTTGAAGCCCGACGTGGTTCGGTATGTAGCTTAGTGTGTGACCTACCAGCAGGTCAAGATTGAGCATCGTAGGCCCGGAGGAGAGCTCCATTCACTTCCAGTACCACAGTGGAAGTGGGAGAATATATCTATGGATTTTGTCATAAGATTGAGGCTCAGTAGAGGTTTTGATGCTATTTGGGTAGTGGTAGACCGTCTGACGAAGACCGCACGTTTCATTCCGATTAAGGAAATGTGGCCGGTAAGTCGTCTACTTGAGGAGTTCACCAGACACATTGTGAGACTCCATGGAGTACCGAGGACTATCGTCTCCGACAGACATGGAAGTTTTACCTCGAGATTTTGGCAGCAGGTACATAGTGCTTTGGGGACAAGTCTCCACTTTACCACCGCTTACCACCCACAAACCGACGGTCAGTCTGAGAGGACTATCCAGACATTAGAGGACATGCTACGGGCTTGTGTATTAGATTGGGGACAGGCATGGCCAGATTATCTCCCACTGGTAGAGTTTTCGTATAACAACAGTTGGCACGCATCTATTGGGATGGCCCCTTATGAGGCTTTGTACGGGCGAAGATGTCGCACGCCATTATACTGGGATGAGCCTAGCAGAGTTGATGGAGTAGCTCCAGATCAGATACAAGATGACATCGCTCGGATTGCGCTGATCCGAGAGAGGATGTTAGCAGCTCAGAGTCGTCAAAAGTCCTACGCCGACAAGAGGCGTCGACCCTTGGAGTTTAGGGTGGGTGCTCAGGTGTGGTTGAGAGTGTCACCTACGAGAGGAGTCAGGCGTTTTGGCATTAAGGGGAAGTTGAGTCCCCGATATGTCGGGAAATTTGTGATCTTAGAGAGAGTTGGAGAGGTGGCTTACAGATTAGCACTACCGCCGAGACTAGAGGGTGTCCATCCGGTCTTCCATGTATCGCAGTTGAGAGAGTACATCCCGGATCCGAGACACGTCATCAGCCATGAGGATCTGATAGTTGAGCCTGACCATACATTTGTAGAGTACCCAGTAGATGTCCTGGAGCGCAGTACTAGACGTCTGCGGTCCAAGGAGATACCTATGTTGAGGATCCAATGGTCTAGACGAGGAGCTGGTGAGGCTACTTGGGAGACCGAGGAGAGTATTAGACGTAATTATCCCGAGTTCTTTTTGGGGGTAGATGTCACTTTTGTATCGACGAGTTAGTACTCGGATAGTGTGTTGTTTGACCATTCATGTTTTATATTGGATTGAGTAGTTGTGTGTTAATGTGATGTGTGTCTGAGTTCGATGATTGAGTAGTTGCATGATAGAAAACGGAAATTGTAAAAACTAAGTTACACCAAGAAAATCATGTGTTTTGGTATATTATCCTAAGTTTAGGGACGAAACTTCTTTTAAGAGGGCACTGATGTAATAACCAAAAATTTTAAACTCCGTTTAATTCGGAATATAAATCGAATTCCGATCCGACAACCTTATATCTTATATATATAAACAATGATATTAAATTCGATCATTTTATGTGACCTTGATTCACATAAAATGATAACTTAAATAATCCCGTAAATAATTCCGTACTTTTAACGGTTCCAGGCGAATAACTAGTATTATTTCAACAATTGTTTTAAATCTTGAGCAGCCCAAGTTATGGGCCCAGTTTTCGGCCGGCCCAAGTTGTTAGGAGAGAGCTGGCCAGTTTAACTCCTCAGCCCGGCCCACTCCTCTAATTTTGCCCTTATCCATCCCTAATAACGCTTAGCCTAAACTAAATGTTTCAACCATTGCTGTTTTCCTCTCTGCGCCCTCCGCACGCACGCACAACGGGACCAAGACGAACATCGTCGCCGGCACTACCAGGCAGCCGCAACCCGAGTCACCGACGACCCTCCACCGCCTTGCGCCGGGACCTGCGTCGTCTGTTTCCACCGGTGAGTAACGTCCCTTCCCCTCCTCTCCGGGCATGTTAACCACCCTCCTAACGCTACTGATGTTGCACAGGGGTGAAGCCACCAACGCCGTCTCTTTCCGCTAGGTCCAGTCGCCGCCGTCACCGCTTCTGCAGTAGGTGAGCTGACCGATTATTTCCTTCCTCTTTCCCCTTCTTCCTCCCTTCGTTCCTTTGATATCGAGTAGTAATGAACAGCGGGCTCGTCCTCTCCGGTTCCTGCAGGGATTTGCAAAGAAGTAGAGTATACTTGTGGAAGTGAAGACGGGTCAGCGTATGAGCCAACCCAAGACGCCCTGCTACGTCCAACCGTTGTAAAAAGACCGGACCATCGTGCACTGCGGTATGTATCGAGATAGAGTTGTGAGTTGTAGTGTGCTGAGTTTACATATGTGTGGGTATACGTATAAAGATGTTAGGCATAAAGTAAACATATAATGGAATATGTAGAGATGGACAAGTTTAGTAGGAAGGGTTTAGTGTTGTGTGTATGGATGTGTAAGTATGTAGAGGAGTTTAGTGTGCCGAGAGTTTATATAGGTTTATATATAGGTGCATATATGTATAGATAGATGTTTGGGCATATTATATAAGTGCAAGTTTGAGAGTTATGAAATTATGTAGCTATATGTAAATACCGAGTAGTTACGTAATTATACGAGTTGAAGGAAAAGTTAGGGTATGTACGTTAGTATATATACATGTAGAAGAGTAGAGTAGTAACCGGGAAAGAGGAGGAGTGTTGTTCTTTGACGGGTGGTTTCGAGTTTTAACTTATAACCTATAAGTAACTATCAGAAAGAAACAATTTATGGAAAACAAGTTCTAAAAGAAAATAGTAGGAGTTAAGAATAAACTTTGAGAATTTTCGGCACTAGGGGTAAAATAGCCTTTATCCTTAAGAGAGCCTTTTTCCGTAATTCCTCTTCATGAGGTTATACATCTGGATGTGATTTTGATCCACATGCCTTGTTTGACAAGCGTTTGAGTACCACGAGTACGAACTGAGTTGAGATTTGGATAGAGTGTGATTTGATTCAGGTAAGTCCTTGCGACTTACTTAGCCAAATTTTGGATATTAGTTGGGTGATAATAGTGGTGTGTGTGCGATGTGTTTGATTACTATAATAACAACTTGTTAGGACGACCGTTGTTATTATGTATTAAGGCCCAAGTGTATGTATAACGGGCCGTGACATCACTGCCCAGCTCTGACAGGAGACTGGGAGGTTCTCTATACCCAGACCAGACAGGTACAAGGTGAGATGCATCGGATCCATTCCTGATGGTTACACGGGGGTGGAGGCGAGGTTTGAGAATCCCTCGTGTCACAAAATAAGTATCATTAGTAAGAGTGAATAACTTAAAGGAAGATAATAAATGGACTTGTTTGAAAGAATGATGGGTGTTTATTCTTTTATGTGTGTGTGCTATTATTATTCTCCTAATGTTTGGATAACTAGCTAATGGTTTCTTTTGTTGTGTTTTTGGATTTACCATAGGTTAGAACAGCAGCTGAGTGATCCGAAAGTAGTTGTCAGCCGGGTCTCCGTACTCCTTAGAGTGGGGGTGTTGGGTTGTTGTTTGTCGTTCTTTCTTTTGTTAAGACAGTTGATCTTTTTCCCTTTGTTTAAGTAATATAGGCTGCTAGACCTTGTTGCATTCATCCCTTTAAAAATACTATTTCATGAATTTCGGTTTTTCTTATTTGTGTCTTGTTCCAAGATCCTAGTAATATTGTTGTCAAACTGAGGTCGGGACCCATTGTGAGGTACTAACCAGTAACGTTCCGGGTTCTGAGAATTCGGGGTGTTACAATACTCAACTTGTTTTTACTTCAAGGAACAAAGAGAAAGGTATCCAAATACACAACAATATGTTCTTGATTCAAAATCCCAACTTACAACTTCAAATTTTCTCCCAAAAGCTCTCTCAAACACTCCTTTATTTCAAATGTCTTTTTTCTTCCAAAATGGACCTCCTTTGAGAAATGACAAGAATGGGGCTAAATGGGCACTCAAGGGGGACCATCAACCATCTTTCCAACTCTAACATCATGCCCCACTTTAAGAAAATGCAATGGCCGGCCTGCAAATTTAGAAAAGTTGGCATGGGGTTGTATAGACAACAAATCTTGGTCAAACTAGGCAGATATCGGGTGAGATTCTGGCCAATTTTAGGGTCGAGATTTTGAGGTCTTCAAGTTGACCTTCACACCATGGAAATCTTAGGTAGTGCAAAATCAGGAAATCTCAAGTGAGATTCTTTATTACACACCCGATATTCCACAGTGTTCTTTCTTTCTCCAATGCTTGATGCTTTGGTGGGTTTCTTTGCTTCCTTCGAGTCTCGAGCACACACCATTTCGAGGGTTGATCCTTATATGTGTTGATTAGGTCCAAAGTTCGGCGAAATACATGAGAAAATGACAAAAGCTTTCTATTCTAGAAGTATGAGCTAAATCAAGCAAAAATGTCACGAGTTAATGCTAATGTATGCAAAACAAAGGCAAAATCTACCTAAATGCATGCCTAAACTAACGTCATAAATCATATTATCAGAAAACGTCATCAACAAGGACTCCACTTCTTGTGCATGCTCCTTTGCTGTGGCCCTTGTGATGAATCCTTCACCATTGGCTTTGTGAGGACCATGAGATGATGGTGGTGATGTTCCCTCATCATTTTATGTTCTCTCCTCTTTTTACATACAAACAATCCACAAAAACTGTAAATTTGATTACCTCTTATATGGTGAATCGAGAATATGTGCTCTTATCGGCTCACCTTTGTAAAAATGAGAAGATATAAGAATACTTACAAATGGCTTACCTATTGGTGCAGAGGATGAAGGAAATCCTTATTTGTGTCGGGTGGAGATCTAACATCTTCTACTCGGGTTATGTGGAACGACGCCTTTCCATGACAAATGGTATTCCATTTTGTAGTATTTCCTCTATCACGTGGCATTTCTCCATAATCCAAAAAAGGATTCCATCAAATTTGGACGTCTTGATCGTATATTTGTGGGATCCTAGAACATGTAATCTTTCTAACCCTTACCACAAAAAGCTAATCCTTCTACTTTCTTCAAATAGTGGAGAAATCGTCTAATTTTCTCGCTCTTGCGGAGAATGAGAAATCCTTAAAAATGAACGAAGAGATCATTTACTCTTGTTTTGAGAACAAAGAATTGAGTATAAGAATAAACACTTCATCCATGAGAGCTAGAATACAAACCACAACGGAATCCAGGAAACGAGGTGCTCAACCAGCTTCTTGAATGAAGCTCTCTTCACTACTAGAAGTAATTGTATAACACATGTATTCCTTGTTTTTTTCTCAACTAGTATGTTTTGTTCCTCAACTAAACAAATCTATGTTTATTTTCCAATGAACCTATCTATCGTTCAAAACCTAAGTTGATTTATGTTTCTCTTCTAATGAGCATATCTATCATTCAAAAACTATCTAGCATTTAGAACTAACCTATCAGTTTACTAGTGATATACCTAACCATCTCCATATTCATGCTTTGCTTGTATAGTAGTAACATCCCTCTAGGATCCATTTGAACCCTACTTAATAGCCTATGCGATTTCGGAATATCATGTTGTAGGAAAGATTTTTTCTAAAGTACATGTGACTAATAAACTGCTCGGTTTTTGTATGAGTGATGCTCCTCCATTGAAAGCACGTGCTACCTTGTTATTGGCTGTTACTAGATAAAAAAATCATCAGTCTCCTAGGGTCTCCTCTTATGAAAAATCTATAACCAAGCATCTATAGAAATTTTTTCTATAGTGAGTGTTTGGTAGTAAATCTGAACAATAAAGCATCTTTGACTTTTGTTATTGTTTGTAGGAGGACCGTGGGTATATGCCATGTTTTGATATTTGGACTTTGATCTATGTTGTGAAAGAATTTTTAATTTGGCGTGTTATCTAATGAAGCAAATGAACTACATGGAAAACATAAATAATTATATGCAAATTAATATATTACTTGAATATTACAATGATTTTAATCCTGATTTTACTTCCATGTTACCTGTAGTAATCAAGGTTGTAACATCCGGAAATTTTATTTCCGGAAGTCGAGTTGTTTCCGACCTTCCCGTATTTGCGGCTTATTTCGCGCAGGCACATTTGCTGAGTACGAGTTTTAACGCAGAATGGGGTCCCTTTTTACTTTTCGGCCTTGGGAAGAGGAGTGAGGGGACAAGGGGCTATCCCTTAGATATCCCACCTCTTTTGTCAGCTCATTACTCTCTCCTCTCTTCCCCACTTTTCCTTTCACGTTCATTTCTTCTCCTTCCACTCCTCTCTCCCTTCTTGGTTGCTCTCACCTTCTTGTGCGTTGGAAGAGTTGGGTAGGAGTTGCAACTTGGGTATTCCGGATCTGTTGTGGTAAGTGATCTCCTTCCCTCTTCCTCTTGCTGCTTGTTTTCTCTTCTTCCTCTTCTCTTCACCTCCATGGCTATGAAGGAAGCTTTTGAAGGGAGATCTATCAAACCCTTACATGTCCCTTTCTTTAGCACGTTTAGGTCTTGGTGAGGAAGCTAGGACCTGGGGTAAAGGATTGGAGAAGGCCTAGCAAGAGAAGGAGGCACTAGGAGCAAAGAACTAGTCGAAGAAACGAAGAAGACAAAGTTTCTACTGCTCGACCACGGGGGCGGATCTACATAGGCGCGGGAGCGGATCAGGGCCACCGCAGGGGTGGCCACCAGGCGCAGGGGCGCCTCCAGGGTGCCGCTGGGGGCGGTGACAGCTTCCGCCGGGGCGCCAGCTTGCTTCCGCGGCTTCGTTTTCTTCACCAGTAGGTTCCTCCCTCCATTTCTCTTAGTCCCTTCCTTAAACCCTATGATGATACCTAGTAGAAGCATACTTAGGATGGATCTAGGACTTATGAGAATGCCATATAGTGGTTGCTATCCTTGGAGCCCTTAGGGCGGGATGAGAGTGATGATCTTGAATGGTTGAGCATGTTGAATTCTTCTAGGCTAGTGTGACTCTCCTAAGACCTTGATCATGTCCATATGTTGTATAGACTGTTGTGAGTTTCCCTTGCTTGTTGAGAGTGTCTTGAGTACCTTGGATCCTAGGATGCTTTTCCGAGTTTGAGAGTTGAGTGATCTTGCTTAGATCACTAGATAGAAGTCTATGACTTCATGAGTGTGGGCTTCTGTTGATGAGTGTATTCATGTATGAGCAGGTTGTGTAATTCCTCACTAAGGAAGCTAGAGTGTTGTGAGTTGAGAGAGGAGGTAAGTCTCCGGACTTACTTAGCCGTATTCGACGTATTAGATTCATTGTGTGTTCGGTGGTGTGTGTTTTATCGCTTTTGTTATATCTTATAAATCGGTAATAGGACCACCGACCTATATATTGTTTGGCCCAAGTGTATGATAACGGGCGGTGACATCACTGCCTAGCTCTTGCGAGAGCTAAGAGGTTCTCGGCGACTAGCCCGTGCTGGTTAGACGGTCGGAGGCATCCGAACCGTTCCATTTCCGGAAGAAGGGACCGAGGTGAGTTTCGGGAGATTCTCGTGTCACAAAAGAAGTTGAACTAGAATGGGATATGACCAAATAAATGAAGATAGATAAATGGATTTGTTTGTTGAGCATGATTATGTGATGTTATGAGATTTGAGTGTGTATGTGCCTTCACCATGTCTTTAATGCTTTGAATACAGCTAGCGGTTTTAAACCGCTTGTGTAGATGCCCCTAAAGTTAGGGAGGCCGCCGAGTGAGGTGGAGGAGTGGACATCCGAGGGTCACCGTACATCATAGGATGGGGGTGTTTTTGGGATTGTTTATCGTTATTAATTTTATGTTGGATTATGGATTGTTGTACGCTTCGGATTTACGCCTTGTGGAGTCTTTATGTTGTTTTGAGGACTCGCCTGAGTTTCCACGTTGTACCCCCTTTACTGTTTTCGTCTTATATACATTATAAACGTTTTGGAGTTTTACGCCTTTTATTTGTGCCATGTTAGAAAGGTCTGGTGAGATTGTTGTCAGGCTAAGGGTCGGGACCCACAGTATGGTCTCGCCCGTAGCATTCCGATATCCCGCAGATTTGGGGATGTTAGAAAGGTGGTGGAAGGCATCACGATCCAATGTCAAAGAACTTAAGAACGCGGTCAGAAGCAATAGGAATCAAATATCCATTTGTTCACTCCAAAAGGTGTGTGCAAGCTTTAAAATTTATAAACCAAGAAGTATGCTTGAACAATATGCAAACCCGTAGTGTACGGATCAATTGTAATAAAAGCAAGAATTCCAGGGATCGAACACAAGGACAATGGTGAAACAAAGCACGGAATTAGGTAGTCAAATGTTGCAAATAAACGCAATTAAAGCAATCAATGATGATATAAAGTCTGATAAAGGAAATGCGGATCTAGGGATTAAAGCATCTAGTTGTGGTTCCGACTCAAGATCTCAAAGGATAACGCGGACAAAGTTGAGGTTTGCAAAGGGAAGGTGTTTCTAAGGTGGGAACAGATTACCGGGTAAGTCTCACTACTCACTATCCCAAACAAAAGCTCCTATTACCTGTTAAGTCTCAAGGTACTAAGGAAAGGAACTACAATCTCAAACCAACACACCACCCAAGGGAATATAATCAACCTTTACCGGGTAAGTCTCAGGCTATCTCACAAAGATAGGATGAAGGCACACTCAAACCTCAATAAAGGATAAACCTTTATTACCAACACTGATGATCTTAGGTAAACAAACAAAGGAATCGCCGGGTAAGTCTCATCCTAGGTTTGTGTTGAACCAGGAAAGATATAATAAGAATAGGATTTGGCAATCTTTAACTTTTAACTCAAATAGGTTCAGGAAAAGGTTCACCTCGTTTAGTTATATTCCACCCCGGCCGAGATGTTCAATGACTGAGCGAGGTGTTCTAGGGTTAAGGTAAAGGCTTGAGCTTTCAGGGTCCTGTTGGGATTAAGATCATTCTATCATCGTCTTTCCCACAACCTTCAGCCAATCACCCTAGAATCGCATAAGAAACTTATCCAACAATCATCATGATAACAATAATCAAATTAATAGGAAAGGAATCAATATTCGAACAAGAAAATCTTAAGAAAAAGGTCTCAATAACTGAATCAAACAAGTAACAAACAAGCGTTCCTCCATCACAACTCAGCAAAGACAACAAACCAAAAGTAATCTAAGAAAGTCTTACAAACTCCTTCAAAAGCCAACTCCAACTATGATTCCTTCCTTCCTTGAACTTCAATCCGTCAATATTCCTTCAATTATTCCTTCAAACTCTCCAGAAATCCTTCAGAAAATCCTTGATCCGAAGATGGCTGAATTATGGAAAATCCAACCCTTCATAAAGGAGAATTATCTTCCAAAGATAAAATATCTTAAAAAGATAATTTCCTATAAAATATATCTCTATCTCTTAAAATAAATCAGCCAAAAATAATATCTTCCTTCCAGAAATCCAACAAAAAATATAAGATATTCTCCTTCCAAAAATAAAAGATCTCAGCCAAAAATAAAGATCTCGCCGGCAACAGGGTGTTCGCCTCGGTCGGGACGCTCCTCAAGATCACCTCGTCGAGGTGGTACTGTAGCTGACCAAGGTGAATCTCAACTGAATGTAGAATCTCTCGAATCTGGTCCAAAGTAAATCTTCTTAATCATTTCCATGCTTCCTGATATCTTCTTTAAGCTCCAGAATGTAGCTCCAATGACTCCTTAGTTTCCGTAGCTCCATTTTGGTCCAAAACATGCCATTTTACCTACAATTACAACGAAACTAGGTGTATACCTCGATTCTCGCAAAGGTAGACAAAACAAAAATATAATCAAAGAATATACATTCATACATGCAGATTTATGAAGATAAAACGTCTAAACTTGCCCCAAAATATAGACTATAATACATGCTATCACCAATCAACCAAAGGACTTGGTGAAAACCGAAACATTCCTTTTCATTCTTTTTTTGACTATTTGAATCTCTCTTTTTTTTCTTTTTTTATTCGAATATCTCTCTTTCTCTTTTTTGACTAGTTTTTTTCCCCTTTTTTCTTGAATCGAAAAGACCACTAAATGAACCGAACCGGGGCGGGTTCCTCTCCGGGTGAACCAGTGGTGACTTAAGAAGTATTGAACCATTCTACAAAAGGTGAACCGGGTGGGAGTACTATTCTTTTAGATTAGGGTTTTTTTGGGTAGGGGTTAGGGTTTAGGCTAGGGTTTTCCAACAACGTGTGCAAGGGTTTCCGAGAGAGGTGGCGATTGGGTTATTATTGGAGTGACCGCCGGCGGTCAAGGTGGTGTTGGTGGTTCCGGCGGGGTGGTGACGAAGGGGAGTAGTTTTAGGATTCTCGCGGTGGGTGGGTTGATGCCGATAGGAGTTCCTGGCGTTGGAAAGCTCCCGGTGATGGCTGGTGGTGTCAGGTAGAGAATGTGGTGGATGGTGGTGGTGGTGAGGTGGTGGTGGAGTGATGGTGGCGGCGGTGGCGGCGTGCTTACTCTAGTGGTAGAGTAAGGGGTTTGAGAGGCCTTAATTTAAGGCAACCGGAGGTGACAACGACGTTGGTGGTGCCGTGTGGAGCTACAATGTTTTGATGAGCTGATGAGGTTTCTGGCGGCGACTCTGTTGGTGGTGAAGATATCTTCGGTTATAGGCTACAAGATCCGGTTTTCTTGAACTATAAGTTCTAAGTCTTTTTATGGGCCCGGTTTTGTTCTCTAGTGATACTCTGATGTAGATGGTGGTGAAATGTTTTTATATTTTATTAAAGGCTACAAAATTCAATTAAAAGAATTAAAAAGTAGTAAATAAACAAGAGTAGTAGAAAACAAATTGAAAAGGTGAATGCTCCGGGGGACTTTTTTATGTTGGAACCTTGATGAAAGCTCCAAATTTTTTTTATAGGTTGATGTCGATGAACTCTAGCTCTAATACCACTTTGATGCGGGGTTTGTGAAGAGATGATTCCCGATCTTTCGACACCAATGACACTTCTCTATCCTTATTACATGGATCAAGCAAATGAGGGATAAATCTTAAAAGGGTGCGGAGGTTCGGATGAGGCTGGGTGGGAATGGGTGTATGATCCTATGGAAGAGGTGGATAGACAATTGAATAGATCAGATCGAACCCTAAGAAACAACTTGCAGCATACTATGTTTCATATAACCCTAACACAAAACCAATGAACGATCGTAGAACCCTTTCAATACAATCAATGTTATGCGTCAAGTTTACCAATCGACAATTGAAGAAGGCTTGTGAAATGAGAGAGAATATACCAAATTGTAGTCACAAGCAAAACAACCCAACAAGTCCTAGTTTATGGGGTGAAAAATATAATATTTTGGACCTAATTTAGCCACAAAAATCGAACAAGTCTTCATGGCTTGGTGGCGGGTCCGAGATGACATGTGTGGGCCAAGCTACTCGGTTGCATGTCGGGTTGGGTGAACTTTTATAGCGGGCGTGGTCATCATGAAGATATAGGGTGGGTCTTTACGTTGTATGGTTAGTCCCGGATGGTGATTTGTGGTGGGCCCTAGTTGGTGAGCTTGCATGGATAGCCCAAATTGGCGTTGCAAGGATGACCCAGGGAGGTACGTGTGCATGGCTAGCCTGGGTAGAGGATCTTGCATAGTTGGCCTGGTCCAAGGTAGACGTATGCATGTTTGATACATCGGTGGCCAATGTTCGAGTGAGCCAGGTTGGGTCCGACATGAGAAGAGTGCGTATGTGCCTCTTTTTGTAATTGCATGGTTGTGTTAGAAGATGTGTAGTTGTATGGTGAATGTCCTCTCTAATCTTGCATGAATGAGTTGGAAGATGTGTAGAGATGAGTCCAATATGCACGTGGTCACTGAAATTCTCCTTCTCCGGATATGTGCATGGTTGAGTAGGCTCTTGATAGCATGAAATATGACGATATTTTAGGCTCATGTTTTAGTTGTTTTCCCTTTCTTTTGTGTATGTGGATACAAGTTTGAAGCTTTTATGAGTTCATTCACATATTTTGTCGATATAGAGATCTACAGAAGCTTTGTTGTGTTTTTAGGTGAAAAAAGGCATAGATTGGAACATGAATGGAGTATATAGGAGTGATTGATCATTCTAGGCATCAAGGAGATGCATTGGAGAAGCCAAGGAAAGGATAGGAGTGGAAAGCTGTCGGGAACAAGAGATTTCATGCACGTTTTAAGCATTCCACGGTCATACATGAGTTTCTACGGTCGTGGTTTTAGAATTTCTTTTAATTCCAACCGTGGGAAACAAGATCGAGAGCAATAGAATGGTTCCACGGTTCATTCCATGGGCATGGAAAATTGCACTACGCCGTGATTCTTGTAATGGTTGCCACGTGTCATTTTGTAACGTCAACAACGGTTAATGGGCTTTTGTAACCCTATTTCCTCCTATAAGAAGGCTGAAGAAAGGAGAAAAACGGACGGCTTGCATCCAGTACATTTCGAGAGCATTGCTTAGAGAGATTCGGGAGATTCTAGTGCGTACAGGGAAGATTCGGAGAAGTACGCATTTCGAAGATTGCGTACTTGGGAAAATATCTTAGGGTTTCGATAGAAGACGGATTGACATCCCGTTCTTCCTTTGTTCTTGAGATTTGTGAGAGATTCTTACTCTATTCCGCATACATTGAACACAATTACAGATTTTTGGTTTATTAGAGATTGATTTCGGTATTTATCATTGAGGTTTCAAAGTCCTATCCTTTATTCCTCTCATATTTGATTATTGAATTTATGATGATGATTATTGGCTAAAAACCTTAAGCGTTTCTAAGGTGAAGGGTTGATAGTTGTGGCATAGATGATGATAGATTGAACCAAAACAGGTTGGGCCCTGAGAGTTGCGAGAAACCTCATCCTCGAGGCTTTCCACGGTCTATTCTTGAGTTCCACGGCCGTGGTTCTTCAAGATCTAGCCGTAGTTTTCCTCTGTCATACGTTCTTTGCTTTTGCTTTGATCCAAAGTTAAAGATTTGCCTTAACCTAGCCTTGGCTTCCCTTTTCTAGGTAGTAGTGAGACTCAACATCCTCTACTTTGGTTTCAAGTGTCACAACCTTAACCTTTTCAGTTTATCTTTGATTCCCTTGGATTTGGGCATGGGTATTTGAGAGTAATTCTTGTCCTTTGATCCTTTCTATACTGCAGCCTCAACAACCTTTATAGAGAGAACCTTTGGGTGAGACATATGGGTTTGGAACTTCACCATACATAACTTTACATTAAATATATCTTTGCAATCCCAACTCTGTCCTTATATCTTTAGAGTATCTTGAATCGACTGCCACGATTGGATATTCGGATCTTTAGAATCGTTGTTTTCTCAATTATTTGCAAAAGCTTTCTATTTTATTGCTCGATAACTTGTGGACTGAATTTATTCCCCCCAAATCCTTGAGTTCGATACTCTGGAATTCTTGCTTTACTACGCCGATCCGTACACTGCCGGTTCGCTTTGCTTTGATTTCAGTTTTATAAATTTTAAGACTTAGTGACTGACTGACGGTATTTCTATGGTCGTCTATACCCAATCAAAAGTAAATCCCATCTTAGCAATAAAACAAGTATAGTGGTTAAGTAAGGATCGAACCCAAGAGAGTTAAGGTGTTTTATTAGATGTAATTATCGATTATGGTAACAAGTAACAAAAAGGGGGGGGGGGATTTTGGTTGAATTGATGCACATAAAAGCTTATGAAAATGATTAATGCGACAAGACAATGATGGGTGAATCTACACTAGGTTGATTCTAAGCATGCAATTGCTACTTTGGTGAGTTCCTTTTACAAGTTTTCAAGTAATCTCCCGTCTCGATCATATATGTGTGTTGAGCCAACTGGCATCAACACAACTTAACATGTTAGTGTTCCGTAAACCTACAAGAACAATTAAAAAGTTAGCTTTCAAAAAAAGACTAAGGGATATAAAGAAAAGATTAAAACCGTTAAGCTTATCTTTATATTTGTGTTCCTTTTCTTTAAGTAATTACAACCCGTTATTACTTAAAGTTTACTACTAGATTAAAGACCCGAACCCGGAACCTATTAATCCTAGTTATTTGCATGCACTTTAGAACCTAAGGTGATCAATCTCAAGTAATAGTAAAACACGCAATTAGACAATGGAGATCAAGGAAACACAAAGCATTACTGAATAAAAACTTATATTAAAGAAAACTTACAACCAAAGTAACAACGCAGCTTCAAACCAACCCAATGTAGCAAGGGAGTTAGCAACTGATTACAAAAGTAGCAAGATAATCTAAATAGGAAAAGTGGATAATTTGTTGGCTAACAAGATGGATCATTCTAATAATCCAAAGACTATTTATACTACAAAAGACACTAAATAGGAGTAAATGACCGGCCCAAAACAACCACCTTTAATGCCATAAAGGTGGTGTAAACAGCCGAAGTAAAGCTTCTGACGTTAAACGGCAGGGGCGGCCTTCAGCTTCCCAGGGGCGGTGAAGGAAAAAACGCTTGATCTTCTTCATGGCCGCCAGGGCGGCTAGGCAATCCCGCAGGGGCGGATCTTCAAATGTCCGACCTTTCAACTTCCTGCCATTTCTAATGCCAAGCCTCTGGGGCGTCCCTATGTCAGAGTAGGGGCGGTGACACAACCTCTTCATCTTCTAGCTCCCAGGTTGAGGCGCAGGTGGGGGCGCAGTGGAAGGTGCAGGGGCGCTGGGATTCGTTTCTTCAGGGGAAGTCACCGTAGGGGCGCCAAGGAATGGTGCCGGGGCGGTGACACAGTTCATGGCTGGTGCTGGAGAAGGCGCAAGGAGTGCTCCGGAGTAAGGCGTCACCTGCAGGGGCGGTAACAAGGCTCCGCTGGGGCGGTGAGGCAACAGAAGCTTTGCTTCTTGAAGATCTTCACTCCTAAGTGCTTATAACTCCTTCCTTAGCTTTTTTTAGTCTTCTTCTTCTGGACCAAGGAGTTAGTAGCATAAACCGACACAAATGCAATAAAAAGACTCTAAAGACTATCCTAAATGATAGTTATTCCATCACCTATCAAACTCCCTATACTTAGACCTTTTACTCGTCCCGAGTAAAGCAAATGACAACAACTAGAGTCAAAGGCCTCAGGAAGCATGGGCAAGCAGAAAAGACAATGAAAACAAAAGAAAAGCCAAGAAAGAAAGAAGGAAAAGAGAGGAAATGTGAGAAAAAGGGAGAAACTACCATCCTTATTGCTCCAAGAGTGGCCTACCCAAACAACCTCCTTATGACTCCCCTTCTTATGTCGTCAAACGCCGGAAGGGAAACCTACACTCGGTGTCGCTCATTTTTCCAAGGCGCCCTTTCGGGTTTTCACCTTGCCCACTCTTCTTCTTTTGATGATCTCACTTGAACTCACATCCCTCAAGTCCAATTTTGCACCACCCTAAGGTTGGTCGAACTACCTTTTTTTTTTGCATAAACCGCCCTTT
This sequence comes from Fagopyrum homotropicum, assembly GCA_033239125.1. Lineage (NCBI taxonomy): Eukaryota > Viridiplantae > Streptophyta > Magnoliopsida > Caryophyllales > Polygonaceae > Fagopyrum > Fagopyrum homotropicum. The sequence continues at coordinate 76,201,168 of BSWB01000004.1, forward strand.
CGGGTTATCGGTTTATCCAAGAATTTTCTTTGGCTTTTTCTTTTTTTTTTTTGTTTTGTGAATTTCAATCTGAATTCAAATGCAAGACAAATCAAAACAACTCAAAAACTCAAATGATCTGTACAAGCAATGATAATTCCCTCCAACATACTTGAATATCACTTTGCTCTCAAAGTGGAAATGAGTCAAAGATAAATATGGGAAAGGGAAGAGAAGTGTACCACTCTGTGGGGTGGTCCAGATTGACCACCCGGACCCTCCTCCAGGTTGTAAGGAAAATGGCGGAAGAAGTGCTCCTGCCGGCGGTAGATGTCATCTATGCGGTCCTGCTGAGCTGTAATCCGACGACCAAAAGAGGTCTCAAAGCTGTCTTGCCAAGCCAGCTGCTGAGCCTCCATCTATTGCTGCTGGGCCGCCTGCCAAGCCTCCTGCAGCTGGTCAAAGTGGGAGGTCATGGAGGTGGCAAAGCTGGTCTGCCAACTCTGTTGCTGCTCCGGCATAGTCCGTTGGTAATCGGACTGCCATGTCCGGTGCTGGGTGGTCATAGCCGTCATCTGAGCCTGAAGGCTTGCAAGGGCCGGATACTCCTCTGGTGCCGCAATGGGCATCTCCTCGTCGTCTAGGATGGGCATGTGCTCCTCCTGATGAGCCCGGCTGGAGCTCGTGGCATGCCTCTCCATAATGGCCACTAGTGGCATCCTCGGCACGAAGGTATCTGACGGAATGTAGAGCTTGGAAAGCTCATCTCCTAATGGTAAAGTCCGAGGGAGGTAGGTGAGGTGGCTCCCATCTGCAAGGGAGATCCAAAATAGGTTCTCCCCGTCCCGCCGGAGGAGCTTGCACCTCCTAAGCATCTCCTCAGTGTAGAGAGGAGCCTCCAGCCCGTCCTCTAGCCCGGACAGGTCCATCACCTGTGAGGCGATCAAGGAGATCACCCCACCGCCGACAATGTCCCTCGGCTCGTCCCTCCTAATCCGCTTCAAAGCGGCAAGGAAGAGGGACGGTCAATCCATCACCTTCTCGCTCCTCGGAAGGCAGGAGTAGAGTAGTGGGAGGTCCTTGAGGGCGACCTTGTTTTCCTCTTTGTGTCTATAGAAGATACTCATGAGGATCTTTGAGATGAGCCTCAAGCTAGGGTGAGTGAGTTTGTTGGAGTACTCACCCCCAGCATAGAACTCTGACCCGGTAGTTGCCTGCCAGAACTCACACAGGTCTGGGGTCGGGACTGGATCCTACCAGTTTGCGGAGGGGTTGAGAGTTACCCCGAAGGCCTCTTGTAGATCGTTGTAATCAAGTGTGTATTTCACCTTATTGAACTTGAAGGTGAGGCCGATACACACATGGTCTTCCTTCTCCATTGTGAAGGTGGAGATGAGCTGTCTACTGAGCTCGGGATATGTTGGAGTACTCCTCTGTAGGAAGTCTCCAAGCCCAGCATTCGCCAAAAAGGATTGCATGCTCTCTAGCATGCCAAGCTTCTCCAAGGTAGGAATATGCAAAAATCGAGTTGCATACACAACTCGATCCTGCACAATCCTATAGTGCTCCTTCTCTACTTCGGACATCTTATATTTCCTTGGTGCTTCCATTCTTGAAGATGATTGAAGCAAAAGATTAGTAAATGTCGAAATAGGGAAAAGAAATCGACCTTTCTGGTGTGTTTTCCGCAGGGGCGGCTGAAGCAGGCGCAGGGGCGGTAAGGCGCAGGTGCGGGTGCTTGCAGGCGCGGGGGTGGGAGAAGTGCAGAAGCGATTTATGGGGAGCGATGGAAGTGGTGTTGTTGAGGCCGTTCCGGTGAATGCCTCGGTGGTTTAGTCGTCGCCAACGGTGTAGCAGAAGTGGAATGTATGGAGTGGGTGAGGATGAAGGTTGTAGGAATGTGAGAGAGTAAGGAGGTAGTTGGAGAGGGTGGCGCAGGGGCGTCGCGTGTGGTGGCTGGTTGTCGGAGGCGGCATAGGGGCGTCGGAGAGGTGGTTGGTGAGCAAAAGGACGGATGAGTGTGAGTGTGGTGTGAGGGAGTAGGGTTTGGAGGGATGTGCGTTTGGTGAAGAATGAGGGTGGGTGGGGTGTGGTAGGTGTAGGCATTTTTTCGAGATCCTTATTTTTTTTCTTTTCTGGGTAAACCCGTAGGGGCGGGTGCTTGTTGCCGCGAGGGCGGTGACAAGGGAGAGGGGCCATGCAGGCTCAGCGCCGGGGGCAGCGCCGAGGATGAGTGTCAAGGATGGCCGCCACAGGGGCGTAAGGATGTCACCGCAGGGGCGGTGACTGGCATGTTGCAGGCGCAGGCCCAGCGCGAGGGGCGGCGCTGGGCATGGGTGTCAACGCAGGGGCGGGGACACCGAGCTGCATGAGCGGTTTTCTTGACAGAGGCTCCTCTTCTTATTCCTTCAGGTTGCCTCCCAAGAAGCGCCTTTATTTTACGTCGTTGGCTCGACGTAAGATCTCTACTTCTCTGACTATGCTTCCTCTAGTACCATCTCGTCAATCGAATTGTTCTTGACTCCTTCAAGGTAAATCTTTAGCCTTTGTCCGTTTACCTTGAACACCTTGTGCGTTTGGGGATCATACAGATCCACAGCTCCGTGAGGGTATACTTCGGCTACCACAAACGGCCCTGTCCATCTCGAACGCAGCTTACCTACAAAGAGTTTCAAACGTGATTGAAAGAGAAGTACCTTATTACCTACCTTGAAGTCCTTCCGGAGAATGTTTCGGTCATGCCATGCTTTGGTCTTTTCTTTGTATGTGGTAGCATGATCATATGCATCTAGCCTCAGTTCCTCCAACTCGTGCAATTGGAGCTTCCGGAATTCTCCCATTTCCTCTATGTTCATATTACACTTCTGTACCGCCCACCAAGCTTTATGCTCTAGCTCCACCGGTAGGTGACAAGCTTTCCCAAACACGAGTCTAAAAGGAGACATCCCGATAGGAGTTTTGTAGGCTGTCCGATATGCCCATAGGGTTTCATTTAGTCTTGCACTTCAATCCTTCCGTCCGGGAGAAACTGTCTTTTCAAGGATGGTCTTTATTTCCCGGTTGGATACCTCAACTTGACAGTTTGTTTGTGGATGATAAGCTATTGATACTCTTTGGTGGACGTGGTACTTCTTAAGGAGAGACGTGATCGTCTTGTTGTAGAAATGGGTACCCCTATCACTGATTAAGGCTTTTGGAATTCCAAATCTTGCAAAGATATTTTCTTTAAGAAAAGCTACAACCACTTTTGAATCATCAGTTTGGGTGGCCTTTGCTTCCACCCACTTGGAAACATAGTCCACCGCAAGCAAAATATATGTGTGCCCGAATGAAGTAGGAAACGGCCCCATGAAATCAATTCCCCAAACGTCAAATATTTCGCAAAATATAAGAGAGGATTGGGGCATTTCATGTCTCCTTGAAAGATTTCCTACCCTTTGGCATTTATCACACACTTTGCAAGACGCAAAAGCGTCTCGAAAAATGTGTGGCCAAAAGAAGCCGGCATCCAAAACTTTTCATGCAGCTTTGTTTGCCCCAAAGTGCCCCCCACATGCTTCAGAATGACAGAAGGTTAGGACAGATTGTACCTCGTTGTCTGGAATGCAACGGCGAATTACTTGGTCACTGCAATGCTTCCAAAGGTAAGGATCGTCCCAAACGTAGTGTCGAGCTTCAGCTTTTACCTTCTCTCGTTGTGCCTTGGTGAAGTCTGGAGGGTATTCTTTCCTGACAATGAAGTTCACAATGTCAGCAAACCAAGGTTTAAAAGACTGGAGCTTAAGACAACCCTCTGTCGACAATTCCGCAGGGGCGCCTAGACTGAGCAGCAGGGGCGGCTGGTGTGAGGCGCGGGGGCTGTCACACAACAGAGAGTTGTGTAGAATGTATCGTCTGGAAAGCTTCCAGCTATCTCTTTTCCTATTCTTGGATCCTCCTCTCCTTTCACTAGTCTGCTCAAATGATCGGCCACTAGGTTCTCAGCCCCCTTCTTGTCCCTTATCTCTAGGTTAAACTCACTTAGAAGGAGCACCCATCGAATCAATTGTGGCTTTGCTTCCTTCTTCTCCATGAGGTACCTGAGAGCTGCATGGTCAGTGAAGATAGTTACCTTTACCCCACGTAGGTACTGCCTGAATTTCTCAAGGGCAAAAACCACCGCCAACATTTCCTTCTCGGTGGTGGTAATTCCTTTGCGCTCCATTGAGTGTCATGGACGCATAATGGATCACATGGGAAGCCCGTCCATTTTGTCCTAAGATGGCTCCAACGGCGTAATCACTGGCGTCACACATGATTTCAAACAGTTTCTCCCAATCCGGAGAACGAATGATTGGTGCGGTGGTAAGACATGCCTTCAACGTGTCGAAAGCTTTCTTGCAATTCTCATCCACTATGAAGGTGACATCTTTCTTGAGCAATTCACATAGGGGTGCCGAGATCTTTGAAAAATCTTTGATGAAACGTCGGTAAAAACCTGCATGACCAAGAAAAGATCGGATTTCCCGAACATTAGTAGGATAAGATAAATTTTGAATTACATCAACCTTTTCCCTATCTACCTCTATCCGTTTTAAGGATATTACATGTCCTCGCACAATTCCTTGTTCGACCATGAAATGACATTTTTCCGAATTAAGAACCAAATTGGTTTCAACACATTTTTCAAGAACAAGTTTTAATTGTCCTAAACATGCGTCAAAACTGTCTCCATGGACGGTAAAATCATCCATGAAGACTTCAATGAAATTTTCTATGTATTCGGAGAAAATACTTATCCTGCACCTTTGGAAGGTGCCGGGTGCGTTGCAAATTCCAAATGGCATTATGCGGAACGCAAAAGTACCAAATGGGCAAGTGAACGTCGTCTTTTCTTGATCTCCTGGTACGATGGCTTTTTGGAAATAGCCCGAATATCCATCCAGGAAACAGTAGTATTGATGACCTGCAAGACGTTCCAACATTTGATCAATAAAAGACAATGAGAAATGGTCTTTTCGCGTTACCTTGTTGAGCTTGTGGTAGTCAATGCGAACTCTCCATCCGGTTTGTATTTTGCTCGGGACCATCTCTCCATGTTGATTTTCCACCATGGTGATGCCTCCTTTCTTTGGAACTACTTGGGTTGGACTAACCCAAGTGCTATCCGAGATAGGGAAGATCATATCCGCTTGGAGGAGCTTCAACACTTCCTTTTTGACCACATCCATCATCGGCGGGTTCAACCTCCGTTGCGGTGGCCTAGAGGGTTTGGCTTCATCCTCAAGTAAGATCCTATGCATGCAAGTGGAAGGGCTTATCCCTTTGATGTCTGCAATGGTCCATCCAAGGGCCGTCTAATGCTCTTTTAGTACCTTCACCAACTTTTCTTCTTGACCGGTAGTCAACTTGTTGGAGATGATCACCGACAAGGTATTCTGCTCTCCAAGGAAAACGTACTTGAGGTGTGATGGAAGGTCCTTTAATTCTATTTCAGGTGTCTGCTGACCGAAGGTATTTATATGGTCGTCTATATCCAATCAAAAGTAAATCCCGACTTAGCACTAAGAACAAGTATAGTGATTAAGTAAGGGTCGAACCCAAGAGAGATAAGGTGTTTTAGATGCAATTATCGATTATAATGACAAATGACATGCGGGGGGGGGGGGTTGGTTGAATTGATGCACAAAAACTTATGAAAACAATTAATGCGACAAGTAAGACAATAATGGATGAATCTACACTAGGTTGATTCTAAGCATGCAATTGCTACTTTGTTGAGTTCCTTTTACAAGTTTTCAAGTAATCTCCTGTCTCGATCATATATATGTGTTGAGCCAACCGGCATGAACACAACTTAACAAGTTAAAGTTCCGTAAACCTACAGGAACAAATAACAGGTTAGCTTTCAAACGAAGACTAAGGGATATAAAGAGAAGATTAAAACGTTAACCTTATCTTTATATTTGTGTTCCTTTTCTTTAAGTAATCACAACCCGTTATTACTTAAAGTTGCTACTAGATTAAAGACCCGAACTCGGAACCTATTAATCCTAGTTGTTTGCATGCACTTTAGAACCTAAGGTGATCAATCTCAAGCAATAGTAAACATGCAATTTAGACAATGGAGATCAAGGAAATACAAAGTATTACTTAATGAAAACTTAGATTAAAAAGAACTTACAACCAAGGTAACAATGCAGTTTTAAACCAACCCAATGTAGAAAGGGAGTTAGCAACTCATTACAAGGGAGCAAGACAATCTAATTGGATAATTTGTTGACTAACTAGATGATAAGATGGATGATTCTAGCAATCAACCAAGACCTATTTATACTACAAAAGACACTAAATAGGAGTAAATGGCCGGCCCAAAACAGCCACCTTAAATGCCATAAAGGTGGTGTAAACAGCCGGAGTAAAGCTTCTGGCGTTAAACCGCAGGGGCATGTCACGCTCAGGATATGTGTGATACGCAATAGGATTTAAATTTATACTCGTTATATTTATCCTAACTCCTAGCAAACCCGCAGTGTACGGGACGTTTGTAGTAGGGATAGTATTCCGAGGTCGAACACAAAGACTAAGGTGAAATCGAGTCAAACAATGATCAAAGATAGTGTGAATCTAGACTAAGATAAGATGAGGAACAAAGAAAATGGAAAACGCAATGTTTTTGTTGGTTTTCGTGGTGATCAAGCAAAGATCACAAGTCAAGCAAGGTAATAAAACAACTAACAACTCAAGCTAGCAAACGAGTAAGTAACACAAAGCACAAGTATATGATCAAGAGAGAAAAGTAGATTCTAGAGGTCAAGATTTCCGGTTACGGCATCGGACTCAAGGTTCTAAAGATTCTTAGGATAAGCTGTGGTGTTTGGGAAAGAATGTTTCACTAATGGAAGCATTTACCGGGTAAGTCTCTCGCTTCACTAATCCCGCATCAAACTCCTATTACCGGGTAGGTCTCAAGGGGTTAGAGTAAGGAATTCCGCACAAACTAGATACTACTTAAGGATAACCCTCTCCTTACCGGGTAAGTCTCGGAATAGGGAAATCTCAAGCAAAAATCCTAGCACACTCGATCCAATAGCGGCTTATGAGGCTCGCTACTACCTAGAATTCATCTTCTAAGGTATCTAAGATCGGAAATCATCGGGTAGATCTCTTCCCTCACTTAGGTTGATAGCATTAGGTGATCCTAAGCTAAATTAGGCTTAATAAACACTAGGATTTAACAACCTAACACCCCAATCATACAGATTTATCAATTAAAGAGCAACAGAAGAATAAATCGGGCTGTTCTACACTAAATCGGCCGATCTATCATGAAGAACAGGGCGATTTTTCCAACTGGTTTGGGTTTCGTGCATACAAATCATCCAAAACTAACATATAAGTCCATTCTATCATCACCCTAGCCATAACCATCAATCCGTCACTCTAGAATCACAATAAACTAGCCAATAATATGCATACCAAGATCCAAAATCATCAATCAAGCATACATGGTGTTCATAGATGGATAATGAAAGATAAAGAAGCAAAATCAATAAATCCCAGCTGAATCTAAGTTGTAGCAAGACTTACAAACTCTTAAATGAAGATTCAAAACGTTCCTAACAACCCTTGCAATAGTTCTTCAATCCAAGATTACAAAAATCACTCAAAAGTCATTCAAAAACTCTTAAAATGGTATTCTTCTTCTTCCTTCAATCCTTGAGAGCTTTTCTTCTCCTCCAATCTTCTCCCAAAATTGGTGAGTTGTCAATGAGAGTGTGGGAGAGGAGAGATCTCAGCAACAACCTGCAAGACCACTTATATTCTCCACCAAGAGCAAGGCCGGACAAGAGATCGTGGGACACGTGGCTTAAGCTGTCAAAGGCCCAAAAATCGACCCATCAGATTAAATCGGCCAATTTATCTGCTAGCTGGTCCGATTTTCTTCAGCAGAGACATGTTATGATCGTTTAGCCATGAGTTGCTCCATTGCTTGCACCAATAGTGGTCTTTGTGTCCTTTGTTGCTCCAATTATGCTCCTCCAAAGCTTTGGATGTGTACCATCATGAGGCTTGGCCCTCTAATGTATCGGTTAATGTCCAAAAGACCCCCGAAATACCTACAAAGCAAACACAAGTCCGTATAGACGTCTATCTCGACAAAATACGTGAATTGAGTGCAAACGTCGCGAATTTGTGCTAAACCATGCATGAATGAGTGATGAATCTATCAAAATGATTACCTAAACCTAAGTCATAAATCGTGTTATCAAGGCGGCCTTCAGGAACCGCAGGGGCCGTTTAGGCAGAATCGGTTGATCTTCTTCAGAGCCGTTAGGGCGGCTACACAATTCCGCTGGGGCGGATTTTTAATGCATTTCAACGTCTGACCTTTTGCCTTCCAGACGTTTTGTGATGCCAAGCCCCGGGGCGTTCCTATTTCGACGCAGGGGCGGTGACACAACCTCTTCGTCTTCCAGCTCCCATGTTGAGGCGCAGGCAGTGCCGCAGTGGAAGGCGCAGGGGAGTTGGTCTTCGTTTCGTCAGTGGAGGACACCGCAGGTGCGCCAAGGAGTGGCGCAGGGGCGGTGACACGCTTCATGGTTGGCGCTAGTGAAGGTGCACGGAGCGCTCCAGTGGAAGACGTCATCCGCAGGGGCGGTTGCAAGGACCCGTTGGGGCGGTGAGGCAACACAAGCTTTGCTTCGTGATCGATCTTCACTCCTAGGTGCTTATAACTCCTTCTTTAGCTTCTTTTGATCTTCTTCTTCTGGACCAAGGAGTTAGTAGCATAAACCGATACTAATGCAATAAAAAGACTCTAAAAACTACCCTAATTGATAGTTAATCCATCACCTATCAAACTCCCCCATACTTAGACCTTTTACTCGTCCAGAGTAAAAACGAATGACATCAACTAGACTCAAAGGCCTCAGGAAGCATGAGTGAGCAGAAAGATAATGGAAAACAAGAGAAAATCCAAGAAAGAAAGAAGGAAAAGAGAGGAAATGTGAGAAAAAGAAATACTACCATCCGTATTGCTCCAAGAGTGACCTACCCGAACAACCTCCTTATGACTCCCCTTCTTATGTCGCCAAAACGCCGGAAGGGAAACCTACACTCGGTGTCGCTCATTTTGCCAAGGCGCCCTTTCGGGTTTTCACCTTGCCACTCTTCTTCTTTTCTCACTTTAACTCACATCCCTCAAGTCCAATTTTGCACCAACCTAAGGTTGGTCGGACTACCTTCTTTTTACCTAAACCGCCCTTTTGGGTTTTCGGTTTATCCAAGGATTTCCATGCCTTTTTTAACTTCTTTGGCTTCCTTTTTTTTAATAAAACTGAATTCAATAAAGCAAAGACAAATGCCAAAAACAACTCAATGAACTGTACAAGCAATGATATATCCCTCCCCCATACTTGAAGTACACTTTGTCCTCAAAATGGAAATGAGTCAAAGATAAATGTTGGAGAAGGGAAAGAAATGTACCCCTCATTGGGGTGGTCCGGATGGACCACCCGGACCCTCCTCTGGTGGGTAAGGGAAGTGGCGGAAGAAGTGCTCCTGCCGGCGGTAGATCTCATGAATGCGGTCCTGCTGGGCGGTCATCCAACTGCCAAAAGAGGTCTCAAAACTGGCCTGTCAAGCCAACTGCTAAGCCTCCAGCTGCTGCTACTGGGCTGCCTGCCAGGCCTCATGCCTCTGGTCAAAGTGTGAGGTCATGAAGGCGGCAAAACTGGTCTTCCAGCTCTGCTGCTACTCCAGCATAGTCCGCTGGTAATCGGACTGCCATGTCTGGTGTTGGGTCGTCATAGCCGCCATCTGAGCCTGAAGGCTCGCAAGGGTCGGGTCCTCCTCTGGTGCCTCCGTGGGCATCTCCTCCTCATCTGGGATGGGCAGGTGCTCCTCCGGATGATCCGGGCTAGAGCTGGCAGCATGCCTCTCCACAATGGTCACTAGTGGCCTCCTCGGCACGAAAGGATTTGCCGGAATGTAGAGCTCGGAGAGCTCACCTCCTAATGGTAAAGGCCGGGGGAGGTAGGTGAGGTGGCTCCCATCTGCAAGGGAGATCCAAAATAGGTTCTCCTCGTCTTGCCGGAGGAGCTTGCACCTCCTAAGCATCCCTCAGTGTAGAGAGGAGCCGCCATCTCATCCTCTAACTCGGATAGGTCCATCACTTGTGAGGCGATCAAAGAGATCACCCCACCGCCGACAATATGTCTCAGCTCATCCCTCCTGATCCGCTTCAAAGCGGCAAGGAAGAGAGAGGGCCAATCCATCACCTTCTCGCTCTGTGGAAGGCAGGAGTAGAGTAGTGGGAGGTCCTTGAGAGTGACCTTGTTTTCCTCTTTGTGTCCACAGAAGACACTCATGAGGATCTTTGAAATCAACCTCAAACTGGGGTGAGTGAGTTTGTTGGAGTACTCACCCCCAGCATGGAATTCCGACCCGGTAGCTACTTGCAAAAACTCACATAGGTCCGGGGCCGGGATTGGATCCCACCAGTTTACAAAGGGGTTTAGAGACACCCCAAAGGCCTCTCTTAGATCGGTGTAGTCGAGAGTGTATTTCACCTTGTTGAACTTGAAGGTGAGGCCGATACACACATGGTCTTCCTTCTCCATTGTGAAAGTGGAGATAAACTATCTGCTGAGCTCGGGATATGTTGGAGCACTTTTCTAGAGGAAGTCTCCAAGCCCGGCATTCGCCAAAAACGCTTGCATGCTCTCTAGCATGCCTAGTTTCTCCAAAGTCAGAATGTGCAAAAATCAAGTTGCATACACAACTCGATCCTGCACAATCCTATAACGCTCCTTCTCTGTGTCGGTCATCTTGTATTTCCTTGGGGCTTCCATTCTTGAAAGTAATTGAAGCAAAGGATTAGCAAATGTCAAAATAAGGGAAAGAAAACGACCTTTCTGCTGTGATTTCTGCAGGGGCGGCTGTGCAGGCGCAGGGGTGGTGAGGCGCAGGGGCGGATGCTTGCAGCCGCAGGTGCGGGAGAAGTGCAGAGGCGATTTTTGAGGAGCGATGGAAAGGGTGTTACTGAGGTTGCTCCGGTGACGTCCTTGGTGGTGTAGCCTCGCCGGTGGTGTAAATGGAGTGGAATGTGTGAAGTGGGTGAGGAGGAAGGCTGTAGGGCTGTGAGAGAGTACAGGGGTAGTGGGAGAAGGTGGTGCAGGGGCATTTCGACTGGTGGCTAGCTGTCGGAGGCGGCGAAGGGGCGTCGGCGAGATTGTTGGTGGGCAGAGGGCGCAGGGGCGTTGAGGGTGTTTCTGAAGGAGGGGAGTTTGGAGGGTTTGTGGTTGGTGAAGAAGGTTGGTGGGTTATGCATGGTAGGTGTAGGCGTTTTTCGAGATCCTCTTTTTTTTCTTTTCTGGGTAAACCTGCAGGGGCGGGAGAGTTTTGCCGCTGAGGCGGCGACAAGGGAGAGGGGCACGCAGGCCCAGCGCCGGGGGCGGCACTGGGAATTCGTGTCAGGGATGGCCGCCACAGGGGGCGTGGGGATATCACCGCGGGGCGATGACAGGCGTGTTGCAGGCGCGGGCCCAGCGTCGGGGGCGGCGCTGGCCATGAGTGTCACCGCAGGGGCGGGGATGCATAGCCGCAGGGGCGGTTTCTTGACAGAAGCTCCTCTTCTTATTCCTTCGGGTTGCCTCCCGAGAAGCGCCTTTGTTTTACGTCGTTGGCTCGGCGTATGATCTCTACTTCTCTAATTGTGCCTCCTCTAGTACCATCTCGTCAATCGGATCCTTCTTGACTCCTACAAGGTAAAGCTTTAGCCTTTGTCCGTTCACCTTAAACACCTTGTGCGTTTGGGGATCATAGAGATCCACAGCCCCGTGAGGGTATACTTCGGCTACTATGAACGGCTCTATCCATCTCGAACGTAGCTTACCTGCAAAGAGTTTAAAACGGGATTGAAAGAGAAGTACCTTATTACCTACCTTGAAGTCTTTCCAGAGAATGTTCCGGTCATGCCATGCTTTGGTCTTTTCTTTGTATGTGGTAGCATGGTCATATGCATCTAGCCTCAGTTCCTCCAACTCTTACAATTGGAGCTTCCGAAATTCTCCCACTTCTTCTATGTTCATGTTGCACTTCTTTACCGCCCACCAAGCTTTGTGCTCTAACTCCACCGGTAGGTGGCAAGCTTTCCCAAACACGAGACTAAAAGGAGACATTCCGATAGGAGTTTTGTAGGCTGTCCGATATGCCCATAGGGCGTCATTTAGCCTTGCACTCCAATCCTTCCGCCCGGGAGAAACTGTCTTTTCAAGGATGGTCTTTATTTCCCGGTTGGACACCTCAGCTTGGCCGTTTGTTTGTGGATGATAAGTTGTTGATACTCTTTGGTGAACATGGTACTTCTTAAGGAGAGTCGTGATCGTCTTGTTGCAAAAATGGGTACCCCTATCACTGATTAAGGCTTTTGGGATTCCAAATCTTGCAAAGATATTTTCCTTCAGAAAAGCTGCAACTACTTTCTAATCATCAGTTTTGGTGGCCTTTGCCTCCACCCACTTGGAAACATAGTCCACCGCAAGCAAGATATATGTGTTCCCGAATGAAGTAGGAAACGGCCCCATGAAATCAATTCCCTAAACATCAAATATTTCACAAAATATAAGAGAGGATTGGGGCATTTCATGTCTCCTTGAAAGATTTCCTACCGTTTGGCATCTATCGCACACTTTACAAAATGCAAAAGCGTCTCAAAAAATGTGTGGCCAAAAGAAACCAGCATCCAAAACTTTTCTTGCAGTTTTGTTTGCCCCAAAGTGCCCCCCACATGCTTCAGAATGACAGAAAGTTAGGACGGATTGTACCTCACTGCCCGGAATGCAACGCCGGATCACTTGGTCACTACAATGCTTCCAAAGGTAAGGATCGTCCCACACGTAGTGTCGAGCTTCAGCTTTTACTTTCTCTCGTTGTGCCTTGGTGAAGTCTGGAGGGTACTCCTTCCTGACAATGAAATTCACAATGTCAACAAACCAAGGCTTAAAAGATTAAAGCTTAAGACAAACCTCTGTCGACAATTCCGCCGTGGTGCCTAGACTGAGCCGCAGGGGCGGCTGGTGTGAGGCGCGGTGGCGGTTACACAACAGAGAGTTGTGTAGAATGTATCGTTTGGAAAGCTTCAGGCTATCTCTCTTTTTTCTGTATCTTCCTCCTCTTGCACTAGTCAGCTCAAGTGATCGGCCACCAGGTTCTCAGCTCCATTCTTGCCCCTTATTTCTAGGTTAAACTCACTTAGAAGAATCACCCAACGGATCAATCGTGGCTTTGCCTCCTTCTTTGCCATGAGGTACCTAAGATCTGCATGGTCAGTGATGATAATCACCTTTACCCCAAGTAGGTATTGCCGGAATTTCGCAAAGGCAAAAACCACCGCTAACATCTCCTTCTCGGTGGTAGAGTAATTCCTTTGTGCTCCATTGAGTGTCATAGACGCATAATGGATTACATAGGAGGCCCGTCCGTCTTTTTGTCCTAAGACAGCGCCGACGGCGTAGTCACTGGCGTCACACAGGATTTCCAAAGGTTTCTCCCAATCCGGAGAACGGATGATTGGTGCGGTGGTGAAACATGCCTTCAAAGTGTCGAAAGCCTTCTTGCAATCCTCATCCACTATGAAGGTGACATCTTTATTGAGCAATTCACACAGGGGTGCTGAGATCTTTGAAAAATCTTTGATGAACCGCCGGTAGAAACCTGCATGACCAAGAAAAGATCGGATTTCCCGAATATTAGTAGGATAAGGTAAATTTTGAATGACATCAACCTTTACCTTATCTACCTCTATCCCTTTTGAGGATATTACATGTCCTAGAACGATTCCTTGTTCAACCATGAAATGACATTTTTCCGAATTAAGAACTAAATTGGTTTCAACACATTTTTCAAGAACAAGTTTTAAATGTCCTAAACATGCGTCAAAACTGTCTCCATGGACGGTAAAATCATCCATGAAGACTTCAATGAAATTTTCTATGTATTCGGAGAAAATACTTATCATGCACCGTTGAAAGGTGCCTAGTGCATTGCAAAGTCCAAATGGCATTCTACGATATGCAAAAGTGTCAAATGGGCAAGTGAACGTTGTCTTCTCTTGATCTTCTGGTACGATGGCTATTTGGAAATAGCGCGAATATCCATCCAGAAAACAGTAGTATTGATGACCTGCAAGACGTTCCAACATTTGATCAATAAAAGGTAATGGGAAATGGTCTTTTCGTGTTACCTTATTGAGCTTGCGGTAGTCAATGCAAACCCTCCATCCGGTTTGTGTTTTGCTTAGGACCATCTCTCTGTGTTGATTTTCCACCATAGTGAGCCTCCCTTCTTTGGAACAACTTGGGTTGGGCTAACCCAAGTACTATCCGAAATAGGAAAGATCATATCCGCTTGTAGGAGCTTCAACACTTCCTTTTTGACCACATCCATCATTGGTGGGTTCAACCTCCTTTGAGGTTGCCTAGAGGGCTTGGCTTCATCCTCAAGTAAAATTCTATGCATGCAAGTGGAAGGGCTTATTCCTTTGATGTCCGCAATAGTCCATCCAAGGGCCGTCTTGTGCTCCTTTAGTACTTTCACCAACTTGTCTTCTTGTCCGGTGGTCAATTTGTTGGAGATAATCACTGGCAAGGTATTGTGTGCTCCAAGGAAAACGTACTTGAGATGTGACGGAAGGTCCTTCAATTCTATTTCAGGTGTCTGGACTATGGACGGAACAAGCTTCTCGCTTGGGGTTAGTAAAGTGGGCCCAATGGCCAAATTGGAGATAGGTATCCTTTTATGCCCATCTAATTGGGCTAGGACCTCTTTCATGCCAGATGTTAACACATAATCTGATTTGAAACCACCAATGTCATGCTCAATCACATTTCTTATTTCATCCATGATAGGTGATGGAATCACTATCATTTAGGGTAGTTTTTAGAATCTTTTTATTACATTAGCGTCAGTTTATGCTACTAACTCCTTGGTCCAGAAGAAGAAGATCAAATGAAGCTAAAGAAGGAGTTATAAGCACTTAGGAGTGAAGATCGATCACAAAGCAAAGCTTTTGCTGCCTTACCGCCCCTGCGGGTCCTTGCAGCCGCCCTTGCGGTGACTTGTCTTGACGAGACACAGACCAGCTCCACTGCGCCCTGCCTGCGCCTCGCCTTGGGAGCTGGAAGGTGAAGAGTCTGTGTCACCGCCCCTGTGTTGGCCTTAAGGTGCCCCAACGCCTTGACATCCGAAACGTCAAGAAGGCGAAAGGTTAGACGTTGAAGTGCATTAAAGATCCGCCCCAACGGAGTTGTGTAGCCACCCCAGCGGTTCTGAAGAAGATCAACCGATTCTTCCTAAACCGCCCCTTTGGTTCCTCAAGGCCGCCCCTGCGGTGTAATCCCAAAAGCTTTACTCCGGCTGTTTACACCACCTTTATGGCATTAAAGGTGGTTGTTTTAGGCCGGCTATTTACTCCTAATTAAGTGTCTTTTGTAGTATAAATAGTCCATGGCTGATTGCTAGAATCATCCATCCTTTTTCCCCACAAAATCCATTTTAGACTTGAGTTTTCCATTGTAATGAGTTGTTAACTCCCTTGCCACATTGTGTTGGTTTGAAGCCGCTTTGTTACTTTGGTTGTAAGTTCTTTTTATTATAAGTTTATATTCAGTAATGCTTTGTGTTTCCTTGATCTTCATGTTTAATTACATGTTAACTATTGCTTGAGATTGATCACCTTAGGTTCTAAAGTGCATGTAAACAACTAGGATTAACAGGTTCCGGGTTCGGGTCTTTAATCTAGTTGCAACTTTAAGTAATAACGGGTTGTAATTACTTAAGGAAAAGGAACACAAATATAAAGATAAGTTTAACGGTTTTAATCTTCTCTTTATATCCCTTAGTCTTTGTTTGAATGCTAACTTGTTATTTGTTCTTGTAGGTTTACGGAACTTTAATAAGTTAAGTTGTGTTGATGCCGTTTGGCTCAACACATATGTATGATCGAGACGGGAGATTACTTAAAATTTTATAAAAGGAACGCACCAAAGTAGCAATTGCATGCTTAGAATCAACCTAGTGTAGATTCATCCATTATTGTCTTAATTGTCGCATTAATCGTTTTCATAAGTTTTTGTGCATCAATTCAACCAAACTCCCCCCCCCCCCCCCTCCCCCTTTGTGTCACTTGTCATGATAATCGATAATTGCATCTAAAACACCTTAACTCTCTTGGGTTCGACCCTTACTTAATCACTATACTTGTTTTTTTAGTGCTAAGTCGGGATTTACTTTTGATTGGATACACATAGAAATACCTCTAGTCAAATTTTGGCGCCATTGTCGGGGAGTTTTTGTGTTTTATTGTTATTATTGATTATTGGTTTGAACCATTTTTATGGTTCAAACCCGTGCTACTAATTCCGGCTTTGCTTCTTTTGATCCAGAAATTGAGAGAACGCACATCCGGCAACGAAGACAACAACAACTACAACAAGAGATGGCTGACCGTACTCTTCGTCAACTTACGCAGCCCACTTTGGCTCAAAACCCTCTTGCGGTCGCTATATCGGCACTAGGGGAAGGAGCCAACTTTGAGCTCAAACCGGGCCTCATTCACTTGCTTCCATCCTTCCATGGGCTAAGTGGAGAAGACCCCATCAAGCACCTTGGGAAGTTCCACACCGTTTGTATGAGCATGAAGCCGGCCAACATTACCGAAGCACAGATCAAGATGAGGGCATTCGTCTTTACACTCAAAGATTCGGCGGATGATAGGTGTTACCACCTTCTATCCGGGAATATTGACACTTGGGAGAACCTTCACAAAGCGTTCATGGAGAAATACTTTCCAGCTAAAAAGGCCAATAGCTTGAAGAAAGCTATAAGCAACATCGAGCAAGAGGCAACCGAAACTCTCTACGAGTACTTCGAAAGGTTTGCACGCCTCCGATCCAGCTGTCCTTTTCACGGATATTCCACTCAAGATCTAGTCTTGTACTTGTACAATGGCTTGCTAGACAATGAAAGGAGGATCTTCGATGCGGCTTGCGGAGGTAATATTCTTAACTCTACTCCTGACCTTGCTTTGGAAAAGATACAGGAACTAGCGGAAGGAACTCGGAACTTTGAAAGGACCCCGGCTAAGAAAGGAGTTCATGTTGTGAGTTCCGGGAAGAGCGAGATTTCTACCGAGCTAGCGGAATTGAAGGAAATGGTGAAGAGGCTAACACTTATGGGAACACCGCAACACCCCAAAGCTTGTGGAGTTTGTACTGACCCGTATTATCCAATGGACATGTGTCCACAAGTTCAAGATGATGATGCTGAAGTAAACGCAATGGGTTAGGGACAACCACAACAGCAAAGACCTAGGAACGATCCCTATGCACAAAATTTCATGCCAAATTGGCGTGACCAACACAATTTCCGTTGGAGGGATCAACAAAACCAACAACAGCAGCCCCGCCAAGGTAAGTATCACTCAACTGAAGATATGTTGCAAGTTTTGACTAAACACTTTGCTACTCATGTCCAAACAATAGAATCAAGCATCAAGAACCTTGAGAAGCAGGTTGGTCAAATGGCGGAAGCTATTTCAAGGACCGAATCAAGGCTTTCCGAAGGATTGCCTTCCTAGATGTTTATAAACCCCAAGGAGAATGTCAGTGCCCTAACATTAAGGAGCGGGAAACAAATCCGACAAGAACCAACAAAAGAGTCACAAAGCGAACCTTCTGTCGTTATTTCCGCACCCACAGCCGCCCCTGCGGCTGCAGCTGCGCCCAGCCCAGAAGGAAGAATGTCCCTGCGGCTGGCTGGCCCCGCCCCTACGGTGACAACCCCTGAGCTGCCCCTGCGCCTTCAAGCTGACGCCCCTACGGAAAACACAACAAAAGGTCCTACTGAAAAGGATACTTACGTCCGGCCTAACTTTCCGCCGCTGTACTCCGAAAAGCCACCGGCTCCTTTTCCTGAAGCATTAAAGGAGAGAAGAATCATAGAGGAAAAGGACCTCTTTGAGACTTTCTCTAAATACGAGGTAAACATTCCCCTCCTTAAGTTGGTGAAAAGTATCCCTAAGTATGCTCGTTTTTTGAAGGAACTTTGCACTATCAAGAGAAATCAAAAGCTAAAGGGGAAACAGAAAGTGCAAGTGAGTGAACATGTGTCGGCAGTTTTCCAACAGAGAATGCCCAAGAAATGCAGCGATCTGGGCATGGTAAGCATTCCTTGTGTTATAGGGGAAACCCGCTTTGACAAAGCAATGCTTGATCTCAGTGCTTCTATTAATGTCTTTCCATATTCGATTTACAAATCACTTGGCCTTGGGCCACTAATGGAAACAAGGATTGTAGTACAACTTGCTGATAGATCTAATGTGTACCCGAAAGGGATAATTGAAGATGTATTAGTGATGGTAGACAACCTAATTTTTCCTGCTGATTTCTTTATAATGGATATGGAAAATGACTCGCATGCCGCACCCAGTCTGTTAGGTAGGCCATTTCTGAAAACGACTAGGACTAAAATTGATTATGTTAGTGGTAAATTGACCATGGAGTTTGATGGAGAAGTAATGGAATTTGACATCTATGATGCAATGAAATTTCCTAGCGATGATCATTCTCTATGTGATATTGACGTTGTTGAACCTTTTGTGCAAGATGTTTTTGATAACTCTGACGTGGATGAATTGAGAAATGTGATTGAGCATGACATTGATGGTTTCAAATCAGATTATGTGTTAACATCTAGCATGAAAGAGGTTCTAGCCCAATTAGATGGGCATAAAAGGCTACCTATCTCCAATTTGGCCATTGGGCCCACTTTACTAACCCCAAGCGAAAAGCCTGTTCCGTCCATAGTGCAGGCACCGGAAATAGAATTGAAGGATCTTCCGTCACACCTCAAGTATGTTTTTCTTGGAGCACACAATACCTTGCCGGTGATCATCTCCAATAAGTTGACCACCGGACAAGAAGATAAGTTGGTGAACGTACTAAAGGAGCACAAGACGGCCCTCGGATGGACTATTGCGTACATCAAGGGGATAAGTCCTTCCACTTGCATGCATAGGATTTTACTTGAGGACGAAGCCAAGCCCTCTAGGCAACCTCAAAGGAGGTTGAACCCACCAATGATGGATGTGGTCAAAAAGGAAGTATTGAAACTCCTCCAAGCGGACATGATGTTTCCTATCTCGGATAGCACTTGGGTTAGTCCAACCCAAGTAGTTCCAAAGAAGGGAGGCATCACCTTGGTGGAAAATCAACATGGAGAGATGTAACCAAGCAAAACACAAACTGGATGGAGAGTTTGCATTGACTACCGCAAGCTCAATAAGGTAACACGAAAAGACCATTTCCTATTACCTTTTATTGATCAAATGTTGGAACGTCTTGCAGGTCATCAATACTACTTTTTCATGGATGGATATTCGGGCTATTTCCAAATAGCCATCGCACCAGAAGATTAAGAGAAGACGACGTTCACTTGCCCATTTGGCACTTTCGCATATCGCAGAATGCCCTTTGGACTTTGCAACGCGCCGGGCACTTTCCAATGGTGCATGATAAGTATTTTCTCCGAATATATAGAAAATTTCATTGAAGTCTTCATGGATGATTTTACCGTCCATGGAGACAGTTTTGACGCATGTTTAGGGCATTTAAAACTTGTTCTTGAAAAATGTGTGGAAACCAATTTCGTTGTTAATTCGAAAAAATGTCATTTCATGGTCGAAAAAGGAATTGTGCTAGGACATGTAATATCCTCAAAAGGCATAGAGGTAGATAAGACAAAGGTTGATGTTATTCAAAATTTACCTTATCCTACTAATGTTCGGGAAATCCGTTCTTTTCTTGGTCATGCATGTTTCTACCGAAGGTTCATCAAAGACTTTTCAAAGATCTCAGCACCCCTGTGTGAATTGCTC
Source organism: Fagopyrum homotropicum (assembly GCA_033239125.1). NCBI lineage: Eukaryota > Viridiplantae > Streptophyta > Magnoliopsida > Caryophyllales > Polygonaceae > Fagopyrum > Fagopyrum homotropicum. The sequence goes on from BSWB01000004.1 coordinate 76,221,065, forward strand.
AAGAAAGATGTCACCTTCATAGTGGATGAGGATTGCAAGAAGGCTTTCGACACTTTGAAGTCATGCCTCACCACCGTACCGATCATCCGTTCTCCGGATTGGGAGAAACCTTTTCAAATCATGTGTGACGCCAGTGAATACGCCGTCGGAGCTGTCTTAGGACAAAAAAGACGGAAGGGCCTCCTATGTGATCCATTATGCGTCTATGACACTAAATGGAACACAAAGGAATTACTCAACCACCGAGAAGGAGATGTTGGCGGTAGTTTTTGCCCTTGAGAAGTTCAGGCAATACTTACTTGGGGTAAAGGTAATTATTTTCACTGACCATGCAGCCCTCAAGTACCTCATGGCAAAGAAGGAGGCGAAGCCACGATTAATCTGTTGGGTGCTCCTTCTAAGCAAATTTAACCTAGAAATAAGGGACAAAAAGGGAGCTGAGAACCTAGTGGAAGATCATTTGAGCAGACTAATGCAAGAGGAGGAAGAACCAGGAAAAGAAAGAGAGATAGCATGAAGCTTTCCAGACGATACATTCTACACAACTCTCTGTTGTGTAACCGCCCCCGCGCCTCACACCAGCCGCCCCTGCGGCTCTGTCTAGGCGCCCCTGCGGCTCTGTCTAGGCGCCCCTGCGGAATTGTCGAGAGAGGTTTGTCTTAAGCTTCAATCTTTTAAGCCTTGGTTTGCTAACATTGTGCACTTCATTGTCAGTAAGGAGTATCCTCCAGACTTCACCAAGGCACAACGAGAGAAAGTCAAAGCTGAAGCTCGACACTACGTTTGGGACGATCCTTACCTTTGGAAGCATTGTGGTGACCAAGTGATCCGGCGTTGCATTCCGGACAATGAGGTACAATTCGTCCTAACTTTCTGTCATTCTGAAGCATGTGGGGGACACTTTGGAGCAAACAAAACTGCAAGAAAAGTTTTGGATGCCGGTTTCTTTTGGCCACACATTTTTTGAGACGCTTTTGTGTTTTGTAAAGTGTGTGATAGATGCCAAAGGGTGGGAAATCTTTCCAGGAGACATGAAATGCCCCAATCCTCTCTTATATTTTGTGAAATATTCGATGTTTGGAGAATTGATTTCATGGGGCCGTTTCCCACTTCATTTGGGAACACATATATTTTGCTTGCGGTGGACTATGTTTCCAAGTGGGTGGAAGCAAAGGCCACCAAAACTGATGATTCAAAAGTAGTTGCAGCTTTTCTAAAGGAAAATATCTTTACAAGATATGGAATCCCAAAAGCCTTAATCAGTGATAGGGGTACCCATTTTTGCAACAAGATGATCATGGCTCTCCTTAAGAAATACCATGTTCACCAAAGAGTGTCAACAACTTATCATCCACAAACAAACGGCCAAGCTGAGATGTCTAATTGGGAAATAAAGACCATCCTTGAAAAGACGGTTTCTCCTGGGCGGAAGAATTGGAGTGCAAGGCTAAATGACGCCCTATGGGCATATCGTACAACCTACAAAACTCCCATCGGAATGTCTCCTTTTAGGCTCGTGTTTGGGAAAGCTTGCCACCTACCGGTGGAGTTAGAGCACAAGGCTTGGTGGGCGGTAAAGAAGTGCAACATGAACATAGAAGAAGTGGGAGAATTCCAGAAGCTCCAATTGCAAGAGTTGGAGGAACTAAGGCTAGATACGTATGACCATGCTACCAGATACAAAGAAAAGACCAAAGCATGGCATGACCGGAACATCCTCCGGAAGGACTTCAAGGTAGGAAATAAGGTACTTCTCTTTCAATCCTGTTTGAAACTCTTTGCAGGTAAGCTGCGTTCAAGATGGACAGGGCCGTTCATAGTAGCCGAAGTATACCCTCACGGGGCTGTGGATCTCTATGACCCGCAAACGCACAAGGTGTTTAAGGTGAACGAACAAAGGCTAAAGCTTTACCTTGAAGGAGTCAAGGATGATCCGATTGACGAGATGGTGTTAGCATGAAATATTGTGATATTTTAGGCACGTTTTCTAAGTATATTTCATCCATATTGGTGATCATTGATAAAGCATTGAAGCAATTGTGAGTTAGTTTATCAATATTGTCGATATAGAGGTCTACATAAGCTTTGTGTTGATTGTAGGCGAATAAGAGCTAAAACCGAACGAATCAAGGGAGAATGGAGATGGATTGAGCATGTCCAAGGAATGAGGACACCAGAAAGGAGATAAGGAAGATACTAGGATGAAGAATGGCACAAAACAAAGGAGAATTACGAGCACTCGACGTTCCATGCTCTAAAATACGGCCGTATTAGAGTCCAGGCTCTAAACCACGGCCGTGGAACTTTGGCAACACAAGCGTGGAGCATTCTAGAGGGGTACACGGCCGTGGAAGTTGTGAATCACCGTGATGAATTTCTACGCTCTAAACCACGGGCGTGGAATCCCAAGGAACCGTGATTTAGGCGATCTTTTAACGTACAATTTGAAGCCACGATCTTTTACACAATGGGCTGGATACTTATTCTATCTTGCCCTATAAAAGGACGGAAAGAGAGAGATTCCGTCATCTTCGCTTACGCCTCCGCTTAGACTTCGCTTACGCTTATTGCAAGTGCTTAGGGTTTCAAGTTGGACGTGTGGAGATTGCTATTTCGCAACAAAGATTTGCGAAGACTTGGAGATTTGGAAGTTACACTTTATCCTTAGGTTTGATTAGAAGACGGATTGACATCCCATTCATCGTTCTTATCAAGGATCGTGATTGGTTTGTGTTATTCCGAATCTGTTAGACATCATTATTCTTGTTTTTGGATTTGAGATTGGTTTGAGATTTATTCAAGGTTTTCGAAGGCTTTCATCTTTCATTCTTTTAAATCTTGAATTTGATATCATAATGACTGTTGTTGGCTAAAACCCTTTAGCAATTCTAAGGTGAAGGGTTGATAGTTGTGGCTTAGATGATGATAGATCGATCGTAAACAGATTGAACCCTGAGAGTTAGAGAGAATCGTCGACGAACCCAAAATCACGGTGTGTTCTTGAGTTCCACGGCCGTGGAATCTCAAGATCCACCCGTAATTTCCCTTAGTTTATGAACCTTGCTTTTACTTTAATCCAAAGTTAAAGATTTGCTTTAACTTAGTCTTGGCATGCCTTTTCTAGGTGGTAGTGAAGCCTCAACAACCTCTACTTTGATTTCGAGTGTCACAACCTTAATCGGTTTAGTTAGTCTGGATCCTTGGGTTACAAGTTTGGGTATTTGACATTAATTCTTGTCTTTAGATCCTTTCGATACTGAAGCCTCAACAACCTTTATAGAGAGTATTTCTAGATAAGTCACATAAAGCCTTGGAACTTCACCGTACATTGCTTTGCATTAGTATACTTTTGCAACTCTTAACTCTGTCCTTACATCTTTAGTATATCTTGAATCGATTGCCACAGCTGGATTCCTGGATCTTTAGGATTGTTGTTTTCCTAATAATTTACAAAGCTCATACATTTACTTGCTTGACAATTCTATAATTGGATTTAACCCCCCAAATCCCTGTGTTCGATACTCTGGAATTCTTGCTTTACTACACCGATCCGTACACTGCGGGTTTGCTTGCTTGATTCTAGTTTTATAAATTTAAAGCTTATTTGCACGCACGCTATGTGGTGAACAAGTTTTTGGCGCCGCAGCTGGGGATTTGGTCTAGGCCGAATTCGGTTATCTGTTGTCAAGCTTGGGAGCTTTTCCCTTGTTATTTGATATCTCTTCGAGTGTATGTGCAGGTCTAGGAACAACGAAGACCTCTTACCTCTTGATCAAGAGCTTGAGAGGACTTTGAGGAGAAAGCTTAAGGAAAGAAAAATGGTTGAAGAAAGAGAATGTGACTACCAAACGGAGTTGGCGGAAAAGGAAGCTCAACTCCATTGGAGTGAGAAGACTCGTAGGGAAGAAATGGATCGTCATCAAACGAAGGTTGATGATCTATCGGACATGATGTTCCAAATGAGGTTGGAAATAAACAACCTCAAGGAGAAAAAGAGAAGAAGGAGACCGGGAAGATCGGTTAGAGCCAACTCATCCAATGAGGATAGCGACTCCTCCATCCCACCACTAGAGGAAATTGATCCAACGATCAATGTGAATCCGTTCTTTCCATGGCCAGCTGCCAATCGCCGTGTTCCAGCTAGAGGTGCGAGGGTCGAACGTGTGCATGAGGAGCCAAGAACTCTTGACCAAAGGATGGATCCAACGCAACAACCACGCCGTTTAGGTGTGAACTTTTATGCCGATGATGCACAAGGGTTTAGCTTCAACCCTCAAGTTATTACCATTGTCCGCCAAAATCAATTTGGGGGAACAAGTGCTGAATCTCCACATCAACATCTACAAAATTTTGAGATCATGATGGAGACAATGAAGCCAAAGAATGCAACTACCAACAGCTATAAGTTCAAGCCTTTCTTTTTCTCTTTGAAAGGGAAAGCATTGTCTTGGTATCAAGCTCTTCCAAGTGGGAAACTTGAAACATGGGAGGATCTTTCTTCGGAATTCCTCACTAAGTTCTTTCCGCCATCTAAAACGGCGGAGTTGAGAGGTAAGATTAATGCATTTTCTATGAGATCTAACGAAAGTTTGTTTCAATCTTGGGAAAGATTTCAGGATTTGCTATTGGATTGCCCACATCATGGCATATTCAAATTGGCGCTATTGGAGATATACTATAAAGGGCTGGATGTGGAGACACAATTCAAGCTCCAATCCCTTTCATGTGGTACATTCATGGACATGAGGGAAGATGACGCTTGGGACTTCATTGAGAAGCAAGGGTGAGTTATAGAGAAGTATTCTCATCAGAAAGTGGAGGCGAATCATGTAGATCAAGGAGCAAAGCTATCACAAGCGGCTCAAACTCAAATATTTTCTCTCAATACGGAGATTAAAGAGTTGGAGGAAGCCAGCAAAACCAACTTTCCAAAGCACAAGGAACAAGATGTAGGTTATTTGGGCAACAACAATAACCACAACGGGAATGAGAATACAAACCGCAACAACCGGAACAATTGGAACAACAACAACAACCGGAACAACAACTGGAACAACAAGGGGTTCAAACAATAACAATTGGCGCCCCAACCAACAAAATTCCGGTAATTCTTATTCCAATTCAGGAAATTCAAATTCACTAACTCCACCTTCCTCTTCTTCCACCCCTTTGAAAAGCCAGGGGCAAACATCAAATGGTGGAAATACTTCGGGGAAAGACGTACGGATCGTGGAGCACTCCAGAGACTTACAAAAGCGTGGATTTCACCAACAAAAGCGTGGAGCACTCCAGAGACTTACATGGCTGTGGAGGAAGCAAAGCCACCGTATTTACTTTCCACGCCCAAAATCACGGCCGTGGAGAAGGCAGGGGTGCCGTAATTTTGGGTGAGTTCGAAGGGAATTGTGTCTCTTCCACAACTTCTCTTGATTCTTCTCCAACACCTTCTACATCCTTAGACACTTCTAAGGAAGCATCGGATGCTCTTCAAGGAACATTGGAGACTCCCATAGTGATGGAATTGAAACCACTTCCTACTCATCTAAGGTACGCATTTCTTGGACCTAATTCTACCTTTCCGGTAATTGTTAGTTCCGATTTGAGCATAGATGAACATAGTAAGCTTATGGTTGTCCTTAAGAAACATAGGAAAGCCTTAGGATATACTATAGAGGATTTAGTAGGAATCAAACCTTCCCTATGCATGCATAAGATCTTAATGGAAGAGGACTTTAGAACTTCGCGACAACCTCAAAGGCGGTTGAATCCGACCATGAAGGAGGTTGTCAAGAAGGAAATTCTTAAGCTACTTGATGCAGGTATCATCTATCCTATCTCCGATAGCAAATGGGTGAGTCCCGTACAAGTGGTTCCAAAGAAGGGAGGAATGACGGTCATCACCAACAAAAACAATGAACTCATTCCTACACGAACCGTAACAGGATGGCGGATGTGTATAGACTACCGCAAGCTAAACAACGCGACGAGGAAGGATCACTTCCCACTACCCTTCATCGATCAAATGCTTGAAAGGTTAGTACAACATTCACACTTTTGCTATCTTGACGGTTATAGTGGTTTCTTTCAGATTCCGATACACCCGGGTGATCAAGAGAAGACCACATTCACGTGCCCGTGGGGTACGTTTGCCTATAGGAGGATGCCGTTCGGGCTTTGCAATGCCCCAGCCACCTTTCAAAGGTGCATGATGGCCATCTTCTCGGAATATATAGAGGAAATCATGGAGGTTTTTATGGATGACTTCTCCGTTTATGGTTCCTCTTTTGACAATTGCCTTTCTAACCTTGCTCTTGTATTACAAAGGTGTGAAGACACTAACCTAGTTCTTAATTGGGAGAAGTGTCAATTTATGGTGAAAGAAGGCATTGTATTAGGACACCTAATCTCTAGTAGAGGGATTGAGGTGGATAAAGCTAAGATTGAGACAATAGAAAAGCTTCCTCCCCCAACTTCGGTGAAAGGGATAAGAAGTTTTCTAGGACATGCTGGATTTTATAGGCGTTTCATAAAGGATTTCTCTAAGATATCAAAGCCGCTAACTAATCTATTGATGAAGGATGCAATTTTTGAGTTTTCGCAGGAATGCTTAGATGCGTTTAATATGATTCGGGAAGCTCTAATCTCAGCCCCGATTATCCAACCTCCGGATTGGAATCTTCCCTTTGAGGTTATGTGCGATGCAAGTGACGTAGCTATAGGAGCTGTCCTTGGACAAAGAAAGGAAGGGCGAACCCATGCTATCTACTATGCTAGCAAGACGCTAGATGAAGCGCAGCTCAACTACGCCACTACCGAAAAAGAATTCTTAGCTATTGTATATGCAATTGACAAATTTCGCTCTTATCTTGTAGGTGCAAAGGTGATTGTATACACGGATCATGCTGCGATCCGGTATCTCCTTGCAAAGAAGGATGCGAAGCCAAGGCTAATTAGATGGATTCTTCTCCTACAAGAATTCGATCTAGAGATCCGCGACAAGAAGGGTTCGGAAAATTCTGTTGCGGATCATTTGAGTCGTCTAACACATCTAGAGGACGACCATCTACCTATAGATGACTCCTTTCCGGACGAGCATTTACACATCATAGAGGAGTGCATCGATGTAATCACCAAAGGTAACGAACCATGGTTTGCTGATTTTGTTAACTATTTGGTTTGTCAGGAATTACCGTCCGGATTATCCTACACACAAAGAAAGAAGTTCTTTAAGGATGTTCGGGAATACTTTTGGAATGAACCTCTCCTCTTTAAGAGAGGTCCAGATGGCATTATTCGGCGATGCGTGCCGGAAGATGAGATGCAAAGTGTCATCCGCCATTGTCATTCACTACCTTGTGGAGGACACGCTAGTTCGAACAAAACTAGCGCTAAGGTATTGCAATCTGGATTCTTTTGGCCTACTCTATTTAAAGATGTGCAAACCTTTGTTTCCTGCTGCGATGCTTGTCAAAGAACAGGAAATATATCTAGGAGGAATGAGATGCCTCTCAACAACATCCAAGAGGTGGAGATCTTTGACGTTTGGGGAGTAGACTTCATGGGACCTTTCCCATCATCTTGTGGTAACCAATACATACTTTTAGCGGTTGATTATGTTTCAAGATGGGTTGAAGCAATTGCTTCTCCCACCAATGATGCCATGGTAGTGGTTAAGTTCTTTAACAAGACCATCTTCCTACGATTTGGGACACCACGGACTATCATTAGTGATGGAGGCTCTCACTTCATTGCCTGGCGCTTTGAAGCTCTCTTAGCTAAGTATGGGGTGACTCACAAGATCGTCACCCCTTATCATCCACAAACTAGTGGACAAGTGGAGATCTCAAACCGGGAGATCCAAGGAATCCTAGAGAAGACGGTTTCAAGGACTAGGAAGGATTGGTCTTTGAAGCTAGATGATGCATTGTGGGCGTACCGGACTGCATATAAGACTCCCATCGGAACTACGCCATACAACCTTGTGTATGGGAAGTCTTGCCATTTACCGGTAGAGTTGGAGCACAAGGCGTTTTGGGCAATCAAGTGGTTGAACTTCAGCATGAAGGAAGCAGGAGAGAAGCGTCTCTTGGACCTAAATGAACTTGAAGAACTTCGCTTGAACATTTACGAAAATGCTAAGATCTACAAAGAAAGGGTGAAGCGTTGGCATGATAAGCATATCATTCCAAAGGACCTCAAAGACGGAGATCAAGTTCTCCTCTTCAATTCAAAGCTTCGTCTCTTTCCAGGTAAGCTTAAATCTCGTTGGACTGGACCTTTTCTAATCAAACGTGTTTTTCCCCATGGTGTAGTTGAAGTATGGGGTGAAAAGGGCGGAAGCTTTAAGGTGAACGGTCAACGACTTAAGAAGTATACACCGGAACTCCAAGCTGAAGAGTTCGTGCCCACCGCACTCGAATAAGTGCGAATATGGTCTAGCTACGGACCTTAAATAAAGCGCTTCTTGGGAGGCAACCCAAGGTATTGCACTTACGTTTTAGTTTTTTATTCATAGATTAGTTTAGTTTAGACGTTTCGCTTTGTTTTGCCTTCGATGCATTCCGGTATGTTCGTGTTTTTGGATGTAGGAACAGTGGAAAAGAAAGGGGAAAGGAAAAGTTTGAAGAAAATTTACGAAACTTGGACTTTGACACATTACAGAGAGTTCCATGGCCAAAACCACGGCCGTGACAGCTACAGTGACCGTAATTTTCAAAAGCCTGAGAAAAATCACCAAAACCACGGTTCCGTACATTTCCACGGCCGTGGAACCCCCCGATAGACCGTGATTTTCAAAAAATTTTTACGGACACTATATAAACCACGTTTCTTCACAAACACCACAAAACAAACCCAATTCCACGCCCCTATTCGCCGTAATCTCTCCCCATCTCTAAATTCCTCGTTCGTTAATCGTTTTTAACGATTCTTTGGCCAAAACTGAAGCAAATCCAATCACCAACAAGATCCAAGCAACAATTCAAGCGGAAAATCACCGGAGAAGACGGAATTTTTAGGAGAACTGATTGGAATTGGACGGAAATTAGTCTAGGGCTTCTTGCTGCTGAGTTTGGTGTGATTTTGTTGAGTTTTGAGAATTTTCGAGACGAACCACGGTTTCTGGACTTTCCACGGCCGTGGAACCTGAAGAACAGGCCGTGGTTTTCAACAGAAATGGATTTTGTAAGGAGAGTTTCGAATAGAAATAAGAAGAAGAAGAGCAAAGGCAACACTGCTTCCTCTTCTAGAGCACCACCCGCTGATCGACCGTTTTAGCCGCTCCACCACCGTTTTGTGAGTCTTTTTCTTTCTTTCTTTTCTTCTTTTTCTTTTTGAACATTAGGGACAATGTTTGTTCCAAGTATGGGGTGGGGTGTGACTAGTAGTTTGTAATAACTCTTACTCACTTTGTATGCTTTTATCGAGACTACCTTGCATGTTCATTCTATTGTTACACGTTTCATTATTGCATTGCATGAAAAAGCTTTTGAAAAACCCATAAAAATTGAAAAATTTTGAAAATTTTGTGCTTCTAAGGATAGAGATGATTTCTATGATAATCACTACTTGTGAATTGAGTTTTGATGACAATCACGTGCTTAAACAAATAGTGAATTGAAAAGAAATTGACTGAGTTGATTATTCCTCTTTTGCAAGTTTCATAATGTGATGAATGTTACCTAAATCATATTGAGAAATCAAGATTGAAATCACATAATAAGTTCTTATACTTCTTTTTGAGATGATTGAGGCAATTTGATTTTCTTTCTTCTTCCTTTGATCATTTAGCCCCTCATTGAAATAATGGCCTCCTTTATCTATCCGGGAATTTGGAGGAGTTGATATTTGGCATGTTTGATGTGGGAGGGTCATGAAAGCAATTATTTGCATTCAAAAGAATAGAAAGAAATTATAGGTTTGGGGAAGTCAATCATGATGATGAGTAACTCGGCACCATTCACATAGCCGGGTGTTTGTGTCTTGCCAAAGTCGGATTGAGCGATATTCCTAGCAGATTATGGTATGTGCATCAAGGGTTTGAGGCATCTCGTAAAAAATGAGAAACGCCAATCTCCTAGGGTTCGGTTTTTGTGCACCTCTATCCATAACTCCAAAAGTAAAGTCGAAAAATGAGTTGAAAAGAAGAGAGCGAAGCTCTAAGTTGAAAGTGTTGCGGAAACCGCAAAAGAAAAAGAAAAGAGTTAGTTATCCATTTTCCCGGATTCATGCACCACATTCCTTAAAATTTTCCTTCCCTTTCCGCATTCTAGACCTTGTTTGAAAGTCCTTAAGATCAAGAGAATGATATATGACTTGGTGATCTAAATTGAAGTTTCTTATGATTGATTTTGATAATGTTTGAAGGTTATGATGTTTACATGGAAGTTTGATCAATTCATGAGCTTTCTTTGCTCTTTACTCTTTGATTATGTGTATGAAAGTCTTATAAACGAATGAAGCAAGATTTGAGAATGATCTATTGACTAGAAAGCACATTCATCTAAAAGAAGTTTCATTTTGAGAGTATACACATATTTCATCCTAACTTGAGTTTTAAAGCTTTTGAAAGACCTTGCTTGGGGACAAGCAAGTGGCAAGTATGAGGTTATTTGTTAGCATGAAATATTGTGATATTTTAGGCACGTTTTCTAGTGTATTTCATCCATATTGGTGATCATTGATAAAGTATTGAAGCAATTGTGAGTTAGTTTATCTATATTGTCGATATAGAGGTCTACATAAGCTTTGTGTTGATTGTAGGCGAATAAGAGCTAAAACCGGACGAATCAAGGGAGAATGGAGATGGATTGAGCATGTCCAAGGAATGAGGACACCACAAAGGAGCTAAGGAAGATGCTAGGATGAAGAATGGCACAAAACAAAGGAGAATTACGAGCACTCGACGTTCCACGCTCTAAAATACGGCCGTATGATAGTCTACGCTCTAAACCACGGCCGTGGAACTTTGGCAACACAAGCGTGGAGCATTCCAGAGGGTTACACGGCCGTGGAAGTTGTGAAGCACCGTGATGAATTTCCACGCTCTAAACCACGGGCGTGGAATCCCAAGGAACCGTGATTTAGGCGATCTTTTAACGTACAATTTGAAGCCATGATCTTTTACACAATGGGCTGGACACTTATTCTATCTTGCCCTATAAAAGGACGGAAAGAGAGAGATTCCGTCACCTTCGCTTACGCCTCCGCTTAGACTTCGCTTACGCTTATTGCAAGTGCTTAGGGTTTCAAGTTGGACGTGTGGAGATTGCTATTTCGCAACGAAGATTTGCGAAGACTTGGAGATTTGGAAGTTACGCTTTATCCTTAGGTTTGATTAGAAGACGGATTGACATCCCGTTCTTCGTTCTTATCAAGGATCGTGATTGGTTTGTGTTATTCCGAATCTGTTAGACATCATTATTCTTGTTTGTGGATTTGAGATTGGTTTGAGATTTATTCAAGGTTTTCGAAGGTTTTCATCTTTCATTCTTTTAAATCTTGAATTTGATATCATAATGACTGTTGTTGGCTAAAACCCTTTAGCAATTCTAAGGTTAAGGGTTGATAGTTGTGGCTTAGATGATGATAGATCGATCATAAACAGATTGGACCCTGAGAGTTAGAGAGAATCGTCGACGAACCCAAAATCACGGTGTATTCTTGAGTTCCACGGCCGTGGAATCACAAGATCCACCCGTAATTTCCCTTAGTTTACGAAACTTGCTTTTACTTTAATCCAAAGTTGAAGATTTGCTTTAACTTAGTCTTTACTTGCCTTTTCTAGGTGGTAGTGAAGCCTCAACAACCTCTACTTCGATTTCGAGTGTCACAACCTTAATCGGTTTAGTTAGTCTGGATCCTTGGGTTACAATTTTGGGTATTTGACATTAATTCTTGTCTTTAGATCCTTTCTATACTAAAGCCTCAACAACCTTTATAGAGAGTATTTCTAGATAAGTCACATAAAGCCTTGGAACTTCACCGTACATTGCTTTGCATTAGTATACCTTTGCAACTCTTAACTCTGTACTTACATCTTTAGTATATCTTGAATCGATTGCAACAACTGGATTCCTGGATCTTTAGGATTGTTATTTTCCCAATAATTTACAAAGCTCATACATTTACTTGCTTGACAATTCTATAATTGGATTTAACCCCCCAAATCCCTGTGTTCGATACTCTGGAATTCTTGCTTTACTACGCCGATCCGTACACTGCGGGTTCGCTTGCTTGATTCTAGTTTTATAAATTTAAAGCTTATTTGCACGCACGCTAAGTGGCGAACAGATGGTACTAGAGGAGGCACAGTCAGAGAAGTAGAGATCTTACGTCAAGCCAACGACGTAAAACAAAGGCGCTTCTCGGGAGGCAACCCGAAGGAATAAGAAGAGGAGCTTCTGTCAAGAAATCCGCCCCTGCGGTTTAATATCCCGCCCCTGCGGTGACACTCAGGCCAGTTCCACCCCCGGCGATGGGCCTGCGTGCTCCTCTCCCTTGTCGCCGCCCCTGCGGTATCAAACCCCAACCCTTACGGGTTTACCCAGAAAAGAAAAAAAATAGGATCTCGAAAAAACACATATACCTACCACACACCACCCACCAACCCACCTCACCAAACACAACCACAACCCCTCGCACCTTCTCTCTCTCTAAGCTACATACGCCTCTGCGCCCTCAAAGAAACCACCCAACCACCCTCTCCGACGCCCCTGCGCCACCAACACCAAGGACGCACACCCCCAACGCTCTTGCGCCACCTTCGCCGTCGCCTGCACCAAAAAACCACCACCGGAGCCACTCCAAGGCGCCACCACCTTCGAAGTATTCGCAAAATTACCTTCTGCAGTTCTCCTGCACCTGCGCCTGCAAGCATCCGCCCCTGCACCTCACCGCCCCTGCGCCTACACAACCGCCCCTGCGGAAATCACAACAGAAAGGTCGATTCTTTTCCTTTTTCCAAACGTTCACTAATCCTTTGCTCAAATCTTTGCAAAAAATGGAAGCCCCAAGGAAATACAAGATGACGGAAACAGAGAAGGACCAATATAGGATCGTGCAAGATCGAGTTGTGTATGCAACTCGATTTCTACATATCCCGACCTTGGAGAAACTGGGCATGCTAGAGAGCATGCAATCGTTTTTGGAGAATGTTGGGCTCGAAGACTTCCTCCAGAAGAGTGCTCCGAATATCCGGAGCTCAGCAGACAATTTATCGCCACTTTTTCAATGCAGAAGGAAGATCACGTGTGTACCGGCCTCGCCTTCAAGTTCAACAAGGTGAAGTACACGCTTGACTACAATGATTTATGGGAGGCTTTTGGGGTGACTCTAAACCCCTTTGAGAACTAGTGGGATCCAGTCCCGGCCCCGGACCTATGTGAGTTTTGGCGAGCAGCTACCAGGTCGGAGTTCCATGATGGGGGTGAGTACTCCAACAAACTCACTCACCACCGTTTGAGTTTGATTTCCAAGATCCTCATGAGTGTCTTCTATGGACACAAAGAGGAAAACTAGGTCGCTCTCAAGGACTTCTCACTGCTCTACTCCTGCCTACCACATAGCAAGCAGTTGATGGATTGGACCTCTCTTCCTCGCTGCTTTGAAGCAGATTAGGAGGAATGAGCCGAGGGATATTGTCGGCGGTGGGGTGATCTCTTTGATCGTCTCACAAGTGATGGACATGTCCGAGTTAGGATGGCAGCTCCTCTCTACACTGAGGGGATGCTTAGGAGGTGCAAGCTCCTCCGGAGGGACGGGGAGAACCTGTTTTGGATCTCCCTTGCAGATGGGAGCCACCTCACCTACCTCCCCCGACCTTTACCACTAGGAGGTGAGCTCTCCGAGCTCTACATACCGGCAAATCCCTTCGTGCCGAGGAGGCCACTAGTGGCCATTGGGGAGAGGCATGCCGCCAGCTCCAGCCGGGCCCATCAGGAGGAGCACCTACCCGTCCCAGATGACGAGGAGATGCCCACAGCGGCACAAGAGGAGGACCCGGCCCTTGCGAGCCTTCAGGCTTAGATGGCGGCCATGACGACCCAACACCGGGCTTGGTAGTCCGACTACCAGCGGACTATGCTGGAGCAGCAGTAGAGCTGGCAGGACACTTTTGCCACCTCTATGACCTCACACTTTGACCAGAGGCAGGAGGCCTGGCAGGCAGCCCAACAGCAGCAGCTGGAGGCTCAGCAGCTGGCTTGGCAGGCCAGCTTTTAGACCTCTTTTGGTCGCCGGATATCTGCCCAGCTGGACCGCATCGATGATATCTACCAGCGCCAGGAGCATTTCTTCCGCCACTTCCCTTACCCACCGGAGGAGGGTCCTGGTGGTCCATCCGGACCACCCCAGTGAGGGGTAAATATCTTTCCCTTCTCCCACATTTGTCTTTGACTCATTTCCACTTTGAGGAAAAAGTGCACTTCAAGTATGGGGGAGGGATATATATCATTGCTTGTACAGTTCATTTAGTTGTTTTTTGTTGCATTTGTTTTTGCATTGCTGAATTCAGTTTCATTCGGAAAAAAAAAACAAAAGCCAAAGAAATGAAAAAAGGCATGAAAATCCTAGGATAAACCGAAAACCCGAAAGGGTGGTTTAGGTAAAAAGAAGGTAGTCCGACCAACCTTAGGTTGGTGCAAAATTGGACTTGAGGGATGTGAGTTTTAAGTGAGAAAAGAAGAAGAGTGGCAAGGTGAAAACCCGAAAGGGCACCTTGGCAAGATGAGCGACACTGAGTGTAGGTTTCTCTTCTGGCATTTTGGCGACATAAGAAGGAGAGTCATAAGGAGGTTGTCCGAGTAGGCCACTCTTGGAGCGATAAGGATGGTAGTATCTCTTTTTTTTCTCACATTTCCTCTCTATTCCTTCTTTCTTTCCTTGTTTTTCTCTTATTTTCTATTATTTTTCTTTCTTTCCCTTGCTTCCTGAGACCTTGAGTCTAATGGCTGTCATTTGTTTTACTCGGGACGAGTAAAAGGTCTAAGTATGGGGGAGTTTGATAGGTGATGGAATCACTATCATTTAGGGTAGTTTTTAGAGTCTTTTTATTGCATTAGTGTCAATTTATGCTTCTAACTCCTTGGTCCAGAAGAAGATCGAATGAAGCTAAAGAAGGAGTTATAAGCACTTAGGAGTGAAGATCGATCACAAAGCAAAGCTTTTGTTACCTTACCGCCCCTGCGGGTCCTTGCAGCCGCCCCTACGGTGACTTGCCTTGACGAGACAAAGACTAGCTCCCCTACGCCTCCCACTGCGCCCTGCTGCGCCTCGCCTTGGGAGCTGGAAGGTGAAGAGTCTGTGTCACCGCCCCTGCGTAGGCCTTAAGGCGCCCCTACGCCTTGACATTAGAAACGTCAGGAAGGCGAAAGTTCAGACGTTGAAGTGCATTAAAGATCCGCCCCAGCGGAGTTGTGTAGCCGCCCCAGCGGTTTTGAAGAAGATCAACCGATTCTGCCTAAACCGCCCCTGCGGTTCCTGAAGGCCGCCCCCGCGGTGTAACGCCAGAAGCTTTACTCCGGCTGTTTACACCACCTTCATGGCATTAAAGGTGGCTGTTTTAGGCCGGCTATTTACTCCTACTTAAGTGTCTTTTGTAGTATAAATATTTCATGGCTGATTGCTAGAATCATCCATCCTTTTTCCCCACAAAATCGATTTTAGACTTGAGTTTTCTATTGTAATGAGTTGCTAACTCCCTTGCCATATTGGGTTGGTTTGAAGCTGCTTTGTTACTTTGGTTGTAAGTTCTTTTTAATATAAGTTTTTATTCAGTAATGCTTTGTGTTTCCTTGATCTCCATTGTTTAATTGCATGTTAACTATTACTTAAGATTGATCACCTTAGCTTCTAAAGTGTATGTAAACAACTAGGATTAAAAGGTTCCGGGTTCGGGTCTTTAATCTAGTAGCAACTTTAAGTAATAACGGGTCATAATTACTTCAGGAAAAGGAACACAAATATAAAGATAAGTTTAACGGTTTTAATCTTCTCTTTATATCCCTTAGTATTTGTTCTTGTAGGTTTTCATAAGTTATTGTGCATCAATTCAACCAACCCCCCCCCCTTTGTGTCACTTGTCATTATAATCGATAATTGCATCTAAAACACCTTAACTCTCTTGGGTTCGACCCTTACTTAATCACTATACTTGTTTTTTAGTTCTAAGTCCGTATTTACTTTTGATTGGGTATAGACGACCATATAAATACCTCTAGTCAATCCACGTCAGAGTTATCAAAAACATCTTGCACAAAAGGTTCAACAATGTCAATAGCACATAAAGAATGATCATCACTAGGAAATCTCATTGTATCATAGATGTCAAATTCCACTACTTCTCCATCAAACTTCATGGTCAATTTACCACTAACATAATCAATTTTAGTCTTAGCCATTTTTAGAAATGGCCTACCTAACAAAATGGGTGCAGCATGCGAATCATTTTCCATATCCATTACAAAGAAATCAGCAGGAAAAATTAGGTTGTCTACCATCACTAATACATCTTCAATTATCCCTTTCGGGTACACATTAGATCTATCAGCAAGTTGTACAACAATCCTAGTTTCCATTAGTGGCCCAAGGCCAAGTGATTTGTAAATCGAATATGGCAAGACATTAATAGAAGCACCGAGATCAAGCATTGCTTTGTCAAAGCGGGTTTCCCCTATAGCACAAGGAATACTTACCATGCCCGGATCACTGCACTTCTTGGGCATTCTCCGTTAGAAAACTGCCGACACATGTTCACTCACTTGCACTTTCTGTTTCCCCTTTAGTTTTTGAATCCTCTTGATAGTGCAAAGTTCCTTCAAAAAACGAGCATACTTAGGGATAATTTTCACCAACTTAAGGAGGGGAATGTTTACCTCGCATTTGGAGAAAGTCTCAAAGAGGTCCTTGTCCTCTATGATTCTTCTCTCCTTCAAGGCTTCAGGAAAAGGAGCCGGTGGTTTCTCGGAGTACAGCGGTGGAAAGTTAGGTCGGACGTAAGTATCCTTTTCAGCAAGACCCTCTGTTGTGTTTTCCGTAGGGGCGTCAACTTTCAGGCGCATGGGCGGCTCAGGGGTTGTCACCGCAGGGGCGGGGCTAGCCAGCCGCAAGGGCGTCGTTCGTTCTGTGCTGGGCGCAGCTGCAGCCGCAGGGGCGGCTGTGGGTGCGGAAAAAACGACAGAAGGCTTGCTTTGTGATTCTTTTGTTGGTTCTTGTTGGATTTGCTTCCCGCTTCTTAATGTTAGGGCACTAACATTCTCCTTGGGGTTTATAAATGTCTAGGGAGGCAATCCTCCGGAAAGCCTTGATTCGGTCCTTGAAATAGCTTCTGCCATTTGACTAACTTGTTTCTCAAGGTTCTTGATGCTAGATTCTGTTGTTTGGACATGAGTAGTAAAGTGTTTAGTCAAAACCTGAAACATATCTTCAGTTGAGTGATGCTTACCTTGGCGGGGCTGCTGTTGTTGGTTTTGTTGATCCCTCCAACGAAAATTCTGTTGGTCACGCCAATTTGGCATGAAATTCTGTGCATAGGGATCGTTCCTAGGTCTTTGCTGTTGTGGTTGTCCATAACCCATTGCGTTTACTTCAGCATCGTCATCTTGAACTTGTGGACACATGTCCGTTGGATGATACGGGTCAGCACAAACTCCACAAGCTTTGAGTTGTTGCGGTGTTCCCAAAAGTGTTAGTCTCTTCACCATTTCCTTCAATTCCGCGAGCTCGGTGGAAATCTCACTCTTCCCGAAGCTCACAGCATGAACTCCTTTCTTAGCCGGGGTTCTTTCAAAGTTCCGAGTTCCTTCCGCTAGTTCCTGTATCTTTTTCAAAGCAAGGTCAAGAGTAGATTTAAGAATATTACCTCTGCAAGCCGCATCGACGATCCTCCTTTCATTGTCTAGCAAGCTATTGTAGAAGTACAAGACTAGATCTTGAGTTGAATATCCGTGAAAAGGACAGCTGGATCGGAGGCGTGCAAACCTTTCGAAGTACTCTATAGAGTTTCGGTTCCTCTTGCTCGATGTTGCTTATAGCTTTCTTCAAGCTATTGACCTTCTTAGCTGGAAAATATTTCTCCAAGAACGCTTTGTGAAGGTTCTCCCAAGTGTCAATACTCCCGGATGGAAGGTGGTAATACCAATCATCCACGGAATCTTTGAGTGTGAAGCCGAATGCCCTCAACTTGATTTTTTCTTCGGTAATGTTGGCCGGCTTCATGCTCATACACATAGTATGGAACTTCCCAAGGTGCTTGAAGGATGAGAGCGAGTGGATGAGGCCCGGCATGAGCTCAAAGTTGACTCCTTCCCCTAGTGCCGGTATAACGACCGCAAGAGGGTTTTGAGCCAAGGTGGGCTGCGTAAGTTAACGAAGAGTACGGTCAGCCATCTCTTGTTGAAGTTGTTGTTGTCTTCGTTGTCGGATGTGCGTCCTCTCAATTTCTGGATCAAAAGAAGCAAAGCCGGAATTAGTAGCACGGGTTTGAACCATAAAAACGGTTCAAACCAATAATCAGTAACAACAATAAAACACTACAACTCCCTGGCAACGGCGCCAAAATTTGACCGAAGGTATTTCTATGGTCGTCTATACCCAATCAAAAGTAAATCCCGACTTAGCACTAAGAACAAGTATAGTGATTAAGGGTCGAACCCAAGAGAGTTAAGGTGTTTTAGATGCAATTATCGATTATAATGACAAATGACACAAGGGGGGGGGTTGGTTGAATTGATGCACAAAAACTTATGAAAACGATTAATGCGACAAGTAAGACAATAATGGATGAATCTACACTAGGTTGATTCTAAGCATGCAATTGCTACTTTGGTGAGTTTCTTTTACAAGTTTTCAAGTAATCTCCCGTCTCGATCGTATATATGTGTTGAGTCAACCGGCATCAACACAACTTAACAGGTTAAAGTTCCGTAAACCTACAAGAACAAATAACAGGTTAGCTTTCAAACAAAGACTAAGGGATATAAAGAGAAGATTAAAACCGTTAAACTTATCTTTATATTTGTGTTCCTTTTCTTTAAGTAATCACAACCCGTTATTACTTAAAGTTGCTACTAGATTAAAGACCCGAACCCGGAACCTATCAATCCTAATTGTTTACATGCACTTTAGAACCTAAGGTGATCAATCTCAAGTAATAGTAAAACATGCAATTAGACAATGGAGATCAAGGAAACACCAAGCATTACTGAATAAAAACTTATATTAAAGAAAACTTACAACCAAAGTAACAAAGCAGCTTCAAACCAACCCAATGTAGCAAGGGAGTTAGCAACTCATTACAAAGGTAGCATGATAATCTAATTGGATAATTTGTTGACTAACTAGATGATAAGATGGATGATTCTAGCAATCAACCAAAGCCTATTTATACTATAAAAGACACTAAATAGGAGTAAATGGTCGGCCAAAACAGCCACCTTAAATGTCATAAAGGTGGTGTAAACAGCCGGAGTAAAGCTTCTGGCGTTAAACCGCAAGGGCGGCCTTCAAGAACCGCAGGGGCGGTTTAGGCAGAATCGGTTGTTCTTCTTCAGAGCCGTTGGGGCGGCTACACAATTCCGCTAGGGCGGATCTTTAATGCATTTCAACGTTTGACCTTTCGCCTTCCTGACGTTTCTGATGCCAAGCCGTCGGGGCGTCCCTATGTCGACACAGGGTTGGTGACACAGCCTCTTCATCTTCCAACTCCCATGTTGAGGCGCAGGCAGTGCCGCATTGGAAGGCGCAGGGGAGCTGGTCTTCATTTCGTCAATGGAGGACACCGCACGGGCGCCAAGGAGTGGCACAGGGGCGGTGACACGCTTCATGGTTGGCGCTAGTGAAGGCACAGGGAGCGCTCCAATGGAAGACGTCATCCGCAGGGGCGGCTGCAAGGACCCGCTGGGGTGGTGAGGCAACAGAAGCTTTGCTTCGTGATCGATCTTCACTCCTACGTGATTATAACTCCTTCTTTAGCTTCTTTTGATCTTCTTCTTCTGGACCAAGGAGTTAGTAGCATAAACCGACACTAATGCAATAAAAAGACTCTAAAAACTACCCTAATTGATAGTGATTCTATCACCTATCACGTGCACTATAGACGGAACAAGCTTCTCGCTTGGGGTTAGTAAAGTGGGCCCAATGGCCAAATTGGAGATAGGTAGCCTTTTATGCCCATCTAATTGGGCTAGGACCTCTTTCATGTTGGATGTTAATACATAATCTGATTTGAAACTATCAATGTCATGCTCAATCACATTTTTCAATTCATCAACATCAGAATGATCAAAAACATCTTGCACAAAAGGTTCAACAATATCAATAGCACATAAAGAATGATCATCAATAGGAATCTCATTGCATCATAGATGTCAAATTCCACTACTTCTCCATCAAACTCCATGGTCAATTTACCACTAACATAATCAATTTTTGTCCTAGCAGTTTTAAAAAATCAGCAGGAAATATCAGGTTGTCTACCATTACTAACACATCTTCAATTATCCCTTTCGGGTACACATTAGATCTATCAGCAAGTTGTACTACAGTTCTAGTTTCCATTAATGGCCCAAGGTCAAGTGATTTGTAAATCGAATATGGTAAAACATTGATAGAAGCACCAAGATCAAGCATTGCTTTATCAAAGCGGGTCTCCCCTATAACACAAGGAATGCTTACCATGCCCGGATCACTGCACTTCTTGGGCATTCTCCTTTGGAAAACAGGCGACACATGCTCACTTACTTGCACTTTTTGTTTCCCCTTCAGCTTCTGATCCCTCTTAATAGTGCAAAGTTCCTTCAAGAGACGAGCATACTTAGGAATACTTTTCACCAACTTAAGGAGGTGAATGTTTACCTTGCATTTGGAGAAAGTCTCAAAGAGGTATTTGTCCTCAATGGTTCTTCTCTCCTTCAAAGCCTCAGGAAAAGGAGCTGGTGGTTTCTCAGAGTATAGTGGCGGAAAGTTAGGCCGGATGTAAGAATCCCTCTCAGTAGAACCTTCTGGTATGTTTTCCGCAGGAGTGTCAGCTTGTATGCCCAGGGGCGGCTCAGGGGTTGTCACCGCAGGGGCGGGGACATCCAGCCGCAGGGGCGATGTCTGCTTTGTGCTGGGCGCAGTTGCAGCCGCAGGGGCGGCTGTGGGTGCGGTAAAATCGACAAAAGGTTTGCTTTGTGTTTTTGTTGGATTTGCTTCCCACTCCTTAATGTTAGGGAACTAACATTCTCCTTGGGATTTATAAACGTCTGGGAAGGTAATCCTTCGGAAAGTCTTGATTCGGTCCTTGAAATGGCTTCCGCCATTTGACCAACCTATTTTTCAAGGTTCTTGATGCTGGATTCTGTTGTTTGGACATGAGTAGCAAAGTGTTTAGTCAGAACCTGCAGCATATCTTCAGTTGTTTGATACTTACCTTGACGGGGTTGTTGTTGTTGGTTTTGTTAATCCCTCCAACGAAAGTTTTGTTGATCACACAAGTTGGCATGAAATTATGTGCATAGGGATCGTTCCTAGGCCTTTGCTGCTGTGGTTGTCCATAACCCATTGCGTTTACTTCAGCATCGTCATCCTGGACTTGTGGACACATGTCTGTTGGATGATATGAGTCAGCACATACTCCACAAGCTTTGAGTTGCTGCGGGGTTCCCATAAGTGTTAGCTCTTCACCATTTCCTTCAGCTCTACTCGCTCAGTGGAGATCTCACTCTTCCCGGTATTCACAACATGAACTCCTTTCTTGGACGGGGTCCTTCCAAAGTTCCGAGTTCCTTCCGCTAGTTCCTGTATCTTTTCCAAAGCAAGGTCAGGGGTAGAGTTAAGAATATTACCTCCGCAAGCCGCATCGACGATCCTCCTTTCATTATCGAGCAAGCCATTGTACAAGTACAAGACTAGATCTTGAGTTGAATATCCGTAGAAAGGACAGCTGGATCGGAGGCGTGCAAACATTTCGAAGTACTCGTAGAGAGTTTCGTTCGCCTCTTGCTCGATGTTGCTTATAGCTTTCTTCAAGCTATTGGCCTTCTTGGTTGGGAAGTATTTCTCCAAAAATGCCTTGTGAAGGTTCTCCCAAGTGTCAATGCTCCCGGATGGAAGGTGATAATACCAATCATCCGCGGAATCTTTGAGTGTGAAGCCAAATGCCCTCATCTTGATTTGCTCTTTGGTAATGTTGGCCGGCTTCATGCTCATACACACGGTATGGAACTTCCCAAGGTGTTTGATGGGGTCTTCACCACTTAGCCCATGGAATGATGGAAGTAAGTGAATGAGACCCGGCTTGAGCTCAAATTTGACTCCTTCCTCTAATGCCGGTATAGTGACCGCAAGGGGGTTTTGAGCCAAGGTGGGCTGCGTGAGTTGACGAAGTGTACGGTCAGCCATCTCTTGTTGAAGTTGTTGTTGTCTTCGTCGCCGGATGTGCGTCCTCTCAATTTCTGGATCAAAAGAAGCAAAGCCGGAGTTAGTAGCACGGGTTTGAACCATAAAAATGGTTCAAACCAATAATCTATAATAACAATGAAACAAAAACACTAAAACTCCCCGGCAACGACGCCAAAATTTGACTGACGGTATTTCTATGGTCGTATATACCCAATCAAAAGTAAATCCCAACTTAGCACTAAAACAAGTATAGTGGTTAAGTAAGGGTCGAACCCAAGAGAGTTAAGGTGTTTTATTAGATGTAATTATCGATTATGGTAACAAGTAACAAAAAGGGGGGGGGGGAGTTTTGGTTGAATTGATGCACACAAAAGCTTATGAAAATGATTAATGCGACAAGTAAGACAATGATGGGTGAATCTACACTAGGTTGATTCTAAGCATACAATTACTACTTTGGTGAGTTCCTTTTACAAATTTTCAAGTAATCTCCTGTCTCGATCATATATATGTATTGAGCCAACCGGCATCAACACAACTTAACAGGTTAGTATTCCGTAAACCTACAAGAACAATTAACAAGTTAGCTTTCAAACAAAGACCAAGGGATATAAAGAAAAGATTAAAATAGTTAAGCTTATCTTTATATTTGTGTTCCTTTTCTTTAAGTAATTACAACCCGTTATTACTTACAGTTTACTACTAGATTAAAGACCCGAACCCGAAACCTATTAATCCTAGTTATTAGCATGCACTTTAGAACCTAAGGTGATCAATCTCAAGTAATAGTAAAACATGCAATTAGACAATGGAGATCAAAGAAACACAAAGCATTACTAAATAAAAACTTATATTAAAGAAAACTTACAACCAAAGTAACAACGCAACTTCAAACCAACCCAATGTAGCAAAGGAGTTAGCAACTCATTACAAAGGTAGCAAGATAATCTAAATGGGAAAAGTGGATAATTTGCTGGCTAACAAGATGGATCATTCTAACAACCAAGCAAAGACTATTTATACTACAAAAGACACTAAATAGGAGTAAATGGTTGGCCCAAAACAGCCACCTTTAATGCCATAAAGGTGGTGTAAACAGCCGGAGTAAAGCTTCTGACGTTAAACCGCAAGGGCGGCCTTCAGCTCCGCAGGGACGGTGAAGGCAAAAACGCTTGATCTTCTTCATGGCTGCCGGGGCGGCTAGGCAATCCCGTAGTGGCGGATTTTCAATACTCTTCAAACGTCTGACCTTTCAACTTCCTGCCGTTTCTGATGCCAAGCCGCCGGGGCGTCCCTATGTCAACACAGGGGCGGTGACACAACCTCTTCATCTTCCAGCTCCCAGGTTGAGGCGCAAGCGGGGGTGCAGTGGAAGGCGCAGGGGCGCTGGTCTTCGTTTCTTCCGGGCAAGTCACCGCAGGGGCGCCAAGGAATGGCGCCGAGGCGGTGACACACTTCATGGCTGGCGCTGGCAAAGGCGCAAGGAGCGCTCCGGAGTAAGGTGTCACCCGCAGGGGCAGTGACAAGGCTCCACTGTGGCGGTGAGGCAACAGAACCTTTGCTTCGTGAAGATCTTCACTCCTAAGTGCTTATAACTCCTTCCTTAGCTTCTTTTAGTCTTCTTCTTCTGGACCAAGGAGTTAGTAGCATAAACCGATACAAATGCAATAAAAAGACTCTAAAGACTATCCTAATAATAGTGATTCCATCACCTATCAGTGACGCACACTTTCGAGCGAACAACTCTCATGCATCCTTGATCTTCTAGTACGAAAAGATCTCAACCGGCTTACTCTCTTCTTCTTGGTCAAGTATTTCTTTCTTTCCTCTCCTAGGTGTTGGAGTCCATTGATTCATGCCCTTCCTTCTCATTTCTTATATATATCTTTCTCCTCTTACTAGGTGGTGGAGTATATGCTTCTACATCAAGATCAATGAAGAATTCATAAATGATTATAAATATCATTTTAGGCCTTTATGATAGATGATCGCAAATTGCATAAAGCAACTTGAAGTCGTCCAACCGGAATTTAAATTTTCATGAACTAATATAACCATTCTCCATAAAGGAAATTAAGATTGCAAATTTTCACATTGGTTGCGACAAATTGCTTGGCTTGGATGGAATGATAGATGGTTTCTATTAGAAGTATAAATACATTATTAGATCAACCGTCACTAGGGCAGTGAAAAGATTCTATAGGACTGGAAAGATCCTCAAGCAAATCAATAAGACATTCCTAACACTCATTCCAAAAACAAAAAAACCCTCAACAACTACCCAATATTGAATAAGACTTTCTTAACCGTCTATAAAATAATTGAAAAGATCATCGCAAAAACAGTAAGATTAACCCTCCCAAAGCTAATCCATTTTTACAAGGAGCTTTCACAAAAAATAGATCAATCCATGATAATGTATTCATCGCCCATGAAATCTTCCATTAATTTAGATCTAAAAAAAAGAAAAGAGAGATACGTGGTAGTTAAAATTAGACATTGAAAAGACATATGACAAAATCAAATGACCTTTCTTCCTAGATGTCCTAAAAACGTTTGGATTTTGATAAAACTTCAAGGGATGGATCGAAGAATACTTTTCAACGGTCTCATACTTTATACTAACGATTCCCCAACAACAATCTTCTTGCCTCAAAGAGGACTACACCAAGGACACCTTCATCACCAATGCTTTTTATTCTAGCTGTAGAAATTCTAGCTCATAATATACAACAGTCTAGAAACGAAAACAGGAAAACCGTTGGATTCCGAATATCGAGAAATGGAACTACCATTTTGTTCTTAACCTTTGCGGGTGACATGATAATCTTCTCAAAGGCCACAACTTCAAGTGAAAAAACCCTATATATCCTTACTACTTATTGATCCGTCTCTAGGCAGATGATTAACTACCATAAATTTGGCTTCTAGACGACCAAATATGTTGAATCGACAACAAAAAGAAGAATTAAATTGAATATGGAAATCACTACCTCGAATACCCTTGAATAGTATCTTGGATGTCCGATCATAAATGAAGAGTAAACAAAGGAATCTTCATAGTGTTACGTTGTCTGAAAATCCAAACAACAAGTCTCAAAATGGAAAACATCGTCCTTGTCACAAGAAAGACGTATAACATTAAATACATACTAACTTCAATGCTAAGACAACTTACCTAATGCAAGCCCCAATAAGCATCCACAAAGAATTGAACCAAATTAATAGAACCTCTTTCTAGAACAAGGATAAACTTTCACCACCTCATTAATAGGGATAAAATTTATAAACCAAAAACAATGGGGGAATTAGTATAAGAAAATCTAAGGACATGAATAAAGTGCTCCAACTGAAGGTTTTGTGGAAGCTAATGGCAAAACCATATAATGGTTGTGTTAAAGTCATGAAGAAAACTATCTAAAAGGATCTAGCATCTAGAACTACAAAGTAGGTAAAACCACATCATGCGAATGGAAACAACTAATAAAAGAAAAGCTCAAGAGAGGTTTTAAATGGAGAGTGGGCGATGTAAGACTATAAAGTTTGGAGAGATACTTGGATCACTGACCAACCTCTTGAAGTCTTAGCGAGCAACAAATTTATCCTTGATAAACTCCAACGACTTAGTTTGCAACCTCATTACAAACAAGCAAATGAACCATCATCTCTTAAATCAACTAAACAATATCTTACCAAACTACATTATAATAAAAATAAAAAGTTATAACCTTCCCTAAAATTAAACTAATGATAGATTTTATTGAGTTTATAGTGAAGAAGGCCGATTTTGTACAAAATCGACTTTGGAATTTATACATAAACCTAAGGTAGGAGTAACAACCGATAAACCATGGATATTGAAAATCAATATAATGTATAAGGTTAAAAACTTCCTATAAAAATTAACCCTTGATGGGATCCCTCCCAACAAAAGAAAACCTGGATAAATAACATGTGCCGATTCTTATCCAATGTGAATTGTGTCAACACCTTTGGAAAGTGCCTAACACCTCCTTTTCGAGTGTCCATTCACGATACAAAACATTGAAAATGGAAAAAAAATCTCCTAATCTGTGACCCTACAAGCCTTAGGCTAACAAACATAATCATGAGAATAAAAGAACAAAGTAACTTAGCTGAACTAAGGCATATAATGATATTGTGGTGGAACATCTCACTTACAAGAAACCAACTTATCTTTAATTACAAAAAATCCCATAAGACATGAAATAGATTACTCGGCAACAATAAAGCGGTTGAGATGTGACCAATCCTAAAATATCCAAAAAAAAAAAACTATACAATCACCAAAACAGAAAGAGAAAAACAAAGAACATTAAATGACGGAGACCAAGAATGAGCTTTGTTAAACTAAATTTCGACGAATCAAGAAACACAAAAACACGTTTGACCAATATGCCTTTGGATACATCATTCGTAACTCATTTTCACTTGCCTTGGGAAAAAGGAGGATGTGATGCTGACTTTGTCCTTAATGTAGACGTTTTTGCTCTTAGAGAGGACCTCCAAAAGGCCGCTAGTTTAAGATTCACAACTATTAAGATCGCAGGGCACAATATGATGCTTATTAAATCGATCAACCACGTTTTGGAAACTACCATGGGAGAAAAATATTGTCATCTCATATATCTCCCATGATCTCTAGATTCAAACATATCAGTGTAAGCCATGTTTTTAGGGAAATCGACACTATTGCACACAAACTTGTATTGTTAGCACACAAATCGAACGCAAATAATGGCACACTGCCGCAAAAAGTTAAAAACCTCGTCCGAAGCGTACTTGAGGATTTTTTTGAAATTGACACTCTTTTTTTCGAAATTAACACTCTTTTCCCTTTAACCTTGTATAAAAAAAAATGAGAGGCGTACTTGCAGTCTTGAGCTCAGAGAATCAAAGTCAGACGACCTGATTTATTTATTATTTTTTCTTTTGTTTTACGGTTCCTACAAATCAGTGATGAGTGACCGGAGGAAAAGTAATGATATGAAATAGGTAAAGGGAATCAAATCTCCCCAAATCATTTCTATCTTCTACATAATTTTGCTGATTTCTTCTACTTGCGCTTTTCGTCTGTGTCATCCCAAAACCATACTTGCTACACCTGCTCTCTCGCTTAACTGATCTCTGACAATGGCGGAAGTCGAGGTGATCCACTGTTGGTCTGCACCCAGATCCCTCAGCACCAGTCTCATGTACTCTTTTGCTCAAGTAAGCACATATTTTGATTTTCTTCAACCAGTTTTCTGTTGTAATTGATCCTTGAACTTGATGATTAGGGAATGCTGGGTATACAATCATCTAGATTCCAATTGAACTTACAGTTTTTGGCCCCCAATTTGCTGTCAAATCCTTCAGAAGTTGAACCATGATAATGGAATCTCCTGTCAGTTTCATTCCATCAGTCTTAATTGCTCTGTACAAGTCAACATGATACAAGCTTTTCACAGATTCTAGGGTTTTACTGACAAGGTTGCTACGAATGTAGCTCAAATTAACTTGGGTAGTAGCAGTTGGGTCTTCCTAATAGTTGATGATATAGAATGTAGTAATGTATATCATTGATTCATTCATCACTCGTGGATTCTTCTGCAGCGTGATGATATTGAAGTGCTTGATGAACCCTTATATGCCCATTTTCTTCGGATTACTGGAGCTGCCAGACCTTACCGTGAGAAGGTCCTATCGAGCATGGTATGTATATGATCATGTAGCATCAATTATTCAGGAAATAAATGCTTATACAAGCAGTGGATATCCTCCCCTCCCTAC
Source organism: Fagopyrum homotropicum (assembly GCA_033239125.1). Taxonomy (NCBI): domain Eukaryota; kingdom Viridiplantae; phylum Streptophyta; class Magnoliopsida; order Caryophyllales; family Polygonaceae; genus Fagopyrum; species Fagopyrum homotropicum. Next base: position 76,249,235 of record BSWB01000004.1, read on the forward strand.
CTTTTAAGTGTTGATGAATTAGGAACTTTGTATTTGCCATTGTCCAACTGTTTGTTTTAAATGATTTTTACAACCATTAAAATTTATTACGGATCATGTTTCTTTTGACTACCCAAGTTGTCCAATAAATGCAACAGGAAGTTGATGGAGACAAAGTTATGAAAGAAGTTATATTTGCACCTGCAAAGAAGAGATATCGTTTCTGCAAGGTAATGAATCTGTTTTTCTTTCTCAAATGCAAGGTAATGACCATTTTATACTGCTTACTTTCTGCTTATTTGTAAACTAACTTGGCTAATGTTTTGCGATCAACTACTTTAAAGTATTTTACTTAGATATGATACTGAATGATGCTTTTAGGTCTTACAAATCACAATAGCTTACGTTAAAAATGTACTATAATTTAATGAATGGAAAATGTGGTGTGGAGCCTTCTACTTTCCTTGATATTTATGCAGGTTGATCCTCTATGAAGTGAAAGTAATATTTTTTCACAGTAGTTGATAGCATCAGAGTGGAAATTAAATATTTTGTTCTTCATTATAAATGCAATGTTTTCTTACCTTTGTCTGCAGCACATGGCAAAACAGCGTCTTCCTGGACTCAAAGACGATTTGATGAAGAAAGGGAAACACTTTATTCTAATACGAAATCCACTTGATGTAGTGGTAAGGTTTTACTTCAGCGTATCTTTGGCGTTCATGATTATCAAAGTTTATGTACTGTTTTGTCAATATCCTGTAAAGAGCAATTAACACTTTGTATCAGTATTATTCTGCCCTCTTATTGGCATCTCACAGAAATTACTGTTTCACTATAATCTTTTTTCATTTACATTTGGGTATTTTGCTGCAATGTATGGTGATTTTATCCCTTCAATTTGTTTTTGTGCACCATTTTAGGCATCCTTTGAGAAGGTTGTACCTCCAACATTCCTGGAGATTGGTTTGGGAGAACTTGTTGCAATATACAGTGAGCTCTGTGAACTGGGGAAAGTGCCACCAGTTATCGATGCAGCTGAACTGCAAAAGGATCCCGATGTACTTGAGTTTTTCACTGAATCCTTTTGTTCAGAACTAGTTGATTTTTTATCATCTCAAGTTACTTTCTTTATCGATCTGTAGGGTACACTGCGTGGTCTTTGTGAAGATCTACATATTCCTTTCCAGCCTACAATGCTCAAGTAATGTATTTACATTAGTGTATTTTCTGTTTACACCTTTCGAACTTATCCATGAAACCAACAGTCTATTTATTCGTTTCCTTGTTAGTACAAATTATATACAAAGCTCTTCTCTCCACTCCCGTGGAACCCGCACCGTTAATCTCTTGTTGCTATAGCTTCTATAAAGCTTACCTACTTTTTAACCTTTTTGATCCTGTCTTTTCAAGTCTACCTATTTGACTTTTTACTGAAAGTCTTCTTTTCCTAGATGGGAAGCTGGACCAAAGGCCGTGGATGGAGTCTGGGCTCCATGGTGGTATGATAGTGTGCATAAGTCGACATGCTTTTCTTCACCAAAAACATACCCTAAGGTAGTAACTTGCATTGGTTTTTTTAATTTGCCAAAGAATTGGATTTCTTTTGCACTATTTAATTCATTTAATGACCAAATCCATACCATGCTTCGGTTTAATTCTACAAGCAGGGGTCATGCAATAAGATTTCTGAAGATTGAGAATTTCCATATATATATATATAGTATCAGGAAAAATATTTGTCATTTATTGGAAACTTGTAAGAAAAACATTATTTATCATAATTGTACTTTTCACTTCCTAATCCAGTCCTTTTCCACCTCCAGCCATTCCCTTCTACCCTCTACGACTTACTGGAAGAGAGTCTCCCTTTCTACAACTTCCTAAGGCGCCATGTCAAAAGACCATTATCTTTGTTGAAGTCACCGTTACCTGATCCTAGTCTGCCTGTTCCTGAAAATGCAAAACTACTTGCGTGGGTTGGTGATGAGATTTTACCCCGTGAAAATGCTAAGGTATTCTATGTTCAATCTATTATACATTTTAGGCATCTCTTTTATGGCATCTGCAATTTGTTGTTGGCTGTGTGCTTATATCTCATTCTTTCTCTTTGATCCTTCTCAAGGTTTCAGTCTTTGACTCAGTTGTCCAAGGTGGCGATTCAGTATGGGAAGGGCTCCGAATCTACGATGGCAAAGTATTTAAGCTTGAGGAGCATATAGATAGGTTAGTTAAAATTTTTATATGTTATGTGCACACTATCTTGAACATCTTAATTTGTTTGACTCTACTCTGTGATATTTTTTTTCTAGACCGTAAGTTGGTGTTAATATTAATATAAGTTTTATAAGCTAAACAGTGACCTCAAGCATTCTAAAAAATGTACAAGATTGCTTTCCTCATTGTCTGAAGCCTCATCTGATGTAAAACCCATCCAGAATGTTTTCAAGGACCTTTGAGCTTTTCTTCTCATGATTGACACACATTTGAAACTTTTTTTTCCCACCCTCTTTCTCCAGGATGTTTGACTCAGCAAAAGCTTTGGCATTCAATAATGTACCTACACGTGACGAGGTGAAATTCTGAAGCCACAGTATGATTAATTTGGTCTTGCATCTCTTAATTGGTAAGCAATCGTTAGCACCACTCTCATTACACAACATGAGTATGCGCAGGTGAAGGAAGCGGTTTTCACAACTCTTATTAGGAATGGCATGTTTAATAATGCACATATTCGCCTAAGTCTAACCCGTGGAAAGAAGGTAACGTTAAGTGTTATTGTTGTATTTCTGTCTGGCTCCATCTTTCATTTCATGGATGTAACCTCATTATGTTGATTTGTAATTAATTTTATTTTTAGGTTACTTCTGGGATGAGTCCTGCGTTCAATCTATATGGTTGCACCTTGATTGGTATCTTACTTCAAGCATTTGGCATAAATAGTATCACTAATATGCAACAGTTCCATCTTCTGGATTATTGGATTGCATCATAAGTTCTACAAGCTATCTTGATTAATGTTTATTTCGTAAAATGGCTCTGTCATTGTTAACATCGTGTCTTCGTGTCTAGCCATAGTTCTTCTTAATCTCTCCTTTTTTGTTACCTTGGAAATGCAGTGCTTGCGGAGTGGAAACCTCCTGTTTATGACAACACAAAGGGAATAGTTCTGGTCACTGCTACAACACGTCGAAATTCCCCAAATGTGAGTTTTAACATATTCTTAGATTTACACCAACTCAAAGAAGGCCCTAGTTCTTGTATTATCCTTGCACATTCCCTCTGCTTTTGAGGAGAGAATTCCAGTTATTTACTTCCTTCTTGCATATGTATTCAGAATTTGGATTCGAAGATTCATCATAACAACCTCCTCAACAACATTCTTGCCAAGGTAGGATATTGCTGATCTTCATAGAAGATTATTGATACCTTTTTTCTTTTAAAAATGTTGCAAAACCTTCTGGATCGATATGCAGATAGAAGGGAACAATGCAAATGCTGATGATGCCATAATGCTAGACAAGGATGGCTATGTTTCTGAAACAAATGCTACAAACATTGTAAGACGTAATATTGTATACTGAGAATTGTGCTTATTCTTTGTATCATGCTTTAAGTTGCTGAAATGCACTTCCATTCATGTTGCAGTTCTTAGTGAAGAGGGGCAAAGTTTTAACGCCTCATGCTGATTACTGTCTTCCTGGAATAACTCGAGCCACTGTAAGTTGCATGATAATAACTTGCAGGAGAATATAAAAGTTGAATTTTTATTAATGTAGCACTGCTTCTGTAAATGATAGTTACTATGCATTTTTGACGAGTAACGATGACCTGGTCTGAACATGGTAGGTCATGGAACTTGTTGTGAAGGAAGGTTTGTTCTTAGAAGAGAGACGAATCAGCCTATCAGAATTCCATACTGCAGATGAGGTTCAGATCATAATATGGCTTTCCCCTCATATGCAAATGATTATGTTCTGATTGCTGATGGCATCTTCTTGTTGCAGGTCTGGACAACAGGAACTATGGGAGAACTTAGTCCGGTAACTTAATTTTTAAGAGAACTTAATGATTTCCGTTTGCTAATTATTCCAAAAGTGTATTTTTCTTAACCATCTCTATAAAGATTATTCAACAAGCAGTTTGTAGGACAGCTATGAAACATAGTAATCACCGTGCAGTTTCGCTGTCAATATCCCCTGTTGGACAGAGGTGTTTGTTTGACAAGATTTTCTTTTCCATAGGTAGTGAAGATTGATGGTCGTTTAGTCGGGGATGGACAGGTAGGACCAATTACCCGTAGATTGCAGGATGTATACAAGAAACTGACTTCAGATTCGGGCGTGCCCATACCTACCTACCAGAAACCTTGCTAAAGAAAAGGTGAGCTACGCCATCCGCTCATTAACGTATTGGCAGTGTGTCCATTTTCAGCGGGGTTTTGGTGGCAAGGGAGGCTGTCCTGTAAAATCAAATAAGGCCAAGAGAGCTGTGCTTCTCCAGTTGTCCAAGGCAAGGCACGATTCTCTATTTTGATGCATTTACTCTAGACATTTTCAGATTGTGTTTCAATTTGCAGCACTCAGCAACTTCAATATGAACTTTTACTATTCGAGCTCAGTTTTCCTTTGGCTATCCCAAGTACATTCAGAACAGATGAGAAACAAAACCCAGTAAGAATGCGCATAATAGAGCTTCAGCTCCCTTTACAAGCTTTGAATCTTTACACAGTTTAAAAAAATGAAATGTGAATTTTCAAGTACCAAATTCCCTGTACACAAAAAAGACGACTATCGGATCTTCAACACCTTTGGAGCAAATAACAGCAACCTGCTCAAACTGCTCGGCGGGAACTTCCTCGCAAACAAGAAGCAAGCATTTCCTGGCTTCCCGTTATACTCACAAGTCCGATTGTTCCTCATCCTCTCCAAGAACTCAACGGTCACCTGGGGCCTCTGAAACGTGGCTGGGTGTGCCCCAAGCCGTGTCCAGTCAACCCAAGTCAAGGTCCTATTGGAGTTCCTCTTGGAGAACAAGATGCTGACAAATGTAGGCAAATAATGCTCATCACCATAGCAAGATCCCTTGCAATGTTTCTTGAAGACGCCAAAGTACTTGTTGTCTGATATGACTTCAAGAGCGAGACTGCGGTCGATTTGGAACCACTGGGACCCTTTTCGCCACTGTGAGAGTGTGACATCCGGCCTCATTCTAGGGCTGTAGCGAGCACGACCCACACGCCCCGGAAGATCATAGGCTTCTACGAAGGTTTGTTTGGAGTTGATAAGGTAGGAGTAAATGGTGGAGAAGTTGAATAAGGGAATGCAGGATTCCGATAAGAGGACGAAACGTTGGTTGGTGAAGTCGAGGAGAGCATTTGCCAGTAGTCGACGTTCCGCTTCGACCAAGTTGAAGTCTCCCCATTGGACTACCTGCGTTGTTCAGAATACCTCTCAGAAAAGGTTGGATAAAACAAAGGAATCGAAGCTAATTCCTTTTGGGTCTCCAAAAGAGAATACATTCCAAGCAGAGGGATACAAAGCTAAGCATTTATTTGAAAGCAAGTAATACGTTTTGTATAGGAAATTTGGATTGAAGGCAAAGGTATGATGGTTGAACCCATGAATCAAGGCTACAATGGCTGTCATGTAATGACAAACATTTATACTTTGCTTTCATCACAGCTCTATGCAGTTCTTTTAATCAAATAGACAATACTAAGCTATAATTATTAAAATGTCTTAGCATTCTCTACAGTGTATTGACTTGCAGAATTCCACAATCCCATTAGAAAAGTATTATTTTTTGTGGGTGCTTAGCCCCGTTTGGTTGTAACTTAAAAAAACGGAAACGAAATCAAAACGAATCTAGTTGATATGTGTACCTTGTTTATAAAAATTTTTGAAATCATTTTTTCCCTCCGTTTTGTTTCCATATAGGGTATTAAAATTAATCAAATTCTACTAGAATTACCTCAAATCACAAAAAAATACGGATTAGATCGTTTTAATTCCATTTCCGTTTTCAGAATTAAAACCAAACAGGCCCTTAGTTTGATTGAGCCATCTTAATCGAAGAAGCCACTAAATTTGAAAATAGAAAACGAAGTAACCTTGCTTGGGATCCGGCGGCCATGAAAGACAGAAGTGTGATGAAAAGAAGCATTGTAAGAAGGCGGAGAATGGACGTAGATTGAATATAAGCCTTGATTCCCTTTGAAGAAGATGTCCCACAGAGGAGCCAAGTGCAGATCTCCCTTCACCAAGAACATGAAAGCAACCTTGGGAGCCCTGTGAAGTGGGTCGCCTTTGATCTTAGGAACCATAGAAGCTTTCCACATAAGCTCCTCGTCGTCCATTTCATGCATGACAGCATTTTCATTGGGTGTAACTCTGATGCCGAAGAGTAGCTGATGGATGGAGGTGGAATTTTGATTGAGGATCAACAAGTACATGGAATAGAGGGAGCTTCCAATGGCGAGAACGCTTGTGAGCACCAACAAGCAAAGGATGATGCCATGGTGGATGCTCAAGAGTTTAGGGTTTTCTTGATTCTTCATCGTCTCCAGGTTGAAGCAAGGAGAAGTTGAGTTAAGAAGGGAAAGATACCAGTATGAGGTAGGAAGAAATAGATCACATGCAAGAATGGACACTTGATATACTTATGTGAGGAGTGGACCCACTAATAGGGAAAGTGAGAAGAAGCTTGAAATGAGGTTCATAACGATTTTTATAAATTTATTTTCATTACTGTACAAATCAAAGAGTATGTATCAGCCTATCAGGAGGAGATGGGTGAGGTCAGTCAAGGCTGCTAATAGCTCGCCGGAATGGAATCCCTCCCTTGCTTTGTTGGACTGCTATTTTATTTTTTTTAGAAAACTTTACAAAAACACCCTTTTATTGTCAACAAAACCACCTATAATATATTATATCAAGTAAGCAACCCATAATCTTAAAAGTTTATCCACATAACAGCCCAACGCCATTATCCAAAGACCCTAACCCGTTCATCAATGACGCCAAACACGACTAGCCCATATGCCTTGTCCGTTCTCGCTTCGGAGGTGCTTCCCTCAAGAGTAAAGACCCAACTCTCTACAAGGAAGTGGGTGATGTGAACTAAGTGTAGAATTTTTTTTTTAATTTTGTTTATGTTTGTTCAATCTTTCGAATAGGATCTTCGTTTATGACCTCCAAGTGAATTCCTACACCTTGTTTATAACATGTTTTTATGCTATGTTTTAGAGGTTTATAATGTCCTTTTGTTTTGTATGGATTTAGACATCTTTACATCGCTTTAAACTTAATGTTGTAAAATAGATGTCTTCTTCCTCTTTGTGTTAGTAGGTGTTTTGGTCCGGAAAAGACCTTAAATGGACCATGTATGCAAAATTCCGAGACCAAAGAAGAAAATGGCTCACCACTACCACCACCACCACCACCATCCTTATCCTCATCCTTATCTAAGCAAAGGAAGTGACAAAAAGATTGGCTTCAATGATCCAAGGGGAAGTGATACGGGGTATTCGCCCGTGTAGCTTGGCCCCATCTTTCGACACCTAAAGATTTGATAGAAAAGGCAATAAAAGAAAGAGATATGGAAAGAAGATGACCTGATGGTGGCCAGAATGGATTGGTAGTTGGATAGATTAAGGTCAAACCTTAAGCCATGAATTGGAAGCACAAAAGTACACGATCGGGAGGATCGCCTAAATACAGATCCAGTGACGTTCGGTAGAACCCTTCCACTACAACCAAACACAATAGGCGTTGTAAGAGAACCTAGAGCACCTGAAGGATTGCTTGCGGCTAGTTGAAGCATCCGGCTCTACCATGGCAAGTAGAACACACTCAAACAAGTCCAAGCTAGTTGCGAGCAAGACGTCTCTTACTTAGGTTGCTCTCCAAGTCTATCTTTTAGTTTCCATATGCTAACATAAATTATAATCCACACGTGCATGATTTTTATGTGTGCATGGACGATCTTCATCTCTAGCATGGATACATGCATCCTTCGTGCATGGTTGTGTTTCTTGTACGTGTATGTGTGGATGTGCTCGAGTGTTGGGGTGGTCTTGCATGTGGGTCCCGGTCTTCTATTTTTCGGGAGCAAGGGTTCTTCTTATATGCTCTACTACTCTTTGTTATTAGTGAGTGCATTCATGTAGTGACACACTTGGGACCTCCTTGTTTGATCAACTTCATGGTGCATCATCTTCTTCTTCGTCTGGATGGCACGTAGACCCTTCCTCCTTTTTCTTGAGTCCCATTTGATCATGCCATATTTTACCATTGACGTCCTCCTCTTCCTTACAGTTCTTAGGGATCCTTGCTCTTGAGTTGCTTCTAAGCTAAGTTTCCAAACCTACGAGTGTTCCTACGGATGCCTCTACATCAACCAGCTTCTTTGTTTTCTCTTGTGTTAAGTCTTCCTAGCTTCAAAGTTGCTTCTATGTTGCAGCCAGGTCTGGGAAGTGCTCTCAAGGATGCTCATGCATCATCCTCTCCTCCTTTGGAAGGGTTCAACATCCAAGCCTTCTTGAATTGTCTCGTCTTGGGATGGTTCTTGAAGTATTGCACCTAAATGAAAGACAAGTACACATTCCATTAGAGATGGCAATAAATTTAGCTTGTTGTAACTTAAATTTCTCATCTCGGAGTGACGAAACTTCTTACTTCAGCTAGTGTACTGGAATGCCCGCATTTGAGGTTAATAATTTAATGTTGCTAGTAAACATAGAACTACAGTGATATCCTTAATTCTTAAATCGGGTGAACAAGGTATGATAATAAGTAGCTACATGAGACCAAGACATGTCCCAATATACGTCATATATCAATCACATATGCTCAATTAGAGCGTTTAATATGCCCATGTCCTGCATGAATGTCAAGAATTCCTTGAAGACGAACTTGTAGATTGCACAGTTGGCCGATGTGTAGTTAGGATTCCTTACTGGTGGTATATCGTTTAGATCCATGATGAATCCTGGTGTTCCGGAAGTTTTCCTTTGTATAGCCATGAGTCCGAATTTCTTGGCCTCTTTTGCAACTTTCTTGTCCTTCTTCTTCTCACATTATTTGGCTACCTCGTCAGGTGTCATTGGTTTCAAGACAAAGTTTTTCCCTTCGAAAGTAAGGCAATACATGTTGGTTCATCCCTTGTGTTCTACCTCTCTATCGTACTGCCATGGCCTACCTAGTAGAATATGACAAGCTTGCATAAGAGCGATGTCACACAAAACGATGTCCTTGTAAGCTCCTATTTTGAACGAGATGTTAGCTTGTCTCATGATAATTTCAGCTCTCCGCAATCATTCATCTACTTAAGCTTGTATGGTCGGGGATTGTGACTGATTTTGAGTTGTAACGTCTCCACAACATCAAGACTGACTATGTTACTATAGCTTCGACTATCAATGATCATGCTACACACCTTTCCTTGAATCATGCGTCTTGTGTGGAACATGTTCTCTCCCTAATCATCTTCATTTCTTAAAGGAATGACACTCAAACTTCTCCGATTCACTAAGCAATCATTCTCAATGAGGGGTGAATGAATTGAACTTACATTGGTTAAGGAGTATGATGCCTTAAAGATTGCAACCAGTTTATCTTTTCTTGGGTCAACTTCCATTGTTTCGCCTTCCTCAGAAAATTAACTCGATCTCTACAACTATGGTTTCAGTGATAGGCGCGATGAATGGAACAATGGCAAGACCATCTTTTGGTACAAGATCTTCCGGTGTACTTGTAGTATTTTTAGAGTCTTAATCCTATATTTCTAGGGAAGTCTCTGATTTTTCCTCTTTCAATGGGCTCGAGTTGACAAGTTGTTTTTCCGGGAAGGATGCTCTAAGAGCTTCCAAGAAGTCGAAAGTTTTGATAAGTGGAGTTATGGTAGGAGTTTCACTTGCAGGTGGCATGTCTAGAACCTTGTTGGTGAGAAGGCATGTTCCCTTTTCGAGTTCGAGGGGATCTTCATCACTCTTTGGTTCGTCTTCGTGTTTGGTTCATCCGGTTTCTCGGATCCTGATTCGTACTAGCCTTGGTCATTGATTACCAATGTTCGATTGTTGGGGCAATTTCTCATCATATGTCCCTTTTCATGACATTTAAAACAAGTAATGTATATAGCTCGAATTGGGTTATAAGGGTGATTTCCTGAGGTGCCAGTGTAAGGGTTGAAGGCACTGTGATCGCTCGACTCCTTGACAAAGATCCGGTTTCACGGATGGTTGGTGTGGAGTCCTTACTTTAATTGTTTCTCCATATCGGCGTGTTTCAACGGTCTTGGTTTGTGGTCTTTATCTTCCTTTCGACTCAAATTTCCAAATGAAGCAACTCAATCATGATCGTATGCGTACAAGTCAACCTCTCTTGCCAAATAAGGATGGAGAATCCTTAGGTACCATGCCATGATGGATTCTTCTTCCTCCTATACGTCGGTTCAGATCATTTCCATTTCCATGGCGTTGTACGCTTCTTCATCGCTCATTGTTCCTTTCATTAGGTTTTGTGACCGTTGTCATAGTTCCCTCCCGTGATGGGGTGGAATGAAATGTGCTCTCATGACTGCTTTCATATGGCCTCATGTAGTGATGTGCACATCTATGCTCCGTCTTCTCTCCATCACAAGGTTTGTCACTAAATTAAAGCATAGTTAGTAAATTCGAGTGCAACATACTATACATTTCTCCCTTCAAAGACATGGTGATAACTCCAGATTTATTTTGTCTTAGCTTCAAAGCTAAGTAGATATCGGCGTCACATTTTCCTTCGGACGGAGGAATCTTAAGTTTAACCTTTGAACACATCTTTGTTTCCTGGCCTTGTTCCCATGTGGCCTCCCCAACTTCATCATAAAAGTTGATGGCTCGTTGGATATTTCTTCGGGGCTGCATCAAAAAGGGGTTGACAGGATCGTAGTGGAGGTTCTTGGACCTCTCTACCTTCCTTTTTTGGTGGGGGAGGTGGTGGTAGTTGTTCTAGTACCCCGCTTCAATATGATTAGGTTTTGTATTAAGTTGATCCATTTGCCTTTGGAGGGTGTTGGTTTTCGGTGTCCGGTTTTGTGTTAAAGTTGTTGTAATCTCCAGTAAGGAGTAGACTAACAACTTACAAGTTGTTGCAATCTCCAATAGGATTGGACAAATAACTTAATTAGGCAAAGGCTCCATAATCTCACAAGTGAGTAGACAAGCGACTTACAAGTTGTTGTAATCTCATATAGGGAGTAGAATAACACCATAGTGCTCTCCCAAGTGAGTAGACAACAAACCTTAAATTACAAAACTAGAATTATATATATTCTTTAAGTCAATATTTAGCATTAAAGTCAAGGAGTTATAGTCTCCAAAAGGAGTTAAGGAACATACTTATATAGTTAGATTCAATTGCATGCAAAAACCGGTTATTAAAATGTTTTATGTACTTGACTTGGTTAATATTAAAACTACTCAAATATAGAGTTTTCCATCTCAGTGTATTTGCCCCTACACTGGGATCCAAATACCTTAGTGGGAAAAGACCGACACGTCAAAAAGACTAAAGTATAGAAACATAACTTGTCTTACGTTTGTAAAAAGAGTTCTTCCAAATCTTGTCGAATCTTGATCTTCTAGAATGGATACATATCTTCAATAGTAATGAAGTTTTTTTGTCTTCAAAGTGGCACAAATTAGCCAAAGAGAATTCTTATCCCTTGTCAAAATTTGGAAATTAATGGCTTAACTTTTGACATGCAAAATAGATAGCTTTTCAAGTGCAAATGACTCTCCATTTTATATGCAAAAGGGGCACATTTTTGGGGGAGAATAACCGCCACTAAAGCGGTTGAGAGCTGTAAGAGCCTAGTTGCTGAGTTGCGGAGTGTGTGAGTTGAGGACCCAATTTTAGCCTGGACCAACCCTGCGTGACCCAGTGGCCGCCCCTGCGGGTTTCTAGGCCGCACCTGCGGCTCTGTGTGGCTGCAACCATTTTCTTTGACCCGTTGACCCTTGATTTACCCTTTCACCCTTTATAACCTTCTTTTGTCTTTTGATGAGGGTATCCTTCTCCACAGCTCATCTCTCTCTCCTACATACATCTTCTTCTCCTCTCTTCTCCCTTGGATCCTCTTTGATCTTCTTTTGAGTTTTGTGTGAGGTTGAGAGCTTTGATGCTTGGTTTTCTACTGATTGTTGTTGTTGAGCCTTGTGAGCCAGCTTGAGGGTGTTTTGGTGATGTGCTAATCTTTTGGACATTCATCTTGGTAAGCTTTCATGGCTTCCATCCTTTCTTTCTTCATTCTTTCACCTTCTTACCTCTTTTCCTACCTTTCTTTAGTTTAGCTTAGATTCCTTAGGTTTGGATCATGCTTCAACCATGATTGGCTTGTGTTGATGTATATATATGTATGTTGATGTTTGAGTGAAGAAGGAGTAAAAGGATCGAAGGAAGAAGAGAAGAAAGGGCTGAAGGGGTGCCTTTGCTGTCCAGCCGTCCCTGCTCCACCTTGTAGCCGCCCCAACGCCGGCCAGAGCCGCCCCTACGCCACCTGGGATCTGCCCCTGCGGCTATATGCATCAACAAGGTCAAGCAGTTGGTTTTGCAGGTGTGTGTTGCTTCTAGGCTTTCCTTAGGATGCCTTTGTTCCCACACGGATTTTGTGAGTGTATAGGATCATGCTAGATGTGTGAGGATGAGTTTTGATGAGGTTATGATCGATCTATGTCTTGTACGACTTTAAGGACTTAGGTTGATGTTGATTAGGGTTTTGAGGTTGAGTATGATCCCTATGGATCCCTTTGGATCTAGGTGTGACACTTTGATGAATAGAGGTTAATATCTTACTATACCTTGTTATTAGGCAATGCCCCTCTCTCGGAATTGGAGGTTGTTTGTGGTTGAGCTATATACGAGGTTGAGGTAAGTCCGTAGGACTTACATAGCTACCATCCTTATATTGGGTGTTTGCATGAGCGGTGTGTGCTTTATATGTTGCTATGACATCATGAGTTATCGTTTATACCAACCTATGTTTTATTGACTGCCCCGTTGCATGGTTGTGATAACCTTTCCCTTTCATCCCGCCGTGGAGTTTGGGAGGTTCTCTGATGTCAGGCCAGACTGGTTTACAAGAAGGGTGCAATCCACTCGCATAGGGTACACGGATTGTGTGACCGATACTCGTACAGCTGGATATAGCACTCAGAGGCGGGGATGTATCGGTCCTCGTGTCACATACTTTCATTTATATATATATACATACAATTTGAGTGAATGACTATTATATAAAGATGATAAATGGGTAAATGTGTGATATCATGCTGATGTGTTTATCTTTACATTGATTATGATTGTGCTTATACATTACTCTATATATGTATGGTTAGCTAATGTTTTATTACCATGTTGTAGATGCCCCACAAAATAGGCGTGCTGCTGAGTGATCTAGAAGAGTGGTAGGCCGATGACCTCTCGTACATAGGATGTTGGGTTTTTGGGTTGTTTACTTTTCCCTCCTGCGTGAGGTTGATCTTTTGTTACCTCCTGTGTGAGGATGTTGTGGTTTATACTCGGCTATGTTGTTTTACCTTTTGGTGATACAATATACACAGTTTTATGCATTTGTTTCTATATGTGTCAGCGCCATGTTGTATGGTCCAGTGAACTTGTTGTCAGGCTAGGGTCAGTATCCATTGTGAGATCCTAGCCCAATGTGACACTCCGAGTCCTGCAGATTCGGGGTGTTACAAAGTTGGTATAAGAGCCTTAGGTTGACAACAATGGCACTTGCTACCTGCAATGAGGTTTGATAAGTAAAATAAACAGAACCCGAGAGGGTGTGACATTTTAAAAGTGTTTTTGGTTTTAAATGTGGTTTGGGTTAGAATGTAAAAGAAGTCTCCACTTTTGCTATGGATCTTTGTAGTATAGATATGTGTATATATGTATTATGGATTATGTATGTGTATGTGTTAAGTATATATATCTATACATATGGCCTATGTAGAGCCTTATAATCTAGGTGTGCATACCCCGCAGATGGCTCGGACTAGAGCTACTGCTGCTGTGGGCCGAGGTTGTAACACCCCGAATTCACGGGACTCGAAGTGCCACATTGAGTTAGGATCTCACAATGGATCTTGACCCTAGCTTGACAACAAGTTCACCGGACCTTACAACATGACACTGACAGATATGAAAACAAATGTATAAAACTGTATAAATTGTACAATTAAAAGGTAATATAACATTGTCGAGTATAAACAGCAACGTCCTCACACAGGAGGTAACAAAAGGTCATCCTCACGTAGGAGGGAAAAGTAAACAACCCCAAAAGCCCATAACATCCTATGTACGAGAGGTCCTCAGCCTGCCACTCTGCTAGATTACCCAACAATATGCCTATCCTGTGGGGCATCTACAACATGGTAATAAACCATTAGCTAACCATACATATATAGAGTACTGCATAAGCACAAACACAATCATGTAAGGATAAACACATCAACATGATATCACACATTTACCCATTTTATCATCTTTATATAATAGTCATTCACTCAAGTTGTATATATATATATATATATATATATATATAAATGAAAGTATGTGACACGAGGACCGATACATCCCCGCCTCTGAGTGCTATATCCAGCTGTACGAGTATCGGACACACAATCCGTGTACCCTATGGGAGTGGATTGCGCCCTTCCTGTAAAACAGACTGGCCTGACGTCAGAGAACCTCCCAGACTCCACTACGGGATGAAAGGGAAAGGTTATCACAACCACGCAGTGGGGCAGTCAATAAAACATAGGTCGATATAAACGACATCTCATGCTATTATAGCAAACATATAAAGCACACACCACTCATCCAAACACCCAACATAAGGATGATAGCTAAGTAAGTCCTACGGACTTACCTCAACCTTGTACAAAGATCAACCAGAAGCAACCTCCAATCTTGAGAGAGGGGCACTTTGTAATAACAAGGCATAGAAAGATATCAACCTCTATTCATCAAAGGGGTCACACCTAGACCCAAAGGGATCCATAGGGATCATACTCAACCTCAAAACCTCAACCAACATCAACCTAAGTCCTTAAAGCTGTACAAGGCATATACTGATCATAACCTCATCAAAACACAACCTCACACATCTAGCATGATCCTATACACTCACACTAGGAAAGGAGGGAACAAAGGCATCCTAAGGTAAGTCTAGAAGCAACACACATCTGCAGAACCAAGAGAAGAACCTAGCTGATACAGGTGGGAGCAGAGGCGGATCATAGGTGGCGCAGGGGCGGTCCTGGCCAATGCTGGGGCGGCTGTAAGGTGGCGCAAGGGCGGCTGGACATCAGAGGCACCACTTTAGCCCTTTCTTCACTTCTTCCTTTGATTCTTTTATTCCTTCTTCACTCCAACATCAACATACATTTAGAATATACATATATATACATCAACACAATCCAAACAAGGCTGGAACAAGATCCAAACCTAAAGAGTCTAAGCTAGACTAAGGAAAAAGGAAGAAAAGATGAAGAAAAGAAGAAAGAAGGGAAGGAACATGAAAGCTTACCAAGCTTGACTTCCAAAGAAGATGTACGTAGGAGAGAGAGATGAAGCTGAAATGATAAACCCTCATCAAGAGGAAAGAGATGAAGGTTATAAAGGGTGAAAAGAGTAAAGCACGAGTCAACGAGTCAAAGACAACGGCTGCAGACTCACAGAGCCGCAGGGGCGGACTCTGTGAGCCGCAGGGGCGGACTCTGTGAGCCGCAGGGGCGGACTCTGTGAGCCGCAGGGGCGGACTCTGTGAGCCACAGGGGCGGCCCAGGCAAACCGCAGAGGCGCCTACTAGGTCACGCAGGGGCGGTCTAGGCATAAGCTGGGTCCTCAGCTCACCCTCTCAGCAACTAGGCTCTTACATCTCACCCCCCTAAAAACAAGTTTTGTCCCGAAACTTGCAAAATCCCGAATCCTCTCGGACCCATAAGCCAAGGTATAACTCTCTCTCTCTATCGGAGGTATCACATCTCCGCTCAGAAGGTCATAACCTATAAAAATCTATAACCTCAAACATGAACATGGAGGAATCATCATCTTTAGAAAACAAGGCCATAACGCTACCAAAAGGCGTAGAGGAATCACATCTCTCGCCATACCACATCACAAGGCATAGAGGAAGTACATCTCTAGCCAAACCATAATCATATACAACACACGGAGGAATAACATCTCCACTGAACTATGTCCATCAAAGTAGCATGGAGGAAAGCACCATCTATAGCTGAATCCTAATCAATTCAGATAGCATGGAGGAAAGAACCATCTCCAGCTATAACATACATCATGCTAGCACAGCAAGATCTAATAAGATCATAAAACACATCATAACTAGCATGGAGTACGCACATCAAGGCATGTAAGCACATAAACACATAATCACATACTCACCAAGATAGCACTAAGATCTACTCATCGACCCTAGATGCATCTATCTCAACATAGAACTCTAGATAGTTCCTCTGGATACTATCCTCAGTTTCCCATGTAGCCTACTCAGGTCCACGTCTAGACCACTGTATCCTCAACATAGGAATGTCCTTCAAACGCAGGCGTCTCACACCTCGTTCTAAGACTGCAATAGTATGCTCAGCAAAGGTGTGGTTTGGCTCCACCACCAAATAATCATAACTCACAATGTGCCTCGGATCTGGTATATACTCCCTCAACTGAGACACATGGAACATAAAGTGAACACCCTCTAATCTCGAAGGCAATGCTAATCTGTAGGCTGTCCTCCCAACTCTATCCAGTATCTCGAAAGGATTGACATATCGGGGACTGAGCTTTCCCTTTATGCCAAAACGTCTAACGCCTCGCGTCGGATATACTCTCTACCAGACATGAGCTCCTACTCTGAACTCTAGAGGCCGACGCCTCTTGTCTGCATATGACTTCTGGCGGCTCTGTGCAACCAACATCCTCTCTCTAATCAGCGCTATTCGAGCCATATCATCCCAAATATGCTTTGGCGCTATCCCACTGATACTGCTAGGTTCATCCCAGCATAAAGGTGTACGAAACCTACGTCCATACAGTGCCTCATAAGGAGCCATCCTAATAGATGCATGCCACCTGTTGATGTATGAGAACTCAACAAGTGGGAGGTAATCAGACCATCCATGTCCCCAATCTAACACGCAAGCTCGCAATATATCCTCTAGAGTTGAGTCTACATTTCCTATCCATACGTCGGTCTCTAACCCAATCTGTCTTGAGAAGGGTGGTACTCCCTACCGATGAAATGCCTTCAACCAGGTATTTGGTCGAGGCCCTCTAGTCTCCTCTACAGCTCATGCAGTCTCAGCAGCACGTGCCGGCATAGCTGGAACCTGTGTGGCTCCCTGAGACATCTCAGAAGATCCCTCATGCCCTGGTAGATCTAGGGCCCGTCTGCCAGCTCGGACAATCTCCTCAAAACGTCTGAGGTACTCTTTGAACTTTGGCCTCCCCATGGAGACACAATCTGAATCGTTAGAATGGGCGCAATCCACTCTCATAGGGTACACGGATTGTGTGACCGATACTCGTACAGTTGGATATAGCACTCAGAGGCGGGGATGTATCGGTCCTCGTGTCACATACTTTCATTTATATATATATATATATATACGACTTAAGTGAATGATTATTATATAAAGATTATAAAAGTTTAGAGAGTACCTCAGACGTTTTGAGGAGGCTGTCAGAGCTGGCAGATGGGCCCTAGATCTACCAGGGCATAAGGGATCTTCTGAGATGTCTCATGGAGCCACACAGGTTCCAGCTATGCCGGTACGTGCTGCTGAGACTGCTTGAGCTGTAGAGGAGACTAGAGGGCCTCGACCAAATACCTGGTTGAAGGAATTTCATCATTAGGGAGTACCACCCTTCTCAGGACAGATTGGATTAGAGACCGAGGTATGGATAGGACATGTAGACTCAGTTTTAGAGTCTATCAGATGTCCTGAGGGAAGACGAATAGAGCTAGTACAATCTCTATTCCCTAACCTTGCACATCAATAGTGGAGGACTGTACGAGCTAGAGCCACCATTTATGATCATATGAGGAGCATGATTCGATAGCAATTCTGCCAAGCCTTATTGAGGGGAGAGAAGCTGCAGGATTTTGTGGAGGCTGGTTTTGAGGATGTACCTATTGTAGACGCCATCCGTCGCTTCCAGACTGAGTTAGCCTTGTTGGGTCCAACTGCCACGTATGAGGACCAACATGTGTATCTGTTCTCTCATTGTTTGAGGGAGAGCACACGTTCATACATGGCGGGATTCCATTGTGAGTCCCTAGCTGATTATCAGGACCGGGCTTCTGCTTACGAGAGAGAGCGAGCTAGTCAGAGGAGAGCTTCTCAGACGGGACGGTTTGAAGAGAGGCAGCGCACTAGGAAAACTAGTGGAGTTAGAGGAGCATTTGGGTCTAGACGAGACCAAAGACGTGAGAGTTACCCCTCGTCTGCACTGACTACAGATAAGGGACGATAGTGTTAAAACTGTGGTGATCCTGGCCATTTGAAGCCAGATTGTACCAGACCAGTTGTGACTTGCTTTACCTATGGTAGACCAGGACATCGAACTGCCTTCTATAGGCATGGTGGAGTTGCATCTAAGCAGGGTTTTCTCCCTACTAGTGTAGCAGGAGGTTATCAGAGGACACCTCAATAACAGACATATGGACAACAGAGAGTCCCATATCGTCCATCTACTCAAGGATCTGCTCCCGGGCCGAGTAGAGGTATAGGTCGTGGGGGAGTACCATAGATGCTAGAGGAGCTTAGTGTAGAGCTTTTGAGTTGAGGAGTACAGAGGATCCACCTACACCGACTGCTATAGGTACCATTATGCTTCTTGGATTACCTGTAAGAGTTTTTTTTAATACTTGTGCTACGCATTCATTCATTTATGATACATGTGTTGAGCGTCTGAGTTTAGCTACTATAGAGGGGATACCCTTTACTATAGGGTTACCTAATGTTAGTTGGGTCAGAGGTACCCGTGAGTTACGTAATTGTCCCCTTCGTTTAGGGACTCATGTTATTCTTGTTGACTTCTTAGTCATACCATTATTGCATGAAGAAGTCATATTAGGTATGGATTGGATGCGTAGGCACCGTGCAATTTTAGATGTGGGTAGACGGACTTTTACATTCTCTACCGAGGTTGGTCAGATCGAGGTTTTTCGGGGTTGGGACCTTGGGAAGACGGGTTCTGTTATCAGTGCCGTACGAGCAGCTAGACTGATAGCACAGGGATGTGATGCCTTCTGGTGCTACACCATGAAGGATGAAGAGATTCCAACTTTAGAGGACATACTAGTTGTTTGCGAGTTTGCAGATGTTTTTGCTAGCCGTCGAGTTTGCCTCCTCAGAGGAGTGTTGATTTCAGTATAGAGTTGATGCGTGGTACGAGACCCATCTTGAAGGCCCCATATCATATGGCATATGTTGAGATGTTGGAGCTGAAGAAGCAACTTGAGGAGTTGGGTGAGAAGGGCTTCATACGCCCTAGTGTTTCACCGTGGGGTGCACCTGTCCTCTTCGTGCGGAAGAAGGACGGATCGTTGAGACTGTATATTGATTACAGAGAGCTGAACAAGGTGACCATCAAGAACAGGTATCCACTGCCTCGTACTGATGATCTACTTGATCAACTTCAGGGAGCGACAATTTTCTCCCGAATTGAGTTGCCTTCAAGTATCACCAGCTGAGGGTGAGAGAGCAGGACATGCACAAGACGTCATTTTGTACCTGTTATGGACACTACGAGTTTGTAGTGATGCCATTCGGGCTGACGAATGCCCCAACATTCTTCATGGAGTTGATGAACAATATCTTCATTGACTTCCTTGACCAGTTTGTGGTGGTCTTTATAGACGACATTTTGGTATACTCTCTTAGCAGAGAGGAGCATGCCGGTCATCAGAGGACGGTTTTGCAGATTCTAAGGGATAGAGAGCTGTATGCCAAGCTCTTTAAGTGTGAGTTTTGGATGTCTGAGGTTGTTTTTCTTGGACATATCGTCTCCGCCGATGGGATTATGGTTGATAGCATGAATTATAGTCTATATTTTGGGACTTTTTTAGACGTTTTATCTTCAATAATCTACATGTTTGGATGTATATTATGTGATTTTATTGTCGTTTCATCTACCTTTACGGGAATCGAGGTCTACACCAAGTTTCATTTTAAATGTAGGTAAAATGGCACGTTTTGCATCGAAATGGAGCTAAGGAGCAAAGGAGTCATTGGAGCTACATTCAGGAGCTTAAAGAGGAGCTCAAGAAGCATGGAATTAACAAAGAAGATTTACTTTGGACCAGATTTGAGAGATTTCACCTTCAGCTGAGAGTCACCTCGGTTGACCACAGAGTCACCTCGACCGAGGTGATCTTGAGGAGCGTCCCGACCGAGACGAACACCCTGACACGGCGAGATATATTATATTTGGCTGAGATCTTTTATTTTTGGAAGGAGAGATCTTATATTTTTGGGCTGGATATCTGGAAGGAAGATCATATATTTTGGAGATCTATTTTAGAGATATGAATATATTTTATTAGGATATTATCTTTTTAAGATATTATTATCTTTAGAAGATAATTCTCCTATATAAAGGGTTGAATTTTCCACAAGTTCAACCATGCTTAGAGGCTAAGAGTATCCAGCAATTAAGGGATTTTCTTGAGCTTGGAAGGAAGTTTGAAGATCAATCAAGGAAGGATTGATAGCTTTGAGATAGCTTTTAAGGGGATTTGTAAGAATTTCTTAGATTCCCTTTTGTTTGATTGTCTTGTTGGATTTGTAATCCAAGGAACGCTGATTTGTTTGATATTTGATTAAGTTATTGAAGCCTTGTTCTTAAGGTTTTTGTGTTCAAATATTCATTCTCTTCCCATATATTCGATTATTGCTTTCATGATGATGAGTGGCTAATTTCTTTGTGCGATTCTAGGGTAATTGGCTGAAAGTTGTGGGAAAAACGATGATAGAATGATCTTAAATCCCAGTAGGACCCTGAAAGCTCGAGTCTTTATCTTTAACCCTAGAACATCTCGTTCAGTCGATGAACATCTCGGCCGGGGTGGAACTTGACTGACCGAGGTGACCTTTCTTGTCCGAAACTGAGAGTTAAGTGTTAGAGTTTGCCAAATCCTATTCTCATTACACCTTTCCTGGTTCAATGCAAGCCTAGGATGAGACTTACCCGGTAATTCCTTAGTTTGTTTACCCAAGATCATAAGTGTAGGTAATAAAGGTTTATCCTTTATTGGGGTTTGAGTGTGCCTTCATCCCATCTTTCTGAGTTAGCCTGAGACTTACCCGGTAAAGGTTGATTCTATTCCCTTAGTTGGTGTGTTGGTTTGAGATTATAATTCCTTTCCTTAGTAGCTTGAGACTTACCCGGTGATAGGTTCTTTGGCTTGGGATTGTGAGTAGTGAGACTTACCCTGTGATCTATTCCACTTTAGTAACACCTTCCCTTTGCAAAACCTCAGCTTTGCCCGCTTATCTTGAGATCTTGAGTTAGAACCACAACTAGATGCTTTAATCCCTAGAATTTACATATTTCCTTTAATTGACCTTATTATGATCTTTGATTGTTTTAATCGCTTTTGTGGTTATTAGTTGCATTGACAACCTGTACTTGCTTTTTTTCACCTAAGTCCTTGAGATCGACACCCCGAAATTCTTGCTTTTACTATAATTGATCCGTACACTACGGGTTCGCATCCTTGTTTTAAGCATACTTCTTGGGTTATAAATTTAAAGCTTGCACACACCATTTGGAGCGAACAAGTTTTTGGCTCCGTTGCCGGGGACTTGGTCTAGACCAAGCCGGTTGCGGTTGTCTTTCGGGGCTATTGCCCCTGTTGCTACTAACCACTCTACTTGAGTGACTTTCGCAGGTTCTTCTTTTTAGGTTTATGCGAAGAACCCGTGATGGGAAGGAAATCGTGCCTTACGATCCCGAACCAGAAAAGACATACAAAAGTCGCTTGAAAGAAGCGAAAATGGCCAATCGAGACGATCGCGATCTTGAGGCCGAATTAAAGGAGGCGATAGAACAGCTGCGCCTCACTAGGGAAGAACTGCAGCACGAGAGGGAACAAAATTGCACCAGAGGTAGAGAGATTGAAGCAGATATGGTTGAGTTACGAGCTCAGATCTTGCCTCGACCAGACCCTCGACCGAGGCAGGACCCCGCTCCAGCTGCCCCGGCCGAGATACTTCCACCTCAAATGCCAGTCCGAGATGTTCTTTTTGCAGGTATTCCACAAATTCTAGGGTAGAGGATGGACCCAAACCAACAAGTGAGGCGTCTAGGAGTCAACCTAGGAGATCCAGCGGAGCATGATTATGAACTTCGACCGCAAGTTCTTTCCATGATCCGCCAATGCCAGTTTGGAGGTCTAGAAAAGGAGTCTCCACATCAACATTTACAAAACTATAAGATTTTGATGGAGACCTTGAAACCTTCAAAGGTGGAAAATAATAATTACAAGTTAAGGCCTTTTTACTTTTCTTTGAAAGACAAGGCGCTTACTTGGTATCAATCTCTTCCTCCCGGAAAGATCAACACTTGGGAGGAGATGACGACGGAGTTCTTGAAAAAATTCTTCCCCCCCCTCAAAAAATGCTGAAATGAGAGGGAAGATCAATGCATTCATCATGAAGGACAAGGAGAGTTTGTCCAAGTCATGGGAAAGATTTAAAGATGTTCTTTTGGATTGCCCACATCATGGGATTCCAAAGATCGAGTTGTTGGAGATTTACTTCAAAGGATTGGATGGAGCTACCCAATTCAGCCTTCAACTACTATCCGCCGGCACATTCATGGACATGCCGATTGATGAAGCTTGGGAATTCATTGAAAAACAAGCTTTGCACATGGAGAAATACTCGCACCAAGGAGCTGAGAATGGAGTTAAGAGAGTTAATTTCCAAGAAGCTCCATCAAATGATAATCAACTCATTTCCCTCAAGAATGATGTGAAGCAATTGAAGGATCTTTTGGTTGCTCACACCAAGAAGGAAGAGGAAGGATATCAAGGCTCAAGGAACAATAATGGTTACCGGAACAACAACAACAACAATGGTTCCCGGAACAACAACTACAACAACAATAGAGGATCCAACAACAACAATTGAAGGCCCAACAATCAAAATCAAAATCCGGGTAACCCTTACTCTAACTCAAATTCGAATAATTCTTCTAATCCTTTCCTCTCTTCTTCTTCTTCTTCTACTCCATTGAAGAGCCAAGAGCCTGGATCAAGCTCGTCCCAGCCAGAGAAGAAAGATGCAGTGCTGGAGGCTATCTTGATCAAGCTAATGCTATGGAGACGTCCATGACTTCATTTTCAAAGGCACAAAAAGCCATAGATCAACAATTCTTTAATAAGGCAAATGAAGCGCCAAGAGACCCAGGGAACCTCCCAGCAAGGACCGAGAGAAACCCCAAGGGACAGATCATGACAATAACGACGAGAAGTGGACTGAAAACTGCAGATCCAGTGCCTCGGTCGATGCCAGTGAAGAACACCTCGGTCCAGGTACATACGAAGAACACTTCGGCCGAGGTACCAACCGAGGTGGAGCCTCAGAAAGCGGAGGAGAAATCTGAAGTTTATGTTCCACCTCTTGCTTATAAACCACCACTTTCATTCCCCCAGTCAAGGGCCAGAGCACATCTAGACAAGCATTTTGGTAAGTTCCTTGACTTGATGAATAAACTACATATTAATATCCCTTTCCTTGATCCTATTCTAGGGATGCCCGCCTATGGAAAGTTCTTGAAAGAGATTCTATCAAGGAAGAGGAAGCTGGAAGACTTTGGTGAAGTAAGGATGACATCTAAATCCTCGGAGCTCATTCAAATCATGAAGGAAAAGATGCCACCCAAGTTGAGAGATCCCGACTCATTTTGCATTCCCATTCAAGTTGGGGATGTCACTTGTGAGACATTGTGTGATCTAGGAGCCAGCGTGAGCATCATCCCGCTGGAGCTATGTGTGAAGATCGGACTTGGAGAGCCCAAGCCGGTGAAGATAAGGTTATACATGGCGGACCGCTCCATTACCCATCCCGTGGACATCTTGGAAGACGTCCCGGTTAAGTTAGGTAACTTCTATTTACCTATAGATTTTGTTGTTCTTGATATTCCCGCAGATTATCCCGTTTATATCATTCTCAGGAGACCATTTCTAGTAAATTCGGGTTGCAATGTGGATTGTAAGAACGCCAAGTTGCAATTCAAAATTGGCGGTGATCAAGTGGAGTTTGCATTGCTTGCTGCAATGAAAGGAGAGCAGTTGGAGGATGATATCTTCTACATCTATGATGAAGAAGAATCGAGAGAATTGGTGCGCTCTATCCTTATTAAAGATCCACTTGAGAGAGTTATTAGTTTTAGCTTAATGGAGGAAGGTATAGATGCTTCTTGTGATGCATATATATGGAGCTTAAAGGCACTGGAAGAAGATCCAGGAGCTAAGATTGAAAAACTAATCCAGGAGAAGAGAATCTCCAGTTTCGGTCCCTGTTGCAGTACCTCGACCGAGGCACTTTCTAGACCAAGCTAGGTGTTCTTGACTGAAGAACATCTCGGTCACCCTCTCTGGACCTCGACCGAGGTCGCAAGCGAGATACCGTCCATTGAGAATAACAAACATCTTACTCCCTTTTCTGAAACTCATTCACAATTAGTGGAACACCTTCTCCACCAAGCTTCTGATAATAAAGAACCTTGGTATGCTGACATTATTAATTATCTTGTTTGCCAGGAAATACCACCCGGATTGACGTACGCTCAAAGGAAAAAATTATTTAAATATGTACGCCACTACTACTGGGATGAACCTCTATTGTTTAAAAGACGTCTGGATGGGATGCTTCGAAGATGCATTCTGGAAGATGAAGTTACTAGTGTCGTACGGTATTGCCACTCGCCTCCTTGTGGAGGACATGCTAGCGCTCACAAAACATGCACTAAGGTATTACGTTCCGGTTTCTTTTTGCCTACATTATTTAAGGATGTGCAAACGTTTGTTGTTTCTTGTGATGCATGCCAAAGAAAAGGGAACTTATCTAGAAGGAACGAGATGCCACTCAATAACATCCAGGAGGTTGAGATTTTTGATGTATGGGGAGTTGATTTCATGGGACCTTTCCCATCATCCGGAGGAAACCTCTACATCCTCCTAGCTGTCGACTACGTCTCTAGATGGGTGGAAGCCATTGCCTCTCCCACTAATGACGCCATGGTGGTTGTGAAGTTCTTCAATCGGACTATCTTTCCACGTTTTGGGACTCCACGCATCATCATCAACGATGGAGGGACACATTTTATCAACTGAAAGTTTAAAGCCCTTCTATCGAAGTATGGGGTAACCCACAAGGTAGCAACCCCTTATCACCCTCAAACTAGTGGACAGGTCGAGAGCTCAAATAGAGAAATCAAAGTAATCTTGGAGAAGAACGTCTCTAGGATGAGGAAGGATTGGTCCATGAAGTTGGACGACGCTCTTTGGGCTTACATGACCGCATTCAAGCCTCCCATTGGTACCACCCCTTATAACTTGGTATATGGGAAGTCTTGCCATTTGCCCATTGAGCTAGAACACAAAGCGTATTGAGCAATCAAATGGTTGAATTTCGATATCAAGGAAGCCGGTGAGAAGCGGCTATTGGACATCAATGAGCTGGAGGAGCTGCGTTTGAACGCTTATGAGAATGCCAAGATCTACAAGGAAAGGACAAAGAAATGGCATGACAAGCGTATCATTCCTAAGGAGTTCAAAGAAGGAGATTTAGTTCTACTCTTCAAATCCCGCCTTCGCCTCTTTCCAGGTAAGTTGAAATCTAGATGGACAGGACCTTACGTTGTGAAACATGTTTTCCCTTATGGTGCAGTTGAGATTTGGGGAGAAACAAGTGGAAGCTTCAAGGTCAATGGTCATAGGCTTAAGAAATACCAACCGGAAGCCCAGGTTGAGGAGATTGCACCACTATATCTTGTTTAGGGATGCCGTACGGTCCAGCTAGCGAACTTAAACCAAGCGCTTCTTGGGAGGCAACCCAAGGTATTGCTTTCTTTTCCATTTTCTAGACTAGCTTTAGATAGTTTGTTTTTGCTTTGCTTTGTTTTTGGCATCCTAGACAGAAACCAGGTACTTTTTAAGGAAGTAATACAACCCAGGAGAAACACTGGAAGGACAGAAGTTCGAGAAATTGAGAAGACGAAGTTTGACTGAAACACATCTGGGTTGCAGTCACAGCACATCGACCGAGATGATTCTTGAGCAACCGAAGCGACTAGGGCTGACAACATTCCACCTCGGTCCAGACACCTCGGTCCAGTCGGGACCACCTCGACCGAGGTGACAGTAGAATCGGCGAGGGATATAAAAGGGGAACCGTTTTTCCTTTTTCCCTTCCATCTTCCCCCTTGACCGCGGCGTGCCCTAACCTCACTTTCTTCGTTTCTCCATCGTTTTCGACGATTCTTGCTCCCATTTTGCGAGGAAAGGCTAGGGAAACCAATTGCTAGCAACAATCTGCAACAAGAACGCCTCGAATCGATCGAATCAGGGGTAAAAAGTCGAAACCCTATTTCCCTATTCTCTTTCCTGATTTCGGAACTTAGTGGCTTTGGTTGCCATAGATCTCTGTTGAAAAAGGATTAAGTACCCCTTAGGAACAATCTGTAGTGAAATCGGGGGAAAAGAATTGAAATTCCGAGAGTTGAAATCGAACAGCTTCACACCTCGGTCCAGTCGATCTGCGCCTCGGCCGAGGTGATTCTTGAGATCTGACAAGCGACCGAGGTGATCTGTCAGACAGAGAGAGAGAATGAGTTCCAGGTCTGATCGATAGATGGTCATGAGAAATGGATCCTCCCCTTCATCTTCTTCTTCTAGACGCTCCATACCGGTAATACATGAGCGTCACCGAGCCCATTATGACCGCATCCGTACGCGCCCAATGATTGTGTCGCGGTTTTTATACATTTCTGCTTTTGACTGTTTATATGTTGCTGATGATTTGAGATGGATGGTCTCGATAGTTGGGCTGGAGCAGTTCATGGAGATCAGAGCTCCAGCCTACCTCGAGCCTACACTGGAGTTTGTGAGCTCTGTGACTCACCTGCCTGAGGAGAAGGCCATCAAGTACCGGTTGTTGAACCGGAATTACTTAGTAATGATGGATCAGTGGAGAGACGTCTTCGGCTTCTTGACCCCCACAGTTCCCGATTTCCCTTCTCAAGTTGTAGCTCGACAATTGTGGGGACAGATAGCTCATGTAGTTGAGCATGCTGATAGGTGGAGACCTTGAGACTCTAGGGAGCGGATCATCTTTCACCTTGCTTTTAGACTCGCCCACCGTATATTCTGCGAGACACTTTTGGCGCGTACTGAGATGCCCTAGAAGGTTAGACATGGGGAGCTTTTGAGCTTATTTTGCATGGTGACTGGGGGTGTGCCTGATTTTGGTGCAATGCTAGCTGAGGATCTACACTAGATCAAGGCTAAGGCGAGGGGAGACATTTGTTGTGGAGGTTTAGTGACTCACATAGCCACTGTGATGGGGCTGAATTTGAGTTCTTGTACACTAGTGGCGGCTGCCAAGCCGCTAGGGCTGCAGGAGATGATCACCAGGAGGATTCTAGTTCCTCGTGGACTCACTACGCCATATGTGGCGATGCCCTGGGAGGAGACTGCCCCTCAGGGTATTAGGTGGTCATCCCAGTTCTCCGTCTATGACCCTCAGTACTGGTCCACTACATGGATGCCTTACATTGAGGACGCTAGAGATGCAGCAACCCAGGCACAGGAGGAGGATGAGGAGGATGATGGCGGTGCTGCCATGGAGACAGGGACGGATACAACCGGTCCCAATGTACCAGTCGTCGATCTGGACGACGAGGAGAATGAGGAGGAGGCAGCTGCACCACCACCACGTCCTGCTAGGCGCAGAGTCCGCGGATTTAGAGATCCAGCAGCACATCAAAGGATTGATGACCTCACCGATCAGATGATCGACTCCTACGCCGCTCTGATAGTTGATATCAGTGAGCGTCTTGATGACCAGCGCCGAGAGATGGAGAGTCGGACACACCAGATGCTGGAGAGCCAACACTACCAGCGCCGGATGATAGAGATCCAATTCCAGCACATGATGGGCTATCCTTTTGACTCATCCCAGCATCCGTACGTGCCATACCCACCACCGCCACCAGCAGATCAGGACTAGAGCTTTCAGGGATTTCTTTTACTTATTTATTATGCAGCTCCGCTTATGTTCGGTGAGTACTTTTCTTTCAGACTTATTTCGACCCATTGGGACAATGTGTCCCAAGTATGGGGTATTTGGATGTATTTATATGACTTATGTGTATGCTTGTGTGACTATACCGGATATTACTGTTTTATCTTGCTCTATGTGTTTATCTGAGGCTACATGCATGCATACAGGTTATTTGATTGAGAAAACGTCAAAAACTGGTTAAGAAAATTGTTTTTATGACCTCGACCGAAGTGATTCTGACCAATCGAGGGGCAGCACCTCGGTTGACTTAGAACATCTCGAACGAGGCGGTTTAACTGGAACAGTTTTCGAAACGATTTTGTGCTTCTTATCTGGATATGACATCAGTGAAGATTTTGTTTGCAGACTGGTTTTGAAATCTTTATATGTTTGAAAGGTTTTATGATATGTTTAAATTGCAAAATGCTTTGTTTGAAATTTTGGCATGTTTAATACTTTGTTTTTATCCAAATTATATTGAATTTGAAGGTTGACACCACATGATGAGTTCTCTCACTCTCTTCCTGGAAAGACCAAGGCAATTCATTCTCTTCTCTTCTTCTTCTTGATCATGCTTAGCCCCTCATATACATATTTGCCTCCCTTTACCTATCCGGGAATTTGGAAGCAAGCAAGTGAAAGGCAAGTGAAAGAAAAGTTGAGATGTTGGCTGGAAGTTAGAGAGAAACAAATAGGTTTGAGGAAGTCAATGATGATGATGAGTAACTCGGCACCATTCACATAGCCGGGTGTTTGTGTCTTTCCAAAGTCGGATTGAGCGACATTCCTAACGGGTCATGGTATGTGCATCAAGGGTTTGATGCATCTCAAGAAATTGATGATTGCTAATCTCCCAGGCTTCGGTTATTGTGCACCTTTGTCCATGCATCCCAAAAAGTAAAAAAGGAAAATAAGCAAAGCTTATTGGTGGAAGATGTTGAAGTTCAAAGCAAGTGAAGTAAAGATCCTTTTCCAGGATTTTAGCACCGCATTCCCTATATACATCCCACCCTCACACGTTTTTTGACCTTCTTTTGAAAAGCCCTTGAGACCTCGAGCTTGTTGATTGACTTGGTGGTTTAAACTGGATTATGCATGATTAATTTCGATAATTATGATTTATTATGCATTCTATAATTTTATGCAAAGATGAACAACTTTCTTATATTTATAAAATGTTTTGATCATATTTTGATTTTAAATTCCATGAAGCATTCTCTTAGAGTGATCTATGATTGGAGCACACCACTAAAATGTTTTGAAATACTTTTCATTGTTCTTTATGACTTATAATCCATTCTATCCTGTATCTAAGATTTGGAACTTGCTTGGGGACAAGCAAGGGACAAGTATGGGGTATTTTGATAGCACAAATTATAGTCTATATTTTGGGACTTGTTTAAGTGTTTTATCTTCAATAATCTGCATGTTTGGATGTATATTATGTAATTTTAATGTCGTTTCATCTACCTTTAGCGGTAGAGCTAGAACATAAGGCGTATCAGGCGGTAAAGTGGTTGAACTTCAGCATGAAGGAAGCGGGCGAGAAGCGCCTCTTGGACCTTAACGAGCTTGAAGAACTTCGCTTAAACGCCATGGCGCAGTTGAAGTATGGGGTGAAAAGGGAAACGTTGGCATGATAAGCATATCATTCCAAAGGACCTTAAAGAAGGAGATCAAGTTCTGCTATTCAATTCAAGACTTCGTCTCTTTCCAGGTAAGCTTAAGTCTCGTTGGACTGGACCTTATCTAACCAAACATGTTTTCCCCATGGCGCAGTTGAAGTATGGGGTGAAAAGGGAGGAAGCTTTAAGGTGAACGGTCAACGACTCAAGAAGCATTCACCGGAACTCCAAGCTGAGGAGTTCGCACCTACCGCACTCGAATAGGTGCAAGCACGGTCTAGCTACGGACCTTAAACAAACGCTTCTTGGGAGGCAACTCAAGGTATTGCACTTATGCTTTTGTTTATCATTCATAGATTAGATTAGTTTAGTCGTTTTTGCTTTGTTTTTGCACTCGATACCTCCCGATATGTCGTGTTTTTAGATATAGGAACAATGGAATAAGCAATCGGAAGGAAAAAGTTAGAAGGAATTGACGAAACTCGAATTTTGGCACATTACAGAGAGTTCCACGCCCTAAACCACGGTCGTGGAAGATACAGTGACCGTAATTTGCAAAAAGTCTGAGAAAAATCACCAAAACCATGGTTCCGTACAAAACCACGGCCGTGGAAACCCCCGAGTGACCGTGATTTTCCAAAAATTTTACGGCCACTATTTAAACCACCTTCCTTCACAAAAACACCCCATTCCCCAAATCCACGCCCCTCTTCCACGACCTAAACTCCGAAAATCCTCCCCATCCCGCATTTCTTCGTTCAGAAACCATTTCGAGCGATTCTTGGTGCTAAAGTGAAGCATTTCCAATCATCTACAAGATCCAATCAACAAATCAAGTGGACAATCCCTGCAAAAGACGGAATTTGGATTCAAAGATCCAAAAACCTAGGTTTTTCTTCTATTTCTCTACATTGTCAATTCGGGTCTATTTCTTGCAAGAACTTAGAGGAATTGCATAGGATTGAGATTAAAATTAGTCTAGGACAGGCTTTGCTGAGTTCGGTGATTGATTTGTTGAGATTTGAGCAAAACAGTGTCGAACCACGTTCCCTGTAGGTTCCACGGCCGTGGTTTTTGTAGAACAGACCGTGGTTTTCTCTCTGAGATGGATTTGATAAGGAGAATGTCTACTAGAAGCAAGAAGAGGAAAGGTGATGCTTCCTCCTCGTCCCAAGTACCCTCTAGTGAGCCACCATCACCCCCACCTCCTAGAATACCAAAAATCCATGAGGATTACCTCGATGCCTTAGAAAGGATCGAGAAGAGGACGGTCATAGGACCGCGCTACCTAGTTCTTGAGGAGTTAGAGCCGCTGAATGTGGTGAATGACTTAACTTGGCTTTTAGATAGAGTCGGTTTGATCGTCTTCTTCGCTATTAGGGAAGACGCATATGAGGAGATCACTAGGGAGTTTGTGATTTCTTTCGAGCATAGTGCTATGGACAGGACTATTTCCTTTAGGCCGGTGGAGGAGAACTACGAGTTCTCGATCTTGGAGTTTGGAGACTTCTTTGGGTTTCAAGAGACCTTCAATGATCGTTTTCCTAGCGTTGTATACGCTAAGGATTTCTCGGAGGACATTCCCATGATCAATGCCAGCGAGGACCGCTGGCAACCAGCTGACACCAAGGCTAAGCTCATCTATCACTTAGCCTTGAAGATAGCCCATGGAGTCCTTTTTGAGTGTCTTTTCCCTAGAACCGAGACCCCTTAGAAGATTAAGATAGATGAACTGTTCCTTCTCTATTCTATGTTGCACGGTAGACCTGCTGATTATGCTACCCTCTTAGCTTCCACCATGAGTAAGCTCAAGAATAAGACAGCTGGGAACATTGGATATGGTGGTATGGTCACCCACATCGCTAGGCAGTTGGGGATAGATTTTTCTACTTGCACTAGGATTGCAGCGAGAACTTTGGGTCTCAACAGTTTGATGACGAGAGGGATCATCTTCCCTAGGCACCGCGGTCCACCAACCTCCGGTATGCCATGGGAGGAGAGAGGAGGTAGAGGTATTCCATGGCTTCCTGAGTATTCCATTATGGATGAACGCCATAATTGGAAGCAGACATTCGATGCTATGCATGCGAATAGGTTAGTAGCACCTCCCTACGTCCCCGATGAGGTACCAGCTACAGATGTTGAGGAGGAGATAGGAGGAGGTGATGATTTTGAGGGAGGAGGTGAGGAGCATGACTTTGGCACTTTCCCGGATCAGCCGGCATACTTCCCTGACCCTCCCAGGCGTTCACCACGACCAGTTGGACCTTCAGGAGCCTCTTCCTCTCGCCGTGCAAGCGTGAGTGAGAGGCCGACATGGATAGACACTCCGCCCACTTGGTACGGAACACAGCCAGAGTGGATGGGAGCTCCACCACCATGGTACAGTCAGGCACCAACAGCTCCAGCAGCACCGGCACCACATGACGCACCAGCATGGTACGGCCAGCCACCAGCCTGGTATGAGCAGCTACCGGGGTGGGCTACCGACCTTTCTAGGAGAGTCGGTGACTTGGAGATCCGCCAGGACACCCGCGACGTACGGACTGACGAGCATGATCGGATGATGCGAGACATCTACCGCCAGCAGTTTGGGCGGCATTTCAGCCCCGAGTTCCATCCATTCCCACCATTGCCACCACCATAGTGATGAGCTTAGAGGATTGAAAGTTCAGCCGCCCCACCACCATCTTTAGTGAGTTCATTTTCCTTTTCTTTTTTTCTTTATTTCTTTTTCGAACATTGAGGACAATGTATATTCCATGTAAGGGGTGGGGTGTGACTATGTGTTGTAATAACTCTACTACATTTTCTTGCTTGCTTCTATCCATAACACTTGCATGTTTCACTTTCATAGTCACATGTTTCATTATTGCATTGCATGAAAAAGTTTGAAAAACCCATAAAAATTTGAAAATTTGGAAAATTTTGAAAAAATTCTTGTGCTTCTAAGACTAGAGATGACTTCTGTGATAGCTCTTACTTGTGGAATGAATTTTTGATGACAATTCTATGCTTAAACGGAATAATGAATTGAAAAGAAATTGAATGTGTTGTTTATCCTTTCTTGCAAGTTTCATAATGTGAAAGTTCTATCTAAATCATATTGAGAAATTGAAGTTGAAATCACATGATGAGTTCTTATACTTCTTTATGAAATGATTAAGGCAATTCGATTTTCTTTCTTCTTTCTTTGATCACTTAGCCCCACAATGAAAGTAATTACCTCCCTTACCTATCCGGGAATTTGGAGTAGTTGATATTTGGCATGTTTGATGTGGGAGGGCCATGAAAGCAAAATTTTTTTGCATTCAAAGAATAGAATTAATAGGTTTGGGGAAGTCAATCATGACGATGAGTAACTCGGCACCATTCACATAGCCGGGTGTTTGTGTCTTGCCAAAGTCGGATTGAGCGATATTCCTAACGAATTATGTTATGTGCATCAAGGGTTTGAGGCATCTCGAAATTGAGAAACGCCAATCTCCTAGGCTTCGGTTTTTGTGCACCTCTGTCCATCTTTCAAAAAGTAAAGTTGAAAAATAATGTGAAAAAGAAGAGAGCAAAGCTCAAAGTTGATGGTGTTGCAATTCAAAGTGAAAAGAAAAAGAGTTGGTTATTCATTTTCCTGGATTCGTGCACCACATCCCTTATACGTTTCCCTCCCTTCCACATTCTAGACCTTACTTGAAAGTCCTTAAGATCAAAAGAAAGTTATTTGACTTGGTGATCTAAATTAAAATCTCTTATGATTGATTTTGATAATACTTGAAGGTTATGATGTTTGTCTCAAAGTTTAAGCGATTTGTGATGTTTCTTTGCTATACATTCTTTGGTTTATGTATACAAGCGTTTTCAAGAACGAATGAAGCAAGGTTTGAGGATGATCTATTGATTAGAAGCACATTTACCTAATGAATTTTTTTGTTTCAAGATTGCATGCATATTTCATTCTAACTTGTATTTTAGTGCTTTCAAAGACCTTGATTGGGGACAAGCAAGTAACAAGTATGGGTATTTTGTTAGCATGAAATATTGCGATATTCTAGGCACTTGTTTTGGTTGTTTCTTTCTCATTATTGTGTACATGGATGAAGTTTAGAAGCAATTGTCAGCTCATTCCTCTATTATAGCCGATATGGATGTCTACAATAGCTTTGTGTTGATTGTAGGCGAAAAAGAGCTAAATGGGAGCTATTCAGAGAGAAAAGAGAGGATTCGATCATATCCGAGGATTAGGAACACATCAAGGAAGCTAAGGAAAGAGCTAGGATGAAGAATGTCACGACACAAAGGAAACTACAAGCATTTTGCACTTCCACGCCCTGAATTACGGCCCTAGAAGAGTCCACGCTCTAAACCACGGCCGTGGATCTTGGCATCATGAGCGTGGAGCATTCTAGTAAGTTACATGGCCTAAAGTACGGTCGTGGAAGTCACAAGGGACCGTAATCCAATTCCACGCTCTAAACTACGATCGTGGAATCCCTTGAGACCGTGATTTAGGTGATCTTTTGATGAGTCTTCATTTGCCACGTTATTTACGTGATGGGCCGGGACGGTTACCTTTTGGCCATCTTATAAAAAGGTCAGAGAAGAGAGTTTTGGGCATCGACGCTTACGGCTTATTCCGGTTACATTTGCGTTGGATCTCGCGGAGACGTTGACGGCCGCTTACCTTGCTTGGAGCATTCTTGCCTAGGGTGGATTGAAGATCGCCGAAGGTTTTAACCTCTTTCTTAGGTTTTGGCATTGAAGACGGATTGACAACCTGTTCTTCATACTTACCTTAGATTATTGTGAGGTTTTGTGTTCTATATTCTGAATCCATTGCTTATCGCTTCTTGTGTTTGGATTTGAGAATTGGTTTTGAAGTTTTATTAAGTATTCGAGGGTTTTCATCTTTTATTCTCTTTGATTTGAATATTGATATCATGACAATGATTGTTGGCTAAAACCCTTTAGCAATTCTAAGGTGAAGGGTTGATAGTTCTGGCATAGATAATGATAGATCGATCGTAATTTAATTGGACCCTGAGAGTTAGAGAGATCTCGTCGACGAACCCAAATCACGGTCTGTTCTTGGAGTTCCACGGCCGTGGTTCTCAAGATCTGACCGTGATTTACCCTAGTTTACGAACTTTGCTTTTACTTTGATCCAAGGTTAAAGATTAGCTTTAATCTAGTCTTGGTTGACCCTTTTCTAGGTAGTACCGAGACTCATCACCCTCTATTTCGATTTCGAGTGTCACTACCTTAATTGTTTTAGTTAGTTTTGATCCTTGGGTTACAAGTTTGGGTATTTGAGGTTAATTCTTGTCCATAGATCCTTTCTATATTGAAGCCTCAACAACCTTTATAGAGAGCGTCTTTAGATAAGTCATATAAAGTCTTGGAACTTCACCGTACATTGCTTTACTTTAGCATACCTTTGCAAATGTTAATTCTGTCCCTAGTTCTTTAGTATATCTTGAATCGATTGCCACAATTAGATACCTGGATCTTTAGGGTTGCTGTTTTCCCAATATTTGAAAAGCTTTACCTTTTAATTGTTCGATAACTTGTGACTGGGTTTTGTTTCACCAAATCCCTGTGATCGATACTCTGGAATATTTGCTAATCTACGTCGATCCGTACACTGCGAGTTCGTTTGAATTTATTCTAGTTTTATAAATTTAAGACTTGATTGCACGCACGTTTTAGGGCGAACACATTCACAATCACGGGATAAGTAGAATGTGAACCAAGGAAAGTATACTTTAAATGAGAAGGGAGAGGTTTGAGATGAAGTTTAGGAGGACATTTATCGGCTGGATGTGATCCATATAGCTGCACATTAGATGAATCCAAAGCCATTGAAGACTCTCTAAGACTCCTTGAAGCTTTATCAACAACTAAGGGACCTTCTAGAGGAACCACGGGTGATCCCGCGGGCTCTTGCATAACCACGGGCGTGGTTTTGGCACAATTAGCTACGACATGGTTTTCCACGGGTCCATTTGTTGAAACCACGGGCGTGGTTCTTGCCTCTGGACCGTGGTTCTTACAACTCTTCAGCCCACCTTCTTGCACTTCAAATTCAGTACTTATCTCCTTTTCTAATGCCTCCAAATCTTGGATTTCTTCGATGTAGTCTTCCTCAACTCCTTCCTCCATGATACTCACGCTAAGAACCTTCTCTAATGGATCCTTGATTAGGATTGAGCTCACAACTTCCGTAGACACTTCTTCCTCGACAATGTTGAAGACGTCTTCACCAAGGGCTGACCCCTTCATCATTGTGGACAGTTTTAATGTAACACCCCGAATCTGCGGGACTCGGAGTGTCACATTGGGCTAGGATCTCGGAATGGATCTTGACCCTATCTTGACAACAAGTTCACTGGACCTTACAACATGGCAGTGACAGATATAAAACAAATGCATAAACTATATAAACTGTACAACCAAAAGGTGAACAACATCATAGCCGAGTATAAAACAATATCCTCACACAGAAGGTAACAAAAGATCATCCTCACGCAAGAGGGGAACATAGACAACCCCAAAGCCACAACCATCCTATGTACGAGAGATCCTCGGCCTGCCACCGTGCCCGACCACTCAGCAGCACGCCTATCATGTAGGGCATCTACAACATGGTATGAAACCATTAGCTATCTATACATATATATGGTAATGTATAAGCACAAGCACAATCATGAAAGATAAACACATCAACATGCTATCACACATTTACCCATTTATTATCTTCATATAATAGCCATTCACTCAAATCATATAAATATATAAATAGATGAAACTATGTGACATGAGGACCGATACATCCCCGCCTCTAGGCCTGCTAGCCATCTAGAAGTAGTGCCGGTCACACAACCCATGTACCCTATGGGAGTGGGTTGCCCCCGTCTTGTATACCAGATGGCCTCATGCCAGAGAACCTCCCAGACTCCTCGGCGGGATGAAAGGGAAATGCTATTATAGTCGCGCATACGGGACAATCAATAAAACATAGGTATGTAATAAACGGCATCTCATGCTATCATAGCAACATATAACCCACACACCACTCATGCAAACACCCAATATAAGGATGGTAGCTAAGTATGTCCTACGGACTTACCACAACCTCGTACAAAGCTCAACCACAAACAACCTCCAATCCTGAGAGGTACACTGCCCAATAACAAGGCATAAAGATATATAAATCTCCTATCAATCAAAAGGGTCACACCTAGACCCAAAGGGATCCATGAGATCATACTCAACCTAACCTCACAACCTAACAATCCTCAAAAGCCGTATAAGGCATAACATGATCATAACATCATCTAAACACTCTTCTCTACACCTAGCATGACACTACACTCTCATACTAGGAAAGGAAGAGGCAATGCCACCCATAAGCAAGCCAAGAAGCAAGACACACCTGCAAAACAAAGTGAAAACACCAGCCGGTGCAGGTGGCTGCAGGGGCGGATTGGAGGTGGCGTAGGGGCGGATCACTGCCGGTGCTGGGGCGGTCTAGAAGGGCGCAGGGGCGGCTGGTGTGCAGAGGATGCACTTCCGGCTGTCCTTTGCTTCTCCACTCGATCTTCTTCACACCTTCTTCATCCAACATCCATACACATACATATACATACATATATACATCAATTGAAGCCAATCAAAGCTACCACAAGATCAAACTTGTGGAACCTAAGCTAGAATGGAAGGAAAGAAGAAAGGAAGGAAAGAAAGAAGAAATATAGGAAGAGATGGAGGAAAGCTCACCAAGCTGAACCTAAACAGAAGTAGCAAACCATCAACACCTCAAAGTTGGCTCAATCCCAAGCACACCAACATCAACAAGCATCATCCTCATGCAAAGACAAGCTCATAAGCTTCCAAACTCACACAAACTCAAACAAAACTCAAGAAGAGATCCAAAGGAAGAAGAGAAGAGGAAGAACGTGAGGAAGGAGATGAGGAGCTGTAAATGAAGAACCCTCATCAGGAAGGAGAGAGAAGAGCTTATAAAGGAAGAAAAGAGTAAATCATGGGTCTAGGACATGAGTTCAAGGAAATGTTAATATGTAATTTAGACATGAGTTCAAGGAATTTACAAAAATATTTATCCAAACGAGCTCTTGCTCGTGATTGTGGAAATGGTAGTGGTGGCTTGTATGGAGGAGGTGCAACATATGTTGGCTCATCATCCTTGATCTTGCCTCCTTCTTCTTGCACTGGTTCTTCTTCCACCACTACTTGCTTCCCCTTGTCATTCTCCTTGGATAAGGAATCTTTCATACTCAGTCTACTCCTTGTGGTAATGGCCAACACTTGGCCTCTTGGATTGTCCTCGGTTCTTCCGGGAAGCTTTCCCGGATCCCTTTGTGCCTCACCCGCCTTTTGGAACACCTGTGCTTCTAGCACCTTTTGAGCCTTGGAAATGGATGTAACCGTTCTCTCAAGGCCACTCAACCTTCCTAGCAATTGTTCAAACATCATTTTGGTCCTATCCTTTGGAGGTTGAGCAAAACCGGGTGGAGGCTCTTGTGAAGCCTTAGGTGGTGGGGCTGCGCTTGTAGAAGAGGGAGGGTTCAAGGCATCATCAAGGTTAGAATAGGAGAACCCGGGATGATTGTGGTTAGGCCGATAATTGTTGTAATGCCGGCAGTTGTTGTTGAAGTTCCTAGAGCCTTGGTAGTTGTTGAAGTTGCCCCTTCCCATGTAGTTAACATCCTCCTCTTTGGAAGCCAAATTGGCTTGCACTTGCACTTGCACTTGAGGACTTGCTTGACTCTTCAAGGTTGTGGTACACTACTCCCTCATGGACTTAAGCTCATTGTTGATTGCATCAAGTTTGTAGTTGCTCATGGTGACTTCACTTAATTCATATGCTCCCGGTTTCCTCCCATCACTCTTCCTATGGGAGTACTTCTCTATCATCAAGGCTTTCTTCTCTACAAAATCCCAAGCCTCATCCACATTCTTCTCCATGAATGTTCCTCCGAAAAGTGATTGGAGCTTGAATTGACTATCTTCATCAAGCCCCTTGAAATAAATCTCCAATAGTTGTATCTTCGGTATCCCATGGTATGGACAATCTAGGAGGATGTCCTTGAACCTCTCCCACGATTTGAATAGGCTCTCCTTATCCTTCAGCACGAAGGCATTGATCTTCCCTCTTAGCTCGGTTGTCGTGGAAGGTGGGAAGAACTTTGTAAGAAATTCGGTTGTCATCTCCTCCCAAGTACCTACACGTCCTAGTGGAATGGATTGGTATCAAGCAAAGGCCGTATCCTTAAGTAAGAAGGAAAAATCCCTAAGCTTGTGGTTGTTGTTCTCCAATCTAGGTGGCCTTAGAGTCTCCATCAAGATCTCATAACTCATCAAGTGTTGATGAGGAGACTCTCCTTAAATCCCTCCAAATTGATTGTGCCGGATCATTTGTAGCACTTGAGGGCGGAGCTCATAGTCATGGGTTGCGGGATCTCCTAAGTTACACCCGGACGGTGCACTCTTTGGGCTGGATCCATACGTTTCCCAAGCGTTTGTGGTTCCTCAATAATTAAAGGCTCATTCCGTACATGTACCGCCGGTTGTGGTGGTGGTGGAGGTGGATGTTGATGAACATTAACTTCTCTTTGCACAAGAGCTTGCCTAATCTCATCAATCTCCCTCCTAAAAGCTTCTTGCCTCTCGTTTGCATGTCTCCTCTCATTCTTAAAAGCTTCTTCCCTAAGCCTCATATGCTCTAGAGTTTCTTCTCTAAGTCTTAGTTTCTCTAAAGTTGCAATCAATTCAGCCCTAAGGTTTGTTTCGGCCATCCCTTTCTTCTTCTTAGCACATTTGGATATAGTCTTAAGGGTTTTCTCCGGTTCGGGATCGAATGGAGCTAAATCCTTGCCACGAGATCTTCGCATGCACCTAAAGAGTGAGAGATGTCCTGGAAAATCAAAGACAAAAAACAAACAAGATCACAAGAAAAAAAAAGACCTACATTATAAACAATCACACACAATGATTCAATCTAGACCTAGTCCCCGACAACGGCGCCAAAAACCTGTTACGCTAGAAATGTACCACGCAAAAGTCTTACAATTTATAACTCGATATATTCTTCTAACTCCTAGCGAACCCACAGTGTATGGGTCATTTTGTAGCAAGGATAGTACTTTGAGGTTGTTCGCTCCAAACGGTGTGTGCAAGCTTTAAATTTATAACCCTAGACTTAAGCTTAAAACAAGGATGCGAACCCGCAGTGTACGGGTCAATCGTAGTAAAAGCAAGAAAATTCCAGGGGTCGATCACAGGGACTCGGTGAAACAAAGTCAATAACGGTATGCTTCGTGAATACTAACCACAAAGAGCAATTAACACAATCAAAGATGAATAAGAAGTCAAATAAGCAAACATGCAATTCTAGGGATTAAAGCATCTAGTTGTGGTTCCAACTCAAGATCTATAGATAAGCGGACAAAGCTGAGATTTTTGCGTGGGGAAGGTGTTACTAAAGTGGAGTAGATCACCGGGTAACTCTCACTACACACTAATCCTAAACCGTAACTCCTATTACCGGGTAAGTCTCAAGGAATCAAGATAAAGAACTATAACCTCAAACTAACACACCATCTAAGGGAATAGAATCAACCTTTACCGGGTAAGTCTCAGGCTAACTCACAAAGATGGGATGGAAGCACACTCAAACCCCAGTAAAGGATAAACCTTTATTACCTACACTTATGATCGTTGGTACACAAACTAAGGAATTACCGGGTAAGTCTCATCCTAAGCTTGCTTTGAACCAGGATAGGTGTAATAAGAATAGGATTTAGCAAACTCTAACACTTAACTCTCAGTTATGGATCAGATAAGTCACCTCGGTCAGCCAGTTTCCACCCCGGCCGAGATGTTCATCGACTGAACGAGA
The DNA here is from genome assembly GCA_033239125.1 of Fagopyrum homotropicum. Classification (NCBI taxonomy): domain Eukaryota; kingdom Viridiplantae; phylum Streptophyta; class Magnoliopsida; order Caryophyllales; family Polygonaceae; genus Fagopyrum; species Fagopyrum homotropicum. Next base: position 76,290,117 of record BSWB01000004.1, read on the forward strand.
TGCTTAGGGTTAAGGTTAAAGACTCGAACTTTCAGGATCCTACTGGAATCTAAGATTATTCTATCATTGTTTTTCCCACAACCTTCAGCCAATCACCCTAGAATCACACAAGGAAATTAGCCACTCATCATCATTATGAAAGTATTAAATATATGGGAAGAAGGTGAATATTTGAACAAGAAGAATTTAATGAAAAAGACTTCAATAACTGAATCAAATATCACAACAAAGCGTTCCTTGGATAGAAATCCAACAAGACAAGACAACAAGTGAGGGAATTTAAGACAATCTTACAAAAACCCTCCAAAAAGCTATAGACTTCAATCTTTCTTCAACCTTCAAAAAGGTTCTTCAAATCTCTCCCAACTGGAGTAGGCTGCTGCTACTGCGTGCTGTAAACCCTGATCGACGGTATAGCGTGCTGTAAACCCTGATCGACGGTATAGCGTGCTGTCGGAATTGTGGAAATCCAACCCTTTTTATAGGAAAATAACCCTCCAAAGATAATAAATCTTAGAAAGATCTTTTCCCATAAATATAGGTAAAATATAAGATTCTGCATATCTCCTTCCTTCCAGGAGCCAAGCCCAAAAATATAAGATCACTTTCCAATTTTAAAAGATCTCAGCCAAGAATAAAATATTCTCGCCGCGTCCTAGGTGTTCGCCTCGGTCGAGTCGGCGTCTCTGGATCACCTCGGTCGAGATGAATCTCTGGTCAACCGAGGTGAGTCACAACTGAATGTGAAATCTCTCAAAACTGGTCCAAAGTAAATCTTTAATCCATGGCTATGCTTCCTGGACGTAGCTCCAAATGACTCATGACTCCTTTTGCTCCTTTTTGATGCGAAAGGTGCCATTTTACCTACGATTACAACAAAACTAGGTGTAGACTTCGTTTCTCGCAAAGGTAGATGAAATGGTAGTAAAATCACATAATATACACACAAACATGCAGATTATGAAAGGTAAAACGTCCAAACAAACCCCAAAATATAGACTATAATTCATGCTATCAAAATACCCCATACTTAGCCCTTGCTTGTCCCCAAGCAATTTCCTCATATAGAAATCAAGATAGAATGGATTATAAGTCATGAAAATCAATGAAAAAGTCTTTCAAAAACATTTTATGGTGTGCAACAATCATAGATCACTCTAAGAGAGTACTTCCTGGAATTTAAAAACTCAATATGCTCAAAACATTTTATAAATATAGGAAAGTTGTTCATCTTTGCATAAAATCATAGAATGCATAATAAATCATAATTATCAAAATTAATCATGTATAATCCAGTTTAAACCGCTAAGTCAATCAACGAGCTCAAGGTCTCAAGGGCTTCCCAAAAGAAAGGTCAAGAAACGTGTAGGGTAGGGATGTGTGTAAGGTAATGTGGTGCTAGAATCCGGGAAAAGGATGAACTTCACTTCCACTTTGACTTGCAACATCTTCCACCAATAAGGTTTGCTTATTTCACACTTTTTCTTTTTTTTTACTTTACTTTTTGGGATGCATGGACAGAGGTGCACAATAACCGAAGCCTAGGAAATCTGCAATCATCAATTTCTCGAGATGCATCAAACCCTTGATGCACATACCATGACCCGTTAGGAATATCGCTCAATCCGACTTTGGCAAGACACAAACACCCGGCTATGTGAATGGTGCCGAGTTACTCATCTTCATGATTGACTTCCCCAAACCTAAAATTGCTTTCTAACACTTTCACTTCCAGCCACTTCTCATCTTCACTTGCTTTCACCACTTCGCTTGCTTCCAAATTCCCGGATAGGTAAAGGGAGGCAAAATGTATATGAGGGGCTAAGCATGATCAAGAAGAAGAAGAAGAAGAAAATGAATTGCCTTGGTCTTTCCAAGAAGAAAGTGAGAGAACTTAACCTGCGGTGTCAACCTTCAAATTCAACATAATTTGGATAAAAACAAAGTATTAAACATGCTAATAATTTCAAACAAAGCATTTAGTAACTTAAACATATAATAAAACCTTTCAAACACATAAAGAATTCAAAACCGGTCAGTAAACAAGATCTTCAGTGAGATCATATCCAGATAAGTAACACAAAAATCGTTTTCGAAAACTCTCAGTTAACACACCTCGGTCAAGGTGTTCTTGGTTCAACCGAGGAGAAATGCCTCGTTTGGCCAAGACTGACTCGGTCGAGGTCGAAAATTTTTTTTTTTTTTTTTTTTATTTCAGTTCCGACGTTTTTCTCAATCAAATAACCTGTAGATATGCATGTAATATCAGATAAACATATAGAGGCAACTGAAGCATAAATATGAAATATCCGATCGAATGTGCGTCATACATCAAAATAACATCGAGTAGTCATATAATACAAACACCCCATACTTGGGACACACTGTCCCAGTGGGTCAAATAAAAGTCTGAAAATGAGAGAACTCACCGGATAAATAGCTGAACTGCATAAAAATATAATAAGAAAATCCTGCAGCTCCTCAATAGGCTCGATCCGGCGGTGGTGGTGGTACGTACGGGTACTGAGTCGGATCGTACGGATAGCCCATGACATGCTCGAACTGAAGCTGGGCCATGATGTGCTGATGGTGCTGCCGCTCCTGCATCTCGCGGATATCCAGCGATAATGCAGCGTACGTGTCAATAACCTGATCCGTCAGGTCATCGATCCGTCTGTGAGCGGCTCGATCTCTCACTCCATGCCTCCTGCGTCTAGCAGGTCTGACTGGAGAAGTCTCAGCTGGTGCAGGGTCCGTCTCCTCCTCATCATCTAAGTCGATGATCGGTGGTGCGCTCATCCCCGCAGTATCCGTCCCTGTATCCATCGGGACTCCACCATCTCTCTCGTCCACTGTCTCCTCGTCGTCGTCATCCTCCTCCTCCTCAGCTGGGGCAGCTGCTGCCTCTCTATGATCCTCCATCAGTGGAGCCCAAGCTATCTTCCAGTAATGCGGATCAAAGACTGTGAACTGAGCAGACCAGCGGATCCCCTGTGGTGCAGTCCGCTCCCAAGGCATAGCAACATAAGGAGTGGTCAAACCACGGGGAACCAAAATCCTCCGTGTGATCATCTCCTGTAATCCAAGCGGCTTCGGAGCCGCCACCATCGTGCAAACACTAAGGTCCATCCCGTGATAGGTAGCAATATGGGTGACTAGACCTCCGCAGCAAATGTCTCCCTTCGCCTTGGCCTTGATCTTGTGCAAATCCTCTGCCAAGAACAAGCCAAAGTCTGGGAAACTTCCTGTAACCATGTAGTAGAGGCTGAAGAGCTCGCCCTGTCGGATCTTTTGGGGCGTCTCAGTACGCGCCAGAAGTGTCTCGCTGAAGATCCTATGGGCTAATCTGAAGGCTGGATGAAAGATGACCCTCTCCCTGGAATCTCCAAGGCGCCATCTGTCTGCATGCTCGGTAATATGGGCAATCTGCCCCCAAAACTCCCTAGCTACGGATCGGGAGGGGAAGTCGGTGGTGGTGGGCTCAGAAAAGCCAAAAATCTCTCTCCAGATCTCTAAAGGAACTATGAAGTTCCAGTTCATCAACCGGTACTTCACAGACCGGTCTGTGGGGAGGTAGGAGAAGGAGCTAACAAACTCTAAGGTCGGCTCCAAATAAGCTGGGGCTCGGATCTCAGTAAACTGATCCAACCCTACAGTGGCAATCATCCTCCTAAGGTCAGCATCTAACCCTAGGCAATCGAAAGCTGACACGTCCAGAAATCATGGTGCGATAACTGGACGGCTAGCTATGCGCTCATAGTCTACCCGGCATCTCTCGTGGATAACCGGGCGGTAAGGGCGGGAAGAAGAGGAAGAAGGGGAGGGTGAGGATCTGTCTCTCAGGGCTAGGCGGCGATCGGAACTCATTTTTACTCAACACTGTCAGACCACCTCGGTCACTGACAAGGCTCAGAAATCACCTCGGTCGAGATGCAGTTCGACCGGACCGAGGCGCAACAGTCGCGATTCCAATTCCTCAGAAATTCAGTTCTTTTCCCCCAAAAATCACTACAATTGCTTCCTATGGGGTACTTAAATCCTTTCTCAGCAGAATCAAGGGCAACCAAAGCCCAAATCAGAACGAATGAACGAGTTAGGGTTTCAACTTGTTTTACCTCGTTTCGGTCGATTCGTTCGATTTCTTTGCAGATCTGTTGTTGCAATCGGTTCCTCTACCCTTTAATCTCAGTTTAGAAGCGGAAATCTTCGAAAACGAGCAAGAAATGAGAGAGAGCGAAGTGGACTGTCGCCGCGGTCGAGGTGGGTAAAGTAAAAAAAAGTGAAAAATAAATTTTTCCCTTTTTTATACTGTTCCTAGATCTGCTGTCACCTCGGTCGAGATGGTCTCGACTGGACCGAGGTGGTACGGACCGAGGTGGTTCTGCAGAAACCCTAGTCGCCTCGGTTGCTCAAGAATCAACTCGGTCGAGGTGCTCTGACAGTGACCGAGATGCTTCTGTCTTCTCAAAATCTCGAACTTCTGTCCTTCCACTTATGCTCCTTCCTTGGATGTTCCCTGTTGTCTGTCCAGAACGCCAAAAACAAGCAAAGCAAAGCAAAAACAAAACAAAAACTATCTAAGCTAGACTAGAAAACGGGAAAAGAAAGCAATACCTTGGGTTGCCTCCCAAGAAGCGCTTGGTTTAAGGTCGCTAGCTGGACCATGATGCGTCTCAAACGAGGTGGAAGGTGCCCTCACCCCATACTTCACCTCCATCGTGGGGTGAAGTAAGTAAATCCATCAAACGCTCCAACAAGTGTAAGTGCTCGTCGGGGAATGAAACGTCTATGGGTGGGTTATCCGTCTCGCGGGAAGATTCCGGTAGCCGGCTGAGGTGGTCCGCAACTGAATTCTCGGATCCCTTCTTATCGCGGATCTCTAGGTCAAACTCTTGAAGCAAGAGAATCCATCGAATAAGGCGCGGCTTGGCGTCTTTCTTAGCCAACAAGTAACGAATGGCTGCATGGTCGGTGTAGACAATGACTTTCGCCCCCACTAAGTAGGAACGAAACTTCTCGAAAGCGTATACAACCGCCAATAACTCCTTCTCGGTGGTAGCGTAGTTTCGTTGTGCTTCATCTAGCGTCTTGCTGGCATAATAAATGGCGGTGGTCCGTCCATCCTTCTTCTGTCCAAGCACCGCTCCTACGGCTACATCACTAGCGTCACACATGACCTCAAAGGGCAAGGTCCAATCAGGAGGTTGGATAATGGGAGCGGAGATTAACGCTTCCTTAATCCTGTAAAAAGCATCAAGACACTCCTGCGAAAACTCAAAAACAACATCTTTATTCAAGAGGTTAGTTAGAGGTTTAGAAATCTTAGAGAAGTCCTTGATGAATCTCCTGTAGAAACCTGCATGCCCGAGAAAACTCCTCACACCTTTAACAGAACAAGGAGGAGGGAGCTTCTCAATAGTCTCGATCTTAGCTCGATCGACCTCAATTCCTCGATTAGAAACGAGGTGTCCTAGCACAATGCCTTCATTAACCATAAAATGACACTTCTCCCAATTCAAGACGAGATTAGTGTCTTCACATCTCTTAAGCACTAGAGAATGGTTAGATAGGCAATCATCAAAAGAGGAACCATATACAGAAAAATCATCCATGAATACCTCCATGATCTCCTCTATGTATTCGGAAAAGATAGCCATCATGCATCGCTGGAAGGTAGCGGGTGCATTGCACAACCCAAATGGCATCCTCCGATAGGCAAATGTCCCCCATGGACAAGTGAAAGTGGTCTTCTCCTGATCATCCGGATGGATAGGAATCTGGAAGAATCCACTATAGCCGTCCAAGTAGCAAAAGTGTGAATGATGGGCCAACCGTTCGAGCATTTGATCGATTAAGGGAAGTGGAAAATGATCCTTCCGAGTCGCCGTGTTCAGCTTCCTGTAATCGATGCAAACTCTCCAGCCCGTAACGGTCCTCGTTGGGATCAACTTGTTGTTCTTATTCGTCACAACGGTCATCCCTCCTTTCTTCGGAACGACATGCACCGGGCTAACACACTTGCTGTCCGAGATAGGATAAATAATACCTGCATCCAACAACTTAAGAACTTCCTTCTTCACAACCTCTTTCATGATCGGATTTAACCGTCTTTGAGGTTCCCGTGAAGTCTTATGATTATCTTCCATTAGAATTCTATGCATGCAGAAAGAAGGTTTAATGCCAATAAGATCATCCGTGGTATAACCTATAGCCTTTCGATGCTTTCTCAGGACATGCATTAACTTAGACAATTCAGATTCGGAAAGGGAAGCGCTAACAATAACGGGATAAGTAGAATCCGGTCCAAGAAAGATGTACCTCAAGTGACTAGGGAGTTGTTTAAGCTCCACAACTGGGGTGCTTTCTGAGAGGGATCCTTGCTTCCTCTTTCCAGTGGAGTGGTGTCAGAAACTGGACTTGATGAAGTCTCAGTTGGAATCGTCTCACTATCGACCTCGGTCGAGGCACAGAGGCGTTGACCGAGGTGTTCTTCAGTCGCCTCGCTCAGTCCAGAAAGTGTCTCGGTCGAGGTGCTGCTACTGGGACCGAGACTGGAGATCTTCGTCTCCTGGATTAGCTTCTCAGTTTTTGCTCCTGGATCCTCTTCCAGTGCCTTCAAGCTCCGTATATTTGCATCACAAGAAGCATCTATACCTTCCTCCATTAAACTAAAGCTGATAACTCTTTCGAGTGGATCGTTAATGAGGATAGAGCTCACCAATTCTCTTGATTCTTCTTCATCGTAGATGTTGAAGATATCATCAGTTAGTTGCTCTCCTTTCATGGCTGCAAGTAGTGCGAACTCCACCTCATCACCACCAACGTTGAATTTCAACTTGGCGTTCTTGCAATCCACGTTGCAACCCGAAGTTGCTAGAAATGGCCTCCCGAGAATAATAGGAACAAGATAATCTGCGGGAATGTCAAGTACAACAAAATCTATAGGTAGATAGAAGTTACCTAACTTGACCGGAACGTCCTCCAAGATACCCACGGGATGGGTAATGGAGCGATCCGCCATATAAAGTCGAATCTTGACCGGCTTGGGCTCTCCAAGACCGATCTTCGTGTATAGCTCCAGCGGGATGATGCTCACGCTGGCTCCTAGATCACAAAGGGCTTCGCAAGTGACATCCCCAACTTGAATGGGAATGCAAAACGAGCCGGGATCTCTCAACTTAGGTGGCATCTTTTCCTTCATGATCTTGATAAGCTCCGAAGATTTAGATGTCATCCTAACTTCACCAACATCCTCCAGCTTCCTCTTCCTTGATAAGATTTCTTTTAAGAACTTCCCATAGGCGGGCATACCTAAGATGGCATCAAGGAAAGGGATATTAATATGTAGCTTATTCATCAAGTCAAGAAACTTACCAAAGTGCTTGTCTAGATGTGCTCTAGCTCTGGACTGAGGGAATGGAAGTGGTGGTTTGTATGCAGTAGGTGGAACATAAGTTTCAGTCGTCCCTCCTACTTTCTGTTGCTCCACCTCGGTTGGCATCTCGGTCGAGGTGTTCTTCGACTGGATCTGGACCGAGGTGGTCTGCGTCGAACGAGGTACTGGATCTGCAGTTTTAAGTCCACTCCTCGTTGTTATGGCCATGCACTGGCCCTTAGGGTTAGTTTCCGTCTTTGCTGGAAGCTTCCCTGGATCTCTTGGCGCTTCATTCGCCCTACTAGCAAGTTGTTGTTCGAAGGACTTTTGGGCCCTCGAAAATGAAGTCATAGAATTCTCCATAGCGCTAAGCTTGATCAAGATAGCCTCCAGAACTGCGTCTTTCTTTTCTGGTTGAGACGAACTTGATCCTTGCCCTTGGCTCTTTAATGGAGTAGAAGAAGAAGAAGGGGAAGAGAGGAAAGGGTTAGAGGAATCGTTAGAGTTGGAGTTTGAATGATTGTCACCGTGATTTTGGTTGTTCGCCCTCCAGTTGTTGCTATTGGATCCTCTATTGTTGTTGTTGTAGTTGTTGTTTCGGGGACCGTTGTTGTTGTTACGGTACCCGTTGTTGTTGTTGTTCCTTTGCCCTTGCTCTTCCTTCTTAGTTTGAGCCATCAAGAGTTCCTTCAATTGCTTCACGTCATTTTTCAAAGACGTGAGTTGATTGTTGTTGGATTGAGTTTCTTGAAAGTTGACTCTTTTAACCCCACCTTCAACTCCTTGGTGGGTATATTTCTCCATGTGCAAGGCTTGCTTCTCAATGAAGTCCCAAGCCTCATCAATCGCCATGTCCATGAAGGTACCGGCGGAGAGTAGTTGGAGATTGAACTGGGTGCTTCCGTCCAGTCCTTTGAAGTAGATCTCCAACAACTCGATCTTTGGAATCCCATGATGTGGGCAATCCAAAAGGATATCCTTGAACCGCTCCCAAGATTTGGACAAGCTCTCCTTGTCCTTCATAATGAAAGCGTTGATCTTCCCTCTCATTTCAGCGGTCTTTGAGGGGGGAAATAATTTGGTCAAGAATTCCGTAGTCATCTCCTCCCATGTGCTAATTTTTCCTGGAGGAAGAGATTGATACCAAGTAAGAGCTCTATCTTTTAAAGAAAAGTAAAAAGGTCTTAGCTTGTAGTTGTTATTTTCAATTCTGGAAGGTCGCAAGGTTTCCATCAAGATCTCGTAGTTTTGAAGATGTTGATGTGGCGACTCTTTCTCTAGCCCTCCGAATTGGCATTGGCGAATCATGGCTAGAACTTGCGGTCGAAGTTCGTAGTCATGATCCGCTGGATCTCCTAGGTTCACTCCTGGACGCCTCAGTTGTTGATTAGGGTGCATCCTTTGACCTAGGGTTTGTGGGATTCCTGCAAGAAGAACATCTCGGACTGGCCTCCGAGGTGGAGGTACATCGGCCGGGGCGTCAGGTACTGGAGTCTGCCTCGGTCGAGGATCAGCTACTGGATCCTGCATCGGTCGAGGATCGACAGGGGGATCTTCCCTCGGTCGAAGTAGAATCTGGTCTCGTATGACTGCTATCTCAGCTTCGATTGCTGCAGTCTTGGTGCGATTCTCTTCTTTCTCTTGTCTAAGTTCTTCCTTGCTGAGGCGTAGCAGCTCCAGCGCCTCTTTCAATTCGGCCGCAAGATCGCGATCGTCTTGTTGGGCCATCTTTGCTTATCTTAAGCGTCGCTTGTATGTCTTTTCGGGTTCGGGATCGTAGGGAACGATTTCCTTCCCAGTGCGGGTTCTTCGCATATACCTAAGAAAGAACCTGCAAAAGTCACTCAAGTAGAGTGGTTAGATGACACGGGGCAAGCGCCCCAAGAGCAAACCGTATCGGCTCGGTCTAGACCAAGTCCCCGGCAACGGCGCCAAAAACTTGTTCGCTCCAAACGGTGTGTGCAAGCTTTAAATTTATAACCCTAGACTTAAGCTTAAAACAAGGATGCGAACCCGCAGTGTACGGGTCAATCGTAATAAAAGCAAGAAAATTCCAGGGGTCGATCACAGGGACTCGGTGAAACAAAGTCAATAACGGTATGCTTCGTGAATACTAACCACAAAGAGCAATTAACACAATCAAAGATGAATAAGAAGTCAAATAAGCAAACATGCAATTCTAGGGATTAAAGCATCTAGTTGTGGTTCCAACTCAAGATCTATAGATAAGCGGACAAAGCTGAGATTTTTGCGTGGGGAAGGTGTTACTAAAGTGGAGTAGATCACCGGGTAACTCTCACTACACACTAATCCTAAACCGTAACTCCTATTACCGGGTAAGTCTCAAGGAATCAAGATAAAGAACTATAACCTCAAACTAACACACCATCTAAGGGAATAGAATCAACCTTTACCGGGTAAGTCTCAGGCTAACTCACAAAGATGGGATGGAAGCACACTCAAACCCCAGTAAAGGATAAACCTTTATTACCTACACTTATGATCATTGGTACACAAACTAAGGAATTACCGGGTAAGTCTCATCCTAAGCTTGCTTTGAACCAGGATAGGTGTAATAAGAATAGGATTTAGCAAACTCTAACACTTAACTCTCAGTTATGGATCAGATAAGTCACCTCGGTCAGCCAGTTTCCACCCCGGCCGAGATGTTCATCGACTGAACGAGATGCTTAGGGTTAAGGTTAAAGACTCGAACTTTCAGGATCCTACTGGAATCTAAGATTATTCTATCATTGTTTTTCCCACAACCTTCAGCCAATCACCCTAGAATCACACAAGGAAATTAGCCACTCATCATCATTATGAAAGTATTAAATATATGGGAAGAAGGTGAATATTTGAACAAGAAGAATTTAATGAAAAAGACTTCAATAACTGAATCAAATATCACAACAAAGCGTTCCTTGGATAGAAATCCAACAAGACAAGACAACAAGTGAGGGAATTTAAGACAATCTTACAAAAACCCTCCAAAAAGCTATAGACTTCAATCTTTCTTCAACCTTCAAAAAGGTTCTTCAAATCTCTCCCAACTGGAGTAGGCTGCTGCTACTGCGTGCTGTAAACCCTGATCGACGGTATAGCGTGCTGTAAACCCTGATCGACGGTATAGCGTGCTGTCGGAATTGTGGAAATCCAACCCTTTTTATAGGAAAATAACCCTCCAAAGATAATAAATCTTAGAAAGATCTTTTCCCATAAATATAGGTAAAATATAAGATTCTGCATATCTCCTTCCTTCCAGGAGCCAAGCCCAAAAATATAAGATCACTTTCCAATTTTAAAAGATCTCAGCCAAGAATAAAATATTCTCGCCGCGTCCTAGGTGTTCGCCTCGGTCGAGTCGGCGTCTCTGGATCACCTCGGTCGAGATGAATCTCTGGTCAACCGAGGTGAGTCACAACTGAATGTGAAATCTCTCAAAACTGGTCCAAAGTAAATCTTTAATCCATGGCTATGCTTCCTGGACGTAGCTCCAAATGACTCATGACTCCTTTTGCTCCTTTTTGATGCGAAAGGTGCCATTTTACCTACGATTACAACAAAACTAGGTGTAGACTTCGTTTCTCGCAAAGGTAGATGAAATGGTAGTAAAATCACATAATATACACACAAACATGCAGATTATGAAAGGTAAAACGTCCAAACAAACCCCAAAATATAGACTATAATTCATGCTATCAGAGGTCGAACACGGAGACTAAGGTGAAATCAAATCAAACAAGTGATCATGGATAGTGCAAATCTAGTCTAAGAAAAGAGAAAGAAATAAAGAAATAAAAAATTATGATATTTTTGGTTGGGTTATTGTGGTGATCAAACAAAGATCACAAATCATGCAAGATTTATCAATCAATCAAGCAACACAAACAAACAACACAAGAACATGATATATGATCAAAGATAGAAAAGCGGATTCTAGGGATTGGGACTTCCGGTTATGGCATTGGACTCAAGCTTCTAATCAATCTTGGACAAGCTTCGGAATGTTGGGATAGGGTGTTTCTCAAATGGGATCAATCACCGGGTAGGTCTCACGGTCCACTAATCCCGCACCTAAGGTCCTATTACTAGGTAAATCTCTAGGAACCTAAGGTTGGGAATTCTACACAAACCGGATTACTATCTAGGGTTCAAACCTCTCCTTACCGGGTAAGTCTCAGGAAGGCAAGTCCTAAATAACAGTCCTAGCACACTCAATCCAATAGCGGCTTGTGAGGCTCACTACTACCTAGAGTTCATCATCTTTGGTATCTAAGATCGGGAATTACCGGGTAACTCTCTTCCCTCACTTAGTTTGCTAGTATTAGGTCACCCTAAGCTAGATAAGGCTTAGCAAACACTAGGATTTCAACAATCTAACATCCTAACATATGGATTTATCAATATAAACACAACAGAGCAAAATCACGGGCTGATCATACACAACCACGGCCGTGGTTTAGGAGGAACAAGCCGTGGTTTTGATCGGGAGTTAGGGTTCGAGCATGCAAGTCATCAAAAGGTACATTCAATTCTATTCTATCATTATCAAAGCCATAACCTTCTGCCCATCATCCTAGAACCACAATTACTTAGCCAATAACATCCATCTCAAGATCTAGAATCATCATACAAGCGTACATGCGTTTCATAGCTAGATGGTGAATGAAAGCAAGTAAAAGCAAGAAATCTTGGCTGAATATGAGTTAAACAAGACTTACAACCATTCAAATGCAGCTTCAAATCGTTCCTTACAACACTTCCAAAAGCTAAAATCACTAAAAACCACTCAAAGTCTCAGTCTAGATCTAAGTTTGATGATGTTGTCCTTCTCCCAAAATGAGAGTGTTTTTGTTCTTTATCCAAGTCTTCCTCTCCAACAATGGATGATGATAGAGAGTCCAAAAGCCAGCCTGCAGGCTCTACCAAGTCCACACTCAAACAAGAAAAGAAAAGATCGGGCAAATAAATCATGTGACAAGTGTCAAGGCTGTCCAGACAGAAACCACGGGCAAAACACCCAAACCACGGGCGTGGTTTAGCCCTCTGCAGGTTCTACCAAGACCTTGTTGGTGCAAGGCATGCACCAACAAGGTCTTTTGTGTTCTCCTTTGCTCCTAGCTTGCTCCTTAAAGAGTCCGGATGTGTGCCATTACGAAGAATGATCCTCGAATGTATCGATTAAGTCCAAAAGCTCCCCAAAATACATACAAAATTGACAAAACCACGGGCGTGATTTTGTATGTATTTGGGGGAGCTTTTGGACTTAATCGATATATTCAAGGATCATTCCTCGTGGTGGCACACATCTGGACTCCCAAAGGAGCAAGGTAGAAGCAAAGAAGAACACAAAAGACCTTGTTGGTTCATGCCTTGCACCAAGTCATGACTTGGCGATACAAGGAGGGCTTTCTGATGAAAACCACGGCCTACCTGGCGAAACCACGCCCAAGGTTTTGGCCCATGGTTTCTTTCAGGACAAGTATGACACTTTTCACGCAATTCCTTTGCCCAACCTTTGCTTTCCTTTGGTGGCGTACTTGAGTTTCTTTGTAGGCTGACTTTTGGGGACAACTTGGAGCTCTCTCTCTCCTCTTATTACTCTCTCCCAAGCCCCTTGTTGTTGTTCTTGGGGGATTTAGATTAGAACATTATCATAACTTAAGATCTAGAGTGAGTTTGAGTGGTTTTAAGTGAGATTCTTGTGTAGCTTGTAAGTTGACACCTTGGAGCTACCTTTGAAGCTTTGTAAGATTGTTGTAAACTTACCTGGTAATAGGACCTTAGGTTTGAGACTAGTGGAGCATGAGACTTACCCGGTAATTGCTCACATTAGAGAAACACCCAACTCCGAACAACCGCAGCTCTCCTTTGATGTTTAGAAGCATGAGTCCAAGGCCATAACCGGAATTCTTGATCTCTAGAATCCGCACTTCTTACCTCTTATCACCTATCCTTGTGTTTGGTGTGTGTGTCCTTGTTTGTGTTGCACATTTTGTGATCCTTGTTTGATCACCCAAAACCAACCAAAAATATTGTGTTTTGCATGTCTTTATTCCCGTGTCTTGTCTTAGTTTACATTTACACTATCTTTGATCATTGAGTGTTTTTATTTCACCTCAGTCCTTGTATTCGACCTCGGAATATTTTCCTTCCTACATTACGATCCGTACACTGCGGGTTTCGCTAGGTAGTTTAGGATTTTAGATTGAGTTTATAAATTGTAAGACTTTTTGTGCTACTAATCCTAGCGTAACAATCTTCAGTCTTATGTGATATTTATCTCTATGATGCTTGAAGAAAAACCGAGCTCTTAAGCATAGTTGAGTGAATTGGTCGGTAAACGCTCCAAAATAAGGCTTGAATGCTTGAAATGCTAAAAAATGAAATTAGGTATTGGAAACATAATATGAACGCATCTAGTGTTATAAGTATATATATCTTGATAAAATCTGTGTAAAACAACATGAATAGATGGACAGACAACACGTATGTTTCGATGTTATCACCTTAGAGGGCAATGCTAAAAAACATGTTCCTCCAGGCCACAAAACCTACAACCTTTGGAGAAGTATTCGTACTAGATGATGTGCTTGACTCCCTTTCCATTCTCATATGGGATAGACACATCCCATTTGTTTTTTTTTCAAAATAAACATTCATGTAAATTCTGGCATAACTTATATCCATACCCTTTTCAAAGTATGAGTCAAGTTTGATAAATTTACCAATCTTGTTGAACTAGATAATAGGTCATATTGCTTCTTTGTTTACATACTTCATAGACGATAAGGGAGTATGATCCCAAAGGTGTTATTTTTTCTGTATAGATTTAAATTGGGTTTCTAGCATTTAAGAAATAAGAGGTGACTAAACACATGCTAGGGTCTTTTGTCCCAAATCATAGCTTTGTCATTCGGGTTTATAGATATTGATTTCAGACTAGTTGTTTGGCGTTATAATGATACACACCTCCCCTATATGTTCTTCCATTCAATAAACATTATGTCCCTCACCTTGTTAAACTCAAGTGGGATTCCAAAGATTTTTCCTATGACGGAAGAGACTTTGATCTTTGAGAAGTTTGATTTAACTTCAGAAAATTGCAATAGATGGTTCTTAAAATTCATGATTTCCTCCATGGGGGATTTTCCTTTCTCTTGTTTGTGTTTGTCTGCTTTCTTGCGTTTCATTCCATCCTTAGCCTCCTTATTTGGTTGGGTATTTGCTTGTTTTTTCTCTAGTTCTCTCATCATTTCACTCTCACTAACTTTGATGTCTTGTTTTGGGATTTCATAACGTTTTTCTTTGAATGTGGGATTCTTTTCACTCATAGACACTTTGTTATTTGTGAGTATACTACTGATTTTTATGTTGTGTGTTTTAACACGAGTTCTCTTCATATTTATATTGTACCTTTTAACAGTGTGTGGTTTTGGACAATTCTTTGAGGGTTTTTGAATTCTAGTATAACCAATTTCATTCTTCCCTTTACTTTCTAAAATTAGAGGGGCAAATATTTTGGGCAGATTGGCCATAGACAACAAGTTTAATCACAAAGAGATTTCACAAACAAAATTCAGAAGGAGAGAGGGGCATGGAAATACCTGGTTGTTTATAAATATTTGTACTCTTCGTTTCATGTTCTCAATTTTTCTTTTGTTCCGGTCCTTAGAAACGGCTCGACTGAAACCTAAGCAGGTATGTCACAAGGGATCTCCACCGCTTTTTTCGTTTATTTCTTCTTTTATTGTTTCATTTTTCTTCATCGGGATTCATCTCCTAAGGATTGATTTGTGCTTACAAAATGAAAGTAGGGAACAACCTTCACTAGAACCCTTTCATCGTCACTTGTCAAGTATCATTCCTTCTAAGACCACAACTAAGAAAGAAAATGGGTTGTCTCAGAGCCTCGTCACCACTCCTTCCCCTCCTTTTTTTTTCTTTTTTCTTTTCCATGTCGGATATGGAGAGAGATATATCCTTCATGTCTTTCTTCAATTGAAAGTTCTACATCCATTTTTACACTTTTGAATTTTTTATCAAGTTCTTGGTTGATTTTGTGAGTAAGTAAATCTCATTTCTCTACTTTTTTTTTTTTTGGAGACATTCGTATTCCTTTTTTGGTGAGGAATTATATTTTAGGGTTGTAGAAAGGGGAGGTAGGTGGCATGTAGGGTCGCATATGTGTCATGTGAATTATAGCCCCCAAATTCCTTTTTTTTTCTTATAAAATCTATTTAGATTATATTTTACTTTTATTACATTAAAGTAAAATAAAATAACTTATATTTAGATTACATACAACTTTTAATTTTAAAAATTAATTTACTTCTATTTTGATGACAACATCTATTTAAATTATATTTGACTTTCATTTTGATCTCGTTCCCTATTTTAAAAAAAATACAACTTTATTAAACTAGATTAGATTTTGATTCCGAATTAACTACAACTTTTTTAGTTAGATTAGGTTTAAATTTCGAGTATTTATAAAATCAAAATACACAAGCTTTTAATTCCAAATATTTTAAAAAATAAATTATACTATTTATATTAGATCAATCCATATAATCTATGGGAATTAAAATAGTATAATGCTAAAACATAAGTGATTCAGACTACTTGTCATCCTAGTATTGTGCCACCTCAAATTACGTTCCATGTGGTCTTTAAATTTCGTTACATTAGATTGTGTCACAAGTCATCCTTAAGTTACTCCTATGTTTACATGATTTTTTTATATTTTAATTCTTTTCGAGTTAAGATAACAAAAAAAATCTTCATCTTATATAATTTTATAAGATACATTTTCATTTGTTTAATGACTTCTATAATTATAAGAGAAGTGTTATCTATTATCATACCTCTTTTTTATTTTTATTTTATTTTTTAATTTTTTTTAATACGGAAAGATGTTAGGAAGGACTATCTTTAGAAGATAGTCCTTCCTAAACCATCCTTACGGATGAGAACACGAAGTTTGGGCTCGTCGGAAAAGGGTGTGTTGGAGTTCGAAATTCCCAAAAGGGTCAATCGGTCAGCAACACAATTGATTTTTCAAAACATATGCCTGACCTGGACTTCCTCAAAGAAGCGAAGATCTAGTTTGTTGTTGGATACGATAATCTCGATCTCCCAAAGAAAACACCAAAGTCGTTGAAGTGCCTTGATAACACATAGGTTATCACCCTCAATTTCGATCTTTTTGATATGTAACACCCCAAATCCACGAGACTCGAGATGCCACATTGGGCTAGGATCTCACAATGGATCCTAACCCTAGCCTGACAACAAGTTCACTAGACCTTACAACATGGCACTGACAGATATAAAAGAAATGCATAAAACTGTATAAACTGTACAATCAAAACGTAAAACAACATAGCCGAGTATAAACAACAACGTCCTCACACACACGCAGGAGGGAAAGTAAACAACCCAAAAGACAACAACCATCCTATGTGCAAGAGGTCCTCGGCCTGCCACTCTGCTAGATCACTCAGCAGCACACCTACCTTTGGGTCATCTACAACATGGTAAAAAAACAATTAGCTAACCATACATATATAGAGTAATGCATAAGCACATACACAATCATAGAAAGATAAACACATCAACATGATATCACACATTTACCCATTTTATCATCTTTATATAATAGTCATTCACTCAAATCGTATATATGTAGATAAATAAAAGTATGTGACACGAGGACCGATACATCCTCGCCTCTGAGCCTGATAGCCAACTGTACGAGTATCGGTCAACAATCCGTGTACCCTATGAGAGTGGATTGCGTCCTTCCTGTAAACCATTTTGGCCTGACATCAAAGAACCTCCCAGACTCCACGGCGGGATGAAAGGGAAAGGTTATCACATCCACACAATGGGGCATGTCAATAAAACATATGTTGGTATAAACGACATCTCATACTATCATCGCAAACATATAAAGCACACACCACTCATACAAACACCCAATATAAGAATGGTAGCTAAGTAAGTCCTACGGACTTACCTCAACCTCGTACAAAGATTAACCAGAAGCAACCTTCAATCCCGAGAGAGGGGCACTACCTAATAACAAGGCATAGAAAAATATCAACCTCTATTCATCAAAGGGGTCACACCCAGACCCAAAGGAATCCATACTCAACCTCAAAACCTCAACCAACGTCAACCTAAGTCCTTAAAGTCGTACAAGACATATATCAATCATAACCTTAACAAACACATCCTCACATATCTAGCATGATCCTATACGCTCACACTAGGAAAGGAGCGAACAAAGACATCCTAAAGCAAGCCTAGAAGCAACACACACCTGCAGAACCAAGTGTAGAACCTAGCTGATGTAGGTGGCCGCAGGGGCGGATCCCAGGTGGCGCAGAGACGGCTCTGGCCGGCGCTGGGGCGGCTGCAAGGTGGCGCAGGGGCGGCTAGACAGTAGAGGACGCCACTTCAGCCCTCTCTTGACTTCTTCCTTCGATCCTTTCACTCCTTCTTCACTCCATCATCATACATACAGAAAACTTGCATATATATACATCAACACAAGCCAATCATGGCTGAAGCAAGATCCAAACCTAAGGAATCTAGGCTAGCATAAGGGAAGATAGGAGAAGATGAAGGAAAGAAGAGGGATAGGTGGAGATGGAAGAGAGCTCAGTAGCTAAACCTATGCAGAAGAAAAACCCTCACCAAGATCTCCAAGCTAGCTCAACAAGGCACAACAACATCATCATCAATAAATAGCAACAAGCCAAGCATAAAAGCTTCCAAAGTCACACAAAACTCAACCAAGCTCAAGAAAAGATTCAAAGGAAGAAGAGAGGAGAAGATGAACGTAGGGAGAGAGATGAAGTTTTGGAGAGAGATACCCCTCATCAAAAGGAATAAGAAGAAGCGTATAAAGGGGTGAAAAGAGTAAAGCACGGGTCAAAGGGTCAAAGAAGACGACTGCAGCCACACAGAGCCACAGGGGCGGACTCTGTGAGCCGCAAGTGCGGACTCTGTGTGCCACAGGTGCGGCCCAGGCAAACCGCAAGAGCGGCCACTGGGTCACGCAGGGGCGGTCCAGGCTGAATCTAGGTCCTCAGCTCACACACTCAGCAACTCAACAACTAGGCTCTTACATCTCACCCCGCTAAAAACAAGTGTCGTCACGAAACTTGCAAAATCCCAAATCCTCTCGGACCCCTAAGACGAGGTATAACTCTCTATCTCTCTATCGGAGGTATCACATCTCCGCTCATAAGGTCATAACCTATATCAATCTATAACCTCAAACATAAACATGGAGGAATCATCAACTCCAGAAAACAAGGCCATAACGCTACCCAAAAGCGTAGAGGAATCACATCTCTCGCCATACCACAACACAAGGCATAGAGGAAGCACATCTCTAGCCAACCATAATCATATACAACACATGGAGGAATAATATCTCCACTGAAACTATGTCCATCAAGGTAGCATGGAGGAAAGAACCATCTCCAGCTGAATCCTAATCACACTCAAATAGCATGGAGGAAACAACCATCTCCAGCTATATTCATAAATCATAAGCATGTAGCTTGAAGGAAATAATCATCTCCAACTATAACATACATCATGCTAGCACAGCAAGATCTAATAAGATCATAAATCACATCATAGCTAACATGGAGTAAGTACATCAAGGCATGTAAGCATATAAACACATAATCACATACTCACCAAGATAGAACTAAGATCTACTCATCGAGCCTAGGAGCATCTATCTCAGCATAAAACTCTGGATAGTTCCTCTGTATACTATCCTCAGTCTCCCATGTAGCATCCTCGGGTCCACGTCTAGACCATTGTATCCTCAACATAGGAATGTCCTTCAAACGCAGACGTCTCACACCTCGTTCTAAGACTGCAATCGGATGCTAAGCAAAGGTGTGGTCTGGCTCCACCACCAAATCATCATAACTCACAATGTGCCTCGGATATGGTATGTACTCCCTCACCTGAGACACATGGAACATAGGGTGAACACTATCTAACCTCGGAGGCAATGCTAATCTATAGGCTGCCCTCCCAACTCTATCCAGTATCTCGAAAGGACCGACATAACGGGGACTCAGCTTCCCCTTTATGCCAAAACGTCTGACACCACGCGTCAAAGATACTCTCAACCAGACATGAGCTCCTGCCCTGAACTCTATAGGTCGACGCTTCTTGTTTGCATGAGACTTCTCGCAACTCTGTGCAGCCAACATCCTCTCTCTGATCAGCGCTACTTGAGTCATATCATCCTGAATCTGCTCTGGCGCTATCACACTGATACTACTAGGCTAATCCCAACATAAAGGTGTATGGCAGCTATGCCATATAATGCCTCATAAGGAGCCATCCAATAGATGTATGCCAGCTGTTGTTGTATGAGAACTCAACAAGTGGGAGATAATAAGACCATCCATGTCCCCAATTCAACACACAAGCTCGCAGCATATCCTCCAGGGTCTGAATGGTCCTCTCAGATTGACCATCTGTCTAGGGGTGAAATGCAGTCGTGAAGTGTAGACTCGTCCCCAAAGTAGTCTGAATCTGCTGCCAAAATCTCGAGGTAAATCGTCCATCTTGATCAAAGACGTTCGTCCTCGGTACACTATGGAGTCTCACAATCTTTCTAGTGTACTCCTTAACTAATCTGCTCACTGGACACGTCTCTCTGATAGGAATTAACATGCCGTCTTCGTCAGTCTATCAACAAAAACCCAAATAGCGTCAAAACACCTAATGGGCCTCAAACCGGTCACAAAGTCGATGGAGACGTCCTCCCACTTCCACTGCGGTACTCGCAGTAGATGGAGCTCACCTCCAGGTCTAAAATGCTCAATCTTGACCTACTGATAGGTCGCACACTAAGCCACAAATCTAGCTACATCGGGCTTTAGCCCTTCCCACCAATATGAACGTCTCACATCATTGTACATCTTACTCGTACCTGGATGTACTGAGTAAGGTGTACTTTGAGCCTCTTGTAAGATCCTCCGTCTCAACTCTGCATCAGCAGGTACACAGATGCGGTCACGTCGCCTCATCACTCCATCTGCTCCAATGGAGAATTGTGGTGCCTCTCCATGAGACATCCTCTCTTTGATCCTCATCAAGGTCGGGCAGGTCCCTTGCTTCCGCTGGATCTCATCCCACAAACTAGGTAAAACTTCTAAAGCATACATCTGGACATCGTCATCAGGAAACTGGATGTCCAGCTCTAGCCAAGCTAGATCCGTCTGAAGCTGAGGCTGACCTGTAAGTCTCACAATCGCCTTCTTTCGAGGCGTCTTCTTGTTCAAGGCGTCAACTACAACATTTGCCTTTCCAAGATGATATAAAATCTCAAGGTCAAAATCCTTAATCAACTCTAGCCATCGACGTTGGCGATCATTCAATTCCTGCTGCGTGAAAATGTACTTTAGACTCTTATGGTCTTTGAAGATCTGACATGTAGAACCATATAGGTAATGTCTCCAGATCTTCAAAGTATAAACTACTGCTGCCAACTCCAGATCATGAGTCGGGATGTTCTCCTCATATGTCTTCAACTGTCTAGACGCAGAAGCAATCACTCCGTCTCTTTGCATCAACACACATCCCAAACATAGCTTGGATGTGTCCCCTATTTCATTTCTAGTTGATTACCAGTTAATTAACCTTGTTTAAAGCAATAAGGGGTAAAGCAGAAAAGCGGAAAACGTAAAATTTTAAAAGTTTATCTTACAACCATCTTCACAACATATATACATACTAACATACGTCATAACCCTGTTTAACAAAAACACAATTGTTTTAAAACCATGCAAAACATCTTAGGCGGTGGCATCCCATAACAGCCCACCTAATATGATCTCAAATCAAGGTGTTGGGTCCAACGTCCTTGCCTTGGTTAGGCCGAGTCTGAGTAGCTGAAAAATATGTGGATATAACAACAATGAGCCACACGCTCAGTAAGGGTATACAAATCGCACTCTCCCAATATATATAAGTATCTAATATCCCGTCCCCAAAGGACACTCTATACCCTTCCTCACATTTCCAAGCACACATACATATCCACATTCACATATCATTCCACAACCATTCATATCACATTTCACATAAACATTCAAGCATGTTATCACACATCACATATAAACATATCATCTCATCACATCATAACATAACATATAACATGCTAGACTCGATCGCATCGATGCATAGGTGATAATTAACTAACTAGCCCCAATTGATCGTACGATATATTTTGTCATTGCTTTCGTATTTCTTTTCTTTCTTTCTTTCTTTGTTTTCTTTTCGGTTGGTCAACCCGATAGCGTCCTAGGCCCCCTGTAGATCAGGTAGCGACCTCGTCCCCCGGAAACCCGTGCGGGACCCAGTTGGGCTAATTAATCAATTACCATCCTATATTATCAATTCCATATCATAACTCAAATTCATGCTTTCATCATATTCTTTCATCACATTCTTTCCACTATCATCTCATGTACCTCATGCATGCTTTCATAAAGAATATCAATTCATCATCATCGTCATCTCACTCATATACATATAAGCATGCATACAACCATAACAAACAGATATATACACACAAGCATGCATAAAATCATGGCATATTAAATACATAACATATATTAAGCAAGTGTAATTTATATACACTTACCTCGCAGGTAAGAACAATAATACCTCGCAAACCAACTATTGAGTCCGTTTCCCACTCGGACTATCCTCCTTTATCGTGCTTGGATACGCTCACAAAGAACTAAGCTATAGTTAACCAAAACCTTCAACAACACCTGTAATGAATATCATATTCCTCGTATTAAACTTCTCGGTTCAAACACTAGTTAAATTCATTCCTTTGAATTTAATTAGCTTATAGCATTTTCTAGAATCCCAATTTAATTAATTAACCTTTAATTAATTAATTAAATTTCGCCAGAACAACGTTTTGCCCGCAGGCAATTTCTGAACCCACCTGTCATCAAATCTCATCAAACAAACAACCCATAATCACCAGAATAAAGTAACGAGTATAATGGAATTTCCCATTATCCATTTTGACAAGTATAAGGTCAATTTAGGCTAAATCGCAATACGGAAAACGAATAAATTCATAACTTATTCGTTACTAACCCGATTGACGATCCGAAAGAAGATTCGGAATCACAACGACGCAGGCTACGCTCGGACACCATCAAATTCACCGGAATCTGAGCGACGGAACCTCCCTAGTATCATATATGCTCGACCAGACCTTCCCTTGCGCGGAAATGTAGAAACTCGGTACCAAAACGAAGAGAATGAAGAGAGGAATCCAAAAACTCAAACGGATTTGAAATCGGATTAGAAACGAAGAGTAGATCTGAGTTTGAAGATTGAGAGAAATTAGAGCTTTTACGAGAAAACGTGAAAGGAAATGAATTAATAAACGTTATTTTCGCTATTTATAGCGAAGACGATAATTATCCTTTAGCGGAGTCGATAATTATCCTTTCACCGATCCGAAAGCGGTTTAAGCCCCTTTCTCCAAACTTCTCGAAATTGGAATAATAAATCTGGAATATTGTATGGATAATTATTTCGCAATTGTCTCGAGAAACGCGTATTCCTAAGCCGTCTTTCTTAGCCGCTATGAAACGAAATAGCGACTCTTTTGGCCGTTTTGCCTTTCTATGTTTTTTCATATCTAGGACATGTCCGATGTCCTGATCATTTTTCTCAACTGCATTTTTGTTAATTGAAACTCCCAAATGCTCCAAATAACACCGGTTTGTAATATCACCTAGGACCAAGTTACCTCGAGAAGTATCTCGTGTTAAAACGGATTTAATTCCTTAAAATTCTCGATTAGGTCATCTTCTATTTTTGACTGTTACATTGGATTCATCACTATAAACCACAAAATCACCAGAACCCTCTGACTGTGCCAAGACAGGAGCAGAAGTCAAACGCATCTTCAACTCCTCAAAACTCTGGGCACACTTGTCGGTCAACGTAAATCTGGTAGTCTTCCTCAGAAGACTTGTCAATGGACGGGCAATCATAGAAAATCCCTCCACGAAGCGTCTGTAATATCCGGCTAGGCCAAGAAAGCTACGCACTTCCTTGACGTTCGTCGGTGTCGACCATGCAGCAACAGACTCAATCTTCGCTGGATCAACCATAATCCCACTGGCGGAGACGATATGCCCAAGAAAAGCAACCTCGGACATCCAGAACTCCCACTTAGAGAGCTTGTCATGCAACTCTCTATCCCTCAAAATCTTCAAAACCGTCCTCAAATGACTGGCATGCTCCTCTCAGCTACAAGAGTATACCAATTTGTCATCAATGAAGACCACCATAAACTGATCAAGGAAGTTGATGAAGATAATGTTCATCAACTCCATGAAGAGTGTTGGGGCTTTCATCAGCCCGAATGACATCACTACAAACTCATAGTGTCCATAACTGGTATGAAATGCCGTCTTGTGCACGTCCTGATCCCTCACCCTCAACTAGTGATATCCTGAATGCAAGTTGATCCGGGAGAAAACTGTCGCTCCTTGAAGCTGATCAAGTAGATCATCAATACGAGGCAGTGGATACCTCTTCTTGATGGTCACCTTGTTCAGCTCTCTGTAATCTATACACAATCTCAACGATCCGTCCTTCTTCCGCACGAAGAGGACATGTGCACCCCATGGTGAAACAGTAGGGCGTATGAAGCCCTTCTTAGCCAACTCCTCGAGTTGCTTCTTTAGCTCCAACATCTCGACATGCACCATATGATATGGGGCCTTTGAGATGGGTCCTGTACAAGGCTCCAACTCGATACTGAAATCCACACTCCTTTGAGGCGGCAAGCTCGACGGCTCAGCAAAACGTCTATAAACTCACAGACCACTAGTATGTCCTCCACTGCTGGACTCTCTCCATCCTTCATGGCACAACACAAGAAGGCATCACCACATCCATGTTCTATTAGTCTAGCTGCTCATACGGCACTGATGACAAATCCTGTCTTCCCAAGGTCCCAACCTCGGAAGACCTCAATCTGACCAACCTCGGTAGAGATTGTAACAATCCGTCTACCAACATCTAAAACTGCACGGTGTCTACGCATCCAATCCATACCTAGTATGACTTCTTCATACATCAATTGCATGACTAAGAAGTTAACAATTCCAAGAGTCAACGAATGCGGCTGAAGCAACACATAGCCGCAGGGGTGGCTAGCTGTTAGCATGAAATATGAATATATTTTAGGCACTTGTTTTATTTGTTTTTCCCTCTTTTATGTGTGCATAGATATGAGTTTGAAGTATTTATGAGCTCATTCACCCACTTTGTCGATATAGAGATCTACACTAGCTTTGTTTTGTTTATAGGTGAATGAAGGCTTGAATTGGAGCAAAATGAGGAAGGAAAGGAGTATTTGATCATGCTCGATGTCAAGGAGATGCTTTGGAGGAGCTAAGGAAGGAGTATGAGTGAAGAACATCACGAAATAAAGGCTTTCACAAAGAATTTGGATTTTCACGCCCTAAATTACGGCCGTGGACTTGGCATTGGATCGTGGAAAGTGAAATTGGAGCACAACAGAAATTTACACGGCCTAAACCACGGCCGTGGAAACTTGTACTAGGCCGTGATTTCCATGACGAAGTGACGTGTCATATTTGCCACGTCAGCGACGGTTATTGGCTTTCTCGTAACCCTATTTCGCCCTATAAGAAGGCTTGAGAAGGGAGTTTCGAGGACGGCTGCTTTAGGGTTCATTTTACCTATGCTTGCAATCGGACTTTCGGGATTGAGGCGAAGGATTGGAGATTTGGAAAAAGTCGTGATTTTGGAGATTGTGTGTGATAGCATGTATTATAGTCTATATTTTGGGAATTGTTTAGACGTTTTATCTTCAATAATCTGCATGTTTGAATGTATAATATATGATTATGTTGTCGTTTCATCTACCTTTGCGGGAATCGAGGTCTACACCAAGTTTCATTGTAATCGTAGGTAAAATGGCACATTTTGGATCAAAATAGAGCTAAGGAGCAAAGGAGTCATTGGAGCTACATTCGGGAGCTTAAAGAGGAGCTCAGGAAGCATGGAATTAACAAAGAAGATTTACTTTGGACCAGATTTGAGAGATTTCACCTTCAGCTGAGAGTCACCTCGGCTGACCACAGAGTCACCTCGACCGAGGTGATCTAGAGGAGCGCCCCGACCGAGGCGAATATCCTGACGCGGCGAGATATATTATATTTGGCTGAGATCTTTTATTTTTGGAAGGAGAGATCTTATATTTTTGGGCTGGATTTCTGAAAGGAAGATCATATATTTTGGAGATCTATTTTAGAGATATGAATATATTTTATTAGGATATTATCTTTTTAAGATTTTATTATCTTTGGAAGATAATTCTCCTATATAAAGGGTTGGATTTTCCACAAGTTCAACCATGCTTAGAGGTTGAGAGCATCCAGCAATTAAGAGATTTTCTGAAGTTTGAAGATTGAAGGAAGGAAGTTCATAGCTTGTTATAGCTTTTTAAGGGGATTTGTAAGACTTTCTTAGATTCCCTTCTTGTTGATTGTCTTGTTGGATTCGTGATCCAAGGAACACTGATTTGTTTGATATTTGATTCAGTTATTGAAGCCTTGTTCTTAAGGTTTTTGTGTTCAAATATTCATTCTCTTCCCATATATTTGATTATTGCTTTCATGATGATGAGTGGCTAATTTCTTTGTGCGATTCTAGGATGATTGGCTGAAGGTTGTGGGAAAAACAATGATAGAATAATCTTAAATCCCAGTAGGACCCTGAAAGCTCGAGCCTTTATCCTTAACCTTAGAACATCTCGTTCAGTCGATGAACATCTCGGCCGGGGTGGAACTTGACTAACCGAGGTGACTTATCTGATCCGTAACTGAGAGTTAAGTGTTACTGTTTGCCAAATCCTATTCTTATTACACCTTTCCTGGTTCAATGCAAGCCTAGGATGAGACTTACCCGGTAATTCCTTTGTTTGTTTACCCATGATCATAAGTGTAGGTAATAAAGGTTTATCCTTTATTGGGGTTTGAGTGTGCCTTCATTCCATCATTGTGAGTTAGCCTGAGACTTACCCGGTAAAGGTTTATTCTATTCCCTTAGTTGGAGTGTTGGTTTTAGATTATAATTCCTTTCCTTAGTACCTTGAGACTTACTCGGTAATAGGTTCTTTGGCTTTGGATTGTGAGTAGCGAGACTTACCCGGTGATCTATTCCACTTTAGTAACACCTTCCCTTTGCAAAACCTCAGCTTTGTCCACTTATCTTGAGATCTTGAGTTGGAACCACAACTAGATGCTTTCATCCCTAGAATTTGCATATTTCCTTTAATTGACCTTATTATCATTTTTGATTATTTTAATCGCTTTTGTGGTTAGTTGTAGTATTGACAACCTGTACTTGCTTTGTTTCACCTAAGTCCCTGTGATCGACCCTTGGAATTCTTGCTTTTTATTACAATTGACCCGTACATTACGGGTTTGCATCCTTGTTTTAAGCATACTTCTTGGGTTATAAATTTAAAGCTTGCACACACCGTTTGGAGCGAACAAGTTTTTGGCGCCGTTGCCGGGGACTTGGTCTAGACCGAGCCGGTTACGATTGTCTTTTGGGGCTATTGCCCTTGTTGTTACTGTTACGCTAGGATGTGTAGCACAAAAAGCTTTACATTTATAAACTCGATCTAATCTCCTAAACTACCTAGCGAAACCCGCAGTGTACGGATCGTTATGTAGGAAGGAAAGTTATCTGAAGTCGAACACAAAGACTGAGGCGAAATCAAGTCATTTAATGATCAAAGATAGTGCAAATCTAGTCTAAGAAAAGAGAAAGAAATAAGGAAATGAAAATGATGATATTTTTGGTTGAGTTTTTGTGGTGATCAAGCAAGGATCACAAATCAAGCAAGGTAATAAAACAAACTAACAACTCAAGCTAGCAAAACAAACAAATGACACAAACACAAGATATGAGATCAAAGATAGAAAAAGAGGATTCTAGAGGTCAAGATTTCCGGTTATGGCATTGGACTCAAGCTTCTAAAGATTCTAAGGATAAAGCTGCGGTGTTGGGAAAGGGTGTTTCACAAATGGAAGCAATTACCGGGTAAGTCTCATGCTTCACTAATCCCGCACCAAACTCCTATTACCGGGTAAGTCTCAAGGAGGTAAAGTTGGGAATTCTACACAAACCGGATACTACTTAAGGGGCAAACCTCTCCTTACCGGGTAAGTCTCGGAAAAGGTAAGTCTCAAGCAATAATCCTAGCACACTCAGTCCAATAGCGGTTTATGAGGCTCACTACTACCTAGAGTTCATCATCTTTGGTATCTAAGATCGGAAATCACCGGGTAGGTCTCTTCCCTCACTTAGTTTGCTAGTATTAGGTTACCCTAAGCTATATTATGCTCAACAAACACTAGGATTTCAA
This sequence comes from Fagopyrum homotropicum, assembly GCA_033239125.1. Taxonomy (NCBI): domain Eukaryota; kingdom Viridiplantae; phylum Streptophyta; class Magnoliopsida; order Caryophyllales; family Polygonaceae; genus Fagopyrum; species Fagopyrum homotropicum. Next base: position 76,317,995 of record BSWB01000004.1, read on the forward strand.
CAATCTAACATCCTAACATACAGATTCATCAATTAAAGAGCAACAGAAGGAAAAATCGGGTGGATCATAGCAAAAATCGGCCGATTTACCTGAAGAACAGGCCGATTTTTCTCTCTGGAATGGGTTTCGTGCATACAAATCATCCTAAACTAACATATAAGTCCATTCTATCATCACCCAAGCCATAACCATCAATCCATCACTCCAAAATCACAACAAACTAGCCAATAACATGCATTTCAAGATCTAAAATCATCATATAAGCATACATGGAATCCATAACAAGAAGATGAAGTAAGGAAATGAAAGCAATGAAACTTAGGTGGATTTGAGCTCAAAACAAGTCTTTCAACACACCAAATGTAGCTCCAAGTCAGATCTTACAACCTTCAACAAGCTTCTTCACAAAAATCACTCAAATCTCACTACGAAATTGAAATCTACACTAATCTCCCTCAAGAACACCCACAAGGGTGTCTTGAAGAGAGCTCCAATTGGAAGATTCTTTGGGAAGATGCTAGAGGATGTGGGAGAGGAGAAGAATGCTCAGCAACAGCTTGCAGGCCCACTTATATTCTCCACCAAGAGCAAGGCCGGACAAGAGATCGTGGGACACGTGGCTTAAGCTGTCAAAGGCCCAAAAATCGACCCAGTAGGAAAAATCGGCCGATTTTCCTGGGTCTAGGTCGATTTTCTTCAACAGAAGCATGCTATGATCGTCTAGCCATGAGTTGCTCCATTACTTGCACCAATAGTGGTCTTTGTGTCCTTTGTTGCTCCAATTATGATCCTTCAAAGCTTCGGATATGTACCACCATGAGGCTTGACCCTCGAATGCATCGGTTAATGTCCAAAAGATCCCCGAAATACCTACAAAACCGACAAAAGCTCGTGTAGACGTCTTTTCTAGAAATATGCATGAAATGAGTGTAAACGTCGTGAACTAGTGCCAAACCGTGCATGAATAACGGGAAAAACTATCTAAATGTATGCCTATACTAACGTCATAAATCACGTTATCAGTTACTAACCACTCTACTTGATTGACTTTCGTAGGTTCTTACTTTTAGGTTTATGCGAAGAACCCGTGCTGGGAAGGAAATCGTTCCTTACGATCCCGAGCCAGAAAAGACATATAAGAGACGCTTGAAAGATACAAAAATGGCCAATCGAGACGATCGCAATCTTGAGGCCGAGTTGAATGAGGCGATGGAACAACTGCGCCTCAATTGGGAGGAATTGCAGCGTGAAAGGGAGGAAAATTACACTAGAGCTACAGAGATTGTAGATGACATGGTTGAGTTACGAGCTCAGATCTTAGCTCGACCAGACCCTCGACCGAGGCAATATCCCCCTCCAGCTGCCCCGGCCGAGATACTTCCACCTCGGATGCCAGTCCGAGATGTTCTTTTTGCAGGTATTCCACAGACCCTAGGGCAGATGATGGACCCAAACCAGCAAGTGAAGCTTCCAGGAGTCAACCTAGGAGATCCAGTGGAGCATGATTATGAACTTCGACCGCAAGTTCTATCCATGATCCGCCAATGCCAGTTTGGAGGTTTAGAGAGGGAGTCTCCGCATCAACATTTACAAAACTATGAGATTTTGATGGAGACCTAGAAACCTTCAAGAGTGAAAAATAATAATTACAAGTTAAGGCCTTTTTACTTTTCTTTGAAAGACAGGGCGCTTACTTGGTACCAGTCTCTTCCTCCCGGCAAGATCAACACTTGGGAGGAGATGACGACGACAAAATTCTTTCCCCCCTCCAAAACCGCTGAAATGAGAGGGAAGATCAATGCATTCATCATGAAGGACAAGGAGAGTTTGTCCAAGTCATGAGAAAGATTTAAAGATGTTCTCTTGAATTGTCCACATCATGGGATTCCAAAGATAGAGTTGTTGGAGATTTACTTCACGGGATTGGATGGAGCTACCCAATTCAGCCTTCAACTACTATGTCCCGGTACATTCATGGACATGCCAATTGATGAAGCTTGGGAGTTCATTGAGAAACAAGCTTTGCACATGGAGAAGTACTCGCACCAAGGATCTGAAAATGGAGTTAAGAGTCAATTTCCAAGAAGCTTCATAAAATGATAATCAACTCATCTCCCTCAAGAATGATGTGAAGCAATTGAAGGATCTTTTGATTGCTCACACCAAGAAGGAAGAAGAGGGATATCAAGGCTCAAGGAACAATAATGGTTACCAGAACAACAACAACAACAATGGTTCCCGGAACAACAACTACAACAACAATTGGAGGCCCAACAATCAAAATCAAAATTCGGGTAACCCTTACTCTAACTCCAATTCAAATAATTCTTCTAATCCTTTCCTCTCTTCTTCTTCTTCTTCTACTCCATTGAAGAGCTAAGAGCATGGATAAAGCTCATCCTAGCCAGAGAAGAAAGATGGAGTGCTGGAGGCCATCTTGATCAAGCTCAATGCTATGGAGACGTCCATGACTTCATTTTCGAAGGCACAAAAAGCCTTAGAACAACAATTCTTTAATAAGGCGAATGAAGCGCCAAGAGACCCAAGGAAGCTCCCAGCAAAGACAGAGAGCAACCCCAAGGGACAGATCATGGAAATAACGACGAGAAGTGGACTGAAAACTACAAATCCATTGCCTCGGTCGATGCCATTGAAGAACATCTCGGTCCAGGTACAGACGAAGAACACTTCGGCCGAGGTATTGTTCGCCCTAAAATGTGCGTGCAATCAAGTCTTAAATTTATGAAACTAGAATAAAAGCAAGCGAACCCGCAGTGTACGGATCAGCGTAGATTAGCAAGTATTCCAGAGTATCGATCACAGGGATTTGGTGAAACAAAACCCAGTCTCAAGTTATCGAGAAAATAAAGTACAAAGCTTTGCAAATATTGGGGAAAACAACAACCCTAAAGATCCAGGTATCCAATTGTGATAATCGATTCAAGATATACTAAAAACTAAGGACAGAGTTAAGAGTTGCAAAGGCATGCTAAAGTAAAGCATGTACGGTGAAGTTCCAAGACTTTATATGACTTATCTAAAGACACTCTCTATAAAGGTTGTTGAGGCTTCTGTATAGAAAAGATCTATGGACAAGAATTAATCTCAAATACCCAAACTTTTAACCCAAGGATCAAAACAAACTAAAACGATTAAGGTTGTGACACTCGAAATCGAAATAGAGGGTGATGAGTCTCACTACTACCTAGAAAAGGGCAAGCCAAGACTAGATTAAAGCTAATCTTTAACCTTGGATCAAAGTAAAAGCAAGGTTCGTAAACTAGGGTAAATCACGGTCAGATCTTGAGAACCACGGCCGTGGAACTTCAAGAAAAGGCCGTGATTTGGGTTCGTCGACGAGATCTCTCTAACTCCCAGGGTCCAATCAATTTACGATCGATCTATCATCATCTAAGCCACAACTATCAACCCTTCACCTTAGAATTGCTAAAGGGTTTGAGCCAACAATCATTGTCATGATATCAATATTCAAATCAAAGAGAATAAAAGATGAAAACCCTCGAATACTTAATAAAACTTCGAAACCAATTCTCAAATCCGAACACAAGAAGCGATAATCAATGGATTCAGAATATAGAACACAAAACCTCACAATAATCTAAGGTAAGTATGAAGAACAGGTTGTCAATCCGTCTTCAATGCCAAAACCTAAGAAAGAGGTTAAAAACCTTCGGCGATCTTCAATCCACCCTAGGCAATAATGCTCCAAGAAAAGTGAGCGGCCGTTAACGTCTCCGCGAGATCCAACGCAAATGTAACGGGAATAAGCCGTAAGCGTCGATGCCCAAAACACTCTTCTCTGACCTTATTATAAGACGGGAAAAGGTAACCGTCCCGGCCCATCACGTAAATAACGTGGCAAATGAAGACTCGTCAAAAGATCGCCTAAATCACGGTCTCAAGGGATTCCTCGACCGTGGTTTAGAGCGTGGAATTGGATTACGGTCCCTTGTGACTTCCACGACCGTACTTTAGGCCGTGTTATTTACTGTAATGCTCCACACTCATGATGCCAAGATTCACGGCCGTGGTTTAGAGCGTGGACTCTTCTACAGCCGTAATTCAGGGCGTGGAAGTGCAAAATGCTTGTAGTTTCCTTTGTGTCGTGATATTCTTCATCCTAGCTCTTTCCTTAGCTTCCTTGATGTGTTCCTAATCCTCGGATATGATCGAATCCTCTCTTTTCTCTCTTAATAGCTCCCATTTAGCTCCTTTTCGCCTACAATCAACACAAAGCTAGTGTAGACATCCATATCGACAATAATAGAGGAACAAGCTAACAATTGCTTTTGAACTTCATCCATGTACACAATAATGAGAGAAAAACAACCAAAACAAGTGCCTAGAATATCGCAATAATTCATGCTAACAAAATACCCCATACTTGTTACTTGCTTGTCCCCAAACAAGGTCTTTGAAAGCACTAAAATACAAGTTAGAATGAAATATGCATGCAATCTTTAAACAAAAACATTCTTTAGGTAAATGTGCTTCTAGTCAATAGATCATCCTCAAACCTTGCTTCATTCGTTCTTGAAAATGCTTGTATACATAAACCAAAGAATGTAAAGCAAAGAAACATCACAAATCGCTTAAACTTTGAGACAAACATCATAACCTTCAAGTATTATCAAAATCAAGCATAAGAGATTTCAATTTAGATCACCAAGTCAAATAACTTTCTTTTGATCTTAAGGACTTTCAAGTAAGGTCTAGAATGCGGAAGGGAGGGAAACATATAAGGGATGTGGTGCATGAATCCGGGAAAATGAATAACCAACTCTTTTTCTTTTCACTTTGAATTGCAACACCATCAACTTTGAGCTTTGCTCTCTTCTTTTTCACATTATTTTTCGACTTTACTTTTTGAAAGATGGACAGAGGTGCACAAAAACCGAAGCCTAGGAGATTGGCGTTTCTCAATTTCGAGATGCCTCAAACCCTTGATGCACATACCATAATTCGTTAGGAATATCGCTCAATCCGACTTTGGCAAGACACAAACACCCGGCTATGTGAATGGTGCCGAGTTACTCATCGTCATGATTGACTTCCCCAAACCTATTAATTCTATTCTTTGAATGCAAAAATTTGCTTTCGTGGCCCTCCCACATCAAACATGCCAAATATCAACTCCTCCAAATTCCCGGATAGGTAAGGGCGGTAATTACTTTCATTGTGGGGCTAAGTGATCAAAGAAAGAAGAAATAAAATCGAATTGTCTTAATCATTTCATAAAGAAGTATAAGAACTCATCATGTGATTTCAACTTCAATTTCTCAATATGATTTAGATAGAACTTTCACATTATGAAACTTGCAAGAAATGATAAACAACCCATTCAATTTCTTTTCAATTCATTATTCCGTTTAAGCATAGAATTGTCATAAAAAATTCATTCCACAAGTAAGAACTATCATAGAAGTCATCTCTAGCCTTAGAAGCACAAGAACTTTTTCAAAATTTTCCAAATTTTTAAATTTTTATGGGTTTTTCAAACTTTTTCATGCAATAATAAAACATGTGACTATGAAAATTAAACATGCAAGTGTTTATGGATAGAAGCAAGCAAGCAAATGTAGTAGAGTTATTACAACACATAGTCACACCCCACCCCATACTTAGAACATACATTGTCCTCAATGTTCGAAAAAGAAATAAAGAAAAGAAGAAAAGGAAAACGAACTCACTAAAAACGGCGGTGCGGCGGCTGAACTGTCAATCCTCTAAGCTCATCACTGTGGTGGTGGGAATGGTGGGAATGGATGGAACTCGGGGCTGAAATGCCGCCCAAACTGTTGGCGGTAGATGTCTCGCATCATCCGATCATGCTCATCAGCCCGTACGTCGCGGGTGTCCTGGCGGATCTCCAAGTCACCGACTCTCTTAGAAAGGTCGGTAGCCTACTCCAGTAGCTGCTCATACCAGGCCGGTGGCTGGCCGGACCATGCTGGTGCGTCCTGTGGTGCCGGTGCTGCTGGAGCTGCTGGTGCCTGACTGTACCATGGTGGTGGAGCTCTCATCCACTCCGGTTGTGCTCCGTACTAAGTGGGCGGAGTGTCTATCCATGTCGGCCTCTCACTCACGCTAGCACTGCGAGAGGAAGAGGCTCCTGAAGGTCCAGCTGGTCGTGGTGAACGCCTGGGAGGGTCAGGGAAATGTGCCGGCTGATCCGGGAATGTGCCAAAGTCATGCTCCTCACCTCCTCCCTCAAAACCATCACCTCCTCCTCAACATCTACAACTGGTATCTCATCGGGGACGTAGAGAGGTGCTACTAACCTGTTCGCATGCATAGCAACAAATGTCTATTTCCAATTATGGCGTCCAACCATAATGGAATACTCAGAAAGCCATGGAATACCTCTACCTCCTCTCTCCTCCCATGGCATACCAGCGGTAGGTGGACCGCGGTGCCTAGGGAAGATGATCCCCCTCATCATCAAACTGTTGAGACCTAAAGGTCTCGCTGCATTCCTAGTGCAAGTAGAAAAATATATACCAAGCTTTCTAGCAATGTGAGTAACCATACCACCATATCCAATGTTCCCGACTCTCTTATTCTTGAGCTTGCTCATGGTGGAGGCTAAGAGGGTAGCACAGTCAGCAGGTCTACCGTGCAGCATAGAGTAAAGCAAGAACAACTCATCTGTCTTAATCTTCTGAGGGGTCTCGGTCCTAGGGAAAAGATACTCAGAAAGGACTCTATGGGTTATCTTCAAGGCTAAGTGATAGATGAGCTTAGCCTTGGTGTTAGCTGGTTGCCAGCGGTCCTCGCTGGCATTGATCATGGGAATGTCCTCCGAGAAATCCTTAGCGTGTACACCGCTAGGAAAATGATCATTGAAGGTCTCTTGGAACCCAAAGAAGGCTCCAAACTCCAAGATCAAGAACTCGTAGTTCTCGTCCACCAGCCTAAAGGAAACAGTCCTGTCCATAGCACTATGCTCGAAAGAAATCACAAACTCCCTAGTGATCTCCTCATATGCGTCTTCCCTAATAGCAGAGAAGACGATCAAACCGACTCTATCTAAAAGCCAAGTTAGGTCATTCACCACATTCAGCGGCTCTAACTCCTCAAGAACTAGGTAGCGCGGTCCTATGACCGTCCTCTTCTCGATCCTTTCTAAGGCATCGAGGTAATCCTCATGGATTTTTGGAATTCTAGGAGGTCGGGGTGATGGTGGCTCACTAGGGGGTACTTGGGAGGAGGGGGGAGCATCACCTTTCCTCTTCTTGCTTCTAGTAGACATTCTACTTATCAAATCCATCTTTGAGAGAAAATCACGGTCTGTTCTACAAAAACCACGGCCGTGGAACCTACAGGGACCGTGGTTCGACACTGTTTTGCTCAAATCTCAACAAATTAATCACCAAACTCAGCAAAGTCTATCCTAGACTAATTTCAATCTCAATCCTATGCAATTCCTCTAAGTTCTTGCGAGAAATAGACCCGAATTGACAAAGTAGAGAAATTGATGAAAAACCTAGGTTTTTGGATCTTTGAATCCAAATTCTGTCTTTTGCTGGGATTGTCCACTTGATTTGTTCATTGGATCTTGTAGATGATCGGAAATGCTTCACTTTAGCACCAAGAATTGCTGGAAATGGTTTCCGAACGAAGAAATGCGGGATGGGGAGGATTTTCGGAGTTTAGGTTGTGGAATAGGGGCGTGGATTTGGGGAATGGGGTGTTTTTATGGAGGAAGGTGGTTTATATAGTGGCTGTAAAATTTTTGGAAAATCACGGTCACTCGGGGGTTTCCACAGCGGTGGTTTTGTACGGAACCGTGGTTTTGGTGATTTTTCTCAGACTTTTGCAAATTACGGTCACTGTAGCTTCCACGACCGTGGTTTAGGGCGTGTAACTCTCTGTAATATGTCAAAATCCGAGTTTCGTCAATTCCTTCTAACTTTTTCCTTCCCATTGCCTATTCCATTGTTCCTACATCCAAAAACACGACATACCGGGAGGTATCGAGGGCAAAAATAAAGCAAAAACGACTAAACTAATCTAATCTATGAATGATAAACAAAAGCATAAGTGCAATACCTTTGGTTGCCTCCCAAGAAGCGCTTGTTTATTGTCCGTAGCTAGACCGTACTTGCACCTATTCGAGTGAGGTAGGCGCGAACTCCTCAGCTTGGAGTTCTGGTGAATACTTCTTGAGTCGTCGACCGTTCACGTTAAAGCTTCCACCCTTTTTACCCCATACTTTACCTACGCCATGGGGAAAACATGTTTGATTAGATAAGGTCCAGTCCAACAAGATTTAAGCTTACCTGGAAAGAGTCAGAGTCTTGAATTGAAGAGGAGAACTTGATCTCCTTCTTTGAGGTCCTTTGGGATGATATGTTTATCATGCCTACGCTTCGCTCTCTCCTTATAGATCTCAGCGTTCTCATAAGCGTTTAAGCGAAGTTCTTCAAGCTCATTAAGGTCCAAAAGGCACTTCTCGCCCGCTTCCTTCATGCCGAAGTTCAACCACTTAACCGCCCAATACGCTTTATGTTCCAGCTCCACTAGTAAGTGACAAGACTTCTCATACACAAGGTTGTATGGTGTTGTTCCTATGGGAGTCTTGTATGCAGTCCTATATGCCCACAATGCATCATCTAGCTTCAAAGACCAATCTTTCCTCGTATTCGAAACTGTTTTCTCTAGGATTCCTTTAATCTCCCGATTCGAAATCTCCACTTGTCCACTCGTTTGTGGATGATAAGGGGTGGCGATCTTGTGAGTCACCCCATACTTAGCTAGTAGAGCTTCGAATCGTCGGGCAATGAAGTGAGAGCCTCCATCACTAATGATAGTCCGTGGTGTCCCAAATCTTGGGAAAATAGTCTTGGTAAAGAACTTAACCACAACCATGGCATCATTAGTTGGAGAGGTAATCGCTTCAACCCATCTCGAAACATAATCTACAGCTAGAAGTATGTATTGGTTTCCACAAGATGATGGGAAAGGTCCCATGAAGTCTACTCCCCAAACGTCAAAGATCTCTACCTCCTGAATGTTGTTAAGAGGCATTTTGTTTCTCCTAGATATGTTCCTTGTTCTTTGACAAGCATCGCAGCAGAAAACAAAGGTTTGCACATCTTTAAATAAAGTAGGCCAAAAAAATCCAGATTGCAATACCTTAGCGCTAGTCTTGTTCGAGCTAGCGTGTCATCCACAAGGTAGTGAATGACAATGACGGATGACACTTTGCATCTCGTCTTCCGGCGCACATCTTCGAATGATGCCGTCAGGACCTCTTTTGAAGAAGAGAGGTTCATTCCAAAAGTATTCCCGGACATCCTTAAAGTTATTCTTCCTTTGTGCATAGGATAGTCCGGGTGGTATTTTCTGAGAAACGAAATAGTTAACAAAATCAGCAAACCATGGTTCGTTACCTTTAGTAATCTTGTCGATGCACTCCTCTATGATGTGTAAATGCTCGTCCGGAAATGAGTCATCTATAGGTAGATTGTCGTCCTCTAGATGTGGTAGACGACTCAAATGATCCGCAATAGAATTTTCTAAACCCTTCTTGTCCCGGATCTCTAGATCGAATTCTTGTAGGAGAAGAATCCTTCTAATCAGCCTTGGTTTCATATCCTTCTTTGCAAGTAGATACCGGATCGCTGCATGATCCGTGTATACAATCACCTTTGCACCTACAAGATAAGAGCGAAACTTTTCAAATGCATAAACAATAGCTAGAAATTCCTTTTCAGTAGTGGCGTAGTTAAGCTGCGCTTCATCTAGCATATTGCTAGCGTAGTAGATAGCATGGGTTCGTCGTTCCTTCTTTTGCCCAAGTACAACTCCTATAGCTACGTCATTTGCATCACACATGACCTCGAATGGAAGATTTCAATCCGGAGGTTGAATGATCGGGGCTGAGATTAGAGCTTCCCGAATCTTATGAAACGGATCTAAGCACTCCTGCAAAATATCAAAAACTGCATCCTTCATCAATAGATTAGTAAGCGGTTTTGATATCTTAGAGAAATCCTTTATAAAACATCTATAAAATCCGGCATGTCCTAGAAAGCTTCTTATATCCTTTACCAAAGATGGAGGAGGGAGCTTTTCTATGGTTTCTATCTTAGCCTTATCTACCTCAATCCCTCTACTAGAGATTGAGTGTCCAAGTACAATGCCTTCCTTCACCATAAATTGACACTTCTCCCAATTAAGAACTAGGTTAGTGTCTTCACACCTTTGTAGCACAAGAGAAAGGTTAGAGAGACAATTATTGAAAGAGGAACCATAAACAGAAAAGTCATCCATGTAAACCTCCATGATTTCCTCTATGTACTCCAAGAAGATGGCCATCATGCACCTTTGGAAGGTGGTTGGGACGTTGCAAAGCCCGAACGGCATTCTCCTATAAGCGAATTACCCCATGGGCACGTGAATATGGTCTTCTCTTGATCGTCCGGATGAATCTGGATCTGAAAGAAACCACAATAACCGTCAAGATAGCAAAAATGAGAATGTTGTGCTAACCTTTCAAGCATTTTTATCAATGAAGGGTAATGGGAAGTGATCCTTTCTAGTTGCATTGTTTACCTTCCGGTAATCAATGCACATCCTCCATCCAGTCATTGTCCTTGTAGGAATGAGCTCATTGTTCTTATTGGTGATGACCGCCATTCCTCCCTTCTTTGGAACAACCTGTACGGGACTCACCCACTTGCTATGGGAGATAGGGTAGATGATACCTGCATCAAGTAGTTTAAGAATTTCCTTCTTGACAACCTCCTTCATGGTCGGATTTAACCGCCTTTGAGGTTGTCGTGAAGTTCTAAAGTCTTCTTCCATTAGGATCTTATGCATGCATAATGAAGGCTTAATTCCTAATAGATCCTCTATATTATAACCTAAGGCTTTCTTATGTTTCCTTAGAACAACCATAAGCTGACTATGTTCATCTTCACTTAGATCAGAACTAACAATTACCGGAAAGGTAGAATTCGATCCTAGAAATGCGTACCTTTGATGTGTGGGAAGTGGTTTCAATTCCATCACTATCGGAGTCTCTAATGGCTCTTGAGGAGTGTCCAATACTTCCTTGGAAGTCTCTAAGGGTATAGAAGTTGTTGAAGTAGACTCAAGAGAAGTGGTAGAAAGAACGTAATTGTCCTCAACTTTTCCCAAAATTACGGCACCTCTATTTCCTCCACGGCCGTGGTTTAGGGCGTGAAAGTCAATTACGGCACCTCTGATAGTTCCACAGCCGTGGTTTTGGCCTTGTAACTTACTGGAGTCCTCTGAATAGCTAATTACGGTCATGTTGGTAGAAACCACGGCCGTGTAATAGCACGATTGACCGTGATTCCTCACGTTTTCTGACCCATCGTAGAGTTTTTCAAACTCTTCTTCATGCACTTACTTTAGCTCCTCTAAAGCTTCAATTTCTTCATTGCATTCCACTTCCTCTCCTTTCTCCGTAATTCTCATAGTGATCACCTTTTGCAAAGGATCCTTGAATAGAATTGAGCTTACTTCCTCTCTAGATGCCTCTTCGTCATGGATGTTAAACATATCCTCTTCAAGAGCTGGCTCTTTCACCAAAGTGGAAAGAACAAACTCTACCTTTTCCTCTCCTATGTCGAAGGCGAGTCTAGCATTCTTGCAATCCACCATATAACCAAATGTTGCAAGAAACGGTCTTCCGAGTATGATCGGGACCGGACTATCTACAGGAATGTCAAGCACAATAAAATCTATTGGAACACAGAACTTACCGAGCTTGACCGGGACGTCTTCAATGATACCGACGGGACGAGTTATGGATCGGTCCGCCATGTATAATATCATCTTTACCGGTTTAGGTTCGCCTAAACCGATCTTCCTGCATAAGGCAAGGGGAATGATGCTAACGCTTGCTCCTAAATCACATAATGCATCATATGTGACATCTCCTACTCCGATTGGAACACAAAATGACCCCGGATCCTTCAGCTTTTGGGGCATCTTTTCCTTCATCGTTTTGATGAGATCCGACAATTCCGAACTTATCTTGACTTCTCCAAAGTCTTCTAGTTTCCTCTTGTTAGAGAGGATCTACTTTAAGAACTTTCCATAAGCTGGCATACCTACGATTGCATCAATGAAAGGTATATTAATATGCAGTTTGCTCATGAGTTCAATGAACTTACCGAATTGCTTGTCTAGACGCGCTCTTGCTCTAGATTGTGGAAATGGTAGGGGAGGTTTGTAAGTTGGAGGAGGAATGTAGATGTCTTCTTTCTCCTTCCCCTTTTCTTTCTCCTTTTCGACGGGAACTTCAACAAACTTAGGTTGCGGGTCGGTGGTTGTTGCTTCGCTCCTAGTTGTGATAGCCATCACCCTTCCTTTCGGGTTATCCTCCATCTTTCCTGGAAGTTTTCCTTGATTTCTAGGAACTTCCTCAGGATTGCTAAACATTTGGTTTTCTAAAACCTTTTGAGCTTTATGAACCTTAGTGATATGACTCTCCAACCCTTGAAGCTTTCCCAAGATCGTTTCCAGCATGGGATCGGGCTTCTCTTTCCCCGAAGTGCTTCCACTATTAGATGTTTGCCTCTGGATTTTCAAAGGAATGGAAGAAGAAGATGGTGGAGTTAGTGAATTTCCTGAATTGGGATAAGAATTACCGGAGTTTTGTTGTTGGTTGGAACGCCAATTATTTTTGTTTGAACTCCTATTGTTGTTCCAATTGTTATTCCGGTTGTTGTTGTTCCAATTGTTCCGGTTGTTGTTCCGGCTGTTGCGATTGGTATTCTCATTCCCATTATGGTTATTGTTGTTTCCTAAATAACCAACATCTTGCTCCTTAGGTCTTTGAAAGCTAGCTTTGATGACTTCCTTCAATTCTTTAATCTTCGTGTTGAGAGAAAAGATTTGAGTTTGAGCAACTTGTGTTAGCTTTGCTCCTTGCTCCACTCGATTGGCTTCCACCTTCCGATTAGATTATTTCTCAATGACTCGGGCTTGCTTCTCAACGAAGTTCCAAGCATCATCTTCCCTCATGTCCATGAATGAACCACATGAAAGGGATTGGAGCTTGAATTGTGTTTCCACATCCAGCCCCTTGTAGTATGTCTCTAATAACTCCAATTTGGAAATGCCATGGTGTGGGCAATCCAATAGTAAATCTTGAAGTCTTTCCCAAAACTGAAACAAACTTTCATTAGATCTCATAGAAAAAGCATTAATTTTACCTCTCAACTCCGCCGTCTTGGATGGCAGAAAGAACTTGGTTAGGAACTCCGAAGATAGATCCTCCCATGTGTTGAGTCTTCCATTTGAAAGAGCTTGATACCAAGATAAAGCTTTCCCTTTCAAAGAGAAAAAGAATGGCTTGATCTTGTAATTGTTGGTGGTTGCATTCTTTGGCTTCATTGTCTCCATCAAGATCTCAAAATTCTGTGAATGTTGATGTGGAGACTCAACACTCGTTCCTCCAAAAAGGCTTTGGCGAACGATGGTAATAACTTGTGGGTTGAAGCTAAACCCCTGAATGTCATCAGCATCGAAATTCACACCTAGACGGCGTGGTTGCTGAATTGGATTCATCCTTTGGCTAAGAGTTCTTGGCTCTTCATCTACACGAACGGCTCTCGCACCCCCAGCTGGGACACGAGGAATAGCGGCTGTTATTGGATTAATCTTGACTGGATTGATCGTTGGATCAATCTCCTCTAGTGATGGCATATCCGGATCAAATTCCTCATCATCGGATGATTCCACTCTAATGGACTTAGTTGGCTTCTTGACCTTCTTCTTCTTCTTAGACTCATTCAGCTCTAACTTCATGTCCAACATCATAGCTCTAAGTTCATCAATTTGGAATTGATGACTTGTTTCCGCATCTCTACGAGCTTTCTCACTCAACCTAAGTTGACGTTGAGATTCGTCTAATTCCGCTTGAACATCTCTCTCTTTATTTTCAGCCATCTTTCTTTCCTTGGCTTTCTTCCTAAGAGTTTTCTCAAGTTCCGGATCAAAAGGTACGAGGTCTTTGTTGGATCTAGACCTGCGCATATACCTAAAAGAACCTGCAAATAACACTCACAAGAGATATCAAATAACAAGAGCAAAGCTCCCAAGCTCGACAACCGAAAACCAAAGTTTGGTTTAGACCAAATCCCCGGCAACGGCGCCAAAAACTTGTTCGCCCTAAAATGTGCGTGCAATCAAGTCTTAAATTTATAAAACTAGAATAAAAGCAAGCGAACCCGTAGTGTACGGATCGGCGTAGATTAGCAAGTATTCCAGAGTATCGATCACAAGGATTTGGTGAAACAAAACCCAGTCTCAAGTTATCGAGCAAATAAAGTATCAAGCTTTGCAAATATTGGGGAAAACAACAACCCTAAAGATCCAGGTATCCAACTGTGGCAATCGATTCAAGATATACTAAAAACTAAAGACAGAGTTAAGAGTTGCAAATGTATGCTAAAGTAAAGCAATGTACGGTGAAGTTCCAAGACTTTATATGACTTATCTAAAGACACTCTCTATGAAGGTTGTTGAGGCTTCAGTATATAAAAGATCTATGGACAAGAATTAATCATAAATACCCAAACTTGTAACCCAAGGATCAAAACTAACTAAAACGATTAAGGTTGTGATACTCGAAATCGAAATAGAGGGTGATGAGTCTCACTACTACCTAGAAAGGGCAAGCCAAGACTAGATTAAAGCTAATCTTTAACCTTGGATCAAAGTAAAAGCAAGGTTCGTAAACTAGGGTAAATCACGGTCAGATCTTGAGAACCACGGCCGTGGAACTTCAAGAACAGGCCATGATTTAGGTTCGTCGACGAGATCTCTCTAACTCTCAGGGTCCAATCAATTTACGATCGATCTATCATCATCTAAGCCACAACTATCAACCCTTCACCTTAGAATTGCTAAAGGGTTTTAGCCAACAATCATTGTCATGATATCAATATTCAAATCAAAGAGAATAAAAGATGAAAACCCTCGAATACTTAATAAAACTTCGAAACCAATTCTCAAATACGAACACAAGAAGCGATAATCAATGGATACAGAATATAGAACACAAAATCTCACAATAATCTAAGGTAAGTATGAAGAACTGGTTGTCAATCCGTCTTCAATGCCAAAACCTAAGAAAGAGGTTAAAAACCTTCGGCGATCTTCAATCCACCCTAGGCAAGAATGCTCTAAGCAAAGTAAGCGGTCGTCAACGTCTCCGCGAGATCCAACCCAAATGTAACGGGAATAAGCCGTAAGCATCGATGCCCAAAACACTCTTCTCTGACCTTTTTATAAGACGGGAAAAGGTAACCGTCCCGGCCCTTCACGTAAATAACGTGGCAAATGAAGACTCGTCAAAAGATCGCCTAAATCACGGTCTCAAGGGATTCCAAGACCGTGGTTTAGAGCGTGGAATTGGGTTACCGTCCCTTGTGAGTTCCACGACCGTACTTTAGGCCGTGTGAATTACTGGAATGCTCTACGCTCATGATGCCAAGATCCACGGCCGTGGTTTAGAGCGTGGACTCTTCTACAGCCGTAATTCAGGGCGTGGAAGTGCAAAATGCTTGTAGTTTCCTTTGTATCGTGACATTCTTCATCCTAGCTCTTTCCTTAGCTTCCTTGATGTGTTCCTAATCCTTGGATATGATCGAATCCTCTCTTTTCTCTCTTAATCGCTCCCATTTAGCTCCTTTTCGCCTACAATCAACACGAAGCTAATGTAGACATCCATATCGACAATAATAGAGGAACAAGCTAACAATTGTTTCTAAACTTCATCCATGTACACAATAATGAGAGAAAAACAACCAAAACAAGTGGCTAGAATATTGCAATATTTCATGCTAAGAGGTACCAACCGAGGTGGAGCCTCAGAAAGCGGAGGAGAAAACTGAAATTTATGTCCCACCTCCTGCATATAAACCACCACTTCCATTCCCCCAGTCAAGGGCCAGAGCACATCTAGACAAGCATTTTAGTAAGTTCCTTGACTTGATAAATAAACTACATATTAATATCCCTTTCCTTGATGCTATTCTAGGGATGCCCCATATGGGAAGTTCTTAAAAGAGATTCTATCAAGGAAGAGGAAGCTGAAAGACTTTGTTGAAGTAAGAATGACATCTAAATCCTTAGAGCTCATTCAAATAATGAAGGAAATGATGCCACCCAAGTTGAGAGATCCCGACTCATTTTGCATTCCCATTCAAGCTGGGGATGTCACTTGTGAGGCATTGTGTGATCTAGGTGCCAGCGTGAGCATCATCCTACTGGAGCTATGTGTGAAGATCGGACTTGGAGAGCCCAAGCCGGTGAAGATAAGATTATACATGGCGGACCGCTCAATTACCCATCCCGTGGGAATTTTGGAAGATGTTCCGGTTAAGTTAGGTAACTTCTACTTACTTATAGACTTTGTTGTTCTTGATATTCCCACAGATTATCCCGTCCCTATCATTCTCGGGAGACCATTTCTAGCAACTTCGGGTTGCAATATGGATTGTAAGAACGCCAAGTTGAAATTCAACATTGGCGGTGATCATGTGGAGTTTGCGTTGCTTGCTGCAATGAAAGGAGAGCCGCTGGAGGATGATATCTTCAATATCTATGATGAAGAAGAATCAAGAGAATTGGTGAGCTCTATCCTTATTAATGATCCACTTAAGAGAGTTATTAGTTTTAGCTTAATGGAGGAAGGTATAGATGCCTCTTGTGATGCAGATATACGGAGCTTAAAGGCACTGGAAGAAGATTCAGGAGCTAAGATTGAAAGACTAATCCAAGAGAAGAGAATCTCCAGTTTCGGTTCCAGTTGCAATACCTCGACCGAGGCACTTTCTGGACCCAGCGAGGTGTTCTTGACTGAAGAACATCTCGGTCACCCACTCTAGACCTCGACCGAGGTCGAAAGCGAGATACCGTCAACTAAGAATAACAAACTTCTTACTCCCTATTCTGAAACTCATCCACAGTTGGTGGAACACTTTCTCCACCAAACATATAATAATAAAGGACCTTGGTATGCTAACATTGTTAATTATCTTGTTTGCCAGGAAATATCACCCGGATTGACGTACTCTCAAAGGAAGAAATTATTTAAAGATGTATGCCACTACTATTGGGATGAACCTCTATTGTTTAAGAGAGGTCTAGACGGGATGCTTCGAAGATGCATTCCGGAAGATGAAATTACTAGTTTTATACGGCATTGCCACTCACTTCCTTGTGGAGGGCATGCTAACGCTCACAAAACGTGCGCCAAGGTATTACGTTCTGGTTTCTTTTGGCCTACATTATTTAAGGATGTGCAAACGTTTGTTTTTTCTTGTGATGCATGCCAAAGAACAGGGAATTTATCTAGGAGGAACGAGATGCCACTCAATAACATCCAAGAAATTGATATTTTTTATGTAAGGGGGGTTGATTTCATCGGACCTTTCCCATCATCCGGAGGAAACCTCTACATTCTCTTAGGTGTCGACTACGTCTCTAGATGGGTGGAAGCCATTGCCTCTCCCACTAATGATGCCATGGTGGTTGTGAAGTTCTGTAATAGGACTATCATTCCACGTTTCGGGACGCCACGCATCATCATCAGCGATGGAGGGACACATTTCATCAACCGGAAGTTTAAAGCACTTCTATCGAAGTATGAGGTATCCCACAAGGTAGCAAACCCTTATCACCCTCAAACTAGTGGACAGGTCGAGATCTCGAATAGAGAAATCAAAGCAATCTTGGAGAAGACTGTTCGCCACTTAGCGTGCGTGCAAATAAGCTTTAAATTTATAAAACTAGAATCAAGCAAGCGAACCCGCAGTGTACGGATCGATATAGTTAAGCAAGAATTCCAGAGTATCGAACACAGGGATTTGGGGGTTAAATCCAGTTAAAAGTTGTCAAGCAAGTAAATGTATGAGCTTTGTAAATTATTAGGAAAACAACAATCCTAAAGATCCAGGAATCCAGCTGTGGCAATCGATTCAAGATATACTAAGATATAAGGACAAAGTTGAGGTTTGCAAAGGTATACGAATGTAAAGCAATGTACGGTGAAGTTCCAAGGCTTTATATGACTTATCTAAAGACACTCTCTATAAAGGTTGTTGAGGCTTCACTATAGAAAGTATCTAAAGACAAGAATTAATATCAAATACCCAAACTTGTAACCCAAGGATCAAGACTAACTAAACCGATTAAGGTTGTGACACTCGGAATCGAGGTAGAGGTTGTTGAGGCTTCACTACCACCTAGAAAAGGCAAGCCAAGACTAAGTTAAAGCAAATCTTTAACTTTGGATTACAGTAAAAGCAAGGTTCGTAAACTAAGGGAAATTACGGTTGGATCTTGAGATTCCACGGCCGTGGAACTCAAGAACACACCGTGATTTTGGTTCGTCGACGATTCTCTCTAACTCTCAGGGTCCAATCTGTTTACGATCGATCTATCATCATCTAAGCCACAACTATCAACCCTTTTACCTTAGAATTGCTAAAGGGTTTTAGCCAACAACAGTCATTATGATATCAATTTCAAGATTTAAAAGAATGAAAGATGAAAACCTTCGAAAACCTTGAATAAATCTCAAATCAATCTCAAATCCACAAACAAGAACAATGATGTAAGTAGATTCAGAATAACACAAACAATCACAATCCTTGATAAGAATGAAGAACAGCATGTCAATCCGTTTTCTAATCAAACCTAAGGACAAAAGACGTAATCTCCGTACGTCCAATGAAACCCTCAATGTGCGGAAGCAAATCTCAAAGCGATGATGTTCTCAACGTGATCTAAGCGGAGGCGTAAGCGAAGGTCCAAGCAGAGGTGATGGAATCTCTCTCTTGCCGTCCTTTTATAGGGCAAGATAAAATATGAGTCCAGCCCATTGCGTAAAAGATCGTGGCTTCAAATTGTACGTTAAAAGATCGCCTAAATCACGGTTTCCTAAGATTCCACGCCCGTGGTTTAGAGCGTGGTTTAGAGCGTGGAATTTCATCACGGTTGCTTCACATCTTCCACGGCCGTGTAAGTCACTGGAGTGCTCCACGCTTGTGTTGCCAAAGTTCCACGGCCGTGGTTTAGAGCGTGGAACACAAGTAGCTCGTAATTCTCCTTTGTTTTGTGTCATTCTTCATCTTAGCATCTTCCTTAGCTCCTTTGTGGTGTCCTCAATCCTTGGACATGCTCAATTCATCTCCATTCTCCTTCAATCCGTTCGGTTTTAGCTCTTATTCGCCTACAATCAACACAAAGCTTATGTAGACCTCTATCTCGACAATATAAATAAACTAACTCATAATTGCTTCTATGCTTTATCAATGAACACCAATATAGATGAAATACACTTAGAAAACGTGCCTAAAATATCACAATATTTCATGCTAACAAAGACCGTCTCTAGGACGAGGAAGGATTGGGCCATGACGTTGGACGACGCTCTTTGGGCCTATAGGACCGCCTTCAAGACTCCCATTGGTACCACCACTTATAATTTGGTATATGGGAAGTCTTGCCATTTGCCTGTTGAACTAGAACACAAAGCGTATTGGGCAATCAAATGGTTGAATTTCGATATCAAGGAAGCCGCTGAGAAGCGGCTATTGGACATCAATGAGCTGGAGGAGCTGTGTTTGAACGCTTATGAGAATGCCAAGATCTAAAAGGTAAGAACAAAGAAATGGCATGACAAGCGTATCATTCCTAAGGAGTTCAAAGAAGGAGATTTAGTTCTACTCTTCAACTCCCGCTTCGTCTCTTTCCAGGTAAGTTGAAATCTAGATGGACAGGACCTTACGTTGTGAAACATATTTCCCTTATGGTGCAGTTGAGATTCGGGGAGTAACAAGTGGAAGCTTCAAAGTCAATGGTCATAGGCTTAAGAAATACCAACCGGAAGCCCAGGTTGAGGAGATTGCACCACTATACCTTGTTTAAACGTGTCGTACGGTCCAGCTAGCGACCTTAAACCAAGCGCTTCTTGGGAGGCAACCCAAGGTATTGCTTTATTTTCCCTTTTCTAGACTAGCTTTAGATAGTTTGCTTTTGCTTTGCTTTGTTTTTGGCGTCCTAGACAGAAAACAAGTACTTTTTGTAACACCCCGAATCCGCGGGACTCGGAGTGTCACATTGGGCCACGATCTCACAATGGATCCTGACCCTAGACTGACAACAAGTTCACTGGACCTTACAACATGACACTGACATATATAAAAACAAATACATAAAACTGTATAAACTGTATAACCAAAGGTAAACAACAACTTAGCCGAGTATGAAACGACATCCTCATACAGGAAGGAAAACAAGACACCATCCTCACGCAGGAGGGAAAACATAAACAACCCCAAAACCAACCACCTAATGTACGAGAGTCCTCGGCCTGTCACCCTGTAAGATCACCCAGTAACGCCTATCCTGCAAACATGTACAACACGGTATGAAACCGTTAGCTAACCATACATATATAAGGTAATGCATAAGCACAAGCACAATCATGAAAGATAAACATATCAGCATGCTTTCACACATTTACCCATTTTATCATCTTTATATAATAGTCATTCACTCAAATCATATATATATATAGATAGATGAAAGTATGTCACAGGAGGACCGATACATCCTCGCCTTTGAGTGCTATATCCAGCTGTACGAGTATCGGTCACACAACCCGTGTACCCTTTGGGAGTGGATTGCGCCTTCCTGTAAACTAGTCTAGCTTGACGTCAGAGAACCTCCCAAACACCATGGCAGGATGAAAGGGAAGGGTTATCACAACCACGCAACGGGGCAATCAATAAAACATAGGTCAATATAAACGATATCTCATGCTATCATAGCAAACATATAACGCACACACCACTCATGCAAACACCCAATATAGGGATGGTAGCTAAGTAAGTCCTACGGACTTACCTCAACCTCGTACTCAGCTCAACCACAACAACCTCCAATCCTGAGAGAGGGCACTGCCTAATAACAAGGCATAAAGATATATCAAACTCTATTCATCAAAGGGGTCACACCTAGACCCAAAGAGATCCATGAGGATCATACTCAATCTATAAGCCTCACAACCAACTAAACCTCAATATCTCAACATAACTCACAATTCCTCAAATCTCGAGGTAGTATCTAATCAACATTCCTCAATCTCAATTCTAATCCTAATTTAATTGATTAACCTTTAATTAATTAATTAGATTTTGCTAGAATAATGTTTTGTCTGCAGGCAATTTGTAAACCCCCTGTCATCAGATTTCATCAAACAAACAACCCATAATCACCAGAACAATATAACGACCATAATGGAATTTCTAATTATCCATTTCGACAAGCCTAAAGTCAATTTAGGCCAAATCGCAGTATGGAAAACGAATAAATTCATAACTTATTCGTTACTAACCCGATTGACGATCTGAATGAAGATTCGGAATCACAGCGATTCAGGCTACGCATGGACAACATCAAATTCACCGGAACCTGAGCGACGGAACCTTCCAGGTGACATATATGCTCGACCAACCCTTCATCTGCTCGGAAATGCAAAAACTCGGTATCGATATGCAGAGAATGAAGAGAGGAATCCAGAAACTCAAATGGAATTGAAATCGGATTAGAAACGGCGAGTAGATCGGAGTTTGAAGGTTGAGAGAAATCAAAGCTTTTTCGAGGAAACGTGAAAGGAAATGAATTAATAAAGGATTTTCCGCTATTTATAGTAAAGACGATAATTATCGTTTAGCAAACTCGATAATTATCCTTTAACCGATCCAAAGGCGGGTCGAACCTCCTGCTCCAAACTTCTCGAGATTGGAATTTTAAATTTGGAATATTGTAGGGATAATTATTCCACAACTGCCTCGGAAAATGTGTATTCCTAAGCCGTCTTTCTTAGCCGTTAAGAAACGAAATAGCGACTCTTTTGGTCGTTTTGCCTCTCCATGTTATTTCATATCTAGGACATATCCGATGTCCTGATCATTTCTCTCAACTCCATTTTTATTAATTGGAGCTCCCAAATGCTCCAAATAACACCGGAGGGTAAAAATAATTACCCGGGGGAAAAGTTTTGTCACAAAACTTGCAAAATCCCAAAGTGATTAATGTTTGTCCCCATATGTTCAACCTATGGGGACAAACATTCATCTATAAATGTATAGATGAATGTTTGTCCCCATAGGTTGAACATAGGAGGGGTGAGAGTAGTTTCTGTTGATGCTGGATAGTTGACAGTGATTATAGAACTCGTGATCTCATGAACTCTTTATGTACAGATTTTTGTTTCTACAATTTTTTGATGTTGAAGATTACCCACTGTTGTGAATCAATGTTAAAAAGATTGGTTGAAGATCCACCGTTGAAATTTTAATAGATCATAGATAGATATACATAGTTTATTGTGTTAAAATTTGGGAATAAATGAACGGTCGGATTGAAAGTTATAGGGTCTCAAAGTGGAGTAGTTGAGCTGTTTTTCCAGCAGTAAATTTTGACTAAGTATGGGAACATTTGTGGTGTTGTAGCCAACTTTAAAGATTTTTGTAGGAATAACGATTGAACAGTTTTAAGAAATTGTTTCTCCTATGAGTAGATTAGAGATCATAGATAAGTTAGAAATTTATTTTAGAATTTTTATAAGTTTATTTTAATTTCATATTTGAAGCTGTAGTTGGACTTTAGTGACTTTTCGGAAAATAGAAAATGGGTGGTTTTTATAGTTGTCACCTAAAATCATCCTAGGGAGTAGAATATGATTAGTTAGCCTCAAGTAAGAATGTAAGTACATTTTACGGGTTTTTGGAAGTCTCGGAACCAAGGGTAAAATAGTCAATTTACCTTCAATAAACATTGTAATAACGTCTGCACATAGAATCGTACATCTTAGGAGTTTTAGACTTCTAAGTATCCAAGGAAAAGTGTTGACCCACGTGCCTCCTTTGATAGGCAACTTAGTTCCTGCAGCTACTGATTTAGTGTTTTAAGAGAGACGAGATTTAATTCTGGTAAGTCCACTAACTTACTTAGCTAGCTTCTTGCATGTGTGTGATGTGTATGAGTGGTGTGTGATAGTTAAGATAAACGAAACCAGAATAGGCCGACTGTAGTATATTATATAACTGACCCAAGTGTATGATAACGGGTTGTGACATCATCTGCCTAGCTCTTGCGAGAGTCTAGGAGGTTCCCTGCGACCAGCCCAGTCCGGTAGACGGTCATATTTATTAGTACCATTCCGCGTTGGTAAACGGGGACAGGGGCGAGGTTTGGGAATCCCTCGTGTCACAATATAAGTATCATTAGTAATGACGTATCACTTAGTTTAAAGATAATAAAAAGGAATGAGTGTTGCATGCTGATTGCGTATGTTGTGTGTTTGTGCTTTTACCTTTATACTTATGCATAGAATGTTAGCTAACGGTTTTATACCGCTTGTAGATGCCTTGCAGGTTAGGGAGGCGATCGAGTGATCCGGCGGTAGTGGGCAGCCGGGGTTCCGTGCATTATAGGGCGGGACTGTTATATTTATTTTATGACTATTGAGACTGATGTTGGTATTTCCGGTTTTTGAGACTTGGCTGTATTGTTTTCAGAATTTGGATTCTTTTTATTTCGCTCATGTTATAAAACTCTTTGTTTTGCATTTTTATTTGTGCCGTGTTGTAAGGTCCAATGAAGTTGTTGCCAGGCTAAGGGCCGGGACCCATTGTGAGGTCCCAGCTCGTAGCATTTCGAGTCCTCTAGGATTCGAGGTGTTACAGGTCAATTCTAGCAAAAGGTATACGGCGTCTACCTATGTATAATACCTCATAGGGGGCATCCCAAAAGATGCGCGTCAATCATTATCACATAATAAATCCATTAATGAAGGTAATCCAACCATCCATGTTTCCAGTTCAATACATAAGCTCATAACATATCTCAAGGGTTTGGATGGTCCTCTCTGACTAACCATCTATTTGGGGGTGAAACACAGTCATAAAGTGTAAACTCATCCCTCAAAGAAGTCTTAATCTACTGCCCAAAATCTCAAGGTAAAACGTCCATCTCGATCAAAGATGATCGTTCTCGGTACACCATGGAGTCTCACTATTTGTCTAATGTACTCCTCAACCAATGCATTCGTTGGCCACGTCTATCTAATAGGAACGAAACGTGCCGGCTCCGTTAATCTGTCACCAACAATCCGGATACATCAAAATTCCCACTGACCTCAATCCCATCACAAAGTCCATAAAGATGTCCTACCACTTCCACTACTACACTGGTAGTGGATGGAGCTCATCTCTAGGTCGGAAATGTTCTATCTTGACCTGCTGACAGGTCACACACTGTGTCACAAATCTGATTACATCAGTTTCCATCTTCTCCATCAATATAATCGTCTCACCTCGTGGTACCTCTTACTCGTACCTGAATGTACAGAGTAAGGTATATAATGAATTACTGTAAAATTGTCTGTCTCACTCTACATCAGCAGGTACACAAAAGCGGTCATAACTGTTAATCATTCCATCTACTCTCATGGAGAACTGTGGTGCCTCATTACGAGACATCTTCTCTCCCATCTTCAACAAGGTCGGGCAGGTCCCCTACTTATGTTGGACCTCATCCAATAGACCAGGTAGAACCTTTAAGGCATAACTAGATATCCTCATCAAGGAACTGATTGTCCAACTCTAGCCAAGTTAAATCTCTCTAAAACTGAGGCTGAACTGTCAGCCTCGCAGTTGTCTTCTCTTGAGGCGTCTTTCTGTTCAAGTTTTGGCGACAACGTTCAACTTCTCTAAATAGTATGGAATCTCTAGGTTAAAGTCTTGATCAACTCGAGTCTTTAATATTGGTGGTTATTCAACTCCGCTGCTAACTCTAAATCAGGCGTCAGGTAGTTCTGCTCACACGTCTTCAACTGTAGACCCACATATCCATAACTCCACTCCTCTATATTAATACGCGTCTTAAACTTAGCTGGGATATATCACCGTATATTATGGAATCCCCAGAACCTTCGGACTATAACAAAATCGAAGCAGAAGTCAAATATCTCCTCCCCTCTTCAAAGTTCTGGCATATTGCTTTGACCACGCAATTCTGAGGGTCTTTCTCAAAAGACTTGTAAAGGGATACATATTCACAAAACCCTTCCACAAGCGTGGGTAGTAATCGGCTAAGCCGAGAAAATTACGCATTCCCTAAATGTTCATCAGTATCGTCCATGTTGCAACATACTCAATCCTCGTCAGATCAACCAAGATCCCATTGGCGGAGACAACATGGCCTAAGAAGGCTACCACTGGCATCCCACTCGTACTTAGAGAGCGTAGTATACAACCCTCTATCTCTCGACATCAGCAAAACTGCCCTCAGATGATCGGTCTGCTTCTTTCTACTACGAGAGTATATCGAAATGTCATCAATGAAGACCACCACATACTGTTCAAAGAAGTCGACGAAAATACTATTCATCAACTCCATAAAGACTGCTAAGGCATTCGTCAACCCAAATGACATCACTACATACTTGTAGTATTCATAACGGGTATGTACAACTATCCTATGCACATCCTGCTCTCTCACCCTCAATTGGTTGTAATCTGAGGGCAAGGAAATCCTGAAAAACACGATTGCTCATTGAAGCTGATTCATCAGGTCGTCAATACGAGACATTGGATACACTAGGGCGAAGGAAGCTCGTCTCAGCCCACTCTTCAATCCTTCAGTTACAACATCTCAACAAGCACCATACGATATGGGCCTTCCCAATCAGTGTCGTATCACAATTCAACTTGATAACAATGTCCACACTCCGCTGAGGTGGCAACTAGACGGTTCAGTAACACGTCTATAAGCTCATAAACCACTGGAATATCCTCCAACGTGGAACTATCTTCTTCATATCATAACATCAGAAAACATCACCTCCTTGTGTTATCAACTTCGCTGCTCATACGACACTAACGACAAGACTCATCTCTTCAAAGGTTGTAACCTCAGAAGACCTCTGTCCAATCAGTCTCAATAGAGATTGTAACAACCTTCCAATTGATATCTAACATGACATCATATTTATTCATCCAAACCATACACATAGTGACTTCCTCATGCACCCAAGGCATGACAAAGAAGTCTATAAACCATACACAAGTCCCTGAATGAATGGGACAATCACAATCTCGTGGGTACCTCAAACCCCTAACTGGTAATCATGTAAAGGAAAGTCTATATTCTACTGTTTCCACAGTCAACTATTAATGCATGCATCGAAAGACATGAAGTGCATAGCACTCACAACAAACAAAACTCCACTACGTAAATCTTTAACAAGAATGGTACCCGTACAGCTAACACCACAAGCTCCACTACATATCATCACTAAATCTCGGGTCTATGCTCCTCAGGTATCACTTAGGTCATCGCCATAGCCTCAACTTCCACTCTTTCTGCACCGGAAAGAGGAAGGTCTTGCTGAGAAGAAACACCACCTTGCTGACAAAAGGGGCCAGATGGCCTAGTTCACCACAGGTGAAGCAAACTATCGGTGCCAAGGGACACTCAGAGCACAAATTACCTGGATAATCACAGATGAGACATAAACGTCCCATAATTGTAACTGGTACGGATGACTCCTCTACACTTCTCAGCTTCAAGGCTCTACCCTGAGCTCTTCTGGTGTCTATGACACTCCTACCACGACCTCTATCTCTACTCGGTTTGGGAACGGATCCCTGAGTAGGATGAGGATGTGGGATTCTCTGTTGTCCCTGTATCTGCTGTTGAGGGGTCTTTTGACCACCTCTTGTCATATTGGCAGAAGAAGAACCCTGTCGTGATACAACTCTACCTTGCCTACAAAAGGCGGTTTTATGACCTGGTCTACCACAGGTGAAGCAAATCACATGCGGTTTTGGACAGTGTGGTCTTATGTGTCCACGCTTCCCACAATTATAACAAGTTCTCTTCTTACCAGAAGTCCGTTTAGAACGGGGACTACTCAAATGTCCACAAGCCGGATTCTGCTTACCACTTGGAAGGCCTACCTCATCTTTCGCTAGTTCGACTCATTGTTTCTTCGTTGATCCAGAAGCTTCAGTTGGTCCCACAGATGTTGGTAGATCCGGTGTAGGTCTAACCACTATTACAGCCTCATATACTTGGCGCATATATTCTTGAAACTCGGATCTGCTCATGGAGACATGATCATTCTCTTCAAACTCGTTCTCTACCATAGACAAAACAACAACGGAAACTGGTCCCAGACTTGACGTTACCGGAGGAAGAGAGGGTGTACCCCTACCTCGTCCCACTACAGATACTGCTCTAGTCTGAGCCATCTGTAGGATATACGCACCTAAGCTTACAAGGCTATATACATGCCATATGTATCGATATATATATAATACATCCACATAATCCATAATATACACATATATATATACATACATATCTACGCTACAGAGATCCATGGTAGAGGTGACGACTTCCCGTACATTCTAACACAAAACCACACTTAAAACCAAAAACGTTTTAAAACGTCAAACCCCTTTTGGGGTTCTGTTTATTTTACCTATCAGACCTTATTGCAGGTAGCAAGTGCCATTGTTGTCAACCTGGGCTCTAATACCAACTCTGTAACACCCCGAATCCGCGGGACTCGGAGTGCCACATTGAGCTAGGATCTCACAATGGATCCTGACCCTAGCCTGACAACAAGTTCATTGGACCTTACAACATGACACTGACATATATAAAAACAAATACATAAAATTGTATAAACTGTATAACCAAAGGTAAACAACAACATAGCCGAGTATGAAACGACATCCTCACACAGGAGGGAAAACAAGACATCATCCTCACGTAGGAGGGAAAACATAAACAACCCCAAAACAAACCACCTAATGTACGAGAGTCCTCGGCCTGTCACATTGTCAGATCACCCAACAGCGCCTATCCTGCAAACATCTACAACACGGTATGAAACCGTTAGCTAAGCATAGATATATAAGGTAATGCATAAGCACAAGCACAATCATAAAAGATAAACACATCAACATGCTATCACACATTTACCCATTTTATCATTTTTATATAATAGCCATTCACTCAAATCGTATATATATAGTAGATGAAAGTATGTGACACGAGGACCGATACATCCTCGCCTCTGAGTGCTATATCCAGCTGTACGAGTATCGGTCACACAACCCGTGTACCCTATGGGAGTGGATTGCGCCCTTCCTGAAAACCAGTCTGGCCTGACGTCAAAGAACCTCCCAAACTCCATGGCAGGATGAAAGGGAAGGGTTATCACCGCCACGCAACGGGGCAATCAATAAAACATAGGTCAATATAAACGATATCTCATGCTATCATAGCAAACATATAACGCACACACCACTCATGCAAACACCCAATATAGGGATGGTAGCTAAGTAAGTCCTACGGACTACCTCAACCTCGTACTCAGCTCAACCACAACAACCTCCAATCCTGAGAGAGGGCACTGCCTAATAACAAGGCATAAAGATATATCAAACTCTATTCATCAAAGGGGTCACACCTAGACCCAAAGAGAGGGCACTGCCAGAATAACATTTTGCCCGCAGGCAATTTCTAAACCCCCTGTCATCAAATTTCATCAACCAATCAACCCATAATCACCAGAATAATATAACGACCATAATGGAATTTCTAATTATACATTTTGACAAGCCTAAAGTCAATTTAGGCCAAATCGCATTACGGAAAACGAATAAATTCATAACTTATTCGTTACTAACCCGATTGTTGATCTGAAAGAAGATTCGGAATCACAGCGACGCAGACTACGCATGGAGAACATCAAATTCACCGGAACCTGAGCAACAAAACCTGCCTGGTAAAATATATGCTCGACCAACCCTTCATCTGCTCGGAAATGCAAAAACTCGGTACCGATATGAACAGAATGAAGAGAGGAATCCAGAAACTCAAACGGAATTGAAATCGGATTGGAAACGGAGAGTAGATATGAGTTTGAAGGTTGAGAGAAATCAGAGCTTTTACGAGGAAACATGAAAGGAAATGAATTAATAAAGGATTTTCCGCTATTTATAGTGAAGACGATAATTATCCTTTAGCAAAGTCGATAAATATCCTTTAACCGATCCAAAGGCGGGTCGAACCTCCTTCTCCAAACTTCTCGAGATTGAAATATTAAATCTGGAATATTGTAGGGATAATTATTCCACAAATGCCTCGGACAATGTGTATTCCTAAGTCGTCTTTCTTAGCCGTTAGGAAACGAAATAGCGACTCTTTTGGCCGTTTTGCCTCTCCATGTTATTTCATATCTAGGACATATCCGATGTCCTGATCATTTCTCTCAACTGCATTTTTATTAATTGGAGCTCCCAAATGCTCCAAATAACACCGGAGGGTAAAAATAATTACCCGGGAGAAAAAGTAAAAATTTTCCCAAACGTCCAAAATTATGCTAGGAACACAACAGTGGGACTCATACTCATCACTTGCGAAATCTTCGCGAGTTATATGTCAATTACTATAAACGATTAAGTTAATCAACATTAATTAGAATTCGGAATTCCTAGCTATTACACTTTCTAAGGAAAGAATACAACCCAGAAGCAACACCGGAAGGACAGAAGTTCGAAAAATTGAGAAGACGGAGTTTGACTGAGACACATCTCGGTTGCAGTCACAGCACCTCAACCGAAATGATTCTTTAGCAACCGAGGCGACTAGGGATGACAACAATCCACCTCGGTCCAGACACCTCGGTCTAGTCGGGACCACCTCGACCGAGGTGACAGCAGAATCAGCTAGGGGTATAAAAGCGGAAACGATTTCTCTCTTCCCTCCTTACTTACCCCTTGACCGCGGCGTGCCCTAACCTCGCTTTCTTCGTTTCTCGACCGTTTTCGACGATTCTTGCTCCCATTCTGAGAGGAAAGGCTAGAGGAACCAATTGCAGGCAACAATCCGCAACAAGAACGCCTCGAATCGACTAAATCCGGGGTAAAACAATCGAAACCCTAACTCCCTCTTCTCTTTACTGATTTGTGGTTTTGCTTGCCATAGATCTTTGTTGAAAAAGGATTAAGTACCCCTTAGGAACAATCTGTAGTGAAATCGGAGGAAAAGAACTGAAATTCCAAGAGTTGAAATCGAACAGCTTCGCACCTCGGTCCAGTCGACCTGCGCCTCGGCCGAGGTGATTCTTGAGATCTGACAAGCAACCGAGGTGATTTGTCTGACAGAGAGAGAGAATGAGTTCCAGGTTTGATCGCTAGATAGTCTTGAGATATGGATCATCCCCTTCTTCTTCTTCTTCTAAACCTTCCATACCGGTGATACATGAGCGTCACTAGGCTGATTACGACCGCATCTGTACGCGCCCACTGATTGCGCCGCGGTTTTTAGACATTTCTTCTTTTGATTGTTTATATGTCGCTGATGATTTGAGACGGATGGTCTCGATGGTAGGGCTGGAGCAGTTTATGGAGATCAGAGCTCCAGCCTACCTTGAGCCTACATTGGAGTTCTTGAGTTCTGTGACTCACCTGCCTACAGAGCAAGCCATCAAGTACCGGTTGCTGAACCGGAATTATTTAGTACCGATGGATCAGCGGAGAGACGTCTTCGGCTGCCCGACCCCCACAGTTCCCGATTTCCCTTCTCGAGATGTAGCTCGATAGTTCTGGGGACAAATAGCTCATGTAGTTGAGCATGATCATAGGTAGAGACCTGGAGACTCCACGGAGCGGATCATCTTTCACCTTGCTTTTATACTCGCCCACCGTATATTCAGCGAGACACTTCTGGCGCGTACTGAGATGCCTCAGAAGGTTAGATAGGGGGAGCTTTTAAGCTTATTTTGCATGGTGACTAGGAGTGTCCCTGATTTTGGTGCGATGCTAGCTAAGGATCTGCACCGGATCAAGGCTAAGGCGACGGGGGACATTTGTTGTGGAGGTTTAGTGACTCACATAGCCACTGTCATGCGGCTGGATTTGAGTGCTTGTACACTAGTGGCGGCTGCCAAGCCGCTAGGGCTGCAGGAGATGATCACTAGGAGGATTCTAGTTCCTCGTGGACTCACTACGCCATATGTGGTGATGCCTTGGGAGCAGACTGCCCCTCAGGGTATTAGGTCGTCATCCCAGTTCTTCGTCTACGACCCTCAGTACTAGTCTACTGAATGGATGACGTACATTGAGGATGCTAGAGATGCAACAACCCAGGCACATGAGGAGGATGATGGCGGTGCTGCCATGGAGACAAGGACGGATACAGCCGGTCCAGTGTACCAGTCGTCGATCTGGACGACGAGGAGACTGAGGAGGAGGCAGCTGCACCACCACCACATCCTGCTAGGCACAGAGTCCGCAAATTTAGAGATCCAGTAGCAAATCAGAGGATTGATGACCTCACCAATCAGATGATCGACTCCTACGCCGCTCTAACAGTTGATATCAGTGAGCGTCTTGATGACCAGCGCCGAGAGATGGAGAGTCTGACACACCAAATGATGCAGAGCCAGCACTACCAGCGCCGGATGATGGAGATCCAGTTCCAACACATGATGGGCTATCCTTTTGACCCATCCCAACATCCGTACGTGCCATACCCACCACCACCACCACCAGCAGATCAGGACTAGAGCTTGCAGGGATTTCGTTTATTTATTTATTATACAACTCAGCTTATGTCCGGTGAGTACTTTTCTTACAGACTTATTTTGACCCATTGGGACAATGTGTCCCAAGTATGGGGTATTTGGATGTATTAATATGACTTATGTGTATGCTTGTATGACTCGGTTCGGATATTTATGATTTTCTTTATGCTCTATGTGTTTATTTGAAACTACATGCATGCATACAGGTTATTTGATTGAGAAAAACGTCAAAAACTAGTTAAGAAAAAAATTTTATGACCTCGACCGAAGTGATTCTGACCAATCGAGGTGCACCACCTCGGTTGACTTAGAACATCTCGACCGAGGTGGTTTAACTGAGAAAGTTTTCGAAACGATTTTTGTGCTTCTAATTTGGATATGACCTCAGTGAAGATTTTGTTTGCAGACTGGTTTTTGAAATCTTTATATGTTTGAAAGGTTTTATGATATGTTTAAGTTGCTAAATGCTTTGTTTGAAATTTGTGGCATGTTTAATACTTTGTTTTTATCAAAGTTATGTTGAATTTGAAGGTTGACACCACATGATGAGTTCTATCACTTTTTTCCTGGAAAGACCAAGGCAATTCATTCTCTTCTCTTCTTCTTCTTGATCATGCTTAGCGCCTCATTTATATATTTGCCTCCCTTTACCTATCCGGTAATTCGGAAGCAAACAAGTGAAAAGCAAGTGAAAGAAAAGATGAGATGTTGGCTGGAAGTTAGAAAGAAACAAATAGGTTTGGGGAAGTCAATCTTGATGATGAGTAACTCGGCACCATTCACATAGCCGGGTGTTTGTGTCTTGCCAAAGTCGGATTGAGCAATATTCCTAATGGGTCATGGTATGTGCATCAAGGGTTTGAGGCATCTCGAGAAATTGATGATTGCCGATTTCCTAGGCTTCGGTTATTGTGCACCTCTGTCTATGCATCCCAAAAAGTAAAAAAGTAAATAAGGAAAGCTTATTGGTGGAAGATGTTGAAGATCAAAGCAAGTGAAGTAAAGATCCTTTTCCCGGATTCTAGCACCACATTCCCTATATACATCCCACCCTAACACGTTTCTTGACCTTCTTTTGAAAAGACCTTGAGACCTCGAGCTTGTTGATTGACTTGGTGGTTTAAACTAGATTATACATGATTAATTTCGATAATTATGATTTATTATGCATTCTATGATTTTATGCAAAGATGAACAACTTTCTTATATTTATAAAATGTTTTGAGCATGTTTTTGATTTTAAATTCCATTAAGCATTCTCTTATAGTGATCTATGAGTGGAGCACACCATTAAAATTTTTTTAAATACTTTTCATTGATCTTTATGACTTATAATCCATTCTATCTTGTACTTAAGATTTGGAACTTGCTTGGGGACAAGCAAGGGATAAGTATGGGGTATTTTGATAGCATGTATTATAGTCTATTTTTGGGACTTGTTTAGACGTTTTATCTTCAATAATCTGCATGTTTGAATGTATTTTATATGATTATGTTTTCGTTTCATCTACCTTTGCGGGAATCGAGGTCTACACCAAGTTTCGTGGTAATTGTAGGTAAAATGGCACATTTTGGATCAAAATAGAGCTAAGGAGCAAAGGAGTCATTGGAGCTACATTCAGGAGTTTAAAGAGGAGCTCAGGAAGCATGGAATTAACAAAGAAGATTTACTTTGGACCAGATTTGAGAGATTTCACCTTCAGTTGAGAGTCACCTCGGTTGACCACAGAGTCACTTCGACCGAGGTGATCTAGAGGAGCGCCGCGACCGAGGCGAATATCCTGACGCGGCGAGATATATTATATTTGGTTGAGATCTTTTATTTTTCGAAGGAGAGATCTTATATTTTTGGGCTGGATTTCTGGAAGGAAGATCATATATTTTAGAGATCTATTTTAGAGATATGAATATATTTTATTAGGATATTGTCTTTTTAAGATATTATTATCTTTGGAAGATAATTCTCCTATATAAAGGGTTGGATATTCCACAAGTTCAACCATGCTTAGAGGTTGAGAGCATCCAGCAATTAAGGGATTTTCTGAGGTTTGAATATTGAAGTAAGGAAGTTCATAGCTTGTTATAGCTTTTTAAGGGGATTTGTAAGACTTTCTTAGATTCCCTTCTTGTTGATTGTCTTGTTGGATTCGTGATCCAAGGACCGCTGATTTGTTTGATATTTGATTCAGTTATTGAAAAGCCTTGTTCTTAAGGTTTTTGTGTTCAAATATTCATTCTCTTCCCATATATTTGATTATTGCTTTCATGATGATGAGTGGCTAATTTCTTTGTGCGATTCTAGGGTGATTGGCTGAAGATTGTGGGAAAAATAATGATAGAATAATCTTAAATCCCAGTAGGACCCTTAAAGCTCGAGCCTTTATCCTTAACATTAGAACATCTCGTTCAGTCGATGAACATCTCGGCCGGGGTGGAACTTGACTGACCGAGGTGACTTATGTGATCCGTAACTGAGAGTTAAGTGTTAGAGTTTGTCAAATCCTATTCTTATTACACCTTTCCTGGTTCAATGCAAGCCTAGGATGAGACTTACCCGGTAATTCCTTTGTTTGTTTACCCATGATCATAAGTGTAGGTAATAAAGGTTTATCCTTTCTTGGGGTTTGAGTGTGCCTTCATTCCATCTTTGTGAGTTAGCCTGAGACTTACCCGGTAAAGGTTGATTCTATTCCCTTAGTTGGAGTGTTGGTTTGAGATTATAATTCTTCCTTAGTACCTTGAGACTTACCCGCTAATAGGTTCTTTGGCTTGGGATTGTGAGTAGTGAGACTTACCCGGTGATCTATTCCACTTTAGTAACTCCTTCCCTTTGCAAAACCTCAGCTTTGTCCGCTTATCTTGAGATCTTAAGTTGGAACCACAACAGGATGCTTTACTCCCTAGAATTTGCATATTTCCTTTAATTGACCTTATTATCATCTTTGATTGTTTTAATCGCTTTTGTGGTTAGTTGCAATATTGACAACCTATACTTGCATTGTTTCACCTAATTAAGTCCCTGTGATCGACCACTGGAATTCTTGCTTTTTTTTTTATTACAATTGACCCGTACACTGCGGGTTCGCAACCTTGTTTTAAACATACTTCTTGGGTTATAAATTTAAAGCTTGCACACACCGTTTGGAGTGAACAGTGTACTTTCGAGATATCTTAGGGTTTACATTGGAGGACGGATTGACATCCCGTTCTTTGTTGTTTCTCTGGATCTTTGTGAGGATTTCTATTCCTACTTTTCTACATTCATCAAACATACATTGTTGTGGATTCGAGTTTTGTTATTGGATAGTTATTGAGTTTTCGGAGTTTTATACCTTTTCTCTTTCAAACATAATTTTTGATATCATGAATATGATTATTGGCTAAAACCCATTAGCAATTCTAAGGTGAAGGGTTGATAATTGTGTCTTAAAATATGATAGATCGATCATAAACAGATTGGACCCTGATAGTGTGAGAAAACTCGTCGACACACTAAATCACGGTCCGTTCTTAAGTTCCACGGCCGTGGAATTTCAAGATCTAGCCGTGATTTTCTTTGTTTTACGACTTTTGCTTTTGCTTTGATCCAAAGTTAAAGATTTTCTTTAACCTAGCCTTGGCTTGCCTTTCCTAGGTAGTAGTGAGACTCAACATCCTCTATTTCGGTTTCGAGTGTCACAACCTTAACTGTTTTAGTTTTTCTTTGATTCTTTGGGTTTGGGCATGGGTACTTGAGATTAATTCTTACCTTTAGATCGTTTATATACTACAGCCTCAACAACCTTTATAGAGAGAGTCCTTGGGTTAGAAATATGAGGTGCCATGATCGCATTTGTGTACCTGCTGATGCAGAGCTGAGACAACGGATATTACAAGAGGCTCACTGTACGCCTTACTCAGTACACCCTGGTACGAGTAAGATGTACCATGATGTGAGACACTCATATTGGTTGGGAGGGCTGAAGCCCGACGTAGCCAGATTTGTGGCTCAGTGTGCGACCTGTCAGCAGGTCAAGATAGAGCATTTCAGGCCTGGAAGTGAGCTCCATCCACTGCCAGTGCCGCAGTGGAAGTGGGAGGATGTCTCCATGGATTTTGTGACCAGGTTGAGGTCTATTAGGAGTTTTGATGCCATCTGGGTGATCGTTGATAGACTGACAAAGACGGCAAGTTTCATTCCCATTAGAGAGACGTGGCCAGTGAGCAGATTAGCTGAGGATTACACTAGACAGGTAGTGAGACTCCATGGGGTACCGAGGACGATCGTTTCTAATCGTGATGGACAGTTTACTTCGAGATTCTAGCAGCAGATTCAGACTACTTTGGGGACGAGTGTACACTTCACGATTGCGTTTCACCCCCAGACAGATGGTCAGTAGAGAGGACCATCCTAACCTTAGAGGATATGCTGCGAGCCTGTGTGTTGGATTGGGGACATGGATGGTCTCATTACCTCCCACTCGTTGAGTTCTCATACAACAACAAGTGGCATGCGTCTATAGGGATGGCTCCTTATGAGGCACAGTATGTACGTAGATGTCGTACACCTTTATGCTAGGATGAGCCTAGTTGTATCAGTGGGATAGTGCCAGAGCAGATTCTGGATGATATGGCTCGAGTAGCGTTGATCAGAGAGAGGATGTTGGCTGCACAGAGTCGTCAGAAGTCATATGTAGACAAGAGACGTCGACCTCTAGAGTTCAGGGTAGGAGCTCATGTCTGGTTGAGAGTATCTCCGACGCAAAGCGTCAGACGTTTTGGCATAAAGGGGAAGCTGAGTCCCCGATATGTCGGCCCTTTTGAGATACTGGATAGAGTCGGGAGGGCAGCCTTCAAATTAGCATTGCCTCCGAGGTTAGAGGGTGTTCATCCTGTGTTTCATGTGTCCCAGTTGATGGAGTACATACCAGTTCCGAGACACATCGTGAGTTATGATGATCTGGTGGTTGAGCCAGACCACACGTTTGTAGAGTACCCCATTGCAGTCCTAGAGCGAGGTGTGAGACGCCTGCGTTCGAAGGACATTCCTATGCTGAGGATACAGTGGTCGAGACGAGGACCAGATGAGGCTACCTAGGAGACAGAGGATAGTATCCAAAGGAACTATCCAGAGTTGTATGTTGAGCTAGATGCACTAGTAGGACCAACGAGTAGATCTTAGTACCTTCTTGGTGAGTGCATGTTATGTGTTTATGTGATATACTGTGTTTTCGTGCTAGCGGTGATATGTGCATATGATCTGTTAGATCTTGTTTGGCTAGTACGAGATAGGTATAGCTGGAGATGATTCTTTCCTCCATGCTATTGTATGTGTGTTAGGATTAGCTGGAGATGGTTCTTTCCTCCATGCTACCTTTGATGGACATAGTGTGAGTGGAGATGTTTTTCCTCCACGTAGTAGTGTTATGTGTATGTTTTGGCTGGAGACAACTTTCCTTCATGCCAGTGTGATGTGGTTAGTGTTTGGCTGGAGATGATCTTCCTCTAGGCCTTGTGGAGAGTCGATGATAGTGTTTAGAGTTATAACTCGGCTTATGGGTCCGAGAGGCTTTGGGATTTTGCAAGTTTCGGGACAAAACTTGTTTTTAGGGGGGTGTGATGTAAGAGCCCTAGTCCTTGGAGCCTAGGAGCCTAGTTGAGCTTTGGTGAGTTCTACCTTTACCCTGTTGGCCGCCCCTGCGCACCACCTGGGCCGCCCCAGCGGCTAGGCACCCCTGCGCCTTGGGCTAGTGTTCGCCTCAAACTGTGCCTGTAAATAAGTTCTAAATTTATAAAACTGAAATAAAAGCAAGCGAACCCACAGTGTACGGATCGACGTAGTTAAGCAAATATTCCAGAGTATCGAACTCAGGGATTTGGTGAGTCAAACTCAGTTTCGAATAATCGAGCAATCAAAAGTGTAGAAGTTTTGCAAATAATTGGGAAAACAACAATCCTAAAGATCCAGGTATCCAATTGTGGCAATTGATTCAAGATATTCTATAGATATAAGGACAGAGTTGACATTCCAAAGGTATAACTAAGGTAAGGTTGAGTACGGTGAAGTTCCAAAACCTTATATGTCTAACCCAAGGACTCTCTCTATAAATGTTGTTGAGGCTGCAGTATACAAAGGATCTAAAGGTAAGAATTAATCTCAAGTATCCATGCCCAAACCCAACGAATCAAAGATAAACTAAAATAGTTAAGGTTGTGACACTCGAAACCGAAATAGAGGATGTTGAGTCTCACTACTACCTAGGAAAGGCAAGTCAAGGCTAGGTTAAAGAAAATCTTTAACTTTGGATTAAAGAAAAAGCAAAAGTCGTAAAACAAAGAAAATCACGGCTAGATCTTGAAATTCCACGGCCGTGGAACTTAAGAACGGACCGTGATTTAGTGTGTCGACGAGTTTTCTCACACTCTCAAGGTCCAGTCTGTTTATGATCGATCTATCATCATCTGAGCCACAATTATCAACCCTTCACCTTAGAATTGCTAATGGGTTTTAGCCAACAATCATATTCATGACATCAAAAATTAAGTTTAAAAGAGAATAGGTATAAAACTCCGAAAACTCAATAACTATCCAATAACAAAACTCAAATCCACAACAATGTATGTTTGATGAATGTAGAAAAGTAGGAATAGAAATCCTCACAAATATCCAGATAAATAACAAAGAACGGGATGCCAATCCGTCCTCCAATGTAAACCCTAAGATATCTCGAAAGTACACAATCTGCAAAATCACGTCTTTTTCCCAATCTCCAATCCTTCGTCTCAATCCCGAACGTCCGATTGCAAGCATAGGTAAAATGAACCCTAAAGCAGCCATCCTCGAAACTCCCTTCTCAAGCCTTCTTATAGGGCGAAATAGGGTTACGAGAAAGCCCAATAACCGTCGCTGACGTGGCAAATATGACACGTCACTTCGTCATGGAAATCACGGCCTAGTACAAGTTTCCACGGCCGTGGTTTAGCCCGTTTAACTTTCTATTGTGCTCCAATTTCACTTTCTACGATCCAATGCCAAGTCCACGGCCGTAATTTATGGCGTGGAATTCCAAAATCTTTGTGAAAGCCTTTATTTCGTGATATTCTTCACTCATACTCCTTCCTTAACTCCTCCAAAGCATCTCCTTGACATCGAGCATGATCAAATACTCCTTTCCTTCCTCGTTTTACTCCAATTCAAGCCTTCATTCACCTATTAACAAAACAAACCTAGTGTAGATCTCTATATCGACAAAGTGGGTGAATGAGCTCACAAATGCTTCAAACTCATATCTATTCACACATAAAAGAGGGAAAACCAACTAAAACAAGTGCCTAAAATATAGTCATATTTCATGCTAACAAAATACCCCATACTTGTCGCTTTCTTGTCCCTAAGCAAGGTTTTCAAAAGCTTAGAACATAAGGTAGAATGAAATACGAATGCAAAACAAAAAAAACAATCTTTTTGGTAATGTGCTTCTAATCAATAGATCATCCTCAAATTTACTTCATTCATCCTTGAAAATGTTGATACACATACCATGAAGGTGCGTCCTGAGGAAGAGTCTGTGCCGCCGGTGGATGATCATACCATGGAGGAGGAGCTCCCATCCATGATGGCTGCTCTCCATACCAAGCGGGTGAGGTCTCCATCCACGTCAGCCTCTCACTCATACTAGCCCTGCATGAAGAAGAAGAACCGGAAGGTCTAGAAGGGCGGGGAGATCTCCTAGGAGACTCAGGGAAGTTGGCCGGCTGGTCCGGGAATGTACCAAAATCATACTCAGCGCCTCCTGCATCATGGTCATCTCCTCCTCCAATTTCCTCATCATTATCCTCAGCTGGAACCTCATCCGGCACATATGGAGGAGCTACAAGTCTATTGGCATGCATGGGTACGAAGGTCTCCTTCCAATTGTGGCGGCCTAGCATGATGGAGTACTCGGGAAGCCATGGGATACCTCTACCACCTCTCTCCTCCCAAGGCATAGCGGCAGTAGGTGGGGCTCGGTGACAGGGAAAGATGATACCTCTAGTCATAAGCCCATTAAGACCCAAAGGTCTCGCTGCTATCCTAGTAGATGCGGAATAGTCAATCCCTAGCTGGTTGGTGATGTGAGTCACCATACCCCCATAACCTATGTTCCGGCCTTTTTGTTCTTCAACTTACTAGTGGTGGAGGCAAGTAGGATGGCACAATCGGCGGATTTACAGGTAAGCATGCAATAGTGGAGAAAAAGCTCATCGGTCTTGATCTTTTGTATTGTTTGGGTCCTAGGGAAAAGACATTCCAAAAGGACTCTATGGGCTATCTTGAAGGCTAAGTGGTATATGACCTTAGCCTTGGTGTCGGCCGGTTGCCAACGATCCTCATTAGCATAGATCATAGCAATATCCTCCCAAAAGTCTTTGGCATACACTCCCCCGGGAAACCTACCATTGAACTCTCATGGAACCCAAAGAAGGTTCCAAACTGAACTATGGAGAACTCATAATTCTGCTCCATTAGCCTAAAGGACACTGCTATGCTCAAAGGAAGTTACAAACTCTCTTGTTATCTCCTCATAAGCATCTTCCCTAATAGCGGAGAAGATGATCAATCCGGCTCTATCCAAGAGCCAAGTCAAAACATTCACCACATTTAGCTCCTCAAGCTCCTCTAGGACAAGGTATCTAGGTCCTATGATCGGTCATTTTTCAATCCTCTCCAATGCTTCTACATAATCCTCATGGATTCTAGGGATTCTAGGAGGTGGTGATGATAGTGGTTTGACTAGGAGGGGGTTGGGAAGATGATGAACTATCACCCTTTTGCTTCTTGTTCCTACTAGACTTCCTTCTATACATTTTTTCTCAACAACAGAAAAAACCACGGTCTATTCTTGGGATTCCACGGCCGTGGAAATGTACGGAACCGTGGAATTGGTTTGTCTCTCTCAAATCTCAGCAATTTCACACCAATTTCAACAATCAGAACCCTAGACTACTTCTAATTCTAATTTCATCCAGTTCTCCTAAATTCTTGCAAAGAAATTGAACCAAAATGACAAAGAAGAGAATAGGGAATAAAAAACCTAGGTTTGGATTTGAAAAATCTAAATTCCTTCTCCAATATGGATTGTTCACTCAGTTTGTTGCTTGGATCTTGTAGATGATTGAAAATGCTCCAATTTTGGCTGAAGAATCGATCGAATCGGACTCCGGATGAAGAATTACAGGATGAGGAAAGGTGGCGGCGATTTGGGCGTGGTTGTGGGCGTGGAAGGTAAGTTTGGATGTGTTTTTGTGAAGGAAGGTGGTTTATATAGTGGGCGTAGTTTTTTGAAAAACAATGGTCACTCAAGGCATTCCACGGCCGTGGAAATGTATGGACCCATGGTTTTTCTCTGATTTGTGTCAAAATTTGGAAAATTACGGCCATCTGCTACTTCCACAACTGTGGTTTTAGGCGTGGAAGTCTATTTTGTGTGCAAAAAATCCAAGTTTCGTCAATTCCTTCCAAAATTTTCTTCCTTCCTTTGTCCATTCTTTATTTCTACATCCAAAAACATAACATAACGGGAGGTATCGAGGGGAAAACAAAACAAAAAAACTACACTAAACTAATCTAAGAAAGAAAAACAAAAACGCAAATGCAATACCTTGGGTTGCCTCCCAAGAAGCGCTTGTTTTGGGTCCGTAGCTAGACCGTTCCTGAGTTTATTCGAGGATAATCGGTGCGATTTCCTCAACTGGGGGCTCCGGTGAATACTTCTTAAGTCGTTGGCCATTCACCTTGAAACTTCCGCTCTTTTCACCCCATACTTCAACTGTGCCATGGGGAAAAACACGTTTAATCAAATAAGGTCCAGTCCAACGAGATTTAAGCTTACTTGGGAAGAGCCGAAGTCTCGAATTGAAGAGGAGAACTTGATCTCCTTCTTTGAGGTCCTTTGGAATAATATGCTTATCATGCCAACGCTTCGCCCTTTATTTGTAAATCTTTGCGTTCTCATAGGCGTTCAAGCGGAGTTCGTCAAGCTCGTTAAGGTCCAAGAGGCACTTTTCGCCCGCTTCCTTCATGCCGAAGTTCAACCATTGTTCGCTCCAAATGGTGTGTGCAAGCTTTAAATTTATATCCCAAGAAATATGCTTAAAACAAGGATGTGAACCCATAGTGTACGGATCAATTATAGTAAAAGCAAGAATTCCGGGGTGTCGGTCTCAAGGACTTAGGTGAAACAAAGCAAGTATAGGTCGTCAATGCAACTAATAACCACAAAAGTGATTAATGAAATCAAAGATGATAATAAGGTCAATTAAAGGAAATATGCAAATTCTAGGGATTAAAGCATCAAGTTGTGGTTCCGACTAAAGATCTGAAGATAAGCGGACAAAGTTGATATTTTGTAAAGGGAAGGTGTTTCTAAGGTGGAATAGATCACCGGATAAGTCTCACTACTCACAATCCCAAACCAATGTTTCCTATTACCGGGTAAGTATCAATGTACTAAGGAAAGGAATTATAATCTCAAACCAACACACCAACTAAGGAAATAGAATTAACCTTTACCGGGTAAGTCTCAGGAAAACTCACAAAGATGGGATGAAGGCACACTCAAATCCCAATAAAGGATAAACCTTTATTACCTACACTTATGATCTTGGGTAAACAAATAAAGGAATCACCGGTTAAGTCTCATCCTAGGCTTGCATTGAACCAGGAAAGGTGTAATAAGAATAGGATTTGTCAAAATCTAACACTTAACTCTCAGTTTCGGATCAGAAAAGGTCACCTCGGTTAGTCAAGTTCAACCCCGGCCGAGATGTTCATCGACTGAACGAGATGTTCTAGGGTTAAGGTTAAAGACTCAAACTTTCAGGGTCCTACTGGGGTTAAGATCATTCTATCATCATTTTTCCCACAACTTTCAGCCAATCACCCTAGAATTGCACAAGAAAATTAGCCACTCATCATTATGAAAGCAATAATCAAATATATGAGAAGGGAATGAATATTTGAACACAAAAACCTTAAGAACAAAGCTTCAATAACTGAATCAAATATCAAACAAATAAGCGTTCCTTGGATCACAAATCCAACAAGACAATAAAATCAAAGGGAATCTAAGAAAATCTTACAAATCCCCTCAAAAGCTATCACAAGCTATGAACTTCCTTCCTTCAATCTTGGCACCTCATAACTCCTGTAATATCCATATTTCTAAAATGCAATCATGGCACCTCATAACTCCATCTGCTCCAATAGAGAACTGTGGTGCATCTCCACGAGACATCCTCTCTCTAATCCTCATTAGGGTTGGGGAGGTCCCCTGCTTCTGTTGAAACTCATCCAACAGACCACGTAGAACCTCTAATGCAAAAAGTTGTGCATCTTTATTAGGAAACTGGATGTCCTTCTCTAGCCAAACTAGATCTCTCATAAGCTGAGGTTGTACAGTAAGTTTGGCAATCACCTTCTCTCGAGGCGTCTTTGACCGAAGGTATTTCTATGGTCGTCTATACCCAATCAAAAGTAAATCCCAACTTAGCACTAAGAACAAGTATAGTGATTAAGTAAGGGTCGAACCCAAGAGAGTTAAGGTGTTTTAGATGCAATTATCGATTATAATGACAAGTGACACAAAGGGGGGGTTTGGTTGAATTGATGCACAAAAATTATGAAAACGATTAATGCGACAAATAAGACAATAATGGATGAATCTACACTAGGTTGATTCTAAGCATGCAATTGTTACTTTGGTGCATTCCTTTTACAAGTTTTTAAGTAATCTCCCGTCTCGATCATACATATGTGTTGAGCCAACCGGCATCAACACAACTTAACCTATTAAAGTTCCGTAAACCTACAAGAAAAAATAACAAGTTAGCATTCAAGCAAAGACTAAGGGATATAAAGAGAAGATTAAAACCGTTAAACTTATCTTTATATTTGTGTTCCTTTTCTTTAAGTAATTACAACCCTTTATTACTTAAAGTTGCTACTAGATTAAAGACCCGAACCCAGAACCTATTAATCCTAGTTGTTTACATGCACTTTAGAACCTAAGGTGATCAATCTCAAGTAGTAGTTAACATGCAATTACACAATGTAGATCAAGAAAACACAAAGCATTACTGAATAAAAACTTATATTCAAAGAACTTACAACCAAAGTAACAAAGCAGCTTCAAACCAACCCAATGTAGCAAGGGAGTTAGCAACTCATTACAATGGAAAGACTCAAGTCTAAAATTGATTTTGTGAGGAAAAGCATGGATGATTCTAGCAATCAGCAATGGACTATTTATACTACAAAAGACACTTAATTAGGAGTAAATAGCCGGCCTAAAACAGCCACCTTTAATGCCATAAAGGTGGTGTAAACAGCTAGAGTAAAGCTTCTGACGTTAAACCGCAGGGGCGGCCTTCAGGACCCGTAGGGGCGGTTTAGGCATAATCGGTTGATCTTCTTCATAACCGCTGGGGCGGATCATTAATGCTCTTCAACGTCTGACCTTTCGCCTTCCTGGCGTTTTTGATGTCAAGGCGCAGGGGCACCTTAAGGCCAACACAGGGGCGGTGACACAGGCTCTTCGCCTTCAAGCTCCCAAGGCGAGGCGCAGGCAGGGCACAGTGG
This sequence comes from Fagopyrum homotropicum, assembly GCA_033239125.1. NCBI lineage: Eukaryota > Viridiplantae > Streptophyta > Magnoliopsida > Caryophyllales > Polygonaceae > Fagopyrum > Fagopyrum homotropicum. The sequence continues at coordinate 76,362,283 of BSWB01000004.1, forward strand.
GAGGCGCAGGGGAGATGGTCTTCGTCTTGTCCGGGCAAGTCACCGCAGGGGCGCTGATGGGTGGCGCAGGGGCGGTGATCTGCATTTTGGCTGGCGCTGGTGAAGGTGCTGGGAGCTCTTCAGTGGGAAGTGTCACCCGCTGGGGCGGCTGCAAGGGCCCGCGGGGGCGGTGGAGTAACAAAAACTTCGCTTCTTAATCGATCTTTACTCCTAAGTGCTTATAATTCCTTCCTTAGCTTCTTTTGATATTCTTCCTCTGGACCAAGGAGTTAGTAGCATAAACCGACACTAATGCAATAAAAAGACTCTAAAAACTACTCTAAATGATAGTGATTCCATCACCTATCAAACTCACCCATACTTAGACCTTTTACTCGTCCCGAGTAAAACAAATGACAGCCATTAGACTCAAGGTCTCAGGAAGCAAGGGAAAGAAAGAGAAATAATGGAAAACAAGAGAAAAACCAAGAAAGAAAGAAAGGAAAAGAGAGGAAATGAGAGAAAAAGAAGATACTACCATCCTTATCGCTCCAAGAGTGGCCTACCCGGACAACCTCCTTATGACTCCCCTTCTTATGTCGCCAAAATGCCGGAAGGGAAACCTACACTCGGTGTCGCTCATCTTGCCAAGGCACCCTTTCGGGTTTTCACCTTGCCACTCTTCTTCTTTTCTTACTTAAGCTCACATCCCTCAAATCCAATTTTGCACCAACCTAAGGTTGGTCGGACTACCTTCTTTTTACCTAAACCGCCCTTACGGGTTTTCGGTTTATTCAAGGATTTTCATGCCTTTTTTCACTTCTTTGTCTTTTTTTTCTTTTTTTTTTCCAAACTGATTTCAATAATGCAAAACAAAATGCCAAAAACAACTAACAAACTGTACATGAATGATAAATATCCCTCCCCCATACTTGAAGTGCACTTTGTCCTCAAAATGAAAATGAGTCAAAGATAAATGTGGGAGAAGGAAAAGAAATGTACCCCTCACTGGGGTGGTCCAGATGGACCACCAGGACCCTCTTCCGGCGGGTAAAGGAAGTGGTGGAAGAAGTGCTCCTGCCGGCGGTGAAGGGTGTCAATCCGGTCCTCTTGAGCCTCCATTCTCTCTCGAAATGAAGTCTCATAGCTAGCCTGCCAAGCTAGCTGCTGAATCTCAAACTGCTGCCGATGAGCCGCCTGCCAAGCATCCTGACGGCGGTCAAAGTGGGTGGTCATGGAGGAGGCGAAGCTGGACTGCCACGCCTGCTGCTGCTCAATCATGGACCGCTGATACTTTGTCTGCCATGCCCGTTGCTGTGTAGTCAAAGCAGCCATCTGAGCCTGCAGACTCTCCATGGTCTGACTGTCGTGTCCCGCCATCGGCATCTCCTCATCAGTGGTGTGGGCCCTACTAGAGCCGGCTGCGTACCTCCCAACAATATTAACCTGAGGTCGTCTCGGAGGGACAAGGTCAGCCGGTACATATATGTCGGAGAGCTCTTCTCCCAAGGGGAGTCGTCGTGGAAGATATGTGATGTGACTCCCATCTGCAAGGGAGATCCAGAACTAATGCTCCCCATCTCTCCTGAGGAGCCTGCACCTTCTCAATAACCCCTCATTGCATAAGGGTGCCTCCAAACCTTCTTCCAATGGAGGAAGATCCATAACCCGCACAACTAGTAATGAAATGATACCTCATCCCACTATGTCACGAGGATCATTCTTCCTAATCCTCTTAAGAGCGGTAAGGAAGAGATATGCCCAATCCGGTACCCAATCATTCGTGGAGAGGCACGCATATAACAATGGAAGGTCCTTGAGAGCAACCTTATTCTCCTCCTTGTGTCCACAAAAGACACTCATGAAGACCTTTGATATGAGCCTCAAGTAGGGGTGAGTGAATTTGTTGGAGTACTCGCCACTTGCATAGAACTCGGACCTAGTGGCAGCCTGCCATAACTCAAGCAAATCCGGTGTCGAAATGGGTTCCCACCAGTCATCGGAAGCTGCTATGGTCACCCCTAAAGCCTCCGATATTTGGGTGTAATCCAATGTGTACTTCCTCTTGTTGTACTTGAATGAAAGCCCAACACACATTTGGTCTACCGTCTCCATTTTGAATGTTGCTATAAATTGTCTGCTGAGGTCGGGGTGTGTTGGAGCGGTCTTTATCAGAAAATCTCCCAACCCGGCATTGTTTAGAAATTCTTGCATACTCTCCAACATGCCTAGATTTTCCAAGGTGGAAACATCAAGGAACCGAGTTGCATGCACCTCCAGGCTTTGAGCAATCCTATATCGATCCTTCTCACCTTCCGTCAACTTGTATTTCCTTTGTTGTTCCATCTCTTGCAATAGATCAAGTAAGAGAGTAAAAAAGTTCAGAAATTTGATCAAAAGACGAACCTTCTGTCGTAATATCCGTAGGGGCGGCTGCAACAGGCGCAGGGGCGGTCGAAGAGCAGAAGGGGGAACTGGTCGTTCGATGAAGGTGGTGGCGATTGTTATTTTCCGACGTCTTCCTTGTTGTCGCAGACGTTGCCGGAGGTGGGACAAGGGAGTGGGGAGAAGTGGTGAGTGTATGTGGTGGAGATTGTTTGTGTTTGCAGGAAAGGGTGGCGCTGCAGGGTTGCCGGTGGTGGCGTAGGGGGCGCGTCGAGGTGGTGGTGATGAGGTGTTGGAGGGCGCAAGGCCGTAGGGGGGTTAGGCGGCTAGGTTTTACAGAGTGAATGGAGAGGGGGTGGAAAAGGTTGTAGATGTAGGTTATTTTTTGGAAGTGTATTTTTTCTCTTTCCTTAACTGTACCGCAGGGGCGGTGTGTGTCGCCGCGGGGGCGGTGTGTGTCACCGCGGGGGCGGTGTGTGTTGCCGCGGGGGCGGTGACAAGAGAGAGGGGGCACGCAGCTGCAGCGTTGGGGGCGGAGCTGAGGGTGCGTGTCAAGGGTGGCCGCTGCAGGGGCGTAGGGTTGGCACCGCGGGGGCGGTGACCTACGTGAGCAGACGCAGGCCCAGCGCCGGGGGTGGCGTTGGCTAGGGGTGTCGCCGCAGGGGCGTGTTTTTAGAGCCGTAGGGGCGGTTTTCTTGACAGAAGCTCCTCTTCTTATTCCTTCGGGTTGCGTCCCGAATTAGCGCGTTTGTTTTATCTCGTTGGCTCGATGTAAGGACTCTTCCTCTATGCTTGGACCTCTTCCTGCATGCCTTTTGGGTTTATAACCGTTTGCGACGGTAATCCTCCGGAGGCCCTAGTTTCAATTCTTGTAATGGCTTCCGCCATTTGACTAACCTGCTTCTCGAGGTTCTTGATGCTTGATTCTGTTGTTTGGACATGAGTAGCAAAGTGTTTAGTCAAAACCTGCAACTTATCTTTAGTTGAGTGATACTTACCTTGACGGGGCTGCTGTTGTTGGTTTTGTTGATCCATCCAACGAAAATTCTGTTGGTCACGCCAATTTGGCATGAAATTCTGTGCATAGGGATCGTTCCTAGGTCTTTGCTACTGTGGTTGTCCATAACCCATTGCGTTTACTTCAACATCGTCATATTGAACTTGTGGACACATGTCCGTTGGATGATATGGGTCAGCACAAACTCCACAAGCCTTGAGCTATTGCGGTGTTCCAATAAGTGTTAGCCTCTTCACCATTTCCTTCAATTCCGCTAGCTCGGTGGAAATCTCATTCATCCCAGAACTCACGGCATGAACTCCTTTCTTAGCCGGGGTCCTTCCAAAGTTCCGAGTTCCTTCCGCTAGTTCCTGTATCTTTTCCAAAGCAAGGTCAGGAGTAGAGTTAAGAATATTACCTCCACAAGTTGCATCGACGATCCTCCTTTCATTGTCTAGCAAGCCATTGTACAAAGTACAAGACTAGATCTTGAGTTGAATATCCGTGGAAAGGATAGCTGGATCGGAGGCGTGCAAACCTTTTAAAGTACTCGTAGAGAGTTTCGGTTGCCTCTTGCTCGATGTTGCTTATAACTTTCTTCAAGCTATTGGCCTTTTTAGTTGGAAAGTATTTCTCCAAAAACGCTTTGTGAAGGTTTTCCCAAGTGTCAATGCTCCCGGATGGAAGGTGTTAATACCAATCATCCGCCGAATCCTTGAGTGTGAAGCCGAATGCCCTCATCTTGATTTGTTCTTCGGTAATGTTGGCCGGCTTCATGCTCATACAAATGGTGTGGAACTTTTCAAGGTGCTTGATGGGGTCTTCACCACTTAGCCCATGGAAGGATGGAAGTAAGTGAATAAGGCCCGGTTTGAGCTCAAAGTTGACTCCTTCCCCTAGTGCCGGTATAGCTACCGCAAGAGGGTTTTGAGCCAAAGTGGGTTGCGTAAGTTGACGAAGAGTACGGTCAGCCATCTCTTGTTGTAGTTGTTATTGTCTTCGTTGCCGGATGTGCGTCCTCTCAATTTCTGGATCAAAATAAGCAAAGCCGGAATTAGTAGCACGGGTTTGAACCATAAAATGGTTCAAACCAATAATCAATAATAACAATAGAACACAAAAACTCCCCGGCAATGACGCCAAAATTTGACCGAAGGTATTTCTATGGTCGTCTATACCCAATCAAAAGTAAATCCCGACTTAGCACTAAGAACAAGTATAGTGATTAAGTAAGGGTCGAACCCAAGAGAGTTAAGGTGTTTTAGATGCAATTATCGATTATAATGACAAGTGACACAAAGGGGGGGGGTTGGTTGAATTGATGCACAAAAATTATGAAAACGATTAATGCGACAAATAAGACAATAATGGATGAATCTACACTAGGTTGATTCTAAGCATGCAATTGTTACTTTGGTGCATTCCTTTTACAAGTTTTTAAGTAATCTCCCGTCTCGATCATACATATGTGTTGAGCCAACCGGCATCAACACAACTTAACCTATTAAAGTTCCGTAAACCTACAAGAACAAATAACAAGTTAGCATTCAAGCAATGACTAAGGGATATAAAAAGAAGATTAAAACCGTTAAACTTATCTTTATATTTGTGTTCCCTTTCTTTAAATAATTACAACCCGTTATTACTTAAAGTTGCTACTAGATTTAAGACCCGAACCCGGAACCTATTAATCCTAGTTGTTTACATGCACTTTAGAACCTAAGGTGATCAATATCAAGTAATAGTTAACATGCAATTAAACAATGGAGATCAAGGAAACACAAAGCATTACTGAATAAAAACTTGTATTAAAAGAACTTACAACTAAAGTAACAAAGCAGCTTCAAACCAACCCAATGTAGCAAGGGAGTTAGCAACTCATTATAATGGAAAGACTCAAGTCTAAAATTGATTTTGTGAAGAAAAGCATCGATGATTCTAGTAATCAGCCATGGACTATTTATACTACAAAAGACACTTAATTAGGAGTAAATAGCCGGCCTAAAACAGCCACCTTTAATGCCATAAAGGTGGTGTAAACAGCCGGAGTAAAGCTTCTGACGTTAAACCGCAGGGGCAGCCTTCAGGACCCGTAGGGGTGGTTTAGGCATAATCGGTTGATCTTCTTCATAACCGCTGGGCAGCTACACATCTCCGCTGGGGCGGATCATTAATGCTCTTCAACGTCTGACTTTTCGCCTTCCTAACGTTTCTGATGTCAAGGCGCAGGGGCGCCTTAAGGCCAACACAGGGGCAGTGACACAGGCTCTTCGCCTTCCAGCTCCCAAGGCGAGGCGCAGGCCGGGCGTAGTGGGAGGCGCAGGGGAGCTGGTCTTTGTCTTGTCCGGGCAAGTCATCGTAGGGGCGCCGATGGGTGGCGCAGGGGCGGTGATCTGCATTTTGAAAGATTTTATAATATGACCTCAGTGAAGATTCTGTTTGCAGACTGGTGGTTTAACTGAGAAAGTTTTCGAAATGATTTTGTGCTTCTTATCTTGATATGACCTCAGTGAAGATTGTGTTTACAGACTGGTTTCGAAATCTTTATATGTTTGAAAGATTTTACAATATGTTTAAGTTGCTAGATGCTTTGTTTGAAGTTTTGGCACGTTTAATACTTTATTTCTATCAAATTTATGTTGAATTTGAAAGTTGACACCACATGATGAGTTCTCTCACTCTCTTTATGGAGACCAAGGCAATTCATTCTCTTCTCTTCTTCTTCTTGATCATGCTTAGCCCCTCATATACATATTTGCCTCCCTTTACCTATCCGGGAATTTGGAAGCAAGCAAATGAAAAGCAAGTGAAAAAAAAGTTGAGATGTTGGCTGAAAGTTAGAAAAAAAACAAATAGGTTTGGGTAAGTCAATCATGATGATGAGTAACTCGGCACCATTCACATAGCCGGGTGTTTGTGTCTTGCCAAAGTCAAATTGAGCGATATTCCTAACGGGTCTTGGTATGTGCATCAAGGGTTTAAGGCATCTCGAGAAATTAATGATTGCTGATTTCCTAGGCTTTGGTTATTGTGCACCTCTGTCCATGCATCCCAAAAAGTAAAAAAGTAAATAAGCAAAGATTATTGATGGAAGATGTTGAATTTCAAACCAAGTGAAGTGAAGATCCTTTTCCCGGATTCTAGCACCACATTCCCGATATACATCTCACCCTCACACGTTTCTTTACTTCTCTTTTGAAAGCCCTTGAGACCTCGAGCTTGTTGATTGACTTGGTGGGTTAAACTGGATCATACATGATTAATTTCGATAATAATGATTTATTGTGCATTCTATGATTTTATACAAAGATGAACAACTTTCTTATATCTATAAAATGTTTTGATCATATTTTGATTTTAAACACCATGAAGCATTCTCTTAGAGTGATCTATGAGTGGAGCACACCACTAAAATGATTTGAATTACTTTTCATTGATCTTTCTTACTTATAATCCATTCTATCTTGTACTTAAGATTTGGAACTTGCTTGGGGACAAGCAAGGGACAAGTATGGGGTATTTTGATAGCATGAATTATATTTTGTGATTATATTGTCGTTTCATCTACATTTACGGGAATCGAGGTCTACACCAAGTTTTGTTGTAAATGTAGGTAAAATGGCACGTTTTGCATCAAAATGGAGCTAAGGAGCAAAGGAGTCATTGGAGCTACATTCGGGAGCTTAAAGAGGAGCTCAGGAAGCTTGGAATTAACAAAGAAGATTTACTTTGGACCAGATTTGAGAGATTTCACCTTCGCTTGAGAGTCACCTCGGTTGACCACAGAGTATCCTCGACCGAGGTGATCTAGAGGAGCGGCTCGACCGAGGCGAATACCCTGACGCGGCGAGATATATTATATTTGGATGAGATCTTTTATTTTTGGAAGGAGAGATCTTATATTTTTGGTCTGGATTTCTAGAAGGAAGATCATACATTTTGGAGATCTATTTTAGAGATATGGATATATTTTATTAGGAAATTATCTTTTTAAGATATTATTATCTTTTGAAGATAATTATCCTATATAAAGGGTTGAGTTTTCCACAAGTTCAACCATGCTTAGAGGCTGAAAAGCATCCAGCAATTAAGGGATTTTCTGGAGTTTTGAAGGAAGCTTTGAAGGAAGTTTGAAGATTGAAAGAAGGAAGTTCATAGCTTGTTATAGCTTTTAAGGGGATTTGTAAGACTTTCTTAGATTCCCTTCTTGTAGTTTGTCTTGTTGGATTTGTGATCCAAGGAATGCTAATTTGTTTGTTTATTTGATTCAGTTATTGAAGCCTTGTTCTTAAGGTTTTTGTGTTAAATTATTCATTCTCTTCCCATATATTTGATTATTATGATGAGTGGCTAAATTCCTTGTGCGATTCTAGGGTGATTGGATGAAGGTTGTGAAAAATAATGATAGAATAATCTTAAATCCCAGTAGGACCCTAAAAGCTCGAGTCTTTACCCTTAACCCTAGAACATCTCGTTCAGTCGATGAACATCTTGGACGGGGTGGAAATTGACTGATCGAGGTGACTTATTTTATCCGAAACTGAGAGTTAAGTAATAGAGTTTGCCAAATTCTATTCTTAGTACACCTTTCATGGTTCAATGCAAGCTTAGGATGAGACTTACCCGGTAATTCCTTTGTTTGTTTACCTAAGATCATAAGTGTAGGTAATAAAGGTTTATCCTTTATTGGGGTTTGAGTGTTCCTTCATTCCATCTTTGTGAGTTAGCCTGACACTTACCCGGTAAAGGTTTATTCTATTCCCTTAGTTGGAGTGTTGGTTTGAGATTCTAATTCCTTTCCTTAGTACCTTGAGACTTACTCGGTGATATGTTCTTTGGCTTGGGATTGTGAGTAGTGAGACTTACCCGGTGATCTATTCCTCTTTAGTAACACCTTCCCTTTGTAAAACCTCAACTTTGTCCGCTTATCTTGAGATCTTGAGTTGGAACCACAACTAGACGTTTTAATCCCTAGAATTTGCATATTCACCTTAATTGACCTTATTATCATCATTGATTGTTTTAATCTCTTTTGTGGTTAGTTGCAATATTGGCAACCTATACTTGCTTAGTTTCACCTAAGTCCCTAAGATCGACACCCCGGAATTCTTGCTTTTACTATAATTGATCCGTACACCGCGGGTTCGCATCCTGGTTTTAAGCATACTTCTTGGGTTATAAATTTAAAGCTTGCACACACCTTTTGGAGTGAACATATCCTTTGAACACAAGCGTCTCGTGCTACGCCCTAAGACAGCTACCGAGTGCTCAACGAACGTGTGGTCCGGCTCAACTACTAGATCCTCATGACTGACGATGTGTCTCGAGTCCGGTATGTACTCCCGTAACTTAGACATATGAATGACTAGGTTGACACCCTCCAACCTTGGTGGCAAAGCAAGTCTGTATGCTGCCTCTCCAACTCGCTCAAGAATCTCGAACGGTCTGACGTATATTGCACTCAGCTTCCCCCTGACACTGAAACGTCTGACGCCTCGTGTCGGAGACACTCTCAACCAACCATGAGCTCCAACTCTAAACTCTAGAGATATGCGCCTCTTATCTGCATAAAACTTATGTCGGCTATGTGTTGCTAATATCCGCTCACGGATCACTGCTACTCGATCCATTTCATCCTCAATCTGCTTAGGTGCTACTCCGCTAGCACTACTCGGCTTGTCCCAACACAACGGTGTACGGCATCTGCCTGTATAAAGCATCATAAGGAGTATTCGCTCCAAATGGTGTGTGCAAGCTTTAAATTTATAACCCTAGATGTATGCCTAAAACAAGGATGCGAACCCGCAGTGTACGGGTCAATCGTAGTAAAAGCAAGAATTCCGGAGTGTCGATCTCAGGGACTTAGGTGAAACAAAACCAATATAGGTAGTTAATGCAATTAATAACCACAAAAGCGATTAAAGCAATCAAAGATGATAAAAAGTCAATTAAAGGAATATGCAATTCTAGGAATTAAAGCATCTAGTTGTGGTTCCAACTCAAAATCTAAAGATAAGCGGACAAAGCTAAGATTTTGCAAAGGGAAGGTGTTTTTAAAGTGGAAAAGATCACCGGGTAAGTCTCACTACTCACTAAACCCAAACCAAAGAACCTATTACCGGGTAAGTCTCAAGGTACTAAAGAAAGGAACTATAATCTCAAATCAACAAACCAACTAAGGGAAGAGAATCAACCTTTACCGGGTAAGTCTCAGGCTAACTCACAAAGATGGGATGAAGGGACACTCAAACCCCAATAAAGGATAAACCTTTATTACCTACACTTATGATCATGGACAAACAAACAAAGGAATTACCGGGTGAGGCTCATCCTAGGCTTGCATTGAACCAGGAAAGGTGTACTAAGAATAGGATTTGGCAAACTCTAACACTTAACTCTCAGTTTCGGATCAGAAAAGTCACCTCGGTCAGACGAATTCCACCCCGGCCGAGATGTGCATCGACTGAACGAGATGTTCTAAAGTTAAGGGAAAAGACTCGAGCTTTTAGGGTCCTACTGGAATTTAAGATTATTTTATCATTGTTTTTCCCACAACCTTCAGCGAATGACCCTAGAATCACACAAAGAAATTAGCCGCTCATCATCATGAAAGCAATAATCAAATATACGGGAAGGAAGTGAATATTTGAACACAAAAACCTTAAGAACAAGCCTTCAATATCTGAATCAAATATCACAAATAAGCGTTCCTTGGATCACAAATCCAACAAGACAATCAACAAGAAGGGAAACTAAGAGAATCTTACAAAACCTTCACAAAAGCTATAATAAGCTATGAATCCTTCCTTAAATCTTCCTTCCTTCAAAACCCTGGAGAAAATCCCTTAATTTCTGGATGCTATCAGCCCTCTAGGCTTGTCTAAGCATGGTTGAACTTGTGGAAAATCCAACCCTTTATATAGGAAAACTATCTTCCAAAGATAAAATATCTTGAAAAGATATTATCCTAATAAAATATATCTTAATCTCTAAAATAGATCTCCAAAATATAAAATCTTCCTTCTAGAAATCCAGCCCAAAAATATAAGATCTCCCCTTCCAAAAATAAAAGATCTCAGCCAAGAATAAACTATCTCGCCGCGTCAGAGTATTTGCCTCGGTCGAGACGCTCCTCGGGATCACCTCGGTCGAGATGGTACTGTAGCTGACCGAGGTGACTCTAAACTGAATGTGAAATCTCTTAAATCTGGTCCAAAGTGAATCTTTAATCCATTTCCATGCTTCCTGGATTCTTCCTTAAGCTCCTGAATGTAGCTCCAATGACTCCTTAGCTCCTTTAGCTCCATTTTGATACAAAATGTGCCATTTTACCTACGATTACAACGAAACTAGGTGTAGACCTCGATTAACGCAAAGGTAGATGAAATGACGATATAATCACATAATATACATCCAAACATGCAGATTATTGAAGGTAAAACGTCTAAACAAGTCCCAAAATATAGACTATAATTCATGCTATCAAAATACCCCATACTTGTCCCTTGCTTGTCCCCAAGCAAGTTCCAAATCTTAAGTACAAGATAGAATGGATTATAAGTCATAAAGATCAATGAATGCTTCATGGAATTTAAAATCAAAACATGCTCAAAACATTTTATAAATATAAGAAAGTTGTTCATCTTTGCATAAAATCATAGAATGCATAATAAATCATTATTATCGAAATTAATCATGTATAATCCAGTTTAAACCACCAAGTCAATCAACAAGCTCGAGGTCTCATGGGCTTTTCAAAAGAAGGTCAAGAAACGTGTGAGGGTGAGATGTATATAGGGAATGTGGTGCTAGAATCCGGGAAAAGGATCTTTACTTCACTTCCTTTTGAACTTCAACATCTTCCACCAATAAGCTTTGCTTATTTTTACTTTTTTTACTTTTTGGGATGCATGGACAGAGGTGTACAATAACCGAAGCCAAGGAGATCAGCAATCATCAATTTCTCGAGATGCCTCAAACCCTTGATGCACATACCATGACCCGTTAGGAATATCGCTCAATCCAACTTTGGCAAGACACAAACACCCGGCTATGTGAATGGTGCCGAGTTACTCATCATCATGATTGACTTCCCCAAACCTATTTGTTTCTTTCTAACTTTCAGCCAATATCTCAACTTTTCTTTCACTTGCTTTTCACTTGCTTGCTTCCAAATTTCCGGATAAGTAAAGGGAGGCAAATATGTATATGAGGGGCTAAAGCATGATCAAGAAGAAGAAGAGAAGAGAATGAATTGCCTTAATTATCCCAGGAAGAAAGTTAGAGAACTCATCATGTGGTGTCAACCTTCAAATTCAACATAATTTGGATAAAAACAAAGTATTAAACATGCCACAAATTTCAAACAAAGCATTTAGCAACTTAAACATATAATAAAACCTTTCAAACATATAAAGATTTCAAACCCAGTCAGCAAACAGAATCATCACTGAGGTCATATCCAGATAAGAAGCACAAAAATCGTTTCAAAAACTTTCTCAGTTAAACCACCTCGGTCGAGATGTTCTAAGTCAACCGAGGTACTGCACCTCGATTGGTCAGAGTCACATCGGTCGAGGTAAAAAGATTTTTTCTTAAACCAGTTTTTGACGTTTTTCTAAATCAAATAACCAGTATACATGCATGTAGTCTCAGATAAGCATATGGAGCAGGATAAAATCATAAATATCCATCAAGAGTCATACAATCATCCACCTAAGTCAAATAATACATATCCGCATACCCCATACTTGGGACACATTGTCCTAATGGGTCAAATAAGTCATAAGAACAGAATACTCACCGGACAAAGCTGAGCTATATAATAAATAAAGAAAAGAAAGCCTGCAAGCTCTAGTCCTGATCTGCTGGCGGTGGTGGAGGATTTGGTATGTACGGATGCTGAGACGGGTCGAATGGATGTCCCATCATACCCGGTATTGGTTCTCCATCATCCGGCGCTGATAGTGCTGGCTCTCTAGTATCTGATGAGTCTGGCTGTCCAACTCTCTGTGAAGGTTATCCAAACGTCCTCCTAGATAGACGGTCATGGCTGCGTAGGAGTCAATCATCTAATCTATCAGATCGTCGATCCGGCGGTGAGCTATGGGATCCCTCTGCCTCCGAAGTCTACGCCTGGCAGGTCATGCTGGTGCTGCAGCTGGCTCGTCCTCAGTCTCCTCGTCGTCCAGATCGACGACTAGTATACTGGTCCCAGCTGTATCGGTCCCTTTATACATGGCAGCACCGCCATTCTCATCCTCATCAGCCTCCTCCTCATCCTACTCCTGGGCTGCTGCTGCTGCATCTCGAGCGTCCTCAATAAGAGGAATCCACGCCGTGTACCAGTACTGCGGTTCAAATACTGAGAACTGAGATGACCATCTAATACCCCGAGGTGCAGTCTGCTCCCAGGGCATTGCCACATACGGCGTAGTAAGTCCGCGAGGAACCAAGATCCTCCTCGTAATCATCTCCTGCAGTCCAAGCGGCTTGGCAGCCGCCACCATAGTACAAGCACTCAAATCAAGGTCCATGTAACTCGCGATGTGAATCCCTAGACATCCGCAGCAAATATCCCCCTTCGCCTTCGCCTTTATCTTGTGTAAATCCTCTATCAACATCACTCCAAAGTCCAAAACTCCTCCGGTCACCATACAGTATAGACTCAATAACTCCCCCTGTCTAATCTTCTAGGGCGTCTCAGTACGCGCCAGAAGTGTCTCGCTAAAGATCCGGTGGGCTAATCTGAAGGCGAGGTGGAAGATAATACGCTCCCTGGAGTCTCCAGGTCTCCACCTATCAGCATGCTCAACTACGTGAGCTATCTGGCCCCAGAACTCTCGAGCCACAGCTCGAGAAGGAAAATCAGCAACTGTGGGGGTCGGAAAGCCAAAGATATCCCTCCAATGGTCCATCGGAACTAAGTAGTTCTGGTTCAGCAACCGGTACTTGATGGCACGCTCTGTAGGCAAGTAAGTCACGGAGCTAACAAACTCCAAAGTCGGCTCAAGGTAGGCTGGAGCTCTAATCTCAATAAACTGCTCCAACCCTACCATAGAAATCATCCGCCTCAACTCATCGTCCACATAGAGGCAATCGAATGCAGAAATATCTAGAAATCGTGGTGCAACCACTAAACGCGCAGCAATGTGGTCATAATCGACCTGGCGACGCTCATGGATCACTCGTATGGATCGACGAGAAGAAGAAGAAGGAGAAGGGGAGGATCTATCCCTCAGAACAATCTGCCTGTCAGAACTCATTTTCTACTCACTGTCAGACCACCTCGGTGGGCTGTCAAATCCGAAGAACACCTCGGTCGAGACGCAGGTCGACTGGACCGAGGTAGATGGTTGTTCGATCGTAACTCTAAGAAATCCAGTTATTTTCCCCCAATGTCACTACCAATTGTTCCTATGGGGTACTTAAGCCTTTTCCAACACAATGCAGGGGCAACCAAAGCCCAATTTGACCGAAATAGTGAAGAAAAGCGAGTTAGGGTTTTTATTCGATTTACCCCAGATTCGGTCGATTTCGGAGCGGTTTTGTTGCAGAATGTCGCTTGCAAACTCATCCTCTACTCTTTCCTTGCAGTTTGGAAGCAAGAATCGTCGAAAACGGTCAAAAATCAGAGAACGAGATGAATGGGGACGCCGCGGTCGAGAAGGTGAGAGAGGGAAGAGAGAGAAATCGATCTCCTTTTTATACCCTTTTCTGGAACTGCTATCACCTTGGTCGCGATGGTCTCGACTGGACCGAGGTGGTACAGACCGAGATGGATCTTCAATAACCCTAATCGCCTCGGTTGCTCAAGAATCATCTCGGTCGAGGTTCTGTGACAGCAACCGAGATGTGTCTCGGTCAAACTCCATCTTCTCAAATTCTTGAGCTTCTGTCCTTCCAGTGTTGCTCCTGGGTTGTATTCCTTCCTTAGAGATTCTCTGTTGTTTGTCTAGGACGCCAAAAACAAAGCAAAGCAAAGCAAAGCAAAAGCAAACTATCTAAAGCTAGACTAGGAAAGGGAAAGAAAGCAATACCTTGGGTTGCCTCCCAAGAAGAGCTTGATTTAATGTCGCTAGTTGGACCGTACGGTGTCCCTAAACACGCTGGACAGTATCCTCACCCCATACTTCACCTTCATCGTGGGGTGAGATAAGGAAGTCTATCAAATGTTCCAGCAAGTGCAAGTGCTCATCGGGGAATGAATCATCTATGGGTGGTTCGTCCTTCTCGCGTGAAGATGGAGGTAGCCGGCTGAGGTGATCCGCAACAGAATTTTCGGATCCCTTCTTATCGCGGATCTCTAGGTCAAACTCTTGAAGCAAGAGAATCCATCGAATAAGACGTGGCCTGGCATCCTTCTTAGCAAGCAAGTAACGAATAGCTGCATGGTCAGTGTAAACAATAACTATCGCCCCTACTAAGTAAGAACGAAATTTTTCAAAAGCATATACAACCGCCAATAGCTCCTTTTCGGTGGTGGCGTTGTTTTGCTAGGCTTCTTCTAGCGTCTTGCTAGGATAGTAAATGGAGGTGGTCCGGCCATCCTTCTTTTGTCCAAGCACCGCTCCTACTGCCACATCACTCGCATCGCACATGATCTCAAAGGGCAAGGTCCAATCCGGGGGTTGGATAATGGGAGCGGATATCAACGCTTCCTTAATCCTGTAGAATGCACTGAGACACTCCTGCAAAAACTCAAAAATAACATCTTTATTCAAGAGATTAGTTAGTGGTTTAGAGATCTTCGATAAGTCCTTGATGAATCTCCTATGAAAACCTGCACGCCCGAGAAAACTCCGCACTCCCTTAACAAAACAAGGGGGAGGAAGTTTCTCAATAGTCTCGATCTTAGCTCGATCGACTTCAATACCTCGATTAGAAATGAGGTGTCCTAGCACAATGCCTTCATTAACCATAAAGTGACACTTCTCCCAATTCAAAACGAGATTAGTGTCTTCACATCTTTGTAGCACTAGAGAAAGGTTAGATAGGCAATCATCAAAAGAGGAACCGAAACGAGGTGTCCTAGCACAATGCCTTCAATGACTTTTTCAAGTGGATCGTTAATAAGGATAGAGCTCACCAATTCTCTTGATTCTTCTTCATCGTAGATGTTGAAGATATCATCTCCTAGCTGCTCTCCCTTCATTGCCGCAAGCAATGCAAACTCAACTTGATCACCGCCAATGTTGAATTGCAACTTGGCGTTCTTACAATCCATATTACAACCCGAAGTTGCTAGAAATGGTCTCCCGAGAACGATAGGAACGGAGTAATCTGCGGGAATGTCAAGCACAACAAAGTCTATAGGTAAATAGAAGTTACCTAACTTAACCGGAACGTCTTCCAAAATGCCCACGGGATGGGTAATGGAGCGGTCCGCCATGTACAACCGTATCTTCACTGGCTTGGGCTCTCCAAGTCCGATCCTCACACATAGCTCCAGCGGGATGATGCTCACGTTGGCTCCTAGATCACACAATGCCTCACAAGTGACATCCCCAACTTGAATCGGAATGCAAAATGATCCGGGATACGTAATTTGGGTGGCATCTTCTCCTTCATGATTTGAATAAGCTGCGAGGATTTAGATGTCATCCTTACTTCACCAAAGTCTTCCAACTTCCTCTTCCTTGATAGAATTTCTTTAAAGAACTTCCCATAGGCGGGCATCCCTTGAATAGCATGAAGGAAAGGGATGTTAATATGTAGTTTATTCATCAAGTCAGGGAACTTACCAAAGTGCTTGTCTAGATGTGATCTATCCCTTGACTGGGGGAATGGAATTGGTGGTTTATATGCAGGAGGTGGGACATAAACTTCAGTTTTGTCCGACGCTCTCTGAGGCTCGACCTCGGTTGGCACCTCAGCCGAAGTGTTCTTCGACTGTGCCTGGACCGAGGTGTTCTTCGTTTGTATTGGCATCGCCCGAGGCACTGGATCTCCAGTCTTCAGTCCACTTCTCGTCGTTATTGCCATGATCTGTCCTTTAGGGTTGCTTTCCGTCCTTGCTTGAAGCTTCCCTGTATCTCTTGGCGCTTCATTCGTCTTATTAAAGAATTGTTGTTCTAAGGCTTTTTGTGCCTTCGAAAATGAATTCATGGACATTTCAATAGAGTTTAGCTTGATCAAGATGGCCTCCAGCACCGCATCTTTCTTTTCCGGCTAGGACGAACTTGATCCTTGTTCCTGGCTCTTCAACGGAGTAGAAGAAGAAGAAGAAGAGAGGAAAGGATTAGAAGAATTATTTGAATTTAAGTTAGAGTAAGAGTTACCCCGATTTTTTATTGTTGGATCTCCAATTGTTGTTGTTGGATCCTCTATTGTTGTTGTAGTTGTTGTTTCAAGAACCTTGATTGTTGTTACTTGACCCTTGATATCCTCCATCTTCCTTTTGGGTTTGAGCAACCAAAAGGACTTTCAATTGCTTCACATCATTCTTCAAAGAGGTGAGTTGATCGTTGTTTGATGGAGCTTCTTGGAAGTTTACTCTTTTAACTCCACCTTCAGCTCCTTGATGGGAGTATTTCTCCATGTGCAAAGCTTGCTTCTCTATGAACTCCCAAACTTCGTCAATCGGCATATCCATGAATGTGCCGGCGGATAGCAATTGAACGTTGAACTGGGTATTTTCGTCCAGTCCCTTGAAGTATATCTCCAACAACTCTATCTTTGGAATCCCATGATGTGGGCAATCCAAAAGGATATCTTTAAATCTCTCCCATGACTTTTTCAAACTCTCCTTGTCCTTCATGATGAATGCATTGATCTTCCCTCTCATTTCAGCGGTCTTTGAGGGTGGAAAGAATTTAGTCAAGAACTCCGTCTCATCTCTTCCCAAGTGTTGATTTTTCGTGGAGGGAGAGATTGATACCAAGTAAACGCCCTATCTTTCAAAGAGAAGTAGAAAGGCCTTAGCTTCTAATTGTTGTTTTCCAGCCTTGAAGGTCTCAAGGTTTCCATCAAGATCTCATAGTTTTGCAGATGTTGATGCAGAGACTCCCTCTCTAGCCCTCCAAACTGGCATTGGCGAATCATGGAAAGAACTTGCGGTCGAAGTTCATAGTCATGGTCTGCTGGATCACCTAGGTTGACTCCTGGACGCCTCAGTTGCTGGTTGGGGTCCATCCTCTGCCCTAGGGTATGTGGAATACCTGCAAAAAGAACATCTCGGAGTGGCATCCGAGGTGGAAGTATCTCGGCCGGGCAACTGGAGCTGGGTCCTCCCTCGGTCGAGGGTCGGGAACTGGTCGAGGTAGATATTGGTCCCGTAAAGTCGCCATATCTGCTTCGATCGCTTCCGTCCTTGCGCGAGTTTCTTCCTTTTCGAGTCGTAGTTCTTCTTTACTGAGGCGCAGTTGTTCCAATGCCTCCTTCAATTCGACTTCAAGATCGTGATTCTCTTGATTGGCCATCTTAGCTTCTTTCAAGCGTCTTTTGTATGTCTTTTCTGGTTCGGGATCGTAAGGAACGATTTCCTTCCCAGCGCGGGTTCTTCGCATAAACCTACAAGAAAGAACCTGCAAAAGTCACTCAAGTAGAGTGGTTAGTAGAAACAGGGGCAAGTGCCCCGAAAGACTACCGCAACCGCCTCGGTCTAGACCAAGTCCCCGGCAACGGCGCCAAAAACTTGTTCGCTCCAAATGTTGTGTGCAAGCTTTAAATTTATAACCCTAGATGTATGCCTAAAACAAGGATGCAAATCCGCAGTGTACGGGTCAATCGTAGTAAAAGCAAGAATTTCGGGGTGTCGATCTCAGGGACTTAGGTGAAACAAAACCAATATAGGTAGTCAATGCAACTAATAACCACAAAAGCGATTAAAGCAATCAAAGATGATAAAAAGTCAATTAAAGGAATATGCAATTCTAGGGATTAAAGCATCTAGTTATGGTTCCAACTCAATATCTAAAGATAAGCGGACAAAGCTAAGATTTTGCAAAGGAAAGGTGTTTCTAAAGTGGAATAGATCACTTGGTAAGTCTCACTTCTCACTAATCCCAAACCAAAGAACCTATTACCAGGTAAGTCTCAAGGTACTAAAGAAAGGAACTATAATCTCAAACCAACAAACCAACTAAGAGAATAGAATCAACCTTTACCGGGTAAGTCTCAGGCTAACTTACAAAGAAGGGATGAAGGCACACTCAAACCCCAATAAAGGATAAACCTTTATTACCTACACTTATGATCATGGATAAACAAACAAAGGAATTACCGGGTAAGTCTCATCCTAGGCTTGCATTGAACCACGAAAGGTGTAATAAGAATAGGATTTGGCAAACTCTAACACTTAACTCTCAGTTTCGGATCAGAAAAGTCACCTCGATCAAACGAATTCCACCCCGGCCTAGATGTGCATCGACTGAACGAGATGTTCTAAAGTTAAGGGAAAAGGCTCGAGCTTTCAAGGTCCTATTGGAATTTAAGATTATTCTATCATTGTTTTTCCCATAACCTTCAGCTAATCACCCTGGAATCACACAAAGAAATCAGCCGCTCATCATCATGAAAGCAATAATCAAATATACGGGAAGGAAGTGAATATTCGAACACAAAAACCTTAAGAACAAGGCTTCAATAACTGAATCAAATATCACAAATAAGCGTTCCTTGGATCACAAATTCAACAAGACAATCAACAAAAAGGGAATCTAAGAGAATCTTACAAAACCCTTCACAAAATCTATAATAAGCTATGAATCCTTCCTTAAATCTTCCTTCCTTCAAAACCCTGGAGAAAATCCCTTAATTGATGGATGCTATCAGCCCTCTAGGCTTGTCTAAGCATGGTTAAACTTGTGGAAAATCCAACCCTTTATATAGGAAAACTATCGTCCAAAGATAAAATATCTTGAAAAGATATTATCCTAATAAAATATATCTTAATCTCTAAAATAGATCTCCAAAATATAAAATCTTCCTTCCAGAAATCCAGCCCAAAAATATAAGATCTCTCCTTCAAAAAATAAAAGACCTCAGCCAAGAATAAACTATCGAATAAACTATCTCTCCGCGTCAGAGTATTCGCCTCGGTCGAGACGCTCCTCGGGATCACCTCGGTCGAGATGATATTGTAGCTGACCGAGGTGACTCTAAACTGAATGTGAAATCTCTCTAATCTGGTCCAAATTGAAACTTTAATCCATTTCCATGCTTCATGGATTCTTCCTTAAGCTCCTGAATGTAGCTCCAATGACTTCTTAGCTCCTTTAGCTCCATTTTGATGCAAAACGTTCCATTTTACCTACGATTACAACGAAACTAGGTGTAGACCTCGATTCTCGGAAAGGTAGATGAAATGACGATATAATCACATAATATACATCCAAACATGCAGATTATTGAAGATAAAACGTCTAAACAAGTCCCAAAATATAGACTATAATTCATGCTATCAAGGAGCCATCCTGATCGATGCGTGCCAACTTTTGTTATACGAAAACTCCACTAAGGGAAGGTGATCTGACCACACCCATCCCTAGTTTAAGACGCATGCGCTCAACATGTCGTCTAGAGTCTGGATGGTCCGCTCCGACTGACCATCGGTCTGAGGATGATAAGCAGTCGTGAACTACAGACTCGTACCTAGGGCGGCATGCACTTGCTGCCAAAACCTCAAGGTGAACCGTCCTTCTTTGTCAAATACTATAGTCCT
Source organism: Fagopyrum homotropicum (assembly GCA_033239125.1). NCBI lineage: Eukaryota > Viridiplantae > Streptophyta > Magnoliopsida > Caryophyllales > Polygonaceae > Fagopyrum > Fagopyrum homotropicum. Next base: position 76,382,307 of record BSWB01000004.1, read on the forward strand.
AGGTACTACGTGAAGTCTCACTATCTGTCTAGTGAACTCCTCTGCTAATCGACTTACAGGACACGTTTCCTTGATCGGAATGAAAGTGCGGTCTTCGTCAGTCGATCTACTATCACCCAGATAGCATCAAAGCCTCGACTCGGTCTCAAACCAGTAACAAAATCCATCGAGATGTCCTCCCACTTCCATTGAGGAACGGGAAGTGGGTGTAGCTCTCCTCCTAGTCTGTGATGCTCAATCTTGACTTGTTGACAAGTCACACACTAAGCTACAAATCTCGTGACGTCTGGCTTCAGACCTCCCCACTAGAAAGAGCGTCTAATATCCTGATACATCTTACTCGCACCAGAGTGCATTGAGTTAGGCGAAAAGTGAGCCTCCTGAAGGATACTCTGTCTCAACTCTCGGTCTTAAGGCAGACAAACACGCTCCTTGCGTCTCAAGATCCCATCAGCACCAACTACAAACTAGGGTGCCTCTCTTCGAGACATCTTGCCTCGGATCTGTCTTAAAATTGGGCAACTCTCCTGCTTCTGTCGGATTTCAGCCAACAGATCACGTACTATCTCCAAGGTGGACAATTGGTTGTCGGAATCCGGGAAGTGCATATCTATCTCTAGGCATGCAAGATCTTGCTATAATTATGGCTGAGCTATAAGCCTAGCAATCGCCATCTCCCGGGGAGTCTCCTACTAAGGGCATCTCCTACCGCATTCACCTTCCCCGGGTGGTATAAGATCACAAGATCAAAGTCTTTGATCAACTCCACCCATCTCCGTTGGCGGTTATTCAACTCCCGCTAAGTGAATATATACTTCATACTCTTATGGTCTGTAAAGATCTGACACGTAGCTCCGTACAGATAATGCCTCCAAATCTTCAAAGCGTGAACAACGACAGCCAACTCAAGATCATGGGTAGGATAGTTCTCCTCGTATGTCTTCAATTGTCTAGACGCGTAAGCAATCACCTTACCTCTCTACATCAAAACACATCCCAATCCTAGCTTTTATGCATCACAGTAAACAATAAAATCCTCAATTCCCTCTAGCTAAGATAGGATAGGAGTAGAGGTCAACCTCTTCTTCAGCTCCTCAAAGCTCTGCAAGCACGGCTCGGACCATATGAACCTCGTAGACTTCCTCAGCAAGGAAATGAGCGGTCGGGCAATAACTGAAAAGCCTTTATTAAAACATCGGTAGTAGCCTGCCAATCCTAAGAATTTGTGTACCTCCTTGACATTCTTAGGAGGCGGCCAAGATGCTACCAACTCGATCTTCGCAGGATCTACTTTGATCCCTTCAGTTGAAATGATGTGACCAAGGAATGCTACCTCGGACATCCAAAACTCGCACTTAGAGAGCTTGGCGTAGAGCTCTCTATCTTGTAAGACCTGTAGAACGATCCTCAAGTGTCCTGCATGCTCCTCTCTGCTGCTTGAGCAAACCAGAATGTCATCTATAAAGACAACTACAAATTGGTCTAAGAAGTCGATGAAGATGTTGTTCATCAACTCCATAAAAATTGCGGGCACGTTCGTAAGCCCGAATGGCATCACTACAAACTCGTAGTGTCCATATCTGGTCCCAAATGTTGTCTTGGCTATTTCCTGCTCTCTCACCCTCACTTGGTGATATCTTGATCTCAAATCGATTCTCGAAAACACTGAAGCTCCATGCAGATGATCCAAAAGATTGTCGATACGGGCAATGGGTACTTATTCTTTATCGTCATCTTGTTAAACAATTGATAGTCGATACATAACCTCATTGACCCGTCTTTCTTCCTGACGAAGAGAATTGGTGTGCCCTAAGGAGATACACTAGGGCGGATGAAGCCCTTCTCTACTAACTCCTCGAGCTGCTTCTTCAACTCAAGCCTTAGAGATAGGTCTCGTACTAGGCTCTAGGTCAATGTCAAAGTCTACACTCCTTTGTAGAGGTAAACCTGATGGCTCTCTAAAAATGTCGGAAAACTCGAAACTACTAGAATATCCTCCAAAGCTGGACTCATACTATCCTTCACGGTATAGCACCAAAAATCGTCGTGTCCCTAACTGATAAGTCTCGCAGCTCGCACTACACTGATGACTGTATCAGTTTTCCCGAGATCCCATACTATGAAGATCTCAACATGGCCTGCATCTATAGCTACCGACACGGTCCTTTTGCCAATGTCCAGAACTGCTCGATGTCAATCCATCAAATCCATACCCAGAATAACTTCTTCATGTACTAAGTACATAACGAAGAACTCAGCTAACTAATTACAACCTCCCAATCTAATAGGGTTGTCGCGAATCTCTCGAGTACCTCGAATCTTACCCCCATCGGGTAATCCTATAAAGAAGGGTCTACCTTCTACGGTAACTTAGGACAATCTATCTACACATGCTTCAAATATACAAGAATGCGTAGTACCGGTATCGAAAAGAACTCTGACAGGAAAACCATTAATGTGAATGGTACTTGTGGTCGCTGGAGCTGTCGGCTCCACTGTACTCCTCAGCTCATACACTCTAGCTGATGCATCTCTGGTAACTACAAAACCACCAACTCGTCCTCTACCTCTCCCCTGTCCCGGAGTGGAACCGTAAGGAGCGGTAGAACCAGGAATTCTCTGCTACTGCTATTGATACTGAGAACTTTGTTCACTTCCTGCAACACTTGCAGGTGAGGAACCCTGCTGAGATAGCGCCTTGTCTTGACGGCAAAACGCAGCTCTTTTCCCTGGCTTTCCATAGGAAAAGCAAGTTACTGCGGGCTTCTTGCAATAACCTCAAATGTGTCCAGCACCTCCACAGTTATGACACTGCCGTCCTTTGTCAGAACTCTGCTAGAAACCAAAATGTCCAGGCGTCTAACTACGCCCAAAAGCAGCTGCTCCAGCTCCAACACTAGCTGCTCCAGTCTTCTGCCTCTTCTCAGGACCTCCTATCTAAAAAGCTCTTCTCTGACCTAGTCGGCCTCTCTCATATGCCAAAACTCTATCATGATAGTCATTTAAAGAATCACAATGCAAACCAGCAAGATAAGAGCGTGTGGACTCTCTCAATCTCCTAGAGAACAGGTAAACTTGTTGATCCTCAAGTGGTGCAGAAGGACCCAACAAAGACAACTCATCTTGAAACTTGCTAATGATCTCAGCAATAGGCAAATCCTTGAATCCAACCTCGAGGAAATCCTGAAGACAATCTGTCCTCATCGTTGCAGGACAATAGCGATCCCTAATCATTGTCTTCATCTACTCATAACTGGTGACATTATTGCGAGCAGTCCTCCACCAAGAATGAGTCCAATCCTTTAACAACGTTTGTGCTATGTTGACTCGACGTCCCTTTTGGCAACCGATCACCTCCATAGCAAAATTCAGCTGTTCTAGCCATAACTTTACCTCCAATCTAGTCTTTTCCATGAAAGCGGGAACCTTCAGCTGGTCAAAAGCCTTCAACTAACAGTCGGGCTACGGCTCCTTCGCCTCATCCGGCACTCTTACAACCTCAACAACTCTAGCAGGTGGGGCGACAACCTGTGTAACTCTCTACAAAACCTCAGTTCATCTCGCGGGAACTGGCGGCACTTGTGCTGGTCCTCCAGTCCTGATAGCCTCCTCAACTGTCTACACGAAGTCCCGATATACAGAAGCCTCTATGGACACCCGACCAGACTCCGTCGATGGCGCTCTTTGTGCTCCGGACCTAGCAGTTGTCCCGTTCCCAGCCTCAAGAACAACGCTCCCAACAACTTCCTCAGCAAATGCCTCAGCGATAGGCGGATCAACAACTGGGGCTTGGCCCCGACCTCTAGCTAGTGGAGGTCTTCCAGCACGTCCTTGTCCACGGACGACAGGTGGAAGTGGTGGTCGACCCCGTCCTCTCCCCATACCAGATGTAGCTCTAGTACTCACCATCTACTATAAGGATAGATATATAAGAATATATATATATATATATATATACATATATATATATATATATATATATATATATATATATATATATTATATATAAGGCCACGCTACAGCTAAAGTAGAAATCAAGGAAAAACACATAAGGCCAACATATAAGAAACTAAACTGTTGAGATGCGCGGAGGTAGTGGTGGTCGCCCGTACATCTATCCTAGACCGAAAAGTTTAAACAAAACCCCCTTTTGAAAATATTAGACCCCTTACGGGTTCTATTTATTTATCCATCTAACCTTTAGAAGATTTTGAGTGCCATTGTTGCCAACCTCGCCTCTTATACCATATTGTAACACCCCAATTTTTGGGATCTCGAAGCGTTACGGGCTAGGACCACACAATGGGTCGTTAACCTCAGAATAGCAACAGCACAATGGATCTTACAACAAGGCACAAACGAATGAAAACAAAAACTCAATTTAAAACCAAAAGTTTAAACGAAGGAAAGCGTAAAAGGCTCGCAGTCGAGTTCAAAACAAAAGGAAAAGCAACAACATAAACATAAACCCAATCCCGTCCTATAATGTACGGGAACCTTGGCTGACCACACCGTCCGGATCGCTCAGCAGCATCCTGAACCTGACGAACATTTACAACATCGGTATAAACCGTTAGCTAACATTCTAGATATCGGAAAGAACGTAAAGACACAAACACACATAAGGTGAAGTAAACATTTAGCATGCTCACAAAGAACCGGTTATTATCTTTCATTAAGTTATCGATTACTAATTCAATTTCTTTTGTCACACGAGATTCTCCCGAAACTCGCCTCCGCTTTCGTCTACCAATAGGAATAGATCAGTACTATCTATTACCTACGGGCCTGGGTTGCAAGAGCACATTCTAGTCTCCTGTATAACTAGAAAAGTGGTCACTGCCCGGTTATCATACACTTGGGTCAGTTAAGGTTATAAAGGGTGAATCCAATACGCGTAATGAATCTAAGTAAGTCCAAGGGACTTACCTCGCTCGAAGGTAACCTAAAAGCTCAACAATAACTCATAGAACAACTCAGTTTCCCTCAGGAAAGGAGCAAGGAAATCTTGTTCACACAAGCATCACGAATCAGGAACGAAACGATTGTTAGAAGTCTACAACTTCTAGTCTCAATGATTTCTAAGAGATTTCAACAAGCTAAGGGTTCAACCTTAGTCTTACAGCATACTCAGGAGACAAGGAACATCCATAAGAAACTAGTACAGGAACGAGGAAAGCAAGGAAGGAAGTAACTCACAAGAACGGGAGTTACTGCAAAAGAAACCACGGGGGAAGCTAGGTAAAGGAGCAGGGGCGGCCGGGAGGAAATCCGCAGGGGAGGCTCTATACAGGCGCGGGGGCGGATTCTTAACAAAAGACGCTATCGGGTTTCTTCTCGACAAAACTCTCAGCAAGGGATCCAAAGCTTGAACCTTTGATCCAACCTCTTCAAGACTCAACCAAAAGAGCTTGAGAACATCAACACATCAACAACAAAGATGCAAAAAAGAATCAAGGTTCAAACTTGATTCTTGGAGAAGAAGAAAAGGAAGAACGAAAGGAGAAAATGAAACAGAAGGAAAAGGCATGCATCAACTACATGAACGTGATGAAGAACTCAGAGGAGAAGACTTACACGTTCAGTAAGATCACAGGAAGCAAGGGAGACGGCTGCAGCTTCAGGGTTGGTGAAAAGCGTAAGCAAGAAACGGGAAAAAGAAGAAAAGACGGGAATATATAGAAGAGGCGGGAAAGATAGATGGAAAGGACGTCTTGGGTTAGGAAGAAGATAAGGAAGACAACCCACAAGATAGAAGATTGGATCTTCTATTTATGGAAAGCGGATAAAAACGAACAAAAACAGATCAGGCGCGATCTGCAGCACAACCGCAAGGACGGATCGCCTCAGCCACATGGGCGGCTGGCCGCAGGCACCGCGGGGGCGGTGACAGACACCAAGGCCGTTGGGGCGGCCTCCTCACCGCGGGGGCGGTGAAAGTGAAAACTGGGATCTTACAGTCCACAAGCTTCCAAGAAGAGTGATCCTTCCGGTCCCGATGTTGCGGAAATGTTAAAACAAATAATGGCCAAGATATCCAACATCGATAACCGGTTAGAACAAGTGGAACCAATGCTCAATATAGAAACTTGACTAGAAACTCGGCCGAGATTTGATCTGAGATCTGCCTACGAAATAATCACCCTAATCAATTCTCTAACGCTAATCACAATCCATGTTTTGATGAAGAATTTCAGGACATAGGTGATGAAGAAGATGAGTGCATATGGAAAGAATACGCACGTCGTCATTATAATCCCCGGAGAGGACGTGAAAATGACCATTATAGACCTCCTCAAGATAATGATGGGTTTGGAAGGGTCGAGGTCTAGATTCCTAGTTTTGAAGGCAGATGCGACGCAGACGCATATATGGAATTGGAGATCAAGATTGAACAAATTTGGTCTTGCCGTAATTTTAGTAAGCAACGGAAGATACAACTTGTTTACGAAAATGGAAGGAGCTCTTTAACTCCCCCACCACCATCACCCACCACCGTACCAGTTCCAAACCATCACCCGGTTCTAGGTAATCCTCACCCTAATCGTCTCTTTAACATTAATCACAATCCGCGTTTTGGTGAAGAGTTTCAAAACTTATGTGATGAATAATATGAGATCATGTGGGGAGACTACCCCCAACGTCATTATAATCGACGGAGAGTACGTGATAATGACCAATATAGACCCCCTCAAGATAATGACGGACTTGGGAGATTAAAAGTCACGATTCAAAGTTTCGAAGGTACACGTGACCGTGACACGTACATGGAATGGGAGACTAAGATTGAACAAATTTTGTCTTGCCATAATTTTAGTGAGCAACGGAATATCCAACTTGCTGCACTGGAATTCAAAGGCTATGCCCTAATTTGGTGGGATCATTTGTTTAAAGAACGAAGAAGAACGAGAGAACCGGAAATCAACACTTGAGAACACACGAAGGCCTTGATGATAGCTAGATTCGTGCCTCCACACTATGGTAGAGAAGTGAGGCAACGCTTAGAGAACCTCAAACAAGGTTCCATGACTGTGGAAGAATTCTACACCGCTATGTAAACAACGATGGGGAAAGTTAACGTGCAAGAGGATGAGGAGTCTATTATGGCTCGATGTTTACAAATTTTGCATCCTTCTTTAGCAAATGAGATTGATCTTTATCCATATGCTTATATTACTAAATTATTGCATTTGGCTATTAGGGTGGAGAAGAAGATCAGTGGATGGAATCAAGGGACAAGCTCTTAGACGACAGAGAAGATATCTCGGCCAAACTACAAGAATCTCGGCCTATAACACCCCAAGTTCTAGGAACTTCAAGCGTTATGGGATAGGATCTCACAATGGGTCCCGACCCTTAGAGTAGCAATGACACAACGGATGTTACAACAAGACACAAATAAATGAAAAACCAAAACTTATAATAAAACCAAAGGTTTAAACAAGCAAAGCGTAAAAGACTCGCAGCCGAGTTCAAAGCAAAGGGACAACAACAACAGAAATATAAACCCGATTCCAGCCTATAATGTACGGGTACCCCGGGTGACCACACCGTCCGGATCACACAGCAACACCTATATCCTACAGGGCATCTACAACATTGTTATAAACCATTAGCGAACATTCTAGATATCTGAAAGAACGTAAAGGCACAAACACGCATAAGGTAATATAAACATATATCATGCTCACAGTCATCCGGTTATTATCTTTCTTTAAGTTATCCATACTAATTCAACTTCTTTTGTTACACGAGAATCTCCCAAAACTCACTTCCACTTCCTTCTACCAACAGAAATAGATCAGTACTATTCATACATAAATGTCTGGGTTACAAGAGCACCTCCTAGTCTCTTGTAGAACTAGTCAAGTGGTCAACACCCGATTATCATACATTGGGCCAATACAGTTATAAAGGTCAATCCTAGTCCGGTTATCAATTACAACAATAATAACAACGCAAACAAGCAAAACACTCAACCCAATATAAAAAATGAAGCTAAGTAAGTCCAAGGGACTTAGCTCACTCGAAGGTAACTCGGAGATCAAGCAACAACTCAGTTTCCCGCACGAAAGGAGGAAGGAAAGGTTGTTCACACAAGGCATCACGAATCAGGAACCGAAATGATTGCTAGAAGTCTATAACTTCTATTCTCCATGATCTCTGAGAGATCTACCAAATTAGGGTCACAAACCCTAGTCTTACAGATCACAGAGGGTCAACACAACCATAAAATCCAAGGAAAGGAACGAGGAAAGCAAGGCAAGAAAGCTACTCACCAAAGATGGGGAGACTGCAGGAAGAACCGCGGGGGACACTGGACAAGGCGCAGGGGCAGCGCTGGGAAGATCCGCATAGACAGCAAGGAGCAGGCGCGGGGGCGGTTTCTTGATAGAACCAACTATTGGGCTTCTCTTTGACAGCGGAACCATAGCAGGAAATCCAAAGCTTGATCCTTTGATCCACACACGTCAAGACTAAACCAAGGGAGCATGTGAACTTAAACAAATCAACAACGAGAAGGCCAACAAGAATCAAGATTCAATCTTGATCCTTGGAGAAGAAGAAAAGGAAGAACAAAAGAAGAAAGAAAAATAGAACGGAGGGGCATGCATCAACTCATGAACGTCAGGAAGAAACAAGGAAGAAAGAAACATACACGTTCAGCAAGATCACAGGGGAAGAAGGTTGCAACTTTCGAGCTTGAAAGAAACCGTATGCAAGAAACGGGAAAAAGAAGGATAAGAGGGAATTTATAGGAAAGGGGAAAAATATAGATGGAAGGACGCTCTAGGGTTTAGAACAACATAGGAAAGCCGGCCCACAAGATAGAAGATCGGATCTTCTATCTACGGAAAGAAATACAACGAACGAAAAACATATCAGCGCGATCTAGGGAAAAACCGCAGGGGCAGTTTACCCAGCTGCAGGGGCGGCTCCCTTCACCGCGGGGGTAGTTGTTACGCTAGAAACATATAGCACAAAATTCTTAAATTTATAACTTGATATAATCTCCTAACTCCTAGCGAACCCATAGTGTATGTGTCGTTTTGGTAGCAAGGATAGTATTCCGAAGTCCAACACAAAGACTAAGGTAAAATCGAATCATATAGGTGATTATGGATAGTGCAAATCTAGTCCAAGAAAAGAGAAAGGAATAAAAAAATCAAAATCAAAATGTTTTTGGGTTAGTTTTGTGGTGATCAAACAAAGATCACAAATGATGCAAGATTATAAAACAAACTAACAAATAAAGGTAATCAACACAAATAGCAACAAACACAAGATATGTGATCAAAGAGAGAAAAGCGGATTCTAGGGGTTAAGACTTCCGGTTATGGCATTGGACTCAAGCTTCTAAGCAATCTTGGACTAGCTATAGTATGTTGGGAAAGGGTGTTTCTCAAATGGGATCAATCACCGGGTAGGTCTCATTGTCCACTAATCCCGCACCTAAAGTCCTATTACCAGGTAAGTCTCTAGGAGCCTAAGGTTGGGAATTCTACACAAACCGAATTGCTTTCTAGGGGTCTAACCTCTCCTTACCGGGTAAGTTTTGGGAAGGCAAGTCCTAAACATCAATCCTAGCACACTCAGTCCAATAGCGGTTTATGAGGCTCACTACTATCTAGAGTTCATCATCTTTGGTACCTAAGATCAAGAATTACCGGGTGGGTCTCTTCCCTCACTTAGTTTACTAGCATTAGGTTTCCCTAGGCTAGATTATGCTTAACAAATACTAGGATTTCAACAATCTAACATCCTAACATTCAAAGTTATCAATACAAGCACAACAAAGAAAATTACGGGCTGATAATCCAAAACCACGGCCGTGGTTAGGCAAGAACAGGCCGTGATTCTCAACAGTGGTTAGGTTTGAGCAAGCAAATCATCCAAGGGTACATTTAAGTTTATTCTATCATAGTCCAAGCCATAACCATCATTACATTACCCTAGATTCACAACTATTTAGCCAACAACATGCATCTTAAGATTCAAACTCAACAAGCAACCATTCATGGCTTCCATCGAAAGAAAATGAAATAAAAGAGAAAAGAAACTAGTAGAAACAAGAAAACCTAGCTGAATATAAGTTTAAGAAAGACTTACAACCCTTCAAAAGAAGGTCCAAATCGTTCCTTACAATCCTTGCAAAATGTCTTCAACAATGGTCACTCAAGACTCACTCAAAAACTATGAAAACTCTATGATGTTGTTGTTCTTCTTCTTCCCCAAATGAGAGTATTTTGCTCCCTCTCCAAGAGTAGCCTCCAATGGAGTGATGTGTTGTGAGAGAGTGTGGGAGAGCATCCCCTAGCAACAGCCTGCAGGATCACTTATATTCTCCACCAAGAGCAAGAGTCGGTTATGGAGATCGTGGGACAGCTGTCACAGTTGTCCAAAGAGAACCACATCCAAAATTACGGGCGTGGAATCTGGGTCTGGGCCGTGGTTTTGCATAGACAACTTTCTTTTGATCGTTAAGCCATGAGTTGGTGCAAGGCATGCACCAACAAGGTCCTATGTGTTCTCCTTTGCTCCTAGCTTGCTTCTCAATGAGTCCGGAAGTGTGTCATCACGAGGAATGATCCTCGAAGGTATCGATTAATCTCCAAAAGTTCCCCAAAATACCTACAAAGCCCACAAGAGTTCGTGTAGACGTCTATCTCGACAAAATGCATGAATTAAGCGTAAACGTCATGAACTAATGCCAAACCATGCATTAATAACGGGAAAACTATGTAAATGAATGCCTAAACTAACGTCATAAATCGTGTTATCAAAATACCCCATACTTAAGACTTGCTCGTCCCCGAGCAAGGTCCAACTATAGGCTAAGAGATGACATGATTTATGAATACAGAAAAACAACATAAAATCTTTTTGGAATTGTGCTTCATAAGATGGATCACCTTCATAGTCATGTTTCATGGCAATGGATAAGCAATCATGCATCAAATATATGAAGGCATGAAAAGACAGTTATACTTAACTCGAAACCATGCATGAAAGGTGAAAATGAAGAAGTCAAGATGATCATAAGTATATCCAATCTAGATCACTAAGTCTTACACACATGCAAATAGGTCACAAGGGCTTAGGAAAGAAGAGGCCAAGGAACGTTGTGATAAGGTGGGAATTTATCTAGGTCGTGTGATGCTAATCCGGGAAAGGAAGTAACTCCACAATTTCTTCTTTGATCAACTTCCCACAAGTGTATATTTTTCTCCATCTTTTCTTTCTATTCTTTTCTTTTTCATTTTCTTTTTCTATCACTTATTTTTGAGACAATGGCATTGGTGTACAAAAGCCGAAACCTTGGTGATTAGCGGACCTCGGGATTTTTCCGAGGTGCCTCACACCGGGCACACATACCAAGGCTCGTTAGGATATTCGGTTTATCCAAATTTGGCAAGGCACAAACACCCAATTGTGTGAATGGTGCCGAGTTACTCTTCATTAAAACCAAAGTCCCCAAACCTATATTTTGTTTCTACACTTTCACGACAAATTCAGCACTTCATTCACAACATTCATTCATCAACAACTTCACCCCACATTTGCTTTTCACACACTCAACACACTAGCATGCTCCTATTGCCGGATGGGTCAAAAGAGGTCATATTTTTATATCAATTGAGGTGCTCAAACAACATGATCAAGATGAGAAGTAGAGAAAGATGAATTGCCTTAATCATTCCTAAATGATGTGCAAGAACTAGTATGTAATTTCAACCATCAATCCTCAATCCAATCAAGGCAAACATCATGATCACAATTCATACATGGGATTCAAGATAAGTATTTCAAGTCCACATATGCATAAATATATTCAACACACAAGGCCATCCATAGCCAATTCATAAAACAATCTCATCATAAGGGTCATATCCAAACTTAGAAAGCACTAAATTTTTTAAATTTTCTGATTTTTTCGGAAAATTCGAAATATATATGTCAATGCAAAAGCTTAAAGAAACATGTGAAAATATGAAACTATCCTAGATGCAATGCATGCAAATGATCATGAAAACCCCACCCCATACTTAGAAACACATTGTCCCCAATGTGCAAATCAAGTAAAGAAGGGTGAAAGAGAGTCCTCACAATGAAAAAATGGTGTTGCTTTCGGTATTTTGGTTCACTCATGTTGAGTGATGGTGGATGATCAAACAAAGGTAGTAGAGAGCTCTTGATGTTCATTATGACGTCGGGACCCGCGCTAAGCACCGCTAGCCGTCCAAGTCCCACGTCCGCTCCACCCACGTTTGATGCGGGATCATCATCATCATCCTCATGCCTTGCAAGACTTCCATGCTACTTAAAGTCCAGCACACAAACAACCAAACACACAAACACACCAAAACAAAGACAAAAGCAAAAAGTGAAAACGAAAACTAAAAAACGAAAAGGGAAAGATATGTACCAATGGGTTGCCTCCCATTAAGCGCTTCTTTAAGGTCATTAGCTTGACCAAATTCGGGGGCGTTTCAATCAAGGTGAAGTGGGGCAATCATATCCACCAGAGCTTCCGGGATATACTTCTTCAATCGGTGTCCATTCACCTTAAAATCTCCACAATGCTCCCCACCTATCTCAACCGCTCCATGGGGGAAGACCTTCCTCACCACATAAGGACACGTCCATCTTGACTATAGCTTTCCGGGGAAGAGCCGCAGCCTTGAAGAGAATGATTAGGTCACCTTCACCCAACTCCTTTGGGATGAGGCGTTTGTCATGCCAACACTTGATCCTTTCCTTGTAAATCCGGGCGTTTTCATAGACATCTAACAGGATCTCCTCAAGAGCATTAATGTCTAGCAACCACTTCTCACCGGCTTCCTTGAGGTCAAAATTCAGCCATCGTATGGCCCAATACGCCCTATGCTCCATCTCCACCGTAAGGTGGCAAGACTTGCCATAAACTAGCTTGTAGGGAGTGGTGTCAATTGGTGTCTTGAAGGCGGTTCTATAAGCCCACAAAGCATCATCAAGCTTCATAGCCCAATCTTTTCTTGTCCTAAAAACCGTCTTCTCAAGTATCACCTTTATCTCCCGGTTGGAGATCTCCACTTGGCCAATAGTTTGGGGATGGTATCGTGTGGCCACCTTATGAGTCACCCCATACTTAGCCAAAAGCGTCCCAAAGTTCCTATTGGTGAAATGCTTCCTTCCATCACTTATTATCACTCTTGGTGTTCCAAACCTAGGGAAGATGACTCGGTTGAAGTACTGCACAACAACTTTGGCATCATTTGTGGGAGAGGCGATTGCCTCCACCCATCTTGACACATAGTCTACCGCCAAGAGAATGTAGAGGTTGCCACATGAAGCGGGGAATGGCCCCATGAAGTCCACACCCCAAACATCAAAGACTTCAACCTCTTGTATGTTGTTCAAGGGCATCTCATTCCTCCTTTAGATGTTCCCCGTCCTTTGGAAAGCATCACATGCCACTACAAAATTCTGCACATCCTTAAACAAGTTAGGCCAATAAAAACTGGATTGCAATACCTTTGCACATGTCTTGTGTGAGCTAGCATGGCCTCCACATGGCAAGGAGTAACAATGGCGGATCACACTCTCCACCTCATCCTCCAGAATGCACCTCCTAAAGACTCCATCCGGTCCTCTCTTGAACAAGAGAGGCTCGCTCCAATAGTAATGTCTCACATCCTTGAAGAACTTTTTCCTTTGGGCATATGACAAACCGGGTGGCACCTCCTCACACACAAGGTAGTTCACTATATCCGCATACCATGGCCCACTCCCTCTAGACACTTGAAGTAATCACTCCTCCATCATTTGTAATTGCTCATCCCGGAATGAGTCATCAATCGGGATGTCATCTCTCTCAATCTCCAATAGTGGTAGCTACTAAGATGGTCAGCCACTGAATTTTCGGAACCCTTCTTGTCCCGAATTTCCAAGTTAAACTCTTGGAGGAGAAGGATCCACCGAATGAGGCGAGGCTTGGCATCCTTCTTTGTTAGGAGATAACGGATCACAACATGATCCGTGTACACAATGACCTTGGCTCCCACAAGATATGACCAGAACTTCTCAAAGGCATACACCACCGCTAGCAACTCCTTCTCGGTTGTGGCATAGTTGATTTAGGTGTCATCTAGCGTCTTGCTAGCATAATAGATAGCATGTGTGAGCCCATCTTTCCTTTGTCCCAAAACAGCCCCAGCAGCCACCTTACTTGCATCACCTATTATCTCAAATGGAAGGCTCCAATCTAGAGGTTGCATGATAGGGGCGGAGATCAAGGCAATCATCAACCTACAAAACGCTTCAAGGCAATCCTTGGAGAAAACAAACTCAACATCTTTCATTAGTAGGTTAGTGAGAGGCTTAGAAATTTTAGAGAAATCTATTATAAACCTCCGGTAAAAACCGGCATGCCCTAAGAAACTCCTTACCCCTTTTCACCGAGGTAGGTGGTGGTAACTTCTCTATCGTTTCTATCTTTGCCCTATCAGCTTCAATGCCTCGTTGGGAAACCAAGTGTCCCAACACTATGCCTTCAGTCACCATGAAGTGGCATTTCTTCCAATTCAACACAAGGTTAGTTTCCTCACATCTCTTCAACAACAAAGACAAGTTAGCCAAGCAATCATCAAATGAAGATCCATGCACTGCGAAATCATCCATAAACACTTCCATAATGTTCTAAATATATTCAGAAAAAATAGCCATCATACACCTTTGGAAGGTGGCGGGTGCATTACACAACGCAAACAATATTCTCCTATATGCAAATATTCCCCAAGGACATGTAAATGTTGTTTTCTCTTGGTCATCCGGGTGAATAGGGATTTAAAAAAACCCACCATAGCCATCTAAGTAATAAAAGTGTGAATGTTGAGCTAATCTCTCTAGCATTTGATCAATGAAGGGAAGAGGGAAGTGATCTTTCCTAGAGGCCACATTAAGTTTCGTATAGTCAATACACTTTCTCCACCCCGTAACTGTCCTAGTATGGATTAGTTCATTGTTCTCATTGGTTAATACGGTCATACCACCCTTCTTAGGAACAACATGTACGGGACTAACCCATTTACTATCCGAAATTGGGAAAATGATTCCCGCATCTAGTAATTTAAGGATCTCTTTCTTGACTACTTCTTTCATTATAGGGTTCAATCTTCTTTGAGGTTCAATTGAAGGTTTATGATTATCTTCCATCAAGATTTTATGCATGCACAAGGAAGGTTTAATGCTAGCTAAGTTATCAATGGTGTAACATATAGCTTTCTTATGCAATCTCAACTCATGCAACAATCTAACAAGATCATCATCATTCAAAGATGCATTCACAATCACGGGATAAGTAGAATTCCAACCAAAGAAAGCATACTCAAATGAGAAGGGAGGGTGATGTGAACGAACTCGATTCGAAAACGAGGATCCACCAGCACAAGTTCACAATCGGATTGGAATCGGTGAAATAGAACTCTCTCTTTTTTTTGGATTTTGAGTTTTTGGATATGAAGAGGAAATTCGCTTGGCCTCTCACTTTGGGAATCCCTCAACTCGAACGAACTACCCTCGGAATCTCACTTTGGGGTTCGAACCTTCGTTCCTCGGCCTCTCACCTTAGAACCACCTAAGCATCTCACATAGATGTTTGAAAACTAAGCATCTCACCTAGAATTCGGGTTTTTTTTAAAGCAAACAACAACATTGAAAGCGCAAAGGTTAACTTACTTCATTTAACTTGACTTCTCTTACAATGGGAGGATACAAAGCTCTATATAACCACAAAACTAAGCCTAGAAACTCCCTAATTAAGTGCTAGAAATATCAAAGATTTATCAAAAGGAAATGCAAGAAATTCAAGAGTTTTTCAAGAAAATTCAAACACATAAATGGCCATATTTGACCTTTATTGAAAGATGACTCTTGGATCTTATTCACTTCACTTGGACCACACATCAAGGAGGGTGAAATCATGTCCTGGACGTCCATATTGAAGGAGAAGGAGACAATTGAATGTATGTGTGTGAAGATCCCTTCAATGTTTGATTGAATGTTGACATGTTGACCTTCACATGATTCATACAAAAATTCATGCATAATATATGAATAATATGAGCATGGTATGCTCCATGAAGTATGTATGGGTGAGACGTACATATGTTTTGTATAACCATCGTTCATGCCTCCATGCATGATCTTGTCCAACAATCCATACAAGTACCGTACTTGCTGCAATGTAGGGTCATTTTCACCCTCTTTCTCTTGGAATCTCGACTTTGAGTAAACTAGAAAGTTGTAGATATTGAGAATACCTTTCAAAGTAGTACTCATGGGTATTTTACTTCCAAGTATTGCCTCAGTTATAGGCGATTTACTGAGAGTGTGCAAACCTGACAGCTTAGCCGGAGAGAGTGAAAATTTGCTTGCATTGGGCATGCTCGGAGCAAGCTTTTTTGGTTTGATTTCAATAGGTTTTGGCTCAGTTTTAGGCATGACCTCCAACACATAACTAATGATTTTGATAGGTTCCGGCTGACTTTTGACTTGGATGGTTGGTGACAAAACGATTGGTTCCGGCTTGATGACGATGATTTCTTCCCCCGTGGGGATCACATCATCCCCTTTCCCTTGAAAAGGATTCGTCCTCGAATCCATCATGCCATCGTTGTAAAAGTGATTGTGGGATGTATTACCATGGTAACTACTTCTCTTGACTTCGCCGCCATCATGTCGAGATGCTTGAATACAATCCGGGTTGCCATGGGCACGACTATTAACAATTCGTTCTCGACGGTGGTTGATTTCTGCAGTCCGGTTTGCATGGTTGGTACCTCTTTGGATTTGGTCATGTGGGTTTAAGGGAACGAGAGGAAACCTTCTCAATATCTCAGCTAGTTGGGCTTCAATCTTATCCAAACGTTGGTTGATTCGATCACCACCGTTTGCATTGTCGTTGATGATCGTCATCCCCGAAAGATTGAGGAACTCGCACCGTTGGGCTCTGATACCACTTGATGTGAACGAACTCGATTCGAAAACGAGGAGCCACCGGCACAAGTTCACAATCGGATTGGAATCGGTGAAATAGAACTCTTTTTTTTTTGATTTTGAGTTTTTGGATATGAAGAGCAAATTCGCTCGGCCTCTCACTTTGGGAATCCCTCAACTCGTACGAACTACCCTCGGAATCTCACTTTGGAGTTCGAACCATCGTTCCTCGGCCTCTCACCTTAGAACCACCTAAGCATCTCACATAGATGTTTGAAAACTAACATCTCACCTAGAATTCGGGTTTTGTTTTAAAGTAAACAACAACTTTGAAAGCACAAAGGCTAACTTACTTCATTTAACTTGACTTCTCTTATAATGGGAGGATACAAAGATTTATATAGCCACAAAACTCAAACTAGAAACTCCCTAATTAGGTGCTAGAAATATCAAAGATTTATCAAAAGGAAATGCAATAAATTCAAGAGTTTTTCTAGAAAATTCAAACACATAAATGACCACATTTGACCTTTATTCAAAGATGACTCTTGGATCTTATTCATTCATAACCAATCACATTCAATTCATTCATTCACTTCAATCCAAACAATTTCATTCCCATAGAAGTAGACCATTGAACTAACTTGGCCTCCATTCAATGTATGTGTGTGAAGATCCCTTCAATGTTTGATTGAATGTTCACTTGTTGACCTTCACATGATTAATACAAAAATTCATGCATAATATATTAATAATATGAGCATGGTATGCTGCATGAAATATGTATGGGTGGGACGTGCATATTTTGTATAACCATCTTTCATGCCACCATGCATGATCTTGTCCAACAATCCATACAAGTACCGTACTTGCAGCAATGTTAGGTCATTTTCACCCTCTTCCTCTTGGAATCTCGACTTTGAGTAAACTAGAAAGTTGTAGATATTGAGAATACCTTTCAAAGTAGTACTCATGGGTATTTTAATTCCAATTATTGCCTCAGTTATAGGCGATTTACTGAGAGTGCGCAAACCTGACACCTTAGCCGGAGAGGGTGAAAATTGGCTTGCATTGGGCATGCTCGGAGCAAGCTTTCTCGGTTTGATTTCAATAGGTTTTGGCTCAGTTTTAGGCATGACCTCCAACACATAACTATTGATTTTAATAGGTTCCGGCTGACTTTTTACTTGGACGGTTGTTGACAAAACAATTGGTTCCGGCTTGATGACGATGATTTCTTCCCCTATGGGGATCAGATATGAGGGGCTTAAGATCAAGTTTAGGAGGACCACGGGCAAAACCACAACCTCTGGCATAACCACGGGCGTGGAATCTGTGAAACTGGCAATTCTGGACATTACAGACAGTTCCACGGGTAAAATTACGGCCGTGGTTTTTGGTGCCAGGCCGTGGTTCCTACAGTGATTCAGCACATCTTCGTGCATTTCAAATTCAGCACTTATCTCCTTTTCGAATGCATCCAAAGCCTTGATTTCTTCATTGCAATCATCCTCAACTCCTTCCTCCATCAAACTCAAGCTAAAAACCCTCTCAGGTGGTCCTTGATCAAGACCGAGGTCACAACTTCCCTAGACTCCTCTTCCTCAACAATGTTGAAGACATCTTCACCAAGGGCTGGCCCCTTCATCATTCTGGACAGCTTGAACTTGATATTCTCTTCTCCTATGTTGAAGGAGAGGATTATATTTTTGCAATCCGCTAAGCATCCAGATGTGGCTAAGAACGGCCTTCCCAAAATGAATGGAACCGGGTAGTCCGCCGGGATGTCCAAAACAACGAAATTTATTAGTACATAGAACTTCCCAAGATGAACCTGTATGTCCTCTAGGATTCCTACGGGATGAGTGATTGAATGGTCCGCCATATAGAGGGTCATCTTGACCGGCTTTGGCTCTCCTAGCCCAACCTTATTGCAAAGTGCAAGCGGGATAATGCTTACACTTGCTCCAAGATCACATAGGGCTTCATATTGCACTTCTCCAACCCCAATTGGCAAACAAAAAGATCCCGGATCTCTTAGTTTAGGAGGCATCTCCTCCCTCATAGTTTGGATCAACTCGGAAGATCTCTTTGTCATTCTCACTTCTCCATATCCTCCAACTTCCTCTTGTTGGAGAGTATCTCCTTCAAAAACTTTCCATAGGCCGGTATACCTAGAATAGCATCCATGAACGGAATTTTAATATGCAATTTAGACATGAGTTCAAGGAATTTACCGAAATATTTGTCCAAACGAGCTCTTGCTCGTGATTGTGGGAATGGTAGCGGTGGCTTGTATGGAGGTGGTGCCACATATGTTGGCTCATCATCCTTGATCTTGCCTCCTTCTTCTTGCAATGGTTCTTCTTCCACCACTACTTGCTTTCCCTTGTCATTCCTCTTAGGTAAGGGATCTTTCATGATCAGCCCACTCCTTGTGGTAACGACCAACACTTGGCTTCTTGGATTATCCTCGGTCCTTCCGGGAAGCTTTCCCGGATCACTTTGTGCTTCACCCGCCTTTTGGAACACTTGCGCTTCTAGCACCTTTTGAGCTTTCGAAATGGAAGTCACCGTGCTCTCAAGTCCACTCAACCTTTCAAGCAATTGATCAAACATCATTTTGGTTCTATCCTTTAGAGGTTGAGCAAAACCGGGTGGAGGCTCTTGTGAAGCATTAGGTGGTGGGGCTGTGCTTGTGGAAGCGGGAGGGTTCAAGGCACCATCACGGTTAGAATAGGAGAACCCGGGATGGTTGTGATTAGGCCGGTAATTGTTGTATTGTCGCCTGTTATTGTTGAAGTTCCTAGGGCCTTGATAATTGTTGAAGTTTCCCCTTCCTATGTAGTTAATGTCCTCCACTTTGGAAGCCAAATTGGCTTGCACTTGCACTTGAGGACTTGCTTGATTCATCAAGGTTGTGGCACACAACTCCCTCAAAGACTTAAGCTCATTGTTGATTGCATTGAGTTTGTAGTTGCTCATGGTGACTTCACTCACTTCATATACTCCCGGTTTCCTCCCATCACTCTTCCTTTGGGAGTACTTCTCTATCACCAAGGCTTGCTTCTCTACAAACTCCCAAGCCGCATCCACATTCTTCTCCATGAATGTTCCTCCGGAAAGCGATTGGAGCTTGAATTGACTATCCTCATCAAGCCCCTTGAAATATATCTCCAATAGCTCTATCTTTGATATCCCATGGTGTGGACAATTTAGGAGGAGGTCTTTGAACCTCTCCTAAGATTTGAATAGGCTCTCTCTATCCTTCATCACGAATGCATTGACCTTCCCTCTTAGCTCGGTTGTCTTGGAATATGGGAAGAAATTTGTCAAGAACTCGGTTGTCATCTCCTCCCAATTACCCACACGTCCTTGTGGAATGGATTGGTACAAAGCTAAAGCCTTATCCTTAAGTGAGAAGGAAAAATCCCTAAGCTTATGGTTGTTGTTCTCCAATCTAGGTAGCCTTAGAGTCTCCACCAAGATCTCATAGTTCATCAAGTTTTGATGAGGAGACTCTCCTTCCATCCCTCCAAATTGATTGTACCGGATCATTTGTAGCACTTGAGGGCGGAGCTCATAGGCATGGGCTGCGGGATCTCCTAAGTTTACACCCGGACGGTGCACTCTTTGGGCTGGATCCATACGTTGCCCTAGCGTTTGTGGCTCCTCCATGATGATCGGCTCAAACCGAACATGGAACTCCGGCTGCGGTGGTGGTGGTGGAGGTTGTTGACGATTAAGCTCCCCTTGCACAAGAGCTTGCCTAATCTCTTCAATTTCCCTCCTAGTTGCTTCTTGCCTCTCATTGGAAAGTCTCATCTCATTCTCCAAGAGTTCATCCCTTAGCCTAATTTGCTCTAAGGCATCATCCAACTCAGCTTGAAGATCTCTTGCGGCCATCTCCTTCTTCTTCTTGATGCTCTTGGATCTAGTCTTAAGGGTTTTCTCCGGTTCGGGATTGAATGGAGCTAAATCCTTTCCACGAGATCTTCGCATGCACCTAAAGAGTGAGAGATGTCCTGAAAATTCAAAGACACAAACCAAACAAGATCAAAAGCAACAAGAAAGACCTACACTATAAACAATCACACACAATGATTCAATCTAGACCTAGTCCCCGGCAACGGCACCAAAAACTTGTTACGCTAGAAACGTATAGCACAAAAGTCATAAATTTATAACTCGATATAATCTCCTAACTCTTAGCGAACCCACAGTGTATGGGTCATTTTTGTAGCAAGGATAGTATTCCGAGGTCAAACACAAAGACTAAGGTGAAATCGAATCATATAGGTGATTATGGATAGTGCAAATCTACTCTAAGAAAAGAGAAAGGAATAAAGAAATGAAAATCAAAATGTTTTTGGGTTGGTTTTGTGGTGATCAAACAAAGACCACAAATGATGCAAGATTATAAAACAAACTAACAAATCAAGCTAATCAACACAAATAGCAACACAAACACAAGATATGTGATCAAAGAGAGAAAAGCGGATTCTAGGAGTTAAGACTTCCGGTTATGGCATTGGACTCAAGCTTCTAAGCAATCTTGGACTAGCTATAGTATGTTGGGAAAGGGTGTTTCTCAAATCAGATCAATCACCGGGTAGGTCTCATGGTCCACTAATCCCGCACCTAAGGTCCTATTACCGGGTAAGTCTCTAGGAGCCTAAGGTTGGGAATTCTACATAAACCGGATTGCTTTCTAGGGGTCTAACCTCTCCTTACTGAGTAAGTTTTGGGAATGCAAGTCCTAAACATCAATCCTCGCACACTCAGTCCAATTGCGGCTTATGAGGCTCACTACTACCTAAAGTTCATCATCTTTGGTACCTAAGATCAAGAATTACCGGGTAGGTCACTTCCCTCACTTAGTTTACTAGCATTAGGTTTTCCTAGGCTAGACTATGCTTAACAAACACTAGGATTTCAACAATCTAGCATCCTAACATTCAGATTTATCAATACAAGCACAACATAGAAAATTACGGGCTAATAATCCAAAACAACGGCCGTGGTTAGGCAAGAACAGGCCGTGATTCTCAAAAGTGGCTAGGTTCGAGCAAGCAAATCATCCAAGGGTACATTTAAGTCTATTCTAAATAGTCCAAGCCATAACCATCATTCCATTACCCTAGAATCACAACTATTTAGCCAACAACATGCATTTTAAGATTCAAACTCAGCAAGCAACCATTCATGGCTTCCATAGCAAGAAAATGAAATAAAAAAGAAAAGAAACAACCTAGCTGAATATAAGTTTATGAAAGACTTACAACCCTTCAAAAGAAGGTCCAAAACGTTCCTTACCATCCTTGCTAAAAGTCTTCAACAAAGGTCACTGAAGACTCACTCAAAAACTATGAAAACTCTAAGATGATGTTGTTCTTCTTCTTCCTCAAATGATAGTGTTTTGCTCCCTCTCCAAGAGTTGCCTTCAATGGAGTGATGTGTTGTGAGAGAGTATGGGAGAGCATCCCCTAGCAACAGCCTGCAGGACCACTTATATTCTCCACCAAGAGCAAGAGTCGGTTGTGGAGATCGTGGGACAGTTGTCACAGCTGTCCAGAGAGAACCACAGCCAAAATTACGGGCGTGGAATCTGGGTTTGGGCCGTGGTTTTGCATAGACAGCTGTCTTTTTTTATCATTAAGCCATGAGTTGGTGCAAGGCATGCACCAAAAAGGTCCTATGTGTTCTCCTTTGCTCCTAGCTTGCTTCTCAATGAGTCCGGAAGTGTGTCATTACGAGGAATGATCTTCAAATGTATCGATTAAGCTCCAAAAGTTCCCCAAAATACATACAAAACCGACAAGAGTTCGTGTAGACGTCTATATCGACAAAATGCATGAATTAAGCGTAAACGTCATGAACTAATGCCAAACCATGCATGAATAACGGAAAAAACTATCTAAATGAATGCCTAAACTAATGTCATAAATCGTGTTATTAATAGTGAAGGCCAAAACTAGGGTCTTACATCAGATCCCCCTAAAAAAGAATTTTTGTCCCGAAACTTGCAACAGCGTGAAAGATCACATAACAATAACATAGAAACACTAAACTCAACTCATATATTCCCACTCGGGGCACATAACTCAAAACGTCACAAAAGCGTACGTAAAACTCAAAAAAAGGAAACCGATTGGGAAAGCTATGCTAAAGGTACATCCAGCTCAGCATAAAACTCCGGATAATTCCTTTGGATATTATCCTCTATCTCCCAAGTTGCTTCATCATCTCCTTGCATCGACCAATGCAACTTCATAATCGGTATGTGCTTAGATCGCAAGTGTCTTGTACTATGCTCTAAGATAGCTACTAGGTATACTACGAACGTATGGTTTGGCTCGACCACTAGATCCTCGTGGATGTGTCTCGGGTCTGGTACATACTCTCGTAACTGAGACACATGGCAGATAGGGTGAACACCCTCTAGTCTTGGTGGCAAAGCAAGTTTGTATATTGCCTCTCCAACTCACTCAAGCATCTAGAAAGGTCCAACGTATCTGGTCTGGTACATACTCGTGTAACTGAGACGCATGGCAGATGGAGTGAACACCCTCTAGTCTCGATGGCAAAGCAAGTTTGTATGCTGACTCTCCAACTCGCTCAAGAATCTCGAAAGGTCCAACATATCTAGGACTCAACTTCTCCTTAAGGCCGAAACGTCGAACATCTCCTGTCACGGATACTCTCAACCAAACCTGAGCTCCAACTCTAAACTCTAGAGGTATGCGTCTCTTATCTACATAAGACCTCTGACGACTTTGCTCTGCTAACATCCGCTCTCGGATCACCGCTACTCGAGCCATATCGTCCTGTATCTGCTCAGGTGCTACTCCACTAGCACTACTCGGCTAGTCCCAACACAACGGTGTACGGCATCTCTTACCGTATAAAGCCTCATAAGGAGCCATCTTGATCGATGTGTGCCAACTGTTGTTATATAAAAACTCCACTAAGGGAAGGTGATCTGGCCACACCTGTCCTCAGTATAACATGAAGGCTCGCAACATCTCCTACAGAGTCTGGACGGTCCGCTCGGACTGACCATCAGTCTGAGGATGATAGGCAGTCGTGAAATGCAAACTCGTACCTAAAGCGGCACTTGCTACCAGAACCTCGAAGTGAACCATTTGTCTTTGTTAGAGACTATAGTCCTAGGTACTCCGTGAAGTCTCATTATGTGTCTAGAGAACTCATGTGCTAATCGATTTACAAGGCACGTCTCCTTGATAGGAATGAAACGTGCGGTCTTCTTCAGTGGATCTACTATAACCTAGATGGCATCAACACCTCGGCTCGGTCTCATGCCGTAAACAAAGTCCATCGAGATGTCCTCCCACTTACACTGAGGGATGGGAAGTGGATGTAGCTCTCCTCCAGGTCGATGGTCCTCGATCTTGACCTGTTGACAAATCGCACACTGAGCTACATATCTCGTCACATTTTTCTTCAGACCTCCTCACTAGAAAGAGCGTCTGATATCCTGATACATCTTACTCGCATCGGGGTGCACTGAGTAAGGTGAAGAGTAAGCCTCCTGTAGGATCCGCTGTCTCAACTCTCGATCTAAAGGCAGACACACACGCTCCTGACATCGCAAGATGCCATCAGCACCGACTGTAAACTTTGGAGCCTCTCCTCGAGACATCCGGTCTCGGATCTGTATCAAAGCTAGGCAACTCTCCTGTTTCTATCGAATCTCTACCAATAGATCAGTTAATATCTCCAAGGTGGACAACTGGTTGTCAGAATCCGGAAAGTGGATATCCATTTCTAGCCATGCAATGTCTCGTTGTAATTGTGGCTGAGTTGTCAAACTAGCGATCGCCATCTCCCGGGGAGTCTTCCTATTGAGGGCATCAGCTACCACATTTGCCTTCCCCGTGTGGTATAAGATCTCAAGGTCGAAGTCCTTGATCAACTCCAACCATCTCCTTTTGTAAGAGCCTAGTTGCTGAGTTGCTAAGAGGGTGAGGTGAGGACCTAGATTTGGCCGGACGCCCCTGCGGCTTGCTTGGGCCGCCCCTGCGGCTCACAGAGTTTGCCCCTGTGGCTCTGTGTGCTGCATCCATCTTCTTTGACCCTTTGACCCGTGCTTTACTCTTTTTACCCTTTATAACCTTCATATCCTTCATTCTGATGAGGGTTATCTCTTTTCAGCTTCATCTCTCTCTCTTGCGTACATTTCTTCCCCTCTCTTCTCCTTTGGATCATCTTTGATCTTCCTTGAGTTTTGGTTGAGTTTGTGAGAGTTGTTCTTGGCATTAATGATGTTTATGGTTGCTGAGCCTTGTGAGCCAGCTTGAGGACGTTTTGATGTTGTGTTGACCTTCTGGACCTTCACCTTGGTAAGCTTTCATGGCTTTGATAGCATGAATTATAGTCTATATTTTGAGGTTTGTTTGGACGTTTTATCTTCAATAATCTGCATGTTAGCATGTATAATATGTGATTATATTACCATTTCATCTACCTTTGCGGGAATCGAGGTCTACACCTAGTTTTGCTGTAATTGCAGGTAAAATGGTATGTTTTGCATCAAAAAGGAGCAAAAGGAGTCATGAGTCATTTGGAGCTACAATGAGGAGCATAAGGAACCATTCAGGAAGCATAGCCATGGATTAAAGATTTACTTTGGACCAGTTTTAAGAGATTTCACATTCAGTTATGACTCACCTCGGTTGACCAGAGATTCATCTCGACCGAGGTGATCCAGAGACGCCGACTCGACCGAGGCGAACACCTAGGACGCGGCGAGAATATTTTATTCTTGGCTGAGATCTTTTATCTTTGGAAGGTGATCTTATATTTTTGGGCTTGGCTCCTGGAAGGAAGAAGATCTTATATTTTACCTATTTTTATGGGAAAAGATCTTTCTAAGATATTTTATCTTTGGAGGGTTATTTTCCTATAAAAAGGTTTGGATTTCCACAAATCCAAAGAGCCCGCATAGCACGTTATACACCATTGAAGGCTGCGAGATCCAGCATACATCGTCGCAGCCGTACTCCAGTTGGGAGTTTTGAAGAACCTTTTTGAAGGTTGAAGGAAGATTGAAGATCATAGCTTTTATAGCTTTTGAAGGGTTTTGTAAGATTGTCTTCAATTCCCCTTCCTTGTTGTCTTATCTTGTTGGATTTATATCCAAGGAACGCTTTTGTTGTGATATTTGATTCAGTTATTGAAGTCTTTTTCATTAAATTCTTCTTGTTCAAATATTCACCTTCTTCCCATATATTTAATACTTTCATAATGATGATGAGTGGCTAATTTCCTTGTGTGATTCTAGGGTGATTGGCTGAAGGTTGTGGGAAAAACAATTATAGAATAATCTTAGATTCCAGTAGGATCCTGAAAGTTCGAGTCTTTAACCTTAACCCTAAGCATCTCGCTCAGTCGGTGAACATCTCGGCCGGGGTGGAATCTGGCTGACCGAGGTGACTTATCTGATCCTAAACTGATAGTTAAGTGTTAGAGTTTGCCAAATCCTATTCTTATTACACCTTTCCTGGTTCAAAGCAAGCTTAGGATGAGACTTACCCGGTAATTCCTTAGTTTGTGTACCAACGATCATAAGTGTAGGTAATAAAGGTTTATCCTTTATTGGGGTTTGAGTGTGCTTCCATCCCATCTTTGTGAGTTAGCCTGAGACTTACCCGGTAAAGGTTGATTCTATTCCCTTAGATGGTGTGTTAGTTTGAGGTAATAGTTCTTTATCTTAATTCCTTGAGACTTACCCGGTAATAGGAATTACGGTTTTGGATTAGTGAGTAGTGAGACTTACCCGGTGATCTACTCCACTTTAGTAAAACCTTCCCCTTGCAAAAATCTCAGCTTTGTCCGCTTATCTTTAGATCTTGAGTTGGAACCACAACTAGATGCTTTAATCCCTAGAATTGCATGTTTGCTTATTGACTTCTTATTCATCTTTGATTGTGTTGATTGCTCTTTGTGGTTAGTATTCACGAAGCTTACCGTTATTGACTTTGTTTCACCGAGTCCCTGTGATCGACCCCTGGAATTTCTTGCTTTTTACTACGATTGACCCGTACACTGCGGGTTCGCATCCTTGTTTTAAGCTTAAGACTAGGGTTATAAATTTAATGCTTGCACACACCGTTTGGAGCGAACAAGTTTTTGGCGCCGTTGCCGGGGACTTGGTCTAGACCGAGCCGGTACGGTTTGCTCTTGGGGCGCTTGCCCCCGTGTCATCTAACCACTCTACTTGAGTGACTTTTGCAGGTTCTTTCTTAGGTATATGCGAAGAACCCGCACTGGGAAGGAAATTGTTCCTTACGATCCCGAACCAGAAAAGACATACAAGCAACGCTTAAGAGAAGCGAAGATGGCCCAACAAGACGACCGTGATCTTGCGGCCGAATTGAAAGAGGCGCTAGAGCTGCTACGCCTCAGCAAGGAAGAACTAAGGCAAGAGAAAGAAGAGAATCGCACCAAGACTGCAGCAATCGAAGCGGAGATAGCAGTCATACGAAATCAGATTCTACTTCGACCGAGGGAAGATCCCCCTGTTGATCCTCGACCGATGCAGGACCCAGTAGTTGATCCTCGACCGATGCAGGATCCAGTAGCTGACCCTCGACCGAGGCAGGTTCCAGTACCTGACGCCCCGGCCGATGTACTTCCACCTCGGAGACCAGTCCGAGATGTTCTTCTTACAGGAATCCCGCAAACCCTAGGTCAAAGGATGGACCCTAATCAACAACTGAGGCGTCCAGGAGTCAACCTAGGAGATCCAGCAGACAATGACTACGAACTTTGACCGCAAGTTCTATCCATGATTCGCCAATGCCAATTCGGAGGGCTAGAGAAGGAATCACCGCATCAACATCTTCAAAACTACGAGATCTTGATGGAAACCTTGCGACCTTCCAGAATTGAAAATAACAACTACAAGCTAAGACCTTTTTACTTTTCCTTAAAAGATAGAGCTCTTACTTGGTATCAATCTCTTCCTCAAGGTAAAATTAGCACATGGGAGGAGATGACTACGGAATTCTTGACCAAATTCTTTCCCCCCTCAAAGACCGCTGAAATGAGAGGGAAGATCAATGCTTTCATTATGAAGGACAAGGAGAGCTTGTCCAAGTCATGGGAGCGGTTCAAGGACATCCTTTTGGATTGCCCACATCATGGGATTCCAAAGATCGAGTTGTTGGAGATCTACTTCAAAGGACTGGACGGAAGCACCCAGTTCAATCTCCAACTACTCTCCGCCGGTACCTTCATGGACATGGCGATTGATGAGGCTTGGGACTTCATTGAGAAGCAAGCCTTGCACATGGAGAAATACACCCACAAAGGAGCTGAAGGTGGAGTTAAAAGAGTCAACTTTCAAGAGACTCAATCCCACAACAATCAACTCACGTCTTTGAAGAATGACGTGAAGCAATTGAAGGAACTCTTGGTTGCTCAAACCAAGAAGGAAGAGCAAGGACAAAGGAACAACAACAATGGATACCGTAACAACAACAACGGTTCCCAGAACAATAACAACAACTACAACAACAACAATAGAGGATCCAATAGCAACAATTGGAGGACGAACAATCAAAACAACCAGAATCCTGGTAACAATTATTCTAATTCCAACTCTAATAATTCCTCTAACCCTTTCCTCTCTTCTCCTTCTTCTTCTTCTACTCCATTAAAGAGCCAAGGGCAAGGATCAAGTTCGTCTCAGCCGGAAAAGAAAGACGCAGTTCTGGAGGCTATCTTGATCAAGCTTAGCGCTATGGAGAATTCTATGACTTCATTTTCGAGGGCCCAAAAGTCCTTCGAACAACAACTTGCTAGTAGGGCGAATGAAGCGCCAAGAGATCTAGGGAAGCTTCCAGCAAAGACGGAAAGCAACCCTAAGGGCCAATGCATGGCCATAACGACGAGGAGTGGACTTAAAACTGCAGATCCAGTACCTCGTTCGACGCAGACCACCTCGGTCCAAATCCAGTCGAAGAACACCTCGACCGAGATGCCAACCGAGGCGGAGCAACAGAAAGCGGAGGGGAAAACTGAAGTTTATGTTCCACCTCCTGCATACAAACCACCACTTCCATTCCCTCAGTCCAGAGCCAGAGCACATCTAGACAAGCACTTTGGTAAGTTCCTTGACTTGATGAACAAGCTGCATATTAACATTCCTTTTCTTGATGCTATTCTAGGAATGCCCGCCTATGGGAAATTCTTAAAGGAGATCCTATCAAGGAAAAGGAAATTGGAGGACTTTGGTGAAGTTAGGATGACATCTAAATCCTCGGAGCTTATTAAGATCATGAAGGAGAAGATGCCACCTAAGTTGAGAGATCCCGGCTCATTTAGCATTCCCATTCAAGTTGGAGATGTCACTTGTGAAGCCCTTTGTGATCTAGGTGCCAGCATGAGCATCATTCCGCTGGAGCTATGTACGAAGATTGGACTTGGAGAGCCCAAGCCGGTCAAGATTCGACTTTATATGGCGGATCGCTCCATCACCCATCCCGTGGGCATCTTGGAGGACGTTCCGGTCAAGTTAGGTAACTTCTATCTACCTATAGATTTTGTCGTGCTTGACATTCCCGCAGATTATCCTGTTCCTATTATTCTCGGGAGGCCATTTCTAGCAACTTCGGGTTGCAATGTGGATTGCAAGAACGCCAAGTTGAAATTCAACATTGGTGGCGATGAGGTGGAGTTCGCACTACTTGCAGCCATGAAAGGGGAGCAGCTAACTGATGATATCTTCAACATCTACGATGAAGAAGAATCAAGAGAATTGGTGAGCTCTATCCTTATTAACGATCCACTCGAAAGAGTTCTAAGTTTTAGTTTAATAGAGGAAGGTATAGATGCTTCTTGTGATGCAGATATACGAAGCTTGAAGGCACTGGAAGAAGATCCAGGAGCTAAAACTGAGAAGCTAATCCAGGAAACGAAGATCTCCAGTTTCGGTTCCAGTTGCAGTACCTCGACCGAGGCACTTCCTGGACTGAGCGAGGCGACTGAAGAACATCTCGGTCAACGCCTCTGCGCCTCGACCGAGGTCGATAGCGAGATGATGTCAACTGAGACTTCCGAGAGTCCGGTTTCTGAATCCACTCGACCGGAAGGAGGAAGCAAGGATCCTCCCCAGAAGACACCCCTAGTTGTGGAGCTTAAACAACTCCCTAGTCACTTGAGGTATGTCTTTCTTGGGCCGGATTCCACTTATCCCGTTATTGTTAGTGGTTCCCTTTTCGAATCTGAATTGTCTAAGTTAATGCATGTCCTGAGAAAGCATCGAAAAGCTATAGGTTACACCACGGACGATCTTATTGGCATTAAGCCTTCTTTCTGCATGCATAGAATTCTAATGGAAGATAATCATAAGACTTCACGGGAACCTCAAAGACGGTTAAATCCGATCATGAAGGAGGTTGTGAAGAAGGAAGTTCTTAAGTTGTTGGATGCAGGTATTATTTATCCTATCTCGGACAGCAAGTGGGTTAGCCCGGTGCATGTCGTTCTGAAGAAAGGAGGGATGACCGTTGTAACGAATAAGAACAACGAGTTGATCCCAACTAGGACCGTTACGGGCTGGAGGGTTTGCATCGATTACAGGAAGCTGAACACGGCCACACGGAAGGACCACTTTCCACTTCCCTTCATCGATCAGATGCTCGAGCGGTTGGCCCAGCATTCACACTTTTGTTACTTGGACGGCTATAGTGGATTCTTCCAGATTCCTATCCATCCGGATGATCAGGAGAAGACCACTTTCACTTGTCCATGGGGGACATTTGCCTATCGGAGGATGCCATTTGGATTGTGCAATGCACCCGCTACCTTCCAGCGATGCATGATGGCCATCTTTTCCGAATACATAGAGGAGATCATGGAGGTATTCATGGACGATTTTTCTGTATATGGCTCCTCTTTTGATGATTGCCTATCTAACCTCTCTCTAGTGCTTAAAAGATGTGAAGACACTAAGCTTGTTCTGAATTGGGAAAAGTGTCGTTTTATGGTTAATGAAGGCATTGTGCTAGGACACCTCGTTTCTAATCGAGGTATTGAGGTCGATCGAGCTAAGATCGAGACTATTGAGAAGCTCCCTCCTCCTTGTTCTGTTAAAGGTGTGAGGAGTTTTCTCGGGCATGCAGGTTTCTACAGGAGATTCATCAAGGACTTCTCTAAGATTTCTAAACCTCTAACTAACCTCTTGAATAAAGATGTTGTTTTTGAGTTTTCGCAGGAGTGTCTTGATGCTTTTTACAGGATTAAGGAGGCGTTGATCTCCGCTCCCATTATCCAACCTCCTGACTGGACCTTGCCCTTTGAGGTCATGTGTGACGCTAGTGATGTAGCCGTAGGAGCGGTGCTTGGACAGAAGAAGGATGGACGGACCACCGCCATTTATTATGCTAGCAAGACGCTAGATGAAGCACAACGCAACGACGCTACCACCGAGAAGGAGTTATTGGCGGTTGTATACGCTTTCGAGAAGTTTCGTTCCTACTTAGTTGGGGCGAAGGTCATTGTCTACACCGACCATGCAGCCATTCGTTACTTGTTGGCTAAGAAAGATGCCAAGCCACGCCTTATTCGATGGATTCTCTTGCTTCAAGAGTTTGACCTAGAGATCCGCGATAAGAAGGGATCCGAGAACTCCGTTGCGGATCACCTCAGCCGGCTACCGGAATCTTCCCGCGAGACGGATGACCCACCCATAGACGATTCATTCCCCGATGAGCACTTACACTTGTTGGAACGTTTGATGAATTTACTTACTTCACCCCACGATGGAGGTGAAGTATGGGGTGAGGGCACCTCCCATCACATTTGAGGCGCTTTAGGGTCCAGCTAGCGACCTTAAACCAAGCGCTTATTGGGAGGCAACCCAAGGTATTGCTTTCTTTTCCCGTTTTCTAGTCTAGCTTAGATAGTTTGCTTTTGCTTTGTTTTGTTTGTTTTTGGCGTCCTAGACAGATAACAGGAGACATCTAAGGAAGGAGCATAACTGGAAGTTCAGAAGTTCGAGAATTCAAGAAGACGAAGTTTGAATGAGCACCTCGGTCCAGTCGAGGCCATCTCGACCGAGTTGATTCTTGAGCAACCGAGGCGACTAGGGTTTCTGCAGAACCACCTCGGTCCGTACCACCTCGGTCCAGTCGAGACCATCTCGACCGAGGTGACAGCAGATCCAGGAACAGTATAAAAGGGGGGAAATTTACTTTTTACCTTTTTACTCTCTTCGACTCGACCGCGGCGCTCCTCACCTCGCTTCCTCTGTTTTTGCTCGTTTTCGAAGATTTCCGCTTCCAAACTGCGATTGAAGAGTAGAGGATCTTATTGCAACTACATAATTGCAAAGAAATCGAACGAATCGACCGAAAAGAGACAGCTTGGGCTCCGCTGATGGAGGATCATAGGGAGGCAGCAGCTGCCCCGGCTGAGGAGGAGGAGGATGACGATGATGAGGAGACAGTAGACGAGAGAGATGGTGGACTCCCGATGGATACAGGGACGGATACTGCAGGTACGAGCGCGCCACCGATCATAGATCTTGATGATGACGATGAGACTGAGCCTGCACCAGCTGAGACTTCTCCGGTCAGACCCGCTAGACGCAGGAGGCGCGGAGTGAGAGATCGAGCTGCCCACAGACGGATCGATGACCTGACAGATCAGGTTATTGACTCGTATGTTGCATTATCACTGGATATTCGCGAGATGCAGGAGCGGCAGCACTATTAGCACATCATGGCCCAGCTTCAGTTCGAGCGTGTCATGGGTTACCCGTTCGACCCGACGCAGTATCCGTATGTGCCACCACCACCACCACTGGATCGAGACTATTGAGGAACTGCAGGATTTTCTTTATTATACTTTTATGCAGTTCAGCTATTTATCCGGTGAGTACTCTTGTCTCTAGACTTATATTGACCCACTGGGACAGTGTGTCCCAAGTATGGGGTATTTGTATTTACGTGATGACTTTTGATGTACTTATTTGACTATTTTGATGTATGACATTTCATCGGATATTTTATTTATGCTTCACTTCTGCATTTATATGTTTATCTGATATTACATGCATACTTACAGGTTATTTGATTGAGAAAAACGTCGAAACTGAAAAAAATGGTTTTTTTTAAAAAAAAAAATTTTTTGACCTCGACCGAGTCAGTCTTGGCCAAACGAGGCGTTTCACCTCGGTTGACAAAGAACACCTCGACCGAGGTGGGTTAACTGAGAGTTTTCGAAAATTATTTTTGTGTTACTTATATGGATATGACCTCAGTGAAGATCTTGCTTACTGACTGGTTTTAAATTCTTTATGTGTTTGAGAGATTTTATA
This sequence comes from Fagopyrum homotropicum, assembly GCA_033239125.1. Classification (NCBI taxonomy): domain Eukaryota; kingdom Viridiplantae; phylum Streptophyta; class Magnoliopsida; order Caryophyllales; family Polygonaceae; genus Fagopyrum; species Fagopyrum homotropicum. The sequence goes on from BSWB01000004.1 coordinate 76,415,632, forward strand.
ATATGTTTAAGTTGCTAAATGCTTTGTTTGAAATTATTGGCATGTTTAATACTTTGTTTTTATCCAAATTATGTTGAATTTGAAGGTTGACACCACAAGATAAGTTCTCTCACTTTCTTCCTGGAAAGACCAAGGCAATTCATTCTTCTCTCTTCTTCTTCTTGATCATGCTTAACCCCTCATATACATTTTGCCTCCTTTACCTATCCGGGAATTTGGAAGCAAGCGAAGTGGTGAAAGCAAGTGAAGTTAAAGTTGAGAAGTTGGCTGGAAGTGAAAGTGCTAGAAAGTAATTTTAGGTTTGGGGAAGTCAATCATGAAGATGAGTAACTCGGCACCATTCACATAGCTGGGTGTTTGTGTCTTGCCAAAGTCGGATTGAGCGATATTCCTAACGGGTCATGGTATGTGCATCAAGGGTTTGATGCATCTCAAGAAATTGATGACTGTTGATTTCCTAGGCTTCGGTTATTGTGCACCTCTGTCCATGCATCCCAAAAAGTAAAGTAAAAAGAAAAAAAGTGTGAAATAAGCAAAGCTTATTGGTGGAAGATGTTGCAAGTCAAAGTGAAAGTGAAGTTCATCCTTTTCCCGGATTCTAGCACCACATTACCTTACATACATCCCCACCTTACACGTTTCTTGACCTTTTCTTTTGGGAAGCCCTTGAGACCTTGAGCTTATTGATTGACTTAGTGGTTTAAACTGGATTATACATGATTAATTTTGATAATTATGATTTATTATGCATTCTATGGTTTTATGCAAAGATGAACAACTTTCCTATATTTATAAAATGTTTTGAGCATATTGAGTTTTTAATTCCATGAAGTATTCTCTTAGAGTGATCTATGATTGTAACACACCATAAAAATGTTTTTGAAAGACTTTTCATTGATTTTCTTGACTTATAATCCATTCTATCTTGTCTTCTATATGCGGAACTTGCTTGGGGACAAGCAAGGGCTAAGTATGGGGTATTTTGATAGCATGAATTATAGTCTATATTTTGAGGTTTGTTTGGACGTTTTATCTTCAATAATCTGCATGTTAGCATGTATAATATGTGATTATATTACCATTTCATCTACCTTTGCGGGAATCGAGGTCTACACCTAGTTTTGCTGTAATTGCAGGTAAAATGGTATGTTTTGCATCAAAAAGGAGCAAAAGGAGTCATGAGTCATTTGGAGCTACAATGAGGAGCATAAGGAACCATCCAGGAAGCATAGCCATGGATTAAAGATTTACTTTGGACCAGTTTTAAGAGATTTCACATTCAGTTATGACTCACCTCGGTTGACCAGAGATTCATCTCGACCGAGGTGATCCAGAGACGCCGACTCGACCGAGGCGAACACCTAGGACGCGGCGAGAATATTTTATTCTTGGCTGAGATCTTTTATCTTTGGAATGTGATCTTATATTTTTGGGCTTGGCTCCTGGAAGGAAGAAGATCTTATATTTTACCTATTTTTATGGGAAAAGATCTTTCTAAGATATTTTATTTTTGGAGGGTTATTTTCCTATAAAAAGGGTTGGATTTCCACAAATCCAGAGAGCCCGCATAGCACGTTATACACCATTGAAGGATGCGAGATCCAGCATACATCGTCGCAGCCGTACTCCAGTTGGGAGTTTTGAAGAACCTTTTTGAAGGTTGAAGGAAGATTGAAGATCATAGCTTTTATAGCTTTTGAAGGGTTTTGTAAGATTGTCTTCAATTCCCCTTCCTTGTTGTCTTATCTTGTTGGATTTATATCCAAGGAACGCTTTTGTTGTGATATTTGATTCAGTTATTGAAGTCTTTTTCATTAAATTCTTCTTGTTCAAATATTCACCTTCTTCCCATATATTTAATACTTTCATAATGATGATGAGTGGCTAATTTCCTTGTGTGATTCTAGGGTGATTGGCTGAAGGTTGTGGGAAAAACAATGATAGAATAATCTTAGATTCCAGTAGGATCCTGAAAGTTCGAGTCTTTAACCTTAACCCTAAGCATCTCGCTCAGTCGGTGAACATCTCGGCCGGGGTGGAATCTGGCTGACCGAGGTGACTTATCTGATCCTAAACTGATAGTTAAGTGTTAGAGTTTGCCAAATCCTATTCTTATTACACCTTTCCTGGTTCAAAGCAAGCTTAGGATGAGACTTACCCGGTAATTCCTTAGTTTGTGTACCAACGATCATAAGTGTAGGTAATAAAGGTTTATCCTTTATTGGGGTTTGAGTGTGCTTCCATCCCATCATTGTGAGTTAGCCTGAGACTTACCCGGTAAAGGTTGATTCTATTCCCTTAGTTGGTGTGTTAGTTTGAGGTAATAGTTCTTTATCTTAATTCCTTGAGACTTACCCGGTAATAGGAATTACGGTTTTGGATTAGTGAGTAGTGAGACTTACCCGGTGATCTACTCCACTTTAGTAACACCTTCCCCTTGCAAAAATCTCAACTTTGTCCGCTTATCTTTAGATCTTGAGTTGGAACCACAACTAGATGCTTTAATCCCTAGAATTGCATGTTTGCTTATTGACTTCTTATTCATCTTTGATTGTGTTGATTGCTCTTTGTGGTTAGTATTCACGAAGCTTACCGTTATTGACTTTGTTTCACCGAGTCCCTGTGATCGACCCCTGGAATTTCTTGCTTTTTACTACGATTGACCCGTACACTGCGGGTTCGCATCCTTGTTTTAAGCTTAAGTCTAGGGTTATAAATTTAAAGCTTGCACACACCGTTTGGAGTGAACATGCTTCCATCCCTTCTTTCTTCATTCTTTCATCTTCTTATCTCTTTTCCTATCTTTCCTTAGTTTAGCTTAGGTTCCTTAGGCTTGGATCATGGTTCAGCCATGTTTGGGTTGTGTTGATGTATATATATGTATGTTTTGTATGTATGTTGATGTTTCAGTGAAGAAGGAGTAAAGAATCGAACGAAGAAGTGAAGAAAGGGCAGAAGTGGTGCCTCTGCTCTCCAGCCGCCCCTGCACCACCTTGCAGCCGCCCCAGCGCCGGCCAGGCCCCGCCCCTGCGCCACCTGTGATCCTCCCCTTCTCCCACCTACATCAGGAAGGTCCTGCACTTGGTTCTGTAGGTGTGTGTTGCTTCTAGGCTTTGCTTAGGATGCCTATGTTCCCTCCTTTCCTAGTATGAGTGTTTAGGATCATGCTAGAGGTGTGAGGATGTTTAGTTGAGGGTATGATCGGTTTATGCCTTGTATGGCTTAAAGGACTTAGGTTGATGTTAGTTGAGGTTTTTAGGTTTAGTATGATCCCTATGGATCCCTTTGGGTCTAGGTGTGATCCCTTTGATGAATAGAGGTTGATATCTTTCTATGCCTTGTTATTAGGCAGTGTCCCTCTCTGAGGATTGGAGGTTGCTTCTGGTTGATCTTTGTACGAGGTTGAGGTAAGTCCGTAGGACTTACTTAGCTACCATCCTTATTTTCGGTGTTTGCATGAGTGGTGTATGCTTTATATGTTTGTTATGATAGCATGAGTTGTCATTTATACCGACCTATGTTTTATTGACTACCCCACTGCGTGGCTGTAATAACCTTTCCCTTTCATCTCGTAGTGGACTCTGGGAGGTTCTCTGATGTTAGGCCAGTCTGGTTTACAGGAAGGGCGCAATCCACTCCCATAGGGTACACGGATTGTGTGACCGATACTCGTACAACCGGATATAGAACTCAGAGGCGGGGATGTATCGGTCCTCGTGTCACATACTTTCACTTATATATATATACGACTTGAGTGAATGACTATTATATAAAGATGATAAACTGGGTAAAAGTGTCATAGCATGATGATGTGTTTATCTTTCCATGACTGTGTTTGTGCTTATGCATTACTCTATATATGTATGGTTAGCTAATGGTTTATTACCATGTTGTAGATGCCCCACAGGATAGGCGTGTTGTTGAGTGATCTAGCATAGTGGCAGGCCGAGGACCTCTCGTACATAGGATGTTGTGGGCTTTTGGGTTTGTTTACCTTTCCCTCCTGCGTGAGGATGATCTTTTATTGTCTCCTGTGTGAGGGCATTGTGGTTTATACTCGGATATGACGTTTTACCTTTTGGTTGTACAATTTATACAATTTTATGCATTTGTTTTATAGTGTCATGTTGTAAGGTCCAGTGAACTTGTTGTCAGGCTAGGGTAAGGATCCATTGTGAGATCCTAGCCCAATGTGGCACTCTGAGTCCCGCAGATTCGGGGTGTTACAGAGTTGATATCAGAGCCTTAGGTTGACAATAATGGCACTTGCTACTTGTAAAAAGGTTTGATAGGTAAAATAAACAGAACCCGAATGGGGTATGACGTTTTCAAAAGGTTTTTAGTTTTAAATATGGTTTGGGTTAGAGCGTACGAGAAGTCGCCACTTCTGCTATGGATCTCTACAGTATAGATATGTATATGTGCATTATGGATCATGTGTGTGTATGTGTTAAATATATATATATATATATATATATATATATATATATATATATATATATGGCCTATATAGAGCCTTATAAGTTAGTTGTGCATACCCCGCAGATGGCTTGGACTAGAGCTACTGTCGATGTAGGCAGAGGTAGAGGTAGACCACCCCGTCCTCCGGGTGTGGTGGGTGAGGGACCAGTTCCCGCTGATGATCCACTAGTGGTGGAAGAGATACATGAGAAGGTTTCAGAGAGTGTCGTCCCAGAGACGAGGAGTGGTTGATCCAGGAGACATCACTCACATCGAGTCCAATCTGATGACACGGATCATGTCTCCATGGGGGACCAGAGTTTAGAGAGTACCTCAGACGTTTTGAGGAGGCTATCAGAGCTGGCAGACACGCCCCAGATCTACCAAGGCATGAAGGATCTCCTGAGATGTCTGAGGGAGCCACACAGGTGCAAGCTATGCCGGCACGTGCTGCTGGGACTATTCGAGCTGTAGAGGAGACTAGAGGGCCTCAACCAGATGCCTAGTTGAAGGCATTTCATCAACAGGGAGTACCACGCTTTTCACGAGAAATCGGTTTACAAACTGAGGTATGGATAGGACATGTAGACTCAGCTTTAGAGTGTATCAGATGTCCTGAGGACACACGGATAGAGCTAGTCCAGTCTCTATTCCGTGACCTTGCACATCAGTGGTGGATGACTGTATGAGTCAGAGCCACCAGTTATGACCACATGAGGAGCATGATTTGAGTACAGTTCTGTTGTGCCTCATTGAGGACGGAGAAGCTGCGGGATTTGTGGAGGCTAGTTTTCCGGATGTACCTATTGTAGATGCCATCCGCCGCTTCCAAACTGAACTAGCTTTGCTGGGTTCACCTGCACCATTTGAGGACCAACATGTGTATCTGTTCTCTCGTCGTCTGAGGGAGAGCACGTGTTCATACATGGCGGGATGCCATTGCGAGTCCCTAGCTAATTACCAGGACCGGGCTTCTACTTACGAGAGGGAGCGAGCCAGTCAGAGGAGAGCTTCTCAGATGGGACGGTATGAGAAGAGGAAACGTACTGGGCACATCAATGGATTTGGAGCAGCATCTGGGTCTAGACGAGACCAAAGATGTCAAAGTTACCCCTCGTCTGCACTGACTGCAGACAAGGGACGACAGTGTTACAACTGTGGTGATCCTGGCCATCTGAAGCCGGATTGTCCCCGACCAGTTGTGAATTGTTACACTTGTGGTAGACCAGGACATCGTGCTACCTGTAATACCCGGAAAATTTATTATTCCGTTTAAAACCCGATCAGACCGGATTCCGACCCGCCAACCTTGATTCTTTTTAAATTAAATATAACAATATTAAATTTTATCATTTTATGTGACCTTGATTCACATAAAATGATATTTATGTAACCCATATAATAATTCCGTATATTTTAAAATCGAAGAGCGGTTCCGTGCGAGTAACGACTTATTTATCAGCCCATCTTAGTTAGATGAGCAGGCCCAACAGACCCGGCCCAATGACATTTACATCCAGCCCACACCCTAAATCTTTACCCTAACCCTCTCTTTAATTAATTTTAACCTAACCTAATTAAATCCTAATCTAATTAGCAACACCAACCTTCAGCCGTACCTCCTCCTTCCTCTCTTTCTGCACGATAGACAACAGCCCCCAACAACCGTCCAACGCAACAGCAGCCACAACAATCGTCCGACGCAGCAACAGCCGCATGTTCCCTTCGAGACAGGAGCGCCGGTAAGATCTCGTTCACCTCTAGAGTCGCCTCCCTCACGTCTTCCGCTGCACATTAACCTTTCTCACACAACCGACACACAGATCCTACAACGTAGCTGAACGATTCGGACTGAAGCGCATGACCTCGCGACCTACAGGCAACAACAGCACCAGGACGAGCCCCTTCGTCTCCAATCTCGCAACTACGCAGCAGTAGCGGCTTGGTCTCTTTGGTTGACTCAAACCGACACCTAGGACCGAGTACTTCTCCTTCTGTCGAACTGAACTGGCACCCAGACTGCTGCTTCTATTCTGTCGATCCAGCAGACCACTGATGCAGGAGCCCAAATCTGATCAACAACAGCATTGGGTCGTCTTTCTCATGCCTTCGAGTCATAGAATCGAGTAAGATCCAACTCCGTCCTTCCTTCGTCCTTCTCTTTGATCGATCCTTAATATATATATATATGATGATGTGGGTACCCTTTGTGTCATCAATCCGCCCCTAACAACCTCGGAAGATAGCTTAAAGAGCTGAGGTGTTTTCTAAAATTTTCAGAAGTGACAAACAGTCATCTTCGGGTCCCGATTTGGGTAAGTTAGACTTCTTATTTTTGGCTAGTTTTCGGATATGTTATAGACGGTATTGCATAGTACATCATACTAAAATTTTAGAGGAATCCATGTTACAGTTTGAGAGTTATGGTGTTTCAAAGTTGACTCCTCATACAGTTTTTATAAATGTGCTGAATGTTGAGAAAAAAGAGCATGTGATGTTGTTTTGTGAGATAGTTTTGAATAGGCTTTTGATCTCTGTTGGACTTGAATTTTGGATATGATATAGTTGACATATTGTTGTAGAGCATATTAAAATTTGAGAGGAATCCAGCAAGTGGTTTGGGATTTATGATTTTTCAAAGATTGAGTCGAAAGTAGTTTTTCTGTTGTGTTGAAATTCGGTTTTGTGAGATAGTTTGTTAAGTGTTGTAACCAACTTTAGAAATTTTTGTAGAAGTGATGCTTTAACATTTTTAAAAAGTTCTTGCTCCTAGGAGTAGATGAGATATCATAGATGATCTAGGGAATTATTTTGGAATTTTATAAGATTATTCGAATTTTATATTTGAAGCCGAAGTTGGACCTTAACGATCTTTCCGAAAATAGGGAAATGGGTAAATTGCCAGTTTGTATCCAAATACGTCTTTGGGAGTTAGAATATGACTCTTTAGTCTCAAATAAGAATTTAGGCATGAATTAGGGAATTTTTGAAAGTTTTGAGACCAAGGGTAAAATAGTCATTTTACCAAAAATTAATACTGTAATCAATTCCGTTCTATTATGACCTACTATCTTAGAAGTCATAGACTTCTAATCCCCTAGAAAGTGTGCTGACACACTTGCCTCCTTTGACAGGCCACTGAATTCCTACTGTACAAATCGATTTGCGAATTAGAAAGTCGAGATCTGATTCAGGTAAGTCCACGGACTTACTTAGCTGACTTCTTGTATGAGTGTAATGTGTATGAGTGGTGTTTGTTAGTTATGATAAACAACGAAACATGATTAGGCCGACTTCATTATTTACGTAATGGACCCAAGTGTATGATAACGGGTCGTGACATCATCTACCTAGCTCTTGCGAGAGTCTAGGAGGTTCCCTGCGACCAGCCCAGTCAGGTAGATGGTCAAATGCATTAGTACCATTCCGCGTTGGTGAATGGGGACAGGGGCGAGGTTTGGGAATCCCTCGTGTCACAAAATAAGTATCATTAGTAATGACATATCATCTAATTAAAGATAATAAAAGAATTGACTGTTGCATGTTGATTGTGTTTGTTGTGTGTTTGTGCTTTTACCTTTATAATTATGCATAGAATGTTAGCTAACGGTTTTATTCGTGTTGTAGATTTGTAGAGATAGACAGTTGTAGAGAGATACAGAACGGATGGTCAGCCGGGTCCAAGTATTCATTAGATGGTGACAAGGGAGTCTCTCATACGGCATGCATGTTATGCATGTATATATATGTTTTGTAAGGCTGTCACATGTGTACATTCTTACATTAAAAATAATATGTTTTGAAAAAGTTTTAAATACATTTGTGCCTTGATGTAAGATCCTAGTAAAGTTGTTGTTAAACCGAGGTCGGGGCCCATTTTGAGGTCTTAACCAGTAACTCCCCGAGTTCTCAGTATTTGGGGTGTTACAATATGGTATCAGAGCTCTAGGTTGGCAACAATGGCACTTGAAATCTTCTGAAATACCGAATGTATAAAATAACTAGAACCCGAAAGGGGTCTAAAATTTTCAAAACAGATTTCTGTTTTTACACACACGCATAGTCGGGTTGTTGGGTTAGTAGTACGTCGGACCACCGTCGCTCTCCGTGGATCTCTGCAACTTGGAACGATAGGAGTTAGTATATAGACTTTTTATGATGTTTATTATTATATGTTATATACATGTGTATGCTTAGCTTGTTAGCATCCTAAAGGATATTTTATATCCTTTAGTCGTGATATCACGAAGCGATTATCGCCTCATGATAAATCAGTAGCGAACTTGAAGAGTCTCCAACACGAGGCAAGGGAATCGGACCTTGAATTGAGTATTATACTCGGGTGGGATGCTTGGTGATCCTTACAAATCACCCAAAGAGCAAGTGAGCAAGGAACTAAAGTTGTGAAGATAATTTCTACCACAAGAACAAGCAGATGAGGAAGAGATTCCTGAGTCAGTTCAGTTAGAAGGAATAAAAGGTTGTACAAGGAACTCGGGCATACGAGGCCGAGAGATGGAATTAGAAGAACCATGCAAGAGACTACAAGAGTGCGGAGTAGAGATAACAATATTGGAATGAGACAAGTAGAATTGAGTACAACCAAGATTGCGGAATCAAGAACATTACAATCGAGGCGGATGCCCCAAAGACCATTATGGGCATGAGAAACCAGAAGAGACAGAGTGTCAATCCGGGTGTGAGAATCTAAGGTGCACGGAATGAAGACCTTCAATTGAGTGTAAAAGCGATAAGGCAAACCCCACAAGTGTGGGGAGGTTTTGACCTCCTCAAAGATATAAGAAGTTTGAAAGAAATTGCGATGCCAAAATCCAAAGAATGGAAGCCTGTAGCAGGGTCAACGGAGTTTCATTAAGGCGATATTACCACCAACACCAGTGAAGAAATGTATATCAGAGAACGTCCTTACTGGACTCGAGAGTCCAGGGTAACCCCAATTATCACGGGACCTAAGCCATCAACACAGACGGTCCATGCAAGAGAAACTACAAGTGGATGATCATTACGGCCATAAGAATTGCAAAGACGCTTCCAAGCTATCGTGGAAGCCTTAAAACGACTATTTATGACAGATGAATGACACAATCAGTCTAGAGAAATGGAGTTAGCCCAAAGGAAGCGGAAGGGGTGGAAGATAAAACGAACTAAAGAAGTATAAAAGGATTAATCGAGTAGGTGATGCTCACCAAGAAATTCTTGCCAATAGAGGTAGAAGAAGAGTAAGCCCAGGATATTGTGATAAGCAACTATAGATTGGCCAACTTTAGCTGAAGACGTGCATGTGTTGTTTGATATTGACAAGTTCTGTATAGATAAGAAGAGATAATTGTGACTGGGGATTTATGAAGTAGCTTTACCGATGCCTTTGGAGGATTTCCTCAAGTAGGCAACGTCAAACGTCTGGGATGAACAAAAGGTATCGAGAGGATCGCGTTAAAGGTTATTTCTTGTCTGGTTAAGATCAAACTCTGGTCGAGTCGGGGAGTTTGGATATGTGTTAGAAGAATTGAAGGAGTAATAGAAGAGGTTGTTTTCCAATTGTTATTTTATTTCAGGAAGGCAAGTAAGGAAAGTACATGTACTTCATCCGGTTAAGGCTTATGGTGTAATTGGAAGAAAGAGTTTTGGGGTCAATCATTTTAGACTTACAGAAATGTTCTTATGATTAATGAGTGACAATAGAATTATCAGAGTAGCGCAGTGGAAGCGTGGTGGGTCCTAACCCATAGAGCAGGAAGCTCAATGGTACAGAGAAATAACGTGTCAAGTTTGAAAGATTGATAGTTGGTGAAATGCATTCCGTCTGGAAGGAACACGAGCTAGGCTACGCGGAGTGACTAAAATTTTTGTGGAAGAACAGTATCACCACAAGGTAGATGTGGAAGTATTTGCATATAGAGGTTACGGAAAAAGAGTGGTACCCTTTATGGATCCAAGTGAAACATGACGACATCGTCACATGTCGACAGATAAGTAGTGTGGAAAATTAATACCGAATGGAGGACTATAGAGTTTTCTTCCCGATGGCATGAGAATAGAATTGACGACATAATAAAAGTATTGTGCATGGTCTTCACCAGGAAACTCAAAGTGAGTAACTACCCTCCTGAGTCGAAAGACATATAAGGAAATAAGCGGCAGTAGTATACTTACAACCTAGTAATCGTGCATAGAGGAAGCATAATCTCGGGTAGAGTTTACGTGTAATGTTATATCGGAACGGATCCGAGTTGCTTTAGAGTCAGAGGGATAGTATCAATCTGATAACCATGGTGGATAAAAGAGTGCACCGCTGATGGTATGTTAACAATTATTGAGTAGTTATGATCAGATAACGGTGATTGGAGATCACTTTGTGTCTAATACCGTCATTCCGGATTTATTCTAGGCCATTTAATGTCTTGGAAAATGCATGAGAAGCCAAAGTTTGAGCAAACGATATATTAGAGATCTATAAGTAATATAATAATGCCAAGTGAACAAAGAGGATGACCACTAGATTTGATTTTTAGTTGTCTCGAGTGTTAGACCTGGAAAGGGTAAAGGTGATGATTCCTTACCTGAGGAATAGGATGAATGAGTAATATTACAAAGACAAGACCAAGTGGGTCATGATACGAAGAGCATTGGGCACTTGGTAAGTGTTGGTGGATGTCCAAGACCTTTGGCCTGAGTGTGTAGTCAGAACCTTTTCAGAAGGCCGGAAGCAAGTGGTCATAACGAAGGGAGGAATGTTGAATAGATTATTTTCCGTAAGGTCATCAAAGGATCTGGAAGTGAGTTGTGTAAGGTAACCATTTGAAATTTTAAAGTGGTTTAGTAGTGACTGATGAACTAGTATTCCTCACCCTATTGGAGGGTGTAGCTTCAGTTTTCCACGGAGACTATGTTTGGGAACTGAGTTTGAGAATTTCAGTTGGAGAGATACCTACCAGACCCTAGTTAGGTCATCAGATTAGAAGATCAGATAGTTGATCCGGATGATACCGGTGAGAAATCCGGTAACCACTCTATAACGTGGTAGCAGGCGCTTGTGATCTAAGTACCTGAAAAGATTTAAGATTAAGTGGTTTTATGAAAAGCCGATAAGGCTACCTAAGATATTTGGTATAGTAAGAGATGTAGCCTTTCAAAGACCTAGGTAGAGATAGCCTGTCGAACTGAACTGGCACCCGGACTACTGCTTCTATTCTGTCGATCCAGCAGACCACTGATGCAGGAGCCCAAATCTGATCCGCAGCAGCCTTGGGTTGTCTTTCTCATGCCTTCGAGTCAAAGAATCGAGTAAGATCCAACTCCGTCCTTCCTTGGTCCTTCTCTTTGATCGATCCTTAATATATATATGCTGATGTGGGTACCCTTTGTGTCATCAATCCGCCCCTAACAGCCTCGGAAGATAGCTTGAAGAGCTGAGGTGTTTTCTAAAATTTTCGGAAGTGACAAACAGTCATCTTCGGGTCCAGATTTGGGTAAGTTAGACTTCTTATTTTTTGCTAGTTTTCGGATATGTTATAGACGGTATTGCATAGTACAGCATACTAAAAGTTTAGAAGAATCCATGTTACAGTTTGAGAGTTATGGTGTTTCAAAGTTGACTCCTCATACAGTTTTTAAAAATGTGCTGAATGTTGAGAAAAAAGAGCATGTAATGCTGTGTTGTGAGATAGTTTTGAATAGGCTTTTGATCTCTGTTGGACTTGAATTTTGGATATGATATAGTTGACATATTGTTATAGAACATATTAAAATTTTAGAGGAATCCAGCGAGAGGTTTGGGATTTATGATTTTTCAAAGATTGAGTCGTAAGCAGTTTTTCTGTTGTGCTGAAATTCGGTTTTGTGAGATAGTTTTAAATAGGATTTTGATCTCCTTTGCGGCTGAATTTTGGATATATTATAGATAAGATTTTATAGTAGAACATATCAAAATTTGGGATAAATTCAGCGAGTAGTTTAGGAGTTATGATTTTTCAAATTAAGACAGTGTGTTGTTTGTTAAGTGTTGTAACCAACTTTAGAAATTTTTGTAGAACTGATGCTTTAACAGTTTTAAGAAATACTTGCTCCTAGGAGTAGATGAGATATCATAGATGATCTAGGGAATTATTTCGGAATTTTTATAAGATTATTCGAATTTTATATTTGAAGTCGAAGTTGGACCTTAACGATCTTTCCGAAAATAGGGAAATGGGTAAATTGTCAGTTTGTAACCAAACTCATCTTTAGGAGTTAAAATATGACTCTTTAGTCTCAAATAAGAGTTTAGGCATGAATTAGGGAATTTTTGAAAGTTTCGAGACCAAGGGTAAAATAGTCATTTTACCATAAATTAATATTGTAATCAATTACGTTCTATTAAGACCTACTATCTTAGAAGTCTTAGACTTCTAATCACCCAGAAAGTGTGCTGACACACTTGCCTCCTATGACAGGCCATTGAATTCCTACTGTACAGATCGATTTGCGAATTAGCAAGTCGAGATCCAATTCAGGTAAGTCCACGGACTTACTTAGCTGACTTCTTGTATGAGTGTAATGTGTATGAGTGGTGTTTGTTAGTTATGATAAACAACGAAACATGATTAGGCCAACTTTATTATTTACGTAATGGACCCAAGTGTATGATAACGGGTCGTGACATCATCTGCCTAGCTCTTGCGAGAGTCTAGGAGATTCCCTGCGACCAGCCCAGTCAGGTAGACGGTCAAATGCATTAGTACCATTCCGCGTTGGTAAACGGGGACATGGGCGAGGTTCGGGAATCCCTCGTGTCACAAAATAAGTATCATTAGTAATGACAAGTCATCTAATTAAAGATAATAAAAGAATTGACTGTTGCATGTTGATTGTGTATGTTGTGTGTTTGTGCTTTTACCTTTATACTTATTCATAGAATATTAGCTAACGGTTTTATCCGTGTTGTAGATTTGTAGAGATAGATAGTTGCAGAGAGATCCAGAACGGATGGTCAGCCGGGTCCAAGTATTTATTAGATGGGGACGGGGGAGTCTCCCATACGGCATGCATGTTATGTATGTATACATATGTTTTGTAAGGCTGTCACATGTGTACATTCATACATTAAAAATAATATGTTTTGAAAATGTTTTAAATACATTTGTGCCTTGTTGTAATATCCTAGTAAAGTTGTTGTTAAACCGAGGTCGGGACCCATTGTGAGGTCCTAACCAGTAACTCCCCGAGTTCTCAGAATTTGGGGTGTTACAATATGGTATCAGAGCTCTAGGTTGGCAACAATGGCACTTGAAATCTTCTGAAAGACCGAATGTATAAAATAACTAGAACCCGAAAGGGGTCTAAAATTTTCAAAACGGATTTCTGTTTTTAAACACACGCATAGTCGGGTTGTTGGGTTAGTAGTACGTCGGACCACCGTCGCTCTCCGTGGATCTCTGCAACTTGGATCGATAGGAGTTAGTATATAGACTTTTTATGATGTTTATTATTATATATTATATACATGTTTATGCTTAGCTTGTTAGCATCCTAAAGGATATTTTATATCCTTTAGTCGTGATATCATGAAGCTATTATCGCCTCATGATAAATCAGTAGCGGACTTGAAGAGTCTCCAACACGAGGCAAGGGAATCGGACCTTGAATTGAGTATTATACTCGGGTGGGATGCGTTGTGATCCTTACAAATCACCCAAAGAGCAAGTGAGCAAGGAACTAAAGTTGTGAAGATAATTTCTACCACAAGAACAAGCAGATGCGGAAGAGATTCCTGAGTCAGTTTAGTTAGAAGGAATAGAAGGTCGTACAAGGAACTCGGGCATACGAGGTCGAGAGATGGAATTAGAAGAACCATGCAAGAGACTACAAGAGTGCGGAGTAGAGATAACAATATTGGAATGAGACAAGTAGAATTGAGTACAACCAAGATTGCGGAATCAAGGACATTACAATCGAGGCGGATGCCCCAAAGACCATTATGGGCATGAGAAACCAGAAGAGACAGAGTGTCAATCCGGGTGTGAGAATCTAAGGTGCACGGAATGAAGACCTTCAATTGAGTGTAAAAGCGATAAGGCAAACCCCACAAGTGTGGGGAGGTTTTGACCTCCTCAAAGATATAAGAAGTTTGAAAGAAATTGCGACGCCAAAATCCAAAGAATGGAAGCCTGTAGCAGGGTCAACGGAGTTTCATGAAGGCGATATTACCACCAACACCAATGAAGAAATGTATATGAGAGAACGTCCTTGCTAGACTCGAGAGTCCAGGGTAACCCCAATTATCACGGGACCTAAGCCATCAACACAGACGGTCCATGCAAGAGAAACTGCAAGTGGATGATCATTACGGCCATAAGAATTGCAAAGACGCTTCCAAGCTATCGTGGAAGCCTTAAAACGACTATTTATGACAGATGAATGACACAATCAGTCTAGAGAAATGGAGTTAGCCCAAAGGAACCGAAAGGGGTGGAAGATAAAACAAACTAAAGAAGTATAAAAGGATTAATCGAGTAGGTGATGCTCACCAAGAAGTTTTTGCCAATAGAGGTAGAAGAAGAGTAAGCCCAGGATATTGTGATAAGGCAACTATAGATTGGCCAACTTTAGCTGAAGACCTGCAAGTGTTGTTTGATATTGACAAGTTTTGTATAGATAAGAAGATATAAATGTGACTGGGGATTTATGAAGTAGCTTTACCGATGCCTTTGGAGGATTTCCTCAAGTAGGCAACGTCAAACGTCTGGGATGAACAAAAGGTATCGAGATCGCGTTAAAGGTTTTTTCTTGTCTGGTTAAGATCAAACTCTGGTCGAGTCGGGGAGTTTGGATCTGTGTTAGAAGAATTGAAGGAGTAATAGAAGAGGTTGTTTTCCAATCGTTATTTTATTTCAGGAAGGCAAGTAAGGAAAGTACATGTACTTCATCCGGTTAAGGCTTATGGTGCAATTGGAAGAAAGAGTTTTGGGGTCAATCATTTTAGACTTACAGAAATGTCCTTATGATTAATGAGTGACAATAGAATTATCAGAGTAGCGCAGCGGAAGCGTGGTGGGTCCTAACCCACAGAGCAAGAAGCTCAATGGTACAGAGATATAACGTGTCAAGTTTGAAAGATTGATAGTTGGTGAAATGCA
This sequence comes from Fagopyrum homotropicum, assembly GCA_033239125.1. NCBI lineage: Eukaryota > Viridiplantae > Streptophyta > Magnoliopsida > Caryophyllales > Polygonaceae > Fagopyrum > Fagopyrum homotropicum. The sequence continues at coordinate 76,431,228 of BSWB01000004.1, forward strand.
TTCCGTCTGGAATGAACACGAGCTAGGCTACGCGGAGTGACTAAATTTTTTGTGGAAGAACAGTATCACCACAAGGTAGACGTGGAAGTATTTGCATATAGAGGTTACGGAAAAAGAGAGGTACCCTTTATGGATCCAAGTGAAATATGAAGACTTCGTCGCATGTCGACAGATAAGTAGTGTGGAAAATTAATACCGAATGGAGGACTATATAGTTGTTTTCCGGATGGCATGAGAATAGAATTGACGACAGAATAAAAGTATTGTGCATGGTCTTCACAAGGAAACTCAAAGTGAGTAACTACCCTCCTGAGTCGAAAGACATATAAGGAAATAAGCGGCAGTGGTATACTTACAACCCAGTAATCGTGCATAGAGGAAGCATAATCTCGGGTAGAGTTTACGTGTAATGTTATATCAAAACGGATCCGAGTTGCTTTTGAGTCAGAGGGATAGTATCAATCTGATAACCATGGTGGATAAAAGAGTGCACCGCTGATGGTATGTTAACAATTATTGAGTAGTTATGATCAGATAACGGTGATTGGAGATCACTTTGTATCTAATACCGTCATTCCGGATATATTCTAGGTCATTTAAGATCTTGGAAAATGCGTGAGAAGCCTAAGTTTGAGCAAACGATATATTAGAGATTTATAAATAATATAATAATGCCAAGTGAACAAAGAGGATGACCACTAGATTTGATTTTTAGTTGTCTCGAGTTTTAGACCTGGAAAGGGTAAAGGTGATGATTCCTTACCTGAGGAATAGGATGAATGAGTAATATTACAAAGACAAGACCAAGTGGGTCGTGATACGAAGAGCATTGGGCACTTGGTAAGTGTTGGTGGATGTCCAAGACGTTTGGCCTGAGTGTGTAGTCAGAACCTTTTCAGAAGACCGGAAGCAAGTGGTCATAACGAAGGGAGGAAAGTTGAATAGATTATTTTCCGTAAGGTCATCAAAGGATCTGGAAGTGAGTTGTGTAAGGTAACCATTTGAAATTTTAAAGTGGCTTAGTAGTGACTGATGAACTAGTATTCCTCACCCTATTGGAGGGGGTAGCTTCAGTTTTCCACGGAGACTATGTTTGGGAACTGAGTTTGAGAATTTCAGTTGGAGAGATACCTACCAGACCCGAGTTAGGTCATCAAATTAGAGGATCAGACAGTTGATCCGGATGATACCGGTGAGATATCCGGTAACCACTCTAGAACGTGGTAGTAGGCGCTTGTGATCTATGTACCTGAAAAGATATAAGATTAAGTGGTTTTATGAAAAGCCGATAAGGAAACCTAAGATATTTGGGATAGTAAGAGATGTAGCCTTTCAAAGACCTAGGTAGAGATAGTTGTAACCTCGGGAGTGACGGGTTAGGGCTTGACCTTGTATGTGTGATATTGTTTGACTGCTAATTTATTTCATGATTGAGTGTTTAGTCAATGATGTGTTCTTTTGGTAACCATGATGTGCGGGATACTTAGATGTGGAAACGACGAGACTTTTGTGTAGTGATCAAACTCACCCATTAGGTGCCTTAAAGGCCGATTAGGATTGTCTTACCCTAAGTTTCGGGACGAAACTTATTTTGAGGGGGATTTGATGTAACGACCGGATTTTTCGTTACGCTTTGATAGGGTGAGAGGAGTTTAGAAAACAAAATTTAAAATTTAGTGAGACCAGGATATACAAGTTTAATTTAGGAAGTCGTTTGATTAAATACCTTCTTCTAAGTTTCGGGACGAAACTTATTTTAAGGGGGCACTGATGTAATACCCGGAAAATTTATTATTCCGTTTAAAACCCGATCAGACCGGATTCCGACCCGCCAACCTTGATTCTTTTTAAATTAAATAAAACAATATTAAATTCTATCATTTTATGTGACCTTGATTCACATAAAATGATATTTATGTAACCCGTAAAATAATTCTGTATATTTTAAAACCGAAGAGCGGTTCCGTGCGAGTAACGACTTATTTATCAGTCCATCTAAGTTAGATGAGCAGGCCCAACAGACCCGGCCCAATGACATTTACATCCAGCCCACACCCTAAATATTTACCCTAACCCTCTCTTTAATTAATTTTAACCTAACCTAATTAAATCCTAATCTAATTAACAACAACAACCTTCAGCCGTACCTCCTCCTTCCTCTCTTTCTGCACGATAGACAGCAGCTCCCAACAACCGTCGCTCTCCGTGGATCTCTGCAACTTGGATCGATAGGAGTTAGTATATAGACTTTTTATGATGTTTATTATTATATATTATATACATGTTTATGCTTAGCTTGTTAGCATCCTAAAGGATATTTTATATCCTTTAGTCGTGATATCATGAAGCTATTATCGCCTCATGATAAATCAGTAGCGGACTTGAAGAGTCTCCAACACGAGGCAAGGGAATCGGACCTTGAATTGAGTATTATACTCGGGTGGGATGCTTGGTGATCCTTACAAATCACCCAAAGAGCAAGTGAGCAAGGAACTAAAGTTGTGAAGATAATTTCTACCACAAGAACAAGCAGATGCGGAAGAGATTCCTGAGTCAGTTTAGTTAGAAGGAATAGAAGGTCGTACAAGGAACTCGGGCATACGAGGTCGAGAGATGGAATTAGAAGAACCATGCAAGAGACTACAAGAGTGCGGAGTAGAGATAACAATATTGGAATGAGACAAGTAGAATTGAGTACAACCAAGATTGCGGAATCAAGGACATTACAATCGAGGCGGATGCCCCAAAGACCATTATGGGCATGAGAAACCAGAAGAGACAGAGTGTCAATCCGGGTGTGAGAATCTAAGGTGCACGGAATGAAGACCTTCAATTGAGTGTAAAAGCGATAAGGCAAACCCCACAAGTGTGGGGAGGTTTTGACCTCCTCAAAGATATAAGAAGTTTGAAAGAAATTGCGACGCCAAAATCCAAAGAATGGAAGCCTGTAGCAGGGTCAACGGAGTTTCATGAAGGCGATATTACCACCAACACCAGTGAAGAAATGTATATGAGAGAACGTCCTTGCTAGACTCGAGAGTCCAGGGTAACCCCAATTATCACGGGACCTAAGCCATCAACACAGACGGTCCATGCAAGAGAAACTGCAAGTGGATGATCATTACGGCCATAAGAATTGCAAAGACGCTTCCAAGCTATCGTGGAAGCCTTAAAACGACTATTTATGACAGATGAATGACACAATCAGTCTAGAGAAATGGAGTTAGCCCAAAGGAACCGAAAGGGGTGGAAGATAAAACAAACTAAAGAAGTATAAAAGGATTAATCGAGTAGGTGATGCTCACCAAGAAGTTTTTGCCAATAGAGGTAGAAGAAGAGTAAGCCCAGGATATTGTGATAAGGCAACTATAGATTGGCCAACTTTAGCTGAAGACCTGCAAGTGTTGTTTGATATTGACAAGTTTTGTATAGATAAGAAGATATAAATGTGACTGGGGATTTATGAAGTAGCTTTACCGATGCCTTTGGAGGATTTCCTCAAGTAGGCAACGTCAAACGTCTGGGATGAACAAAAGGTATCGAGATCGCGTTAAAGGTTTTTTCTTGTCTGGTTAAGATCAAACTCTGGTCGAGTCGGGGAGTTTGGATCTGTGTTAGAAGAATTGAAGGAGTAATAGAAGAGGTTGTTTTCCAATCGTTATTTTATTTCAGGAAGGAAAGTAAGGAAAGTACATGTACTTCATCCGGTTAAGGCTTATGGTGCAATTGGAAGAAAGAGTTTTGGGGTCAATCATTTTAGACTTACAGAAATGTCCTTATGATTAATGAGTGACAATAGAATTATCAGAGTAGCGCAGCGGAAGCGTGGTGGGTCCTAACCCACAGAGCAGGAAGCTCAATGGTACAGAGATATAACGTGTCAAGTTTGAAAGATTGATAGTTGGTGAAATGCATTCCGTCTGGAATGAACACGAGCTAGGCTACGCGGAGTGACTAAAATTTTTGTGGAAGAACAGTATCACCACAAGGTAGACGTGGAAGTATTTGCATATAGAGGTTACGGAAAAAGAGAGGTACCCTTTATGGATCCAAGTGAAATATGAAGACTTCGTCGCATGTCGACAGATAAGTAGTGTGGAAAATTAATACCGAATGGAGGACTATATAGTTGTTTTCCGGATGGCATGAGAATAGAATTGACGACAGAATAAAAGTATTGTGCATGGTCTTCACCAGGAAACTCAAAGTGAGTAACTACCCTCCTGAGTCGAAAGACATATAAGGAAATAAGCGGCAGTGGTATACTTACAACCCAGTAATCGTGCATAGAGGAAGCATAATCTCGGGTAGAGTTTACGTGTAATGTTATATCAAAACGGATCCGAGTTGCTTTTGAGTCAGAGGGATAGTATCAATCTGATAACCATGGTGGATAAAAGAGTGCACCGCTGATGGTATGTTAACAATTATTGAGTAGTTATGATCAGATAACGGTGATTGGAGATCACTTTGTATCTAATACCGTCATTCCGGATATATTCTAGGTCATTTAAGATCTTGGAAAATGCGTGAGAAGCCTAAGTTTGAGCAAACGATATATTAGAGATTTATAAATAATATAATAATGCCAAGTGAACAAAGAGGATGACCACTAGATTTGATTTTTAGTTGTCTCGAGTTTTAGACCTGGAAAGGGTAAAGGTGATGATTCCTTACCTGAGGAATAGGATGAATGAGTAATATTACAAAGACAAGACCAAGTGGGTCGTGATACGAAGAGCATTGGGCACTTGGTAAGTGTTGGTGGATGTCCAAGACGTTTGGCCTGAGTGTGTAGTCAGAACCTTTTCAGAAGACCGGAAGCAAGTGGTCATAACGAAGGGAGGAAAGTTGAATAGATTATTTTCCGTAAGGTCATCAAAGGATCTGGAAGTGAGTTGTGTAAGGTAACCATTTGAAATTTTAAAGTGGCTTAGTAGTGACTGATGAACTAGTATTCCTCACCCTATTGGAGGGGGTAGCTTCAGTTTTCCACGGAGACTATGTTTGGGAACTGAGTTTGAGAATTTCAGTTGGAGAGATACCTACCAGACCCGAGTTAGGTCATCAAATTAGAGGATCAGACAGTTGATCCGGATGATACCGGTGAGATATCCGGTAACCACTCTAGAACGTGGTAGCAGGCGCTTGTGATCTATGTACCTGAAAAGATATAAGATTAAGTGGTTTTATGAAAAGCCGATAAGGAAACCTAAGATATTTGGGATAGTAAGAGATGTAGCCTTTCAAAGACCTAGGTAGAGATAGTTGTAACCTCGGGAGTGACGGGTTAGGGCTTGACCTTGTATGTGTGATATTGTTTGACTGCTAATTTATTTCATGATTGAGTGTTTAGTCAATGATGTGTTCTTTTGGTAACCATGATGTGCGGGATACTTAGATGTGGAAACGACGAGACTTTTGTGTAGTGATCAAACTCACCCATTAGGTGCCTTAAAGGCCGATTAGGATTGTCTTACCCTAAGTTTCGGGACGAAACTTATTTTGAGGGGGATTTGATGTAACGACCGGATTTTTCGTTACGCTTTGATAGGGTGAGAGGAGTTTAGAAAACAAAATTTAAAATTTAGTGAGACCAGGATATACAAGTTTAATTTAGGAAGTCGTTTGATTAAATACCTTCTTCTAAGTTTCGGGACGAAACTTATTTTAAGGGGGCACTGATGTAATACCCGGAAAATTTATTATTCCGTTTAAAACCCGATCAGACCGGATTCCGACCCGCCAACCTTGATTCTTTTTAAATTAAATAAAACAATATTAAATTCTATCATTTTATGTGACCTTGATTCACATAAAATGATATTTATGTAACCCGTAAAATAATTCTGTATATTTTAAAACCGAAGAGCGGTTCCGTGCGAGTAACGACTTATTTATCAGTCCATCTAAGTTAGATGAGCAGGCCCAACAGACCCGGCCCAATGACATTTACATCCAGCCCACACCCTAAATATTTACCCTAACCCTCTCTTTAATTAATTTTAACCTAACCTAATTAAATCCTAATCTAATTAGCAACAACAACCTTCAGCCGTACCTCCTCCTTCCTCTCTTTCTGCACGATAGACAGCAGCTCCCAACAACCGTCCAACGCAACAGCAGCCACAGCAATCATCCGACGCAGTAGCAGCCGCATGTTCCCTTCGAGACAGGAGCGCCGGTAAGATCTCGTTCCCCTCTAGAGTCGCCTCTCTCACGTCTTCCGCTGAACTCTAACCTTTCTCGCACAACCGACACACAGATCCTACAACGTGGCTGAACGATTCGGACTGAAGGGCATGACCTCGCGACCCACAGGCAACAACAGCACCAGGACGAGCCCCTTCGTCTCCAATCTCGCAACTACGCAGCAGTAGCGGCTTGGTCTCTTTGGTCGACTCAAACCGACACCCAGGACCGAGTACTTCTCCTTCTGTCGAACTGAACTGGAACCCGGACTGCTGCTTCTATTATGTCGATCCAGCAGACCACATATGCAGGAGCCCAAATCTGATCCGCAACAGCCTTGGGTTGTCTTTCTCATGCCTTCGAGTCATAGAATCGAGTAAGATCCAACTCCGTCCTTCCTTGGTCCTTCTCTTTGAACGATCCTTAATATATATATGCTGATGTGGGTACCCTATGTGTCATCAATCCGCCCCTAACAGCCTCGGAAGATAGCTTGAAGAGCTGAGGTGTTTTCTGAAATTTTCGGAAGTGACAAACAATCATCTTCGGGTCCAGATTTGGGTAAGTTAGACTTCTTATTTTTGGCTAGTTTGCGGATATGTTATAGACGGTATTGCATAGTACATCATACTAAAATTTTAGAAGAATCCATGTTACAATTTGAGAGTTATGGTGTTTCAAAGTTGACTCCTCATACAGTTTTTAAAAATGTGCTGAATGTTGAGAAAAAAGAGCATGTGATGTTGTTTTGTGAGATAGTTTTGAATAGGCTTTTGATCTTTGTTGGACTTGAATTTTCGATATGATATAGTTGACATATTGTTGTAGAACATATTAAAATTGTAGAGGAATCCAGCGAGAGGTTTGGAATTTATGATTTTTCAAAGATTGAGTCGTAAGCAGTTTTTCTGTTGTGCTGAAATTCGGTTTTGTGAGATAGTTTTAAATAGGATTTTGATCTCCTTTGCGGCTGAATTTTGGATATATTATAGATAAGATTTTATAGTAGAACATATCAAAATTTGGGATAAATTCAGCGAGTAGTTTAGGAGTTATGATTTTTCAAATTAAGACAGTGTGTTGTTTGTTAAGTGTTGTAACCAACTTTAGAAATTTTTGTAGAACTGATGCTTTAACAGTTTTAAGAAATACTTGCTCCTAGGAGTAGATGAGATATCATAGATGATCTAGGGAATTATTTCGGAATTTTTATAAGATTATTCGAATTTTATATTTGAAGTCAAAGTTGGACCTTAACGATCTTTCCGAAAATAGGGAAATGGGTAAATTGTCAGTTTGTAACCAAACTCATCTTTAGGAGTTAGAATATGACTCTTTAGTCTCAAATAAGAGTTTAGGCATGAATTAGAGAATTTTTGAAAGTTTCGAGACCAAGGGTAAAATAGTCATTTTACCATAAATTAATACTGTAATCAATTCCGTTCTATTAAGACCTACTATCTTAGAAGTCTTAGACTTCTAATCACCCAGAAAGTGTGCTGACACACTTGCCTCCTATGACAGGCCATTGAATTCCTACTGTATAGTTCGATTTGCGAATTAGCAAGTCGAGATCCAATTCAGGTAAGTCCACGGACTTAATTAGCTGACTTCTTGTATGAGTGTAATGTGTATGAGTGGTGTTTGTTAGTTATGATAAACAACGAAACATGATTAGGTCAACTTTATTATTTACGTAATGGACCCAAGTGTATGATAACGGGTCGTGACATCATCTGCCTAGCTCTTGCGAGAGTCTAGGAGGTTCCCTGCGACCAGCCCAGTCAGGTAGACGGTCAAATGCATTAGTACCATTCCGCGTTGGTAAACGGGGACTTGGGCGAGGTTCAGGAATCCCTCGTGTCACAAAATAAGTATCATTAGTAATGACATATCATCTAATTAAAGATAATAAAAGAATTGACTGTTGCATGTTGATTGTGTATGTTGTGTGTTTGTGCTTTTACCTTTATACTTATGCATAGAATGTTAGCTAACGGTTTTATCCGTGTTGTAGATTTGTAGAGATAGACAGTTGCAGAGAGATCCGGAACGGATGGTCAGCCGGGTCCAAGTATTCATTATATGGGGACGGGGGAGTCTCCCATACGGCATGCATGTTATGTATGTATACATATGTTTTGTAAGGTTGTCACATGTGTACATTCATACATTAAAAATAATATGTTTTGAAAATGTTTTAAATACATTTGTGCCTTATTGTAAGATCCTAGTAAAGTTGTTGTTAAACCGAGGTCGGGACCCATTGTGAGGTCCTAACCAGTAACTCCATTAGTTCTCAGAATTTGGGGTGTTACAATATGGTATTAGAGCTCTAGGTTGGCAACAATGGCACTTGAAATCTTCTGAAAGACCGAATGTATAAAATAACTAGAACCCAAAAGGGGTCTAAAATTTTTAAAACGGATTTTTGTTTTTAAACACACGCATAGTCGGGTTGTTGGGTTAGTAGTACGTCGGACCACCGTCGCTCTCCGTGGATCTCTGCAACTTGGATCGATAGGAGTTAGTATATAGACTTTTTATGATGTTTATTATTATATGTTATATACATGTGTATGCTTAGCTTGTTAGCATCCTAAAGGATATTTTATATCCTTTAGTCGTGATATCACAAAGCTATTATCGCCTCATGATAAATCAGTAGCGGACTTGAAGAGTCTCCAACACGAGGCAAGGGAATCGGACCTTGAATTGAGTATTATACTCGGGTGGGATGCTTGGTGATCCTTACAAATCACCCAAAGAGCAAGTGAGCAAGGAACTAAAGTTGTGAAGATAATTTCTACCACAAGAACAAGCAGATGAGGAAGAGATTGTTGAGTCAGTTCAGTTAGAAGGAATAGAAGGTCGTACAAGGAACTCGGGCATACGAGGCCGAGAGATGGAATTAGAAGAACCATGCAAGAGACTACAAGAGTGCGGAGTAGAGATAACAATATTGGAATGAGACAAGTAGAATTGAGTACAACCAAGATTGCGGAATCAAGGACATTACAATCGAGGCGGATGCCCCAAAGACCATTATGGGCATGAGAAACCAGAAGAGACAGAGTGTCAATCCGGGTGTGAGAATCTAAGGTGCACGGAATGAAGACCTTCAATTGAGTGTAAAAGCGATAAGGCAAACCCCACAAGTGTGGGGAGGTTTTGACCTCCTCAAAGATATAAGAAGTTTGAAAGAAATTGCGACGCCAAAATCCAAAGAATGGAAGCCTGTAGCAGGGTCAATGGAGTTTCATGAAGGCGATATTACCACTAACACCAGTGAAGAAATGTATATGAGAGAGCGTCCTTGCTGGACTCGAGAGTCCAGGGTAACCCCAATTATCATGGGACCTAAGCCATCAACACAGACGGTCCATGCAAGAGAAACTGCAAGTGGATGATCATTACGGCCATAAGAATTGCAAAGACGCTTCCAAGCTATTGTGGAAGCCTTGTTGTAAGATCCTAGTAAAGTTGTTGTTAAACCGAGGTCGGGACCCATTTTGAGGTCCTAACCAGTAACTCCCCGAGTTCTCATAATTTGGGGTGTTACACTGCCTTTTGTAGGCAGGGTGGAGTTGCATCTCAGCAAGGTTCTTCCCCTGCTAGTGTAGCGGGAGGTGGTTAGAGGACACCTCAGCAACAGATACAGGGACAGCAAAGAGTCTCAGATCGTCCATCTACTAAGGGATCTGTTCCCGGGCCGAGTAGAGGTAGAGGTCGTGGTGGGAGTACCACAGATGCTAGAGGAGCTCAGGGTAGAGGTTTTGAGTTGAGGAGTGTAGAGGATCCACCTCCACCGGCTGCTACAGGTACCATTCTACTTCATGGTTTACCTGTTAGAGTCTTGTTTGATACTGGTGCTACGCATTCATTTATTTCGGATACATGTGTGGAGCGTTTGACTTTAGCTACCATAGAGGGGATACCTTTTACTATAGGGTTACCTCATGGTAGTCGGGTCAGAGGTACCCGTGAGATACGTAGTTGTCTCCTTCGTTTAGGGACTCGTGTTTTGCTTGTTGACTTCTTAGTCATGCAATTAATGCATGAAGAAGTCATATTAGGTATGGATTGGATGCGTAGACACCGTGCGGTTTTGGATGTTGGTAGACGGACTGTTACAGTCTCTACCGAGGTTGGTCAGATTGAGGTCTTCCGAGGTTGGGACCTTTGGAAGACAGGTTTTGTCATCAGTGCCGTACGAGCAGCTACACTGATTGCACAGGGATGTGATGCCTTCTGGTGCTACACCATGAAGGATAGAGAGAGTCCATCTTTGGAGGACATACTAGTGGTCTGCGAGTTTGCAGATGTGTTTGTTGAGCCATCGAGCTGCCGCCTCAGAGGAGTGTGGATTTCAGTATAGAGTTGGAGCCTGGTACGAGACCCATCTCGAAGGCGCAATACCGTATGGCGCCTGTCGAGATGTTGAAGCTGAAGAAGCAGCTCGAGGAGTTGGCTGAGAAGAGCTTCATACGCCCTAGTGTTTCACCCTAGGGTGAACCTTGACTCTTCGTGCGGAAGAAAGACATATCGTTGAGACTGTGCATTGATTATAGAGAGCTGAAGTTAACTTAGTTAATAGTATAATTATAATTTTTTGATATTATTAAGAAAGATTAAGTATTTTATTGAAAGTTTTTCATGATTATGATATAATTTTTTTCTAATTTTAATATTAATTTTTTTATGATATTGATACTTTATTACTTAATAACTATTTAGTTGACATTTTTACCAACTCTGTGTAAACACGACGGTACGATACTAAGCTAGTTGTTAATTAAAACATATCAATAAGGTGGAATGTATTTTTAAAATTTTAAAATATTTATAATAAAAAATTTATAAACACTTAATATCCTTATATATGGATGAGTCTAAAATTATATTACTTATGCTGTAGGTATGTAAGAATAAATTTAACTCCATTTTTTTAAAAAAAAAATTTCTTTTACAGTTTAAAAAAATCCAAACAAATTATGATTAGCGCTTAGCGGTTTCGGGGGCAGCTCCCGTGGTTTCTCCGACGACCCATCAATAATACCCTATACAGGCCACTCACAACACTCCTCTCACACCCAATCCTCCTCCGATCATTGACAACACGCCCACCGTCTTCATTGTTCAACTGCCTCAAAGACGAACTCATCTCCGGCGAATTCGAATTGTCTGCGTTCTCAAGCAGAATAGTCTCCCCTTGGCCTCTCTCGGACAAACAGATGGCGCACAGTCCAGCTTCTTTGCCGAACTTGGGCCGCTTCTCTTCCGAATAGAGGAATATCGAAAGAGTTTTGAGCAGGGAGCCCGATATTCCTTCTCCAGTTGAGTGGTCTTGGCCGGCAACCAGCGGCGGCAATAGCCGGATGCGTCTGATGCGTCGTACGCAGGAGAAGGAAAAATCGACCGCCGATTCAACTGGTGCTGTTAGAATCCATAGAAGAGTGAAGAAACGCCTGGGCCAACGGGCCAAACAAAAATACATGAAGAAAAGCCCAAAAAGGAAAACCTAAAAGGATAAGTTCAAAAGGAAATATTCTTATATGGAATATCTCTTTTATTACATAAAAAGTAAAACATGAAAATATAGTCCGAAAATAAGCTAGCTTCATGCCATTGAGTCGGAAAGACGAGACATGCCGCTAACGGAACCGGTAGCCTATGCCATGGTGGTGTAGAGACATGGCATGCCGGTAATGGAACCAAGTGAAGAAGTAATGCGGGCGATGATGGAGCTGGTGGCTCGAGCAATGGCCTTAGCTCGGGATCGGGTGATCGGTCCATTTGAACGAACTCTAAGAGTCTCGTCATCCTCGTCTATGGTCAACGTAAAAGGGATATCCAAGGGCGCATCACATATGATTGGGGTCAGAGTGGTAGGAACAAGAACAATGAGGGACCGAATCAATCCGAAAAAGAAGAACAACAGAAGGATGGGTTTTCATGGGCAAGTCTTCCTTTTCTAATGGTGATGATGGTGTTAATGATTTCCTTCATCAAGTGGCGACTTATTCGATTTCATTTTTCTTCTTTTTTGTGCAGAGGTTTGAGAAAGCCCATCAATACGGGGTGCCTTTCTTCCCCTCTACATTGAACTAGTTAGATTTCATTTTTCTTCTTTTTTGACACATGGGTTCTATTGAGTTTGACTTGCTTGTTTATTTAGATGCTTCCTTAGTTTTGATGATCACCCTAAACTTACATATTGATTTTGCTTGGTGACTTGTGTTTGTTGGTCTGATGAATTGCTTATTGTCACTTTGTCTACCAAATGTCCCTCATTTGCTCCAACTTGTAGGTTATGGCTTATGTTCAATAGAAGAATGCATTTAAACACCTTGTTTTTAGATGAACAAGCATTTTGAGCAACCTAATTGATGGTAGTGGCGTTGGAACTTAATCTGACCAATGCCGAGGAAATAATCATTCAGGACTGAGATGGCGACTTGGATGCCGGTGTTTGCTAAGGCGAGGAGCATTGCTCTGTCGGCGTCGTAGAGGCGGACATGAGGGATACACTGCGTTTTGAGAAGAGCTACTACTTGAGTCGGATGTGGTATTACTTCACCTTCGTTTGCTGTTGGCACGACTCTTACACATTGTTATGTAGTTAAAATGTTTGAATACCTAGGCCACAATAAGTGTGCGTAACTTTTTTTGTGTGCAAAGGTTTGAGGAAGTAGCAAATGCATTCTATGAGGGCGTGCAAATTGAGCCTGAAAGCATGGAGTTGGTTGATGCGTTCAAGTATTTGACTCCAATGAAATGAAACATTTCCAGGTCTGGTATGTAAATCTGGTAAGAACTTTTTGTAAGTAAATTTCTGGTATGTAAATTTGGTACGAATTTCTGGTATGTAAATTTCTGGTATGAATTTCTGGTATAAAATTTATGGTATGTAAATTTCTAGTATGTAAATCGGGTACGAATTTTCGGTATGTGAATTTCTGGTATGTAAATCTGGTACGAATTTCTATTATGAAAATTTCAGGTATGAAAAATTTCTAGTATGAATTTCATACCAGAAAATAATAATAAAAATAATAAAGAAAATAAAAAGGAAAATAAAAAAGAAAATAAATAATAAAATAAATAAATAAATTCAGTAATTAAGAATTAAAACTTACACTTACATAATACTAACAAACATCTATTCTTTTTTATTAAAATAGAGGGGTTAAGTATTTTTACCTACCATTAAATGAAAGTGGTAAAAAATTATGGGGCACATTTACTAAACACAAAACTAAACAAAGCTTAGTAAGCCAAAATCTTTCAATTTTTGCTTATGAGATGATGTTTAGTCCGATCGAAAAGAACCCAAACAGATTAGTTAGTCGGAATCCAAATGATTTTTATTTAAAAAAAAAAGAAAAAACAAACAGTAAAGCATATTTATTTATAAAAAAAACTGTAAACGGAATTTGTAAAACAATTTTGTAAAGAAAGAATCTAAACAAATTAGTTAATCGATATCCAAATGTATTTTTTTAAAAAAACAGTAACACAGATTTATTTATTAAAAAATATTAAACAAAATTTATAAAATAGTTTTGTAAAAACAGAATCCAAAAAAATTTTGCAAAAAATGAGTAAAACAAATCCAAATATAATTTTATGAAAAAAACAGTAGAATATCTTTGAAAACAACAATCATTTTTTTAAATGGAGAGAAACCATGCCTTAGAAATATTGAAAAAAAAAAAAGTAAACAAATCTATTAATTGTTAAAACAAAATCTTAAGAGAAATATTGAAAAAAATAATGAAATCTTTCTAAGAGAAATATTGAAAAAAAAAGTAAACAAATCTTTTTAAGGATACAAGTTGTATCAGGTTAAATTTTGTAAAGATACATAATTTGTAGTTCAAATATTTTTCAAAATTAAAAATTAACGGAAGATATTGAAAACAAAACAAAATAACAATAAAAATAACGAAAGATTACACATTCTCTCGAAAAACCGAAATTGAATAAAATATTCTTGTAATTTGTATCTTCACAAAATTTTAAAGATACAGTTATTCTTGAAATCTGAATAAGAAAATAAAATAAAATTAAAGAATCAAAATTAGAATAATTTTTTTTTGTAAAAAAACGAAATTGAATAAAAAAAGTAAGGAAATATTACACATATTCTCTCGAAAACATATCATAATCACGGAAGATATTGAAAACAAATCACGGAAGTACGAGAAATTCAAGAAGATGGAGAAAACAATTGGGTTATTTGTTACAGATTTCACATATTCTCTCGAATTATAGATTACACACAATACATAAATCGTGAAATAGAATAGACAGAGAGAAGGTAAGGATGCATGCGATTGTTTTCAAATAAATAAAGGATAGCAAAACGAATGCGACGATTGAAAATCGATATGAAAAAGAAGGAATTATAGGAAGAGGATAAGAACGTAGAGAATAACCTGAAAACGATATGACGAAGCAACTTAGAAATTTCTTCAAATCATCAAAACCCTAACAAAGATGAAAGAAATTTGATCAATATTGGAAATAAGAACTGAATGAAAGAAGATGGGATATTATTTGTATATATAGTGTGAGAAATAAAACATATAGGAGAAGTTTAGATTTTATCCCAACGCAAATCAATATTAGGGGATAACAAGGCAGCCATTTTGTAGATTTTCATATTATTATATTTAGTTATAAAAATATTTTATTTAAATTTTGTTCATTCACTGATGATTTGTTTTTTTAACATGCACGAGAAGTTTAGGGTTTATCCCAACGAAAATTGTGTTAGGGGATAACAACGCATAAATTTTGTAGATTTTGATATTATTAGATTTAGTTAAAAAAAATTAATTTTGTTTTGTTTGGATTATTTTTAACGTGCAGATAAAGTTTAAGGTTTATCCCAATGTAAATTGTGTTAGGGGATAATAACCAAAGATTTTGTAGATTTTGATATTATTAGATTTAGTTAAAAAAAAAATTTATTTTGTTTTGTTTGGATTTGTTTTTTTAACTTGCAGTAGAAGTTTAGATTTTATCCCAAGGTAAAGGGATAAGGTAAATTGTGTTAGGGGATAAACATGTAGAGATTTTATATATTTTTCTATTATTAGATTTAGTTAAGAAAAAAATAATTTTTTTAAATTTTGTTTTAATAAAAAAGATTTATTGGCTCAATTCGTGAGTTTGTAAAAGATTTAATCCGAAAAAATCGTGGGGGCGTCACGTCAACGTTAGTGTAGTGTACTTTAATAGAGTATATTGATATATTGATTAAAGATTATTTCTTAGTATTTTTATATGTAACCTTAACTTGTGTATGATGCTCTTTATCTTGACGTAGTCGACACTCTCATTATTCAATCTAATCCTCCTTTGTACTGCATCTAAGACTCTTTAGGTTCTTATTGCCTCTGGGATAAGGTCAAACTCTGATATTAAAGATTATTGTCATGAATATAAAAATATAAAATAATTTATTGAGATAATTTAAAAGGTAAGAATATTAACTAACCTATTAAATTAAAAATTGTCAATGTTAGGTGAACCCATATAAATTATTTTAAAGGAGTCAATTTTATATATCGAGTGCGGAATTAATTAGCTCATTTTTAAAAAAAATAATAAATTTCAGGTTGGGAATTCAATTACGGAAATGATTAAACTCAATTTTAGTTCCGTAGCTCAAGTGCAGAATTTGAAACCCGAGTTCGTTTCCACACTCTAACTGAGGAATTAGTTAAATCTAATTTTGGTTCTGCACCCGAAATATGGAATCAATTGTCCACTAATTCGCACTAATTCGCACTTCAGGTGCAAAATTTAGGAGGCAGTTTAATAACAAAATATGGGTTGGTTAGAACTGTAAATGTCAATTTTTATCTTTTGCTCTCTAACCGCTTAATTAATAAAAATGGAAAAAAAAAATTCTGTAATTTTTTATTCGGGTTGTCCACTTATTCAAAGTGCGATCATGGATTGTCAACAACAGTTGACAATGGAATTGATACGGGATTAGTCGTAGGTTATCTCAATCTTCAACACTAAAACTCGTTTCATGCAAAGGAAGACTTGAAAGGGATGGAAACTATGGACGAAACTGAGTTGGAAAGGGATAAAGGGAAAACAAAATTGAATTAGTAAAGTGATAGATCAAGGATGAACCAATTGAAATAACGACGAGAACCTTGATCTTGTTGGATCAAAACCCAAGAGCACGAACAAGAGACCCTTCCATTACAATCTGACTAAGCCAAGGAAGATAAAGAAGGAGGCTATATTAACCCACATTTTTTTAACTTTACACAAGTCTTCTAATTAAGATAAGCACAAGGAGGGACTAATATTAACCAGGAGCACCAACCTTCAATAAGATTAACACACACGCACAATCTAGAAAGGACTTCACAAACAGTTCAACTAAAAGCTCTCTTTATTGATTGAATGATTAATGAATATAACACAAACTCCGTAAGTGAAGCTGCGAGTCTCACAATTCTGTGGAAACATATCAAATCTAATCTATCAAACAATCTCCCCCACTAAGGCTAAACCTATAAAAAGTAGGAAAATATATTAAAAGATAATCTTGCAAAGATATCTGTAAGATATATAAAATATAAAATCTAAAAAGATAGAATCTAAATAATTCTTTAAGACAGTGTGAGAGCTTTAAAGAATTATAACAAGATATAATTGCCAAAAGATAGCATATTATGGCCGGATCTTTTGCAAACTCGTCTCAGTGAAGAAAATCGGGAAATGAAATCGGTCGAATTTTCCTATAGGAAAATCGGTCGATTTTTAGGGAAATCGGTCGATTTTCCTTCTCTAACACTCTTCCTTGCTCGTATCCTTCTTCCTTGCTTAGTGGATATTCTTAGTCGTGGCTTGACTCTCCTATAATAGTTAGTATCGTCACCAAGGAACTCTTGAGAGTGAAGAGAGTGTCCTTGAGCGTACATGTCATGAGTAAGCCCGTAACTTCATCTTGAATCGTCTTTGCTCTTGCCTTGTGATCGCTCCATCCATAACTGAATCCGAAGAAGGTGAGGGTGTTGTTGGTTTTTTCTTCAATGCCTTAGCCTTTGAACGTGTAACTGGTCCTTGTGTTGGAGATGGTCCCACAACAGTTACTCTACGAAGTAACTAGCTAGGCTATTATTGCGAAACCTGAGTTGACTAGATCGTAGCGGTGAGGTTACATTGAGAGAAGAAGGAAAGTTCTTCTAGGTTGTACCTATGAATCAAACGAAGCACATAATAGATAGTTAAATCCTAATGTCGGAAACCCTAGGCGGAGACGTAGACTGTTAGAGTTGAACTTCGTAAACATATTGTGTGTCGATCTTTTCATTTCCGCACTTTATATTGTTTTTGTTGTGACTAACAACTTTCTGCATGATTCGAAGTCAAGAACTTAAGATTCGCTTCAAGGCCTTGAGGAACAGTTTTGTCATAGATTACAAGCATCGACTTCAAGGCCTTGAGGTTCATTTCAAAGTTTGTGATTGCGAAAAGTTCTCATACTCTATTCAACCCTCTTATAGAGCATCTTTATCCTTATTTTATCCTCTATTCGGTTCTTCACCCATTAGGTAATGGACACGATTTTTTCATGTTGTTGTTCGTGGTCAATATTTTTATGAACCGTTTGATTAAATGAATGACTAGCATATGATTGGAGCATGTGTTATGTAACTCATTGGAACATTAAGAGGGGTAAGTAAGAAAAAGAAAAGAAAAAACAAGTTTATGATCGAATTGACTTTAGCTAAGATTTAACACAAGATTAAACCCTATCCTTGAAATCATTTACATTCCTCTTCCTTTTCCAGATGTAATTAGAGTGGCAGAACATCTGAGATGTGACCAAAACTAAAAAATTTGCAAGCCTCCGATGAAAGGAAGCAGAAAGCAGGCACCTACCCGTAAAGCATAGAGTGAAGCCAGCAAAAGAAGTGGTCATTTTCCTCAGATTTGAATAACTAAAGAAAGTTATTACATGCCATTAAAAAGAGAACTTACCAACTAATTATTACATAGTATTTAAAAAAAATGAGATGAAGCTGAGGAGCCCCTTTACATTTGATTGATCTAGCAACATGGGGGTTTCCTATCGTGCATAATACCCTTGACTGGGCCTGAGATTTGAGGGCTTTCTATGATGACGTCTATACATCCGAATGATTCAGCATCTTCTCTTGTGTTGACGTCACAGGGGACTACTCAATTGGCTGTGGAATCTGGAGGAGTTTGATGTGAAGGAGAAATTCTTAACCAAAGGAATCAAAGACTGAACAACGTCATTCATGAGAGGCCTATAATCTGCTTCTGCTTGTACACATACAGCTGCAATGGCAGCAACCTGAATGAGATCCTTCTTCGAATACTGCCCTCTTAGATCCGGGTCCACCATTTCCTCCACCTTTTCTCTACTTGTTAACCTTGGAAGAGCCTGAGGTTCAGAGAGCAACCTCAATCAGTCTGAGTACATGCTCTCCTGGAGCATACAGTTAGGTGATAGAGAAATACTGACCCAAGAGACGAGGACATGCTCTCCTGGAGGTCTGCTTGTATCAACCGGTACCCGGCCGGTAATAAGCTGCAGAAGAACCACACCATAGCTATAAACATCTGATTTTGTGGTCAGGTTCCCTGTTGAGATGTACCTGCACGTTGCAAGTTGAGAGAAAATTCTGTGACCTGTTCAAGGAACTAGAGCAACCTACTTGATCTTGTTTGTTCTCAGAAGACAAAGATTAAAACTTAAGAGAAGTAATCTTATGAATGAATCGTTGGCATGGTTTGAAATGCAGGGGACCATGTGTTGCATTATTAGGCACTTGTGTAGTTGCACTATCCTTTGTCATTGTCATGAAAGAGATGCATCAAAGGAAGAAAGATAAGAGTAGTGCACCCACTCTGGTGCCAAGTAACCGGTGGTCCCCAAGACGCGAGTAGATATCTGGCCATTGATCTTCTCCGAACCCATCTTAGCGAGCCCGAAATCAGACACCTTGGCCCTCAAGTTCTGATCCAACAGAATGTTACTCGATTTAAAGTCACGGTGGATTATAGACGGGGATCCGTGTTCATGCAAGTACTCTAGTGCTCTCGCACAATCAAGGGCTATCCTTAGCCGTGTATTCCAATCTAAAAGCCGAGGGGGTGGCCCCTCGAGATGGCGTTGTAGACTTCCATTGGGCATGAACTCAAAGACTAGGAGCCTGTGATTCTGGTCTGCACAGTAGCCAAGAAGCTCAACTAAGTGTGGTGAATGTAGATGGCTAAGGAGGTCCACCTGCATATTCAAGAGCCTCCTTGTTAGTATCAAAACATATCCTATTGTTGCCCTGTGATAGTCCACCAATAAATACTGATTTCATGGGGTCACAGGACAGATACAAATTGTATGTAACAGCTAAATAAGATTATAAATAGATTAGTGGGTTTGACAAGAGCAGATGAGGACAAAAACCTAAATTAGTAGAATATGTATGAGCTATTTATGTTGAAATTAA
Organism: Fagopyrum homotropicum; assembly: GCA_033239125.1. Classification (NCBI taxonomy): domain Eukaryota; kingdom Viridiplantae; phylum Streptophyta; class Magnoliopsida; order Caryophyllales; family Polygonaceae; genus Fagopyrum; species Fagopyrum homotropicum. Next base: position 76,450,937 of record BSWB01000004.1, read on the forward strand.
GCATATGATTAACCTGAAGCCTGAAAGCACGCTCGCCTTGCTTCCTTTCCTTGTAGAGTAACTTAATAGCAGCTAGGGTTCCGTCGATGAGGACCCCTTTGTAGACCAAAGCAAATCCACCGTCTCCGATGAGATTCTGTTGATTGAAGTTATCTGTGGCCAGTTGAAGCTCCTTGTAGGTGAAGACTTGGACACCCCTTGATCTCCTCTGCGACGATAAGCGGCGTGAGCTACCCTCGAGTGATAATGATATGCAGCCATTGTTCCTCGTTTCTGAAAACAGCAATTGTTTCCATCAATTAATCCAAAAAAAACAGAAATTGTGTTGATTAATTAATTACCTGGACTTTGAGTGAGATGAATGGAAGCTCCTTGTAGATGAATGCAATTCCCGGGCGTGTTGTTTCCAGTGACTGAAGTAGGTCGACGTCGGAGCAGGGCTAGGAGGACTAGAATTGCAATGAGTAGGAGAAGGAGGGTGATGGATATAAGAATTAGAAGAAAAGAAGCAGGGCGAAGGTGAAATACATGGTGAATATTTGGCGGTGGCGGGTGCAAATGAGCAGTGGGTTCCATAGATGCTGTTGCAGAGGTTCTAAACCATTGGGTAAGCGCTGAAAGGAAAAGGCAATTGGGGTGTATGTTGATAGAGATAGAAAGAGAAGGAATGAATGCAAGTAATAGTTTGGGGGTGGTGGGTTTTAGCGTAATATCTTGGATTCTTCATGACATTGACATAATGACAATTCGTAACAAACTTGTGAAATTTGGGTAATATAAATATTGCCCTCCTAGGAGGTCAACTTGGTAGTAGGGCGCACATGAATAATAATGACAATAATAGGATGCTCTCGTCTCTTCCTTTGTATTCATATCATTAGGAATTGTCTTCGCTTGGCTACCACAGGTGAACTCCACAAGATTCTCATTTCCCACCTCACATACAATTATTACGTTACATTGTTAACCCATTTTTGGAGGTTTTTCAATTCTACACATTAGCATACTTAGTTTGGGCCCTCCTTTTGCAATAATTCTTGTTTCAGACTAAACAAAAAATTAAAAGGAATAACTCTCCTTTATTGTTTAAGAACCATCTCCAACTATAATCATAAATCACACTAGCACATTAAGATCTAATAAGATCATGCATCACATCATAGCTAGCATGAAATAAACACATCAAGACATGTAACCACATAAACACATAATCACAACACTCACCAAGATAGCACTAAGATCTACTCGGTGATCCTACAAGTGCATCTATCTTAGCATAAAACTTTGGATAGTTCCTCTACATACTATCCCCAGTCTCCCATGTAGCCTCCTCAAGTCCTCGTCTCGAACACTGTATCCTCAACATGGGAATATCCTTCGAACGCAGGCGTCTCATACCTCGCTCTAGAATTGCAATCGGGTGCTCAACAAAAGTGTGGTCCGACTCAACCACCAAATCATCATAACTGACGATGTGTCTCAGATCTAGTATATAATCCCTCAATTGAGACACATGAACCACAGGATGAACACCCTCTAATCTAGGAAGCAAAGCTAATTTTTAGGCGGCTCTCCCAACTCTGTCTAGTATCTCAAAAGGACCGACATATCGGGGACTCAACTTCCCCTTTATACCAAAACGTCTTACGTTTTGCGTCGGTGATACTCTCAGCTAGACATGAGCTCCAACCATGAACGCTAGAGGTCGACGCCTCCTATCTGCATATGACTTCTGGCGACTCTGTACTGCCAGCATCCTCTCTCTGATTAGTGCTACTCGAACCATATCATCTTGAAACTACTCTGGCGCTATACCACTGATACTACTAGGCTCATCCCAACATGAAGGTGTACGAAACCTACGTCCATATAGTGCCTCATATGGAGCCATCCCAATCGATGCATGCCAGTTGTTGTTGTATGAGAACTCAGCCAATGGGAGGTAATCTGACCATCCCTGTTCCCAATCCAACACACAAGCTCGCAGCATATCCTCAAGGGTCTGGATGACCCTCTTTGACTGACCATTTGTGTGGGGTGAAACGTAGTTGTGAAGTGTAGACTCGTCTCCAAAGTAGTCTGAATCTGCTGCTAAAATCTCGAGGTAAATCGCCCATCTCGATCAGAGACGATTGTCCTCGGTACACCATGGAGTCTCACTATCTGCCTAGTGTACTCCTCAGCTAATCTGCTCAATGGCCACGTCTCTTTGATAGGAATGAAACGTGCAGTCTTCGTCAGTCTGTCAACGACAAACCATATAGCATCAAAACTCATACTGAGTCTCAATCCAGTCACAAAATCCATGGATACCTCATCTCACTTCCACTGTGGCACTAACAGTGGATGAAGCTCACCTTCAGGTTTGCAATGCTCTATCTTGACATGTTGACATGTCGCGCATTGTGCCACAAATTTGGCTACATCGGGCTTCAGCCCTCCCCACCAAATATGATCATCTCACATCATGGTACATCTTACTCGTACCTGGATATATTGAGTAAGGTGTAAAATGAGCCTCTTGTAAAATCCTCTGTCTCAGCTCTACATCAGCAGGTACACATACGCGATCATGGTGTCTCATCACTCCATCTGCTCCAATGGAGAACTGTGGTGCCTCACCATGAGACATCTTCTCTCTAATCCGCATCAGGGTCGGGCAAATCTCCTACTTCTGTCGGATCTCATCCAACAGATTAGGTAAAACCTCTAAAGCGTACAACTAGGCATCCTCATTAGAAAACCGGATGTCCATATCTAGCCAAGCTAGATCCCTCTGAAGCTAGGGCTGAACTGTCAGTCTCGCAATTGCCTTCTCTCGAGGCGTCTTCCTGCTCAGGTCATCGGGAATAACGTTTTGCTTCCATGGATGATACAAAATCTCAAGGTCAAAGTCCTTGATCAACTCAAGCCATCGACGCTGGCGGCTATTCAACTTCCGCTACGTGAACATGTATTTCAGACTCTTATGGTTTGTGAAGATCTGACAAGTACCACAATACAGGTAACGTCTCTAGATCTTCAAAGCATGAACTCCCGCTGCTAACTCTAGATCATGAGTTGGGTAGTTCTCCTCATACGTCTTCAATTGTCGAGACACATATGCAATCACTCAGCCCCTATGCATCAACACACATCCCAAGCCTAGCTTGGATGCATCACTGTATACCACAAAATCCTCTAAACCCTCTAGTTGTGCCAAGATAGGAGCAGAAGTCAAACGCCTCTTCAACTCCTCAAAACTCCGGGCACACTACTCAGATCACACAAATCTGGTAGTCTTCCTCAACAGGCTCGTAAGTGGACGAGCAATCATAGAAAATCCCTCCATAAAGCGTCAGTAATAACCGGATAAGCCAAGAAATCTACGCACTTCCTTGACGTTCGTCGGTGTTGTCCATGTTGCAACAGACTCAATCTTCGCCGGATCAACCATGATCCCATCGGCGGAGACAATATGTCCTTAGAAGGCTACCTCTGACATCCAGAACTCGCACTTAGATAGCTTGGCATACAACTCTCTATCCCGCAGAATCTGTAAAACCGTCCTCAAATGACCGGTATGCTCCTTTATGCTACGAGAGTACACCAGAATATCGTCTATAAAGACCACCAGAAACTGATCAAGGAAGTCGATGAAAATACTCTTCATCAACTCCATGAAAAGTATTGGGGAATTTGTAAGCTGAAATGGCATCACTACAAACTCGTAGTGTCCATAACGGGTACAAAATGCTTTCTTGTGCACATCCTACTCCCTCACCCTCAACTAGTGATATCTTGAACGTAAGTCGATCCGGGAGAAAATTGTCGCTCCCCGAAGCTGATCAAGCAAATGATCAATACGAGGCAATGAATACTTGTTCTTGATGGTCACCTTGTTCAGCTCTCTGTAGTCCATACACAGTCTCAACGATCCATTTTTCTTCCGCACAAAGAGGACAGGTGCTCCCCACGGGGATACGCTAGGGCGGATGAAGCCCTTCTCAGCCAACTCCTCAAGTTGCTTCTTCAACTCCAACATCTCGACAAGCGACATACGATATGGGGCCTTCGAGATCGGTCTCGTGCCAGGCACCAACTCGATGCTGAAGTCCACACTTCTCTAAGGCGGCAAACTAGACAGCTCAATAAACACGTCTGTAAACTCACAGACCACTGGGATATCCTCCAAGGCTGGACTCTCTCCATCCTTCATGGCATAACACCAGAAGGTGTCGCATCCATGTGCTATCAACTTTGCTGCTCGTACGGCATTGATGATAGAGCCCATCTTTTCAAGGTCCCAAACTCGGAAGACCTCTATCTGACCTACCTCGGTGGAGACTGGTACACTAAGAACGTGACACGCAAAAGCTTTAAATTTATAACTCGATATATTTCTCCTAACTCCTAGCGAACCCGCAGTGTACGGGACGTTTTGTAGTAGGGATAGTATTCCGAGGTCGAACACAAAGACTGAGGTGAGATTGAATCGATTAATGACTAAGGATAGTGAAGATCTAGGCTAAGAAAAGAGAAAGGAATAAAGAAATGAAAATCTCAATGTTTTTGGTTTGGTTTTTAGGTGATCAATCAAAGATCACAAATCATGCGAAATCAACAATCAACTAAGCTAACACCACAAGTAAACAAGCAAATACAAAATATGTAATCAAAGGGAGAAAAGCGGATTCTAGGGGTTGGAAATTCCGATTATGGCATTGGACTCAAGCTATCTAATCATTCCTTGGATTAACCATAGTTTGTTGGGAGTGAATGTTTCTCAAGTGGGGTGTTAGCATGAAATATTGTGATATTTTAGGCACGTTTTCTAGTCGTAATTGATTCATATTGATAGTTTTTGATTGAGCTTTATGCATATATGAGCTAGTATTGCCTATATTGTCAATATAGATGTCTACACGAGTTCTATGTTGATTATAGGTGATTTGGAGCTATTTCCGAACGAAATCGAGCAAAGGAGAGTTGAGTTGATGTGTCCATAGATCGAGGACACTCGTTGGAAGCAAAATGGAGTATTAGATTGAGGAATGCACGAATGAAGGCAAGAATCACGGTTTTACCCTAAATTACGGCCGTGGATTATGAGTCAGAATTCGATGTTCATTCCAGGGGATATTACGGCCGTGGAAGCTAGCCGTATTTGTTTCCACGCCTCAAAATTACGGTCGTGGAATCTTCCACGACCGTGATCTTGGCGAATCCCTTCGCCACGTTTCGAAGCCATGATCTCTTGAAGATTGGGCCGGGCCGACATTTGGCCCTGCATTATAAAAAGGACGGATGAAGCAAGATTCCGTCACCTCGCCTAACCTCGTGAACGTCGCTTACGACCTTTCAACCCTAAGTTTAGCGGTAAAAACGCAAGCTTAGCAACACACAAAAACCTTCATTCTTGGGGGTGATTTGAGAGATCTCATTGAAGTTCCAAAGTTCGTTTTGGAGAGTCACCGTTTGTGATCTTCGTGTGGAAGATCGAAGTTCTTGGAGGATTTTGCAAGAAGATTCCTCTTCTTGCTTAGGTTTGATTTAGGATCGGATTGACATCCCGTTTCTTTTCTTTCCTAAGATTTTGATTGCTCATTCCGTTTTGAATCTGTTGACAAACACTTGCTCTTGATTGTGATTCTGAGATTCAATTGAAGATTTTTGATAGTTCTTGAAAGTTCCCATCTTTTACCTTTTAAATCTTGAATTAATATCAATATGACTGTTATTGGCTAAAAACCCTTAACAATTCTAAGGTGAAGGGTTGATAGTTATGGCTTAGATGATGATAGATCGATCGCAAACAGATTAGGCCCTGAGAGTTAGAGAATTGTCGCCGAAAACCCTAAATCACGGCCTGTTCTTGAGTTCCACGACCGTGATTCTTAAGAACTAACCGTAATTTCCCTAAAGTTTACGAGCCTGCTTTTACCTTGATCCAAAGTTAAAGATTTGCTTTAGCTTAGTTTAGACTTGTCTTTTCTAGGTGGTAGTGAAGCCTCAACAACCTCTACCTCGATTGTGAGCCTCAACAACCTCAATCGGATAAGTTAGTCTTGATCTTTAGATTATAAGTTTGGGTATTTGATGCTAATCTTTGTCTTTAGAATCTTTCTATATTGAGCCTCATCAACCTGTATAGGAGGAGTCTTTTAGGTGAGTTACATAAGGTTTTTGGAACCTCAACCGTACGATTACCTTACATTAGTATACCTTTGCATATCTCAACTCTGTCTTTATATCATTAGTATATCTTGAATCGATTGCCACAGCTGGATACCTGGATCTTTAGGATTGTTGTTTTCCCAATATCTGCAAAACTCTCATATTCACCGCTTGATAACCTGCAATCGAGTTCGTTCCACCCAAATCCCTGTGTTCGATACTCTGGAATTCTTGCTTAACTATATCGATCCGTACACTGCGGGTTCGCTTGCTTGATTTCAGTTTTATAAATTTAAAGCTTATTTGCATACACCTCTAGGGGCGAACAAGTTTTTGGCGCCGTTGCCGGGGATTTGGCTTCGTCCGAATCCGGTAGCCGGTTGTCAAGCTTGGGAGCTTGCTCTCGTTATTTGATCTTTCTTTGAGTGCATGCGCAGGTCTAGGAATACAGAAGATCTCTTACCTCTTGATCAAGAGCTAGAGAAAACCTTAAGGCAAAAGCGCAAGGAAAGGAAGATGGCTGAAGAAAACGAGCACGATCTTCAAAATAAGTTGGCGGAGAAAGAAGCTCAGCTCCGATGGAATGAGACTCTCCTCCAGGATGAGATGGATCGCCATCAAACTCAAGTTAATGGTCTACAAGACATGATCGTTCAAATGAAGATAAAGGTGAGCGATCTTGAGGGCAAGGTGGGCAAGAAGTCCTCGAGAAGGAGGACAAGGTCTAGAAGAAGAAACCACTCACCCACCGATGATAGTGATTCTTCCATGCCTCCTTTAGAAGAGATTGATCCCACGATCAATATAAATCCTTTCAATCAACAAGGAGCTACTAACCGTCGCATTCCACCTAGAAATGCGAGGGTCGAACGTGTGGATAATGAGCCAAGAACTCTTGGCCAGCGGATGGATCCAACACAACAACCACGCCGTTTAGGTGTGAACTTTGATGCTGAAGATATACAAGGGTTTAGCTTCAACCCTCAAGTTATCACTCTTGTCCGCCAAAGCCAGTTTGGCGGTACAAGCACCGAATCTCCACACCAACACTTGCAAAACTTTTGAGTGTATGATGGAGACGATGAGGCCAAAGAGCGCCACTACCAACAGCTATAAGCTCAAACCTTTCTTTTTCTCTTTGAAAGGGAAAGCGCTATCTTGGTACCAAGCTCTTCCTAGTGGAAAGCTAGAGACGTGGGAAGACCTCTCCGCAGAGTTTCTCACCAAGTTCTTTCCGCCCTCCAAAACGGCGGAACTTAGAGGTAAGATTAATGCTTTTTCTATGAGACCTAACGAAAGTTTGTTTCAATCTTGGGAAAGGTTTCAGGATTTGCTCTTGGATTGCCCTCATCATGGCATATCCAAGCTTGCCTTGCTGGAGATTTACTACAAGGGGCTGGATGCGGGAACGCAATTCAACCTCCAATCCCTCTCATGTGGAACGTTCATGGACATGAGAGAAGATGACGCTTGGGACTTCATTGAGAAGCAAGCAAGAGTCATAGAGAAGTATTCCCACCGGAAAGTGGAGGGAAATCGTGTGGAGCAAGGAGCAAAGCTCACACATGAAGCTCAAAATCAGATTTTCTCCCTCAACAATGAGATCAAAGAGTTGAAGGAGACTATCAAGACCAACTTCCCAAAGCAACAAGAGAAGGATGTTGGCTATTTGGGCAACAACAACGGCGGTGATAACACCAACCGCAACAACAATAACCGGAACAATAACCGGAACAACAATTGGAATGGGAACAACAACAACCGGAACAACAACAATTGGAACAACAATCGGGGTTCGAACAACAACAATTGGCGCTCCAATCAACAAAATTCCGGTAACTCCTATCCTTCCAATTCCAATTCACTAACTCCACCCTCTTCTTCCTCTACTCCTTTGAAAAGCCAGGGGCAATCATCAAATGGAGGAAACGATACGGGAAAGGAGAAGCCGGATCCCATACTGGAAACGATCTTGGGAAAGCTTCAAGGGTTGGAGAACCGCATCATCAAGGTTGATGATCAAATTTCTAAGGTTGACAAAGCTCAAAAGGTTTTGGAAAATCAAATGTTCAACCATGCGGAGGAAGTTCCTAGAAATCAAGGGAAACTTCCAGGAAAGACGGAGGACAACCCTAAGGGAAGGGTAATGGCGATTACAACTAGGAGCGGAGTAACTACCACCGATCCGCAGCCTACGTTTGTTGAGGTCCCCGTAGAAAAGAGCAAAGAAAAGGGGAAGGAGAAGGAAGACGTCTATGTTCCTCCTCCAGCTTTCAAACCTCCCCTACCGTTCCCTCAATCTAGAGCGCGGGCGCGCCTAGATAAACAATTCGGTAAGTTCATAGAACTCATGAGCAAACTGCATATTAATATACCTTTCATTGACGCTATTGTAGGTATGCCGGCTTATGGTAAGTTCTTGAAGGAGCTCCTCTCTAACAAGAGGAAACTAGAAGATTTTGGAGAGGTCAAGATGAGTTCGGATTCTTCGGATCTCATCAAGACCATGAAGGAGAAAATGCCCCCAAAGCTGAAAGATCCGGGGTCATTTTGCATTCCCATTGGAGTGGGAGAGATCACATATGACGCTTTATGTGATTTGGGAGCAAGTGTGAGCATCATACCACTTGCATTATGTAGGAAGATCGGTTTAGGCGACCCTAAACCGGTAAAGATGACGTTATACATGGCGGATCGATCTATTACTCGTCCCGTCGGTATTGTAGAAGACGTCCCGGTCAAGCTAGGCAAGTTCTTTGTTCCCATTGATTTTGTCGTGCTTGACATTCCTGCAGATAGTCCGGTCCCGATCATACTCGGAAGACCGTTTCTTGCAACTTCCGGCTGCATGGTCGATTGTAAGAATGGGAGGCTCGCCTTTGACATTGGGGAAGAGAAAGTAGAGTTCGTTCTTTCCACTCTAGTGAAGGAACCAATCTTTGATGAGGACATTTACAATGTCCAAGACGAAGAAGGTTTATCTAGGGAGGAGGTAAGCGCGATTCTCTTTAACGATCCTTTGCAAAAGGTTATTACTATGAGTCTAACCAATGTAGGGGAAGAGGAAGAGTGCAAAGAGGAAATTGAAGCCTTAGAAGCACAAGAAGAGATGTATGAAGTAGAGTTTGAGAAACTCCACGATGAGGCTGAAGACACTCGAATCCACGGTCATACTCTGTATTCCACGACCGTGGATTCCACGACCAAAATCGACCTCCATTCCAGAGCACTCCACGGCCGTGGAACACCAGGGGAGACCGTGATTTTGACCGTGGAAAAGAGCGATCGGCACACTTCTTCAACTTCTTCCAATTCTTCTCCAAACCATGCAACATCCTTAGAAACTTCTAAGGAAACATCGGAAGCTCCTCAAGGACCATTAGAAGTTCCGAAAGCAATGGAACTTAAACCACTTCCTACTCATCTAAGGAGGAACGAGATGCCCCTCAACAACATCCAAGAGGTGGAGATTTTCGACGTTTGGGGAGTCGATTTCATGGGACCATTCCCTTCTTCTTGTGGAAACCAATACATACTATTGGCGGTAGATTATGTCTCTAGATGGGTCGAAGCAATTGCCTCTCCCACAAATGATGCCATGGTGGTGGTCAAGTTCTTCAACAAGACCATTTTTCCGCGATTCGGGACGCCAAGGACAATCATTAGTGATGGAGGTTCTCACTTCATAGCCCGTCGCTTTGAAGCTCTTTTAGCCAAGTATGGGGTTACTCACAAGATCGCTACCCCTTACCATCCACAAACGAGTGGACAAGTCGAGATCTCAAATAGGGAGATCAAGGGAATTCTAGAGAAGACGGTTTCAAGGACTAGGAAGGATTGGTCCTTGAAGCTAGATGATGCATTGTGGGCATACCGGACTGCATACAAGACTCCCATAGGAACCACACCATACAACCTCGTGTATGGGAAGTCTTGTCATTTGCCGGTAGAGCTAGAGCACAAAGCGTTTTGGGCTATCAAATGGCTGAATTTCGGCATGAAGGAAGCGGGAGAGAAGCGTCTCCTAGACATCAACGAGCTGGATGAACTCCGTTTGAACGCCTATGAAAACGCTAAGATCTACAAGGAAAGAGCAAAGCGTTGGCATGATAAGCATATCATCCCAAAGGATTTCCAAGAAGGAGATCAAGTTCTCCTCTTCAATTCGAGACTTCGCCTCTTTCCAGGTAAGTTAAAATCTCGTTGGACTGGACCTTTTCTAATCAAGCGTATTTTCCCCCATGGTGCAGTTGAAGTATGGGGTGAAGCTAGCGGAAGTTTTAAGGTGAACGGTCAACGACTCAAAAAGTACTCACCGGAACTCCAAGCTGAGGAGTTTGCACCTACCGCACTCGAATAAGTGCGAGACTGGTCTAGCTACGGACCTTAAACAAAGCGCTTCTTGGGAGGCAACCCAAGGTATTGCATTTTCGTTTTTGCTTTCAATTCATAGTTTAGCTTAGAATAGAAGTTTTTACTTTATTTTTGCCTCGATTTCTCCCGGTATGTTCGTGTTTTTGGTTGTAGGATCGATGGAAAAGAAGAAAAGGGGGATAATGTCGAAGAGAAGTGACGAAATTTGGACTTTGAAGCTTTACAGAGAGTTCCACGGTCTAAATTACGGTCGTCATTGCTACAGTGGCCGTAATTCTCAAAGGCCTGTGAAAAACCACAAAAATTACGGGTCCGTACATTTCCACGGCCGTGGAACACCCCGACAGACCGTGATTTTTGAAATTTTGCCTGCAAGTATAAAAGCCACACTTCACCACAAAAACACCACAAAACCCCCAATTTCCACGCCCTAAATACCGAAAACCCGCAGATTCTCCCAAATCTTCGTTCTTTAATCGTTTTTAACGATTCTTCTTCCTAAACTGAAGCAAATCCAACCAAGAACAGGATCCAAGCAACAAATCGAGTGGAAAACGATCAACAAACCCGCATTTTGGATTTTTCAATCCGAAAAATAGGTTTTTGCTCTCTTCTTGATTCTAGTCGTTTTTGTTCGTTTTTGTTAGAGATTTTTAGGAAGAACTGATTGAAATCGGAAGAAATTAGATTAGGACTGCTTGTTGTGGAGTTTGATTGCTGAATTGCTGAGAATTGAGAATTTCTGTGTCGAATCACGGTCTACCCAGATTCCACGGCCGTGGTTTACGTAGAACAGACCGTAATTTTCAACAGAATGGACTTTGTGAGGAGAGTTTCGGGAAGGATTAAGGAAAAGAGAGGGGAACAGAATAAGAAGAGAAAGGGCAACCCTTCCACATCTAGGGCACCACCACCCTCATCCCCCTCACCACCATCCTCACCTTCACCTCCATCTTCACCCCCTCCTCCTAGCATCCCGATCATACACGAGAACCACATAGCTGCGTTTGAGAGAATAGAGAAGAGGACAGTGATAGGTCCTAGATATCTGTTGTTGGAGGATCTACATCCTCTCAACATAGTAGATGACCTTACATGGCTCTTGGATAGAGCCGGTTTGCTTGTCTTCACGAACATTCGTGAGGACGCTTATGAGGAGATCACCCGAGAGGTTGTGACGTCTTTTGAGCACAGCCATGTTGATAGGACTGTCTCCTTCCGTCTCATGAATAGAGACTACCACCTTAGCATTGTTGAGTTCGGGACCATCTTTGGGTTCCATGAGACCTACAACGGTCGCCTCCCTAGGAACGTTTCCGCTAAGGATTTTTGGGAGGATGTGGCGATGATCTATGCCGACGAGGACCGTTGGCATCCAGCTGATACCAAGGCCAAATTGATGTACCATTTGGCCTTGAAGATAGCTCACCGAGTTCTTTCGGAGTGTCTCTTTCCTAGGACGGAGACGCCCCAAAAGATTAAGACGGATGAGTTATTCCTTCTCTACGCTATGCTTCATGGATGCCGCGCAGATTGTGCTACCCTTTTGGCGGCGACGATGAGCAAGCTTAAGAACAAATCGAGAGGGAACATTGGATATGGTGGGATAGTGACCCACATAGCTCGGACGTTTGGTGTTGACTTCTCAGCCTGCACCCGCATACCCGCCGTACCTCTAGGATTACACGCGTTCATGGTTAGGGGACTCATCTTCCCCACACATAGAGGTCCGCCTTATGCGGGCATGCCTTGGGAGAGTAGGACGGGCAGGGGTATTGAGTGGCTGCCGGAGTATTCCATTGTGGCGGGACGCCACAATTGGAAGGAGACGTTCGCTGCGATGCACGCGAACAGGCTTGTAGCTCCCCCTTACGTCCCACCACCGGCTGATGATGAGGAGGATATGGGAGAGCAGTATGAGAGTGGTAGAGGAGCAGAGCAGGAGTTCGGCACGTTTCCGGATCAGCCGGATGCGGCCCAGGATGTACCTAGACGCTCTCCGCGTCCGGCTAGAGCCTCAGGCTCGTCATCTCGCCGCGCTAGCGTGAGCGAGAGGCCCACGTGGATGACTACACCTCCCACCTGGTACGAGACACCCCCTCCTTGGTCCACTACGCAGTCAGCAGCACCAGCAGCACCACCACCACCACCATCAGCACCAGCCGATGCTCCCGGATGGTATGATCACCCCCCTGGGTGGTATGAGAGGATGCCGGATTGGGCTACCGGACTTTCAGAGAGAGTCGGAGCACTAGAGATCCGGGCGGATGATAGAGACAGACGTTTCGACGACCTTGACCACATGATGAGGGACGTCTACCGCCAGCAGTTTGGGCGGTACTATGATCCGAGTTTCTCTCCATTCCCACCTCCACCGGCACCGCAGTGATAGATGACCGGACAGCTCGTTTCTAGACATCCCAACCACCATTTGTGAGTTTTCTTTTTCTTTTCTTTCTTTTGTTCTTTCTTGTGAACATTAGGGACAATGTTCGTCCTAAGTATGGGGTGGGATGTACAAAATGTTTGTAATAACTCTACTCTATATGTTGCTTCTATTCCGAGACTATCATTGCATGTTCATTGTATGTTACACGTTTCATTCTTGCATTGCATGAAAAAGAACTTTAAAAACCCATAAAAATTGAAAAATTTTGAAAAATTTGATGCTTCTAACGAATCGATATGATTTCCATGATAATCATTACTTGCGAATTGAGTTGATAACAATTGCATGCTTGAAAGGATGGTAATTCGAAAAGGATTTGAATGAATGAATTTTACCTCTTTTGCAAGTTGTATAATGTGAGAATGTTACCTAAATCATATAAGAAATTGAAGTTGAAATCACATTATAAGCTCCTATACTTCTTGTTGAAATGATTAAGGCAATTCGATATTCTCTTTCTTCTTTCTTTGATCATCTAACTCCTCATTGAAATATTAGCCTCCCTTACCTATCCAGGAATTTGGAAGGTGAATGAGAAAAAGGCATGTTTGATGTGGGAGGGCCATGAGAGCAAATATTTGCAATCAATTGAATAGAAAGAAATTGTAGGTTTGGGGAAGTCAATCATGACGATGAGTAACTCGGCACCATTCACATAGCCGGGTGTTTGTGTCTTGCCAAAGTCGAATTGAGCGATATTCCTAGCGGATTATGGTATGTGCGCTAAGGGTTTGAGGCATCTCGCAAAAATGAGAAACGCCAATCTCCTAGGCTTCGGTTTTTGTGCACCTCTATCCATAACTCCAAAAGTAAAGTCGGAAAATAAAAAGGAAAGAGCGAAGCTCTAAGTGAAGTGTTGCGGAAACCGCAAAAGAAGAAGAAGGTAGTTGTCCACTTTCCCGGATTTATGCACCACTTTCCCTTAAAGTTTTCCCTACCCTTCCATGCTCTAGACCTTTTCTTTGAAAGTCCTTATGATCAAAAGAATGTTATATGGCTTGGTGATCTAAATTGAAATTCTTATGATTGATTTTGATAATATTTGAAGGTTATAATGCTTGTTTGGAAGTTAAATTTATTCATGAAGTTTTCTTTGCCTTTTACTCTCTAATTAAGTGTGTGAAAGTTTGAAAAACGATTGAAGCAAGGTTTGAGAATGATCTATTCTTTAGAAGTCACATTCACCCAAAAGAAGGTACACATATTTCATCCTAACTCTTGTTTAAAGTTTTTTGAAAGACCTTGCTTAGGGACAAGCAAGTGTTAAGTATGGGGTTATTTGTTAGCATGAAATATTGTGATATTTTAGGCACGTTTTCTAGTCGTAATTGATTCATATTGATAGTCTTTGATTGAGCTTTATGCATATATGAGCTAGTATTGCCTATATTGTCGATATAGATGTCTACACGAGTTCTATGTTGATTATAGGTGATTTGGAGCTATTTCCGAACGAAATCGAGCAAAGGAGAGTTGAGTTGATGTGTCCATAGATCGAGGACACTCGTTGGAAGCAAAATGGAGTATTAGATTGAGGAATGCACGAATGAAGGCAAGAATCACGGTTTTACCCTAAATTACGGCCGTGGATTGTGAGTCAGAATTCGATGTTCATTCCAGGGGATATTACGGCCGTGGAAGCTAGCCGTATTTGTTTCCACGCCTCAAAATTACGGTCGTGGAATCTTCCACGACCGTGATCTTGGCGAATCCCTTCGCCACGTTTCGAAGCCATGATCTCTTGAAGATTGGGCCGGGCCGACATTTGGCCCTGCATTATAAAAAGGACGGATGAAGCAAGATTCCGTCACCTCGCCTAACCTCGTGAACGTCGCTTACGACCTTTCAACCCTAAGTTTAGCGGTAAAAACGCAAGCTTAGCAACACACAAAAACCTTCATTCTTGGGGGTGATTTGAGAGATCTCATTGAAGTTCCAAAGTTCGTTTTGGAGAGTCACCGTTTGTGATCTTCGTGTGGAAGATCGAAGTTCTTGGAGGATTTTGCAAGAAGATTCCTCTTCTTGCTTAGGTTTGATTTAGGATCGGATTGACATCCCGTTTCTTTTCTTTCCTAAGATTTTGATTGCTCATTCCGTTTTGAATCTGTTGACAAACACTTGCTCTTGATTGTGATTCTGAGATTCAATTGAAGATTTTTGATAGTTCTTGAAAGTTCCCATCTTTTACCTTTTAAATCTTGAATTAATATCAATATGACTGTTATTGGCTAAAAACCCTTAACAATTCTAAGGTGAAGGGTTGATAGTTGTGGCTTAGATGATGATAGATCGATCGCAAACAGATTAGGCCCTGAGAGTTAGAGAATTGTCGCCGAAAACCCTAAATCACGGCCTGTTCTTGAGTTCCACGACCGTGATTCTTAAGAACTAACCGTAATTTCCCTAAAGTTTACGAGCCTGCTTTTACCTTGATCCAAAGTTAAAGATTTGCTTTAGCTTAGTTTAGACTTGTCTTTTCTAGGTGGTAGTGAAGCCTCAACAACCTCTACCTCGATTGTGAGCCTCAACAACCTCAATCGGATAAGTTAGTCTTGATCTTTAGATTATAAGTTTGGGTATTTGATGCTAATCTTTGTCTTTAGAATCTTTCTATATTGAGCCTCATCAACCTGTATAGGAGGAGTCTTTTAGGTGAGTTACATAAGGTTTTTGGAACCTCAACCGTACGATTACCTTACATTAGTATACCTTTGCATATCTCAACTCTGTCTTTATATCATTAGTATATCTTGAATCGATTGCCACAGCTGGATACCTGGATCTTTAGGATTGTTGTTTTCCCAATATCTGCAAAACTCTCATATTCACCGCTTGATAACCTGCAATCGAGTTCGTTCCACCCAAATCCCTGTGTTCGATACTCTGGAATTCTTGCTTAACTATATCGATCCGTACACTGCGGGTTCGCTTGCTTGATTTCAGTTTTATAAATTTAAAGCTTATTTGCATACACCTCTAGGGGCAAACATGGGGTCAATTACCGGGTAGGTCTCATGATCCACTAATCCGCACCTAAGGTCCTATCACCGGGTAAGTCTCTAGGAGCCTAAGGTAGGGATATCTACACAAACTGGATGGTTATCTAGGGATCTAACCTCTCCTTACCGGGTAAGTCTCGGGAAGGCAAGTCCTAAACACTTATCCTAGCACATTCAGTCTAATAGCGGCTTGTGAGGCTCACTACTACCTAGAGTTCGTCATCTTCGGTATGTAAGTGCAAGAACCATCGGGTAGGTCTCTTCTAACTCTTAGTTGCTAACACTAGGTCACCCTAGGATAGATTTAGCTCAACTAACACTAGGATTTCAACAAATCAACAACCTAACACTTAGCAAGTTGATCAAAATTATGGGGTGTTCATCTCTTTCCACGGCCGTGGAAAGGCAAGATCAAACCGTGGTTTTAAACAGTGACTAGGTTCAATCAAGCGAGTCATCCAAGCATACATTTAGGTCTATTATATCGTATTCCAAGCCATAACCATCTTTTCCTTACCCTAGAATCGCATCTATTTAGCCAACAACATGCATCATCACAATCAAAATCATCAAGCATAAAATCATAGAATCCATGTCAAGAGGGTGAAATGAAAGATGGATTAAGCAAATGAAACAAGTAAAACAAGCTAAATCAAGGTTCAAGAAGGACTTACAACCCTTCAAAAGAAGGTTCGAATTGTTTCTTACAAACCCTTGCAAAACGTTTCACAAAGCTCACTCAAAATCACTCAAAAAGATTATGGAACTATGAACTAGTGTGCTTCTTCTTCTTCTCCAATGGAAGCCTTTCTTCTTCTCCAATGGTAGCTCCAATCCATTCTTCCAATGAGAGAATATTGTTGTTAAGAGTGTGGGAGAGAATGGGAGTGAGGGGTCTATCTCTAACAGCCTTGCAAGACCACCTTTTATCCTCCAAATTTGCAAGAGTCGGCCATGAAGATCGTGGGACAACTGTCACAACTGTCTGGGGAAAACCACGGCCTATTTCCACGGGCGTGGTTCTTCCAATGACCGTGGTTTTGGTACTTCTGCACTATATGGATCATCAAGCCATAATTTGGTGCATGGCATGCACCAACAAGGTCCCATGTGTCCTCCTTAGCCCCTAGCTTGCATCCCAATGAGTCCGAAGGTGTGTCATCTCGAGGAACGATCCTCAAATGTATCGATTAAGCTCCTAAAGCTCCCAAAATACCTACAAAGCATGCAAAAGTCCGTGTAGACGTCTATCTTGACAAAATACATGAATTGAGTGCAATTCGTTACGAACTAGTGCAAACCATGCATGAATGAGCGGAAAACTATCTAAATGAGTACCTATACCTAAGTCATAAATCGTGTTATCAAAAATACCCCATACTTAAGGTTTGCTCGTCCCCGAGCAAGTCCCCAACTATAGACTAAGAGATGACATGATTTATGCATGCAGAAAAACAACAAAATCTTTTTGGAGTTGTGCTTCTAATTTTGGATCACCTTCATAGTCATGTTTCATGGCAATGGAAAAGCGATAATGCATCAAATAAATGAAGGCATGGAAAGACAATTGTACTTAACTCGAAGGCATGCATGAAATGTAAAAATGTAGAAGTCAAGATGATCATGGGCATATTCAATCTAGATCACTAAGCCTTACACATATGCAAATAGGTCACAAGGGCTTGTGAAATGAGAGGCCAAGAAACGTTGTGAATAGGTGGGGATTTTTCTAGGTTATGTGATGCTAATCCGGGAATGGAACTAACTCCACAATTTTGTCTTTGATCAACTTTCCACAAGTGTATATTTTCTCCATCTTTTCTTTCTTTTCTTTTCTTTTTCTTTCACTTATTTTTGAGACAATGGCATTGGTGTACAAAAGCCGAAACCTTGGTGATTAGCCATCCTCGGGCTTTTTTTATTTTTCGAGGTGCATCCACACCGGGCACACATACCAAAGCTCGTTAGGACTATCGGTTTATTTGACTTTGGCAAGGCACATACACCCGATTATGTGAATGGTGCCGAGTTATTCGTCATTTAAACCAACGTCCCCAAACCTATATTTTTTCTACACTTTTCACAACAAATTCAACACTTCATTCATAACATTCATCCATCAAGAACTTCACCCCACACTTGCTTTTCACACACATCAACACACTAGCATGCTCCTATTCCCGGATGGGTCAAAAGAGGTCAAATTTTATATCAATTGAGGTGCTCAAGCAACATGATCAAGATGAGAAGTAGAGAAAGATGAATTGCCTTAATCACTCCTAGATGATGTGCAAGAACTAGCATGTAATTTCGACTTTCAATACTCAATCCAATCAAGACAAACATCATGATCACAATCCATTCATGGGATTCAATATAAGTACTTCAAGTCCACGTATGCATTCATCTATTCAAAACATAAGGCCATCCATAGCCAATTCACAAGACAATTTCATCATAAGGGTCTTTCCCAAGCTTAGAAGCACTAAAAATTTTTTAAATTTTCTGATTTTTTTTTTTGGATTTTTCGAAATATCTATGTACAATGCAAAACATGTGACAAAAAGAAACTATCCTAGATGCTAATCATGCAAAAGATCATGCAAACCCCACCCCATACTTAGAAACACATTGTCCCCAATGTGGTATTCAAGTAAAGAAGAGTGAAAGAGGGTTCTCACAATGTAAAAATGGTTTGCTTCATTATTTGGGATCACTTAAGTGGAGTGATGTAGGATGATCCTATCAACGATGGTAGAGAGCTCAAAGTGTTTGTTACGGCGTCGGGACCCGTGCTAGGCACCGCTAGCCGTCCAAGTTCCGCGTCCGCTCCACCCACAATTGATGAGGGTCTCATCATCATCCACATTCCATGCAAGGCTTCCATGCTACCAAGACTCTAACACACACACAAAGCACACCAAACACACAAAAAACACACAAAAACAGAAAAATCAAAACAAAAACGAAAACAAAAAGGGAAAAACGATTACCAATGGGTTGCCTCCCATCAAGCGCTTCTTTAAGGTCATTAGCTTGACCAAACTCGGGGGCGTCTCACTCTAGGTGAAGTGGGGCAATCATATCCACCGGAGCTCCCGGGATATACTTCTTCAAACGGTGCCCATTCACCTTAAAATCTCCGCAATGCTCCCCTCCTATCTCAACCGCTCCATGGGGAAAGATCTTCTTCACCACATAGGGACCCGTCCATCTTGACTTTAGCTTTCCGGGGAAGAGCCACAGCCTCGAGTTGAAAAGAAGGACAAGGTTGCCTTCACTCAATTCTTTCGGGATGAGACGCTTGTCATGCCAACGTTTGGTCCTTTCTTTGTAAATCCGGGCGTTTTCATAGGCATCCAACCGGATCTCCTCAAGGGCGTTCATATCAAGCAATCTCTTCTCTCCGGCCTCCTTGAGTTCAAAATTCAACCACCTTATAACCCAATATGCTCTATGTTCCATCTCTACCGGAAGGTGGCAAGACTTGCCATAGACTAGCTTGTAGGGAGTGGTGCCAATTGGTGTCTTGAAAGCGGTTCTATATGCCCACAAGGCATCATCGAGGTTCATAGCCCAATCCTTTCTCGTCCTAGAAACCGTCTTCTCAAGGATCCCTTATATCTCCCGGTTGGAGATCTCCACTTGGCCACTAGTTTGGGGATGGTAAGGCGTTGCCACCTTATTAGTCACCCCATACTTAGCCAAAAGTGCCCCAAAGTTCCTATTTGTGAAGTGCTTCCCTCCATCATTTATGATCACCCTTGGTGTTCCAAACCTAGGGAAGATCACTCGGTTGAAGAACCGCACCACAACCTTGGCATCATTTGTAGGAGAAGCGATTGCTTCCACCCATCTCGAAACATAGTCCACCACCAATAGGATGTAGAGGTTGCCACAAGAAGAGGGGAATGGCCCCATGAAGTCCACACCCCAAACATCAAATATATCCACTTCTTGTATGTTGTTCAAGGGCATCTCATTCCTCCTTGAGATGTTGCCCGTCATTTGGCAAGCATCACAAGGTACCACAAAATTCTGCACATCCTTGAACAAACTTGGCCAAAAGAAACCCGATTGTAACACCTTCGCACATGTCTTGTGTGAGCTAGCATGGCCTCCACATGGCAAGGAGTGACAATGGCGGATCACACTCTCCACCTCATCCTCCGGTATGCATCTTCTAAAGACTTCATCCGGTCCTCTCTTGAACAAAAGCGGTTCACTCTAATAGTAATGCCTCACATCCTTGAAAAATTTCTTCCTTTGGGCATAGGATAAACCTAGTGGCACCTCCTCACACACAAGGTAGTTCACAATGTCGGCATACCATGGCTCATGACCCCTTGACACTTGAAACAAGCACTCCTCCACCATTTGCAATTGCTCATCCCGGAATGAGTCATCAATCGGGATATCATCTCTCTCAAGCTCCAATGGTAGGAGTCTACTAAGGTGATCCGCCACAGAATTTTCGGATCCTTTCTTATCCCGGATTTCCAAGTCAAACTCTTGAAGAAGAAGGATCCACCGAATCAACCGAGGCTTGGATCCTTCTTTGTAAGGAGATAACGGATCGCAGCATGATCCGTATACACAATGACCTTCGCTCCAACAAGATACGAGCGGAACTTCTCAAATGCATACACCACCGCTAGCAACTCCTTCTCGGTGGTAGCATAATTGAGTTGGGCATCATCTAGCGTCTTGCTAGCATAATAGATGACATGTGTAAGCCCATCTTTCCTTTGCCCCAAAACAGCCCCAACGGCTACATCACTCGCGTCACACATGATCTCAAACGGTAAACTCCAATCCGGAGGTTGCATTATGGGAGCGGTGATCAAAGCATTCTTCAACCTACAAAAAGCCTCAAGGCAATCCTTGGAGAAAACAAACTCAACATCTTTCATTAGTAGGTTAGTAAGAGGCTTAGAAATCTTAGAGAAATCTTTAATAAATCTCCGGTAAAAACCGGCATGCCCTAGAAAACTCCTTACCCCCTTCACTGAGGTAGGTGGTGACAACTTCTCTATGATTTCTATCTTAGCTCTATCAACCTCAATGCCACGGTTGGACACCAAGTGTCCCAACATAATACCTTCACTTACCATGAAGTGGCATTTCTCCCAATTCAAGACTAGATTAGTCTCCTCACATCTTTTTAGCACTAGAGACAAGTTAGCTAAACAATCATCAAAGGAAGATCCATAAACAGAAAAATCATCCATAAACACTTCCATGATGTTTTCAATATACTCAGAAAAGATAGCCATCATACACCTTTGAAAGGTTGCGGGTGCATTACACAACCCAAATGGCATTCTCCTATATGCAAATGTTCCCCAAGGACATGTGAATGTAGTTTTCTCTTGGTCATCGGGGTGGATAGGGATTTGGAAGAATCCACTATAACCATCTAAGTAGAAAAATTGAGAATGTTGAGCTAATATTTCTAGCATTTGGTCAATGAAGGGAAGAGTGAAGTGATCTTTCCTAGAGGCCACATTTAGTTTCCTATAGTCTATACACATCCTCCATCCCGTAACCGTTCTAGTTGGGATTAATTCATTATTCTCATTGGTTACTACGGTCATCCCACCCTTCTTAGGAACTACATGCACGGGACTAACCCATTTACTATCCGAAATCGGGAAAATGATTCCCGCATCTAGCAATTTAAGGATCTCTTTCTTCACTACTTCTTTCATGATAGGGTTTAGTCTTCTTTGAGGTTCAATTGAAGGTTTATGGTTGTCTTCCATCAAGATCTTATGCATGCACAAAGAAGGTTTAATGCCAACTAAATCATCAATTGTATAGCCAATAGCCTTCCTATGCAATCTCAATTCATGCAACAATCTAGCAAGTTCATCATCATTCAAGCATGCATTCACAATAACCGGATATGTAGAATTTTCACCAAGAAAAGCATACTTCAAATGAGAGGGGAGGGGTTTAAGTTCATGTTTAGGAGGACCTTTATCGATTGGAGACGCTCCATACAATGTTGGTTGAGATGAATCCAAAGCCATGGAAGACTCCTCAAGGCTCCTTGAAGCTTGATCAACAACTAAGGCAGTTTTTGGAGAAACCACGGGAAAAATTACGGGCTCTGGCACAACCATGGCCGTGGAACTTGCAAAGCTAGCCTTTTTGAGCATTCCAGAGAGTTCCACGGGACTTTCCACGGGCGTGGTTTCCCCTACCTGGCCGTGGTTTTCACAGAAATTCAGCACACCTTCGTGTGCTTCAAATTCAGCTCTTGTCTCCTTTTCCAATGATTCCAAAGCCCTGATTTCTTTATTGCAAGCCTCCTCAACTCCTTCCTCCATCAAACTTAAGCTAAGAACCTTCTCCAAGGGGTCCTTGATCAAGATCAAGCTCACAACTTCTCTAGACTCCTCTTGCTCGACAATGTTGAACTCATCTTCGCCAAGGGCTGACCCCTTCATCATTGTGGACAGCTTGAACTTGATATTCTCTTCTCCAATGTTGAAGGAGAGAATTCCATTCTTACAATCTACCAAGCATCCAGAAGTGGCTAGGAAAGGTCTCCCTAAGATGATGGGAACCGGATAGTCCGCCGGGATGTCCAAAACAATGAAGTCTATTGGCACATAGAACTTCCCTAGTTGCACCGGTATGTCTTCCAATATTCCAACCGGGTGAGTGATCGAACGGTCCGCCATGTAAAGGGTCATCTTGACCGTCTTTGGCTCTCCTAGCCTAACCTTGTTGCAAAGTGCAAGCGGTATGATGCTTACACTTGCCCCAAGATCACATAGGGATTCACACTTCACTTCTCCCACTCCAATTGGCACACAAAAAGATCCCGGATCTCTTAGCTTAGGAGGCATCTCCTCCTTCATTGTTTGGATCAATTCCGAGGACCTCTTTGTCATCCTTACTTCTCCATACTCCTCCAAATTCCTCTTGTTGGAGAGTATTTCCTTCAAAAACTTGCCATATGCCGGCATTCCTAGAATAGTATCCATGAACAGAATGTTATATGCAATTTAGAAATGAGTTCAAGGAATTTACCAAAGTGTTTGTCCAAGCGAGCCCTTGCTCGTGATTGTGGGAACGGTAGTGGTGGCTTGTATGGAGGCGGCGCCACATATGTTGGCTCATCATCCTTGCTCTTGCCTCCATCTTCTTGCAATGGTTCTTCCTCTACCACTACTTGCTTCCCCTTCTCACTTCCCTTAGGTAAGGGATCCTTCATGCTCAACCCGCTCCTTGTTGTGATGGCCAACACTTGGCCTCTTGGGTTGTCTTTGGTTCTTCCGGGAAGCTTTCCCGGATCTCTATGAGCTTCACCCGCCTTTTGGAACACTTGTGCTTCCAACACCTTTTGAGCCTTAGAAATAGAAGTCACCGTGCTCTCAAGACCACTCAATCTTCCAAGCAATTGCTCCAACATCATCTCGGTTATATCCTTTGGAGGTTGAGTAAATCCGGGTGGAGGTTCTTATGAAGCCTTTGGTGGTGGAGCTGCGCTTGTGGAAGCGGGAGGGTTCAAGGCACCATCCGGGTTAGAATAGGAAAACCCGGGATGGCTGTGATTAGGCCAGTAATTGTTGAATTGCCCGTTATTGTTGAAGTTCCTAGGGCCTTGATAGTTGTTATAGTTTCCCCTTCCCATGTAGTTCACATCTTCCTCCTTGGAAGACAAGTTTGCTTGCACTTTCACTTGAGAGGTTGCTTGATTCTTCAAAGTTGTAGCACACAACTCCCTCAAAGACTTAAGCTCGTTGTTGATTGCATCAAGCCTGAAATTACTCATGGTGACTTCACTCACCTCATATGCTCCCGCTTTCCTCCCATCACTCTTCCTATGGGAGTACTTCTCAATCACCAAAGCTTGTTTCTCTACAAATTCCCAAGCTTCATCCACATTCTTTTCCATGAAAGTCCCACCGGAAAGAGATTGAAGCTTGAATTGGTTATCTTCATCAAGTCCTTTGAAGTAGATCTCCAATAGCTCAATTTTTGGTATACCATGGTGCGGACAATCTAGAAGAAGGTCTTTGAACCTCTCCCAAGACTTGAATAAGCTTTCTCTATCCTTCATCACGAAGGCATTGATCTTCCCTCTTAATTCGGTAGTCTTGGAAGGTGGGAAGAACTTTGTCAAAAACTCGGTTGTCATCTCCTCCCAAGTACTCACTCGCCCTTGTGGAATAGATTGATACCAAGCCAAGGCTTTATGCTTAAGTGAGAAGGGGAAAGCCCTAAGCTTATGATTGTTGCTCTCCAATCTAGGCGGTCTTAGAGTCTCCATCAAGATCTCATAGTTCATCAAGTGTTGATGAGGAGACTCTCCTTCCATCCCTCCAAATTGGTTATGCCGGATCATTTGTAGAACTTGAGGGCGGAGCTTGTAATCATGGGCTGCGGGATCTCCTAAGTTCACACCCGCACGGTGTGCTCTTTGTGCCGGATCCATACGTTGCCCTAACGTTTGTGGCTCCTCAATAGCAATGGGCACAACCTGAATATTGACCGCCGCCGGCTGCGGTTGTGGTGGAGGTGGAGGTTGTTGACGATTAAGCTCTCTTTGGACAAGAGCTTGCCTAATCTCTTCAATCTCCCTCCTAGTTGCTTCTTGCCTCTCATTAGCAAGTCTCCTTTCATTCTCCAAGGCTTCATCTCTTAGCCTAATTTGCTCTAAAGCCTCATCCAACTCAGCTTGGAGATCTCTTCCGGCCATCTCTTTTACCTTTCTAATGCTCTTGGATCTAGATCTAAGGGTTTTCTTCGGTTCGGGATCAAATGGAGCTAAATCCTTGCCACGAGATCTTCACATACACCTAAAGAGTGAGAGATGTCCTGAAAAGCAAAGACACAAAACAAACGAGATCAAAAGCAACAAGAAAGACCTACACTATAAACAATCACAAACAACGACTCAATCTTAACCTAGTCCCCGGCAACGGCGCCAAAAACTTGGTACGCTAAGAACGTGACACGCAAAAGCTTTAAATTTATAACTCGATATATTTCTCCTAACTCCTAGCGAACCCACAGTGTACGAGACGTTTTGTAGTAGGGATAGTATTCCGAGGTCGAACACAAAGACTGGGGTGAGATTGAATCGATTAATGACTAAGGATAGTGAAGATCTAGGCTAAGAAAAGAGAAAGGAATAAAGAAATGAAAATTTCAATGTTTTTGGTTTGGTTTTTAGGTGATCAATCAAAGATCACAAATCATGCGAAATCAACAATCAACTAAGCTAATACCACAAGTAAACAAGCAAATACAAAATATGTAATCAAAGGGAGAAAAGCGGATTCTAGGGGTTGGAAATTCCGATTATGGCATTGGACTCAAGGTATCTAATCATTCCTTGGATTAACCATAGTTTGTTGGGAGTGAATGTTTCTCAAGTGGGGTCAATTACCGGGTAGGTCTTATGATCCACTAATCCGCACCTAAGGTCCTATCATCGGGTAAGTCTCTAGGAGCCTAAGGTAGGGATATCTACACAAACCGGATGGTTATCTAGGGATCTAACCTCTCCTTACCGGGTAAGTCTCGGGAAGGCAATTCCTAAACACTTATCCTAGCACATTCAGTCCAATAGCGGCTTGTGAGGCTCACTACTACCTAGAGTTCGTCATCTTCGGTATCTAAGAGCAAGAATCACCGGGTAGGTCTCTTCTAACTCTTAGTTGCTAACACTAGGTCACCCTAGGATAGATTTAGCTCAACTAACACTAGGATTTCAACAAATCAACAACCTAACACTTAGATTTATCAATACAAGCAAGTTGATCAAAAGTACGGGGTGTTCATCTCTTTCCACGGCCGTGGAAAGGCAAGATCAAACCGTGGTTTTAAACAGTGACTAGGTTCAATCAAGCGAGTCATCTAAGCATACATTTAGGTCTATTCTATCATAGTCCAAGCCATAACCATCTTTTCCTTACCCTAAAATCGCATCTATTTAGCCAACAACATGCATCATCGTAATCAAAATCATCAAGCATAAAATCATAGAATCCATGTCAAGAGGGTGAAATGAAAGATGGATTAAGCAAATGAAATAAGTAAAACAAGCTAAATCAAGGTTCAAGAAGGACTTACAAGCCTTCAAAAGAAGGTTCGAATCGTTTCTTACAAACCCTTGCAAAACGTTTCACAAAGCTCACTCAAAATCACTCAAAAAGATTATGGAACTATGAACTAGTGTGCTTCTTCTTCTTCTCTAATGGAAGCCTTTCTTCTTCTCCAATGGTAGCTCCAATCCAATCTTCCAATGAGAGAATATTATTATTGAGAGTGTGGAAGAGAATGGGAGTGAGGGGTCTCTCTCTAACAGCCTTGCAGGACCACCTTTTATCCTCCAAATTTGCAAGAGTCGGCCATGAAGATCGTGGGACAGTTGTCACAGCTGTCTTGAGAAAACCACGGCCTATTTCCACGGGCGTGGTTCTTCTAGTGACCGTGGTTTTGGTGCTTCTGCACTATATGGATCATCAAGCCACAATTTGGTGCATGGCATGCACCAACAAGGTCCCATGTGTCCTCCTTATCCCCTAGCTTGCATCCCAATGAGTCCGAAAGTGTGTCATCTCGAGGAACGATCCTCAAATGTATCGATTAAGCTCCTAAAGCTCCCAAAATACCTAAAAAGCATGCAAAAGTCCGTGTAGACGTCTATCTCAACAAAATACATGAATTGAGTGCAAATCGTTACGAACTAGTGCAAATCATGCATGAATGAGCGGAAAAACTATCTAAATGAGTACCTATACCTAAGTCATAAATCGTGTTATCAGAGACTGTTACAACCCTCCTACCTATATCTAGTACCACACGGTGTCTACACATACAATCCATACCTAAAATGACTTCCTCATGCATCAATGGCATGACAAAGAAGTCTACCAACATCACACGAGTCCCTAAGCGAAGGGGGCAACTACGTATCTCACAAGTACCTCTTTTCCTACTACCATCAGGTAACCCTAAAGTAAAGGGTATCCCCTCTATAGTAGCTAAATCCAAATGCTCAACACATAAATCAGAAATAAAGGAATGCGTAGTACCCGTATCAAATAAAACTCTAACAGGTAAACCATGTAGCAGAATGGTACTTTTAGCAGCCGGTGCAGGTGGCTCCTCTGCACTCCTCAACTCAAAGAATCTACCTTGACCCCCTATAGTGTCACTGGTACTCCCACCATGACCTTTATCTCTACTCGGCCCGGGAGCAGATCCTTGAGTAGAAGGACGATCTAGGACTCTTTGTTGTTCTTGTGTCTGCTATTGAGGTGTCCTCTGCCCACCTTTTGTCACACTGGCAGGAGAAGAACCCTGCTTTGATGCAACTCCACCCTGCCTATAGAAGACAACTCTATGACCTGGCCTACCACAAGTGTAGCAAGTCACTAGTGGTCTTGTACATTCTGGTCGTAGATGACTAGGATCACCACAGTTGTAGCACTATCGTCCTTTCTTTGTAGTCAGTGCAGATAAGGGGTAACTCTGGCGTCTCTGACTTTGCCCAAAACCTGAAGCTCCACCAACGCCACTAGTCTGCCCAGTCCTCTATCTCTTCTCAGACCGTCTAGTTTGAGAAGTCCTCCTCTACTGGCCCGCTCACGCTCATAAGTTGAGGCTTGGTCCTGGTAATCTGTCAAGGACTCGCAATGGAATCCCGCCATATAAGAGTGTGTACTCTCCCTCAGTCGACGGGAGAATAGATACACGTGCTGGTCCTCAAAAGGTGCTGCCGGACCCAACAATGCTAACTCTGACTGGAAGCGGTTGATGGCATCTACAATCGGTACATCCTCAAAGCCCGCCTCCATGAAGTCCTGCAGTTTCTCCCTCCTCAATGAGGCTGAACAAAAACGCTCCCTGATCATACTCCTCATCTGATCGTAACTAGTGGCTCGACCCCTCATGGTCCTCCACCATTGATGAGCTAGGTCACGGACTAGAGTCTGTACTACCTCTATCCGTCTGTCCTTTGGATATCTGATAGACTCTAGAGCTGAGTCCACATATCCAATCTAGACCTCCATCTCCAATCCCACCTTCCTAGAGAAAGGTGGTACGCCCAGCTGAGGAAATGCCTTCAACCAGGTATCTAGTCGAGGCCCTCTATACTCCTTTGGAGCTCTAGCAGTCTCAGCAGCTTGTACCGGCATAGCAGTCACCTGAGTGGCTCCCTAAAACATCTCAGAAGATCCCTCATGCACTGGTAGATCTGGGGCTCGTCTGCTTGCTTTAGCAACCTCCTCTACACGCCGGATATAAGCACGAAACTTTGGTCCCCTCATGGAAACACGATCCGAGTTATCTAATTGGACTCGGTGTGACCGTTGTCTCCCAAATCCACCGCTCCTCGTCTCTGGGTTGACACTCTCAGCAATCTCCTCAAGAACCTCCTCCACTACTGGTGGATCAGCAGTGGGAACTGGCCCCTGTCTTATCACGCCCGGAGGAAGAGGTGGTCTACCTCTACCCCGGCCTACAGCAGAATCAGCTCCAGTCTGAGCCATTTACGGGGTATACACACCTAACTTATAAGGCTATATATATGCCATATGTATATATCTAAAACATACACATAGTTCATACTACATATATATACATATATATACTGCAAAGATTCATGGCAGAGGTGACGACTTCTCGTACATTTTAAACCCAAAATCTTTTGAAAACGTCAAACCCCTTTCCGGTTCTATTTATTTTATCCATCCGACCTCATTGCAGGTAGCAAGTGCCATTGTTGTCAACCTGGCTCTGATACCAACTCTGTAACACCCCAAATCCGCGGGACTCGGGATGCCACATTGGGCTAGGATCTCACAGTGGATCCTGACCCTAGCCTGACAACAAGTTCACTGGACCTTACAACATGGCACTGACAAATATAAAACAAATACATAAAACTATATAAAATTGTACATCAAAGGGTATACAAGATCATAGCCGAATATAAAACAACATCCTCATACAGGAGGTACACAAAACATCATCCTCACGCAGAAGGGAAACATAAACATCCCTAAAACCATAACCACCTAATGTACGGGAGTCCTCGGCCTGTCACCCTGCCAGATCACTCAGCAGCTCTCCTATCCTGCAAATAAGGTAATGCATAAGCACAAATTCACAGATCATGAAAGATAAACCCATAATCATGTTGCACACATTTACCCATTTTATTATCTTTATATAATAGTCATTCACTCAAATCGAATATATATAGGTATATGAAACTATGTGACACGAGGACCGTATCATCCTTGCCTCTGGGCCTGCTATCCATCTGGAAGTAGTGTCGGTCACACAACCCGTGTACCCTATGGGAGTGGATTGCGCCCTTCTTGTATACCAAGTGGCCTGACGCCAGAGAACCTCCCAACCCCTTACAGGATGGAGGGAAAGGTTATCATTTCCACGCAATGGGTCTATCAATAAAACATAGTTAAGTAATAATCAACATCACATGCTATCATATTAGCATATAACACACATACCACTCATGCAAACACCCAATATAAGGATGGTAGCTAAGTAAGTCCTACGGACTTACCTCAACCTCGTATAATCACAACCACGATCAACCACCAATCCTAAGAGGGACACTGCCTAATAACAAGGTATAGAGATATATCAATCTCCTATCAATCAAAGGGGTCATACCTAAACCCAAGGGATCCATAGGATCGTCCTTAACCTAAACCTCACAACCTACTAATTAGGGCTGTTAAAACGGTTCCTAAACAATAATTTTTTAGGAATCAGGAACCGTACCATTTTAGTTATGCGGTTCGGTTCCTATACTTTTAAGAGGAGGAGCCGTTTGGAACCTAACCAAATAAGGAACCGAACCATTTTAGGTATACAGTTTGGTCCTTGTATTTTTTTTATGAGTGGAACCGAATTACAAATGAACCGTTTTGAACCTAACAAGAACTATTTAACGACTTTCATTTGCATTTGAATTGTAGGAGAAAAGTCCAAATACTTTAATTTTGTTAAGAATATAGATGTTTTAGTTTTTACATGTTTTGTCTTAATTTTCTCTAATTCTCGATAAATCATGATTGCCTTATAATAAGTAATTAAGCATTGCTACAACGGAAGATAAAATTTGAAACCTCAAGTCTATCTCGACGAACTACACTCATTGTCTTATAAATGGGAGAATTCGTTTTTTTTTATAGCCTAAGTTAAAGAAACTAACAACAAAATGGTTGTAGACAAAGAAATTCTGGATTGAAGACAAACCTAGTTCCAGAAGTTGTTGAACAACTAGAGAAACGATTTGGTGAGGAACAAGTGAATGTGAGAGAGGAACATAAGACAATATTATAGTCATTATACCAAAGAAAGAGACCAATACCTTTTTAGACCTTTTGTTTTTGTTATATATTATGTTATTTAACTTTTACTAGTTTACCAAATAATATAAATGGTTCCGATCTATTTTGTTTTAAGGAACCGAACCAAACCAAACTGTTTTTATAACGGTTCGGTTTGAAATAAAACCGACAAACAATTAAGAGGAACCGAACCGAACCGTAAAAAACAGGTTCGGTTCCAACGGTTCCGTCAGGAACCGGTTCCGATTAACAGCCCTACTACTGATCCTTAAAGCCATAATCGGTATAACATGATCATAACATCATCATCACACACTCATCTATACCTAGCATGATACTACACACTCATACTAGGAAGAGAAGGGACATTGTCATCCATAGGCAAGCCCGGGAAACAAGACACACCTGCAAACCAAGAGCAAAACAAGGCTGGAGTACAAGGAGGCGCAAGGGCGGCAACACCACACGCAGGGGCCGCTGTACACCAGGCGTAGGGGCGGCCCTGAGGTGGCGCAGGAGCGGCTGGACAACAGAGGGCTCGTCCTCGACTTCTATTCGATCCTTCATTTGCCTTTCTTCACTTCTTCAACGTCCAGCAGCCAAGCACATACATATACATACATATATTCATCAAACCAAGACTAAGAAGGTTGCCACAAGATCAAACTTGTGGAATCTAAGCTAGAAAGGAAGAAGAGAAGAAAAGAAGGAAGAAAGGAAGAAGAAAGAGAGGAAGAACTCACCAAGCTGAACCTAACAGAGGGAGAAACTACACCAAAACTTCAAGGCTTACTCAACACAAGCACAACAACGTCCTCAATCATCATCATCAATATCCAAGCCACAAACTCTCATCAAAACTCTAACAAGATCAAGAAAATCAAGATGAAGATCCAAATAGGGAAGAAGAAGAGAAGAGGAGCGTAAGGTAGGAGATGAAGCTGTAAAAGAGGTGAAACCCTCACCAGGAGAGAGAGAAGAAACTTATGTAGGAAGGAAGAGGTAAAGCACTGGTCAAGAGTCAACAAAGCTGGCTGCACACACCTCAAACCGTAGTGGCGGTTCATGGAGGCGCAGGGGTGGACCAGGAAGGCCGCAGGGGCGGGCTCTGCAAACTGCAGGGGCGGTTTAGGCCATCCTCAGCACACTCAACAACCTCTCTCAGCACCTCAATACTAAGGCTCTTACACTCTGTTCATCTTGTTCTTCTTTTTCCTCAGCGATGCGTTCTTCGTAAGCTTTTATTTGTCCAATAATATCTTCAAAACTTGATTTGTTAATATCCAATATTTGTTCAATAGAAGCTACGATTTCTATGTATTTCTTCCGAGGAAGACTCTTGAGAAATTTCTTAACGATTTTTGATTGCTCAATCACAACTCCTAATACGGCAGATTTTGATAAAATCTCTGATAACTTGCCGGCAAAATCATCAATTTTATCGGAGTCTTTCATCTTTAATCAATCGAATTCCGCCATTAGTGTTTGCAATCTTGCATCTTTAACTCTTTCAGGTCCTACATACCTGGTTTTAATGGCTTCCCATATTTCTTTCACCGTACTTAGTTCTCCAACTAGCAAGACGAGACTTTCGGGGATTGATTGAAACAGCAACGCCGTCGCCATATCGTTTTTGTCTCCATCTTCTTTCCTGACTCGATGATCTCCCATGTTTTGTGAACTTTGAGGCAAGTTCTCATCTTTATCACCCACCCAGTGTAATTGGTTGAGTTAAGCATTGAACACTTAATCAAGAAAGATCCTCCTCCTTCCTTTATCTTCAACGGCGATGAGTCTACTCCATCGGATATCGCACCGCCTTTCTTGTCTCCATCTTTTGCCATCGTTTCCCTTCAATACCTTCCTTAAGATTTTGTAAGGCTCTGATACTAATTTTTGTTTCAAAGTAGACAAAGAATTAAAGGAATAAATCTCCTTTATTGCTTAAGAAACCTACACAAAACTTAAGCTCTCTTTTTTTTCTTACATAAATCATATAACGCCACAAACCAGCATCTCCTTATATAGGGAAGAAAAGGAAAACGATCCTAAAAACTTTTGGGAAATAACCCATAATTAGCTAACTCCTAATTATGTAAATATATTTAGTTTTTCCCTTAATTATATTATTTTCTTTTCTGTAACTAATATTTACTTCAAGCTTAAACCAACAATAATGACCCTTCTGACGTGGTTACTTCGGGGGTAGGATTAAAGTATATATATTTAAATATGTAGGCTGGTTCGGGTGAATCGAACAATTTATTTATTTGTTTGATTATAAAATTGGATTGAATCTTCCAAAATAATGATTAAAATGGAGAAAGGGGTAAATCGAACGTTGTTCATTAATGATGGTTCATGGATTAACATAATTATTAATAATTTGTGGAAAGAATTGTTATCAGCTTGAACAAATGATTTTGCACGGTAGATGTTCGAAGAAATGCCCCAACGAAATATTATTGAATATTAACTATTAGCACTTGAGTTCAGTTTTTTATACTAATAGTTTATTTTTTTGGACTAATTGTTCATTTTTCATTGTTTAAATTTGTTTACAATGAATAGTTAATATTCTAAAGTACATATGTTGAGTTCATTTTTTTTACAAATAACTAGTTCATGATCGGTGTCTTGCATGAATATTAATATATATATATATATATATATATATATATATATATATATATATATATATATATATATTACATAATAATAAAAAATGCATGTATAATAAAATAAGTATTCTACAATAGATCAACCAAAGTTAGCCTCCAAGCATTCATGAATCACTTGGTCATAAAAAAACAAAAACTATAACAAACTTGCAAAATAGGTAGTCAAAGTAAGTCAATCCTCCACGTAGAATTTGAATCCATCAAACATCCTTATTCCAAATAGTAGCAAGCATCTCGTTTCCGCATTTCACAAACTGATATGTCAACGAATGAAAACTGTTAAACTATAAATGGAGAAATTTGATAAGTATGATTTATTCAATTTTTCATCTATTAAGTAGGCTCATACCATAAACCTATTTAGTAAATATACCCCAAAAAAATTTACTATGCAAATGAAAACAACTCTGGTAATTCTTCTCTCTCTCTCTCTCTTGGCAGTTACGATCAAAATGGAAACAGCAAATCTCGTCGCTCTTCTACTCTCGCTTTCACAATCTTCATCTCCATTCTCTCTCGCAATCGCCATCGCCATTGCTCTGACAATCGCCATTGCAATCGACTATCGAAATCAACAAAGACTCATACCAGAAAATCGCCATAGTTATTCATCACAACAGACATACCAGAAATAAACATGTATCTCTCTCACTATCTTCTACTCTCTCTCTCTCTCTCTCTCTCTCTCTCTCTCTCTCTCTCTCTCTCTCTCTCTCTCTCTCTCTCTCCATCTTCTTCTCTTTTATTTTGGTTTTATGTCCTCCATCTTGTAATGTTGGTAACATTCTTATAAATGGCAAAATTTGGTAAGTAGGCTTTTTTCAATTTTCCACCTATTAAGTAGGCCCACACCATAAACCTATTTAGTAAATATACCCCAAAAAAAATTTACTTCGCAAATAGAAACAACTCTAGTAATTCTTCTCTTTCTCTTGACAGTTACGATAAATATGGAAACAAC
This sequence comes from Fagopyrum homotropicum, assembly GCA_033239125.1. Lineage (NCBI taxonomy): Eukaryota > Viridiplantae > Streptophyta > Magnoliopsida > Caryophyllales > Polygonaceae > Fagopyrum > Fagopyrum homotropicum. The sequence goes on from BSWB01000004.1 coordinate 76,484,914, forward strand.
AAATCTCGTCGTTCTTCTACTCTCGCTCTCACAATCTTCTTCTCTAGCTCTCGTAATATTTTTGTCTATTCTCTCTCGCAATCGCCATTGCTCTAACAATCGCCATCGCCATCGACTATCAAAATCAACAAAAACTCATACCAAAAAACCATCATTGTTTTTCATCCCAATAGATATACTAGAAATAAACAAGTATCTCTCTCGTCATGTTCTACTCTCTCTCTCTCTCTCTCTCGCCATCTTCTTCTCTTCTATTTTGGTATTATATTTGCCATCTTCTAATGTTGGTAACATTCTTGTAATTCTTGTATGAGACGTGCTCAGTTTTAGATATTATTTGTTTATGGTATGAATGAGTGTTATGTTGCTAGTATGTAATTGTTGGCAGTTTTAGGTGTTGTGCATTATGTTTGAATTGTCCTTTTTCTGGTATGAATGTGAGTTGTGTTTTTAGTATTGTTTGATACACGTTCTTCTGGTTTGTGAAGTATAATTGAATAATGAAGTTTCTGGTATTAGCCTTTTTCTAGTATGAATGAGAGTTGTGTTTCTCGTATTGTTTGATAATTGTGTTTCTAGTATGTGAAATATATTTGAATAATAAAGTTTTTGGTATCATCCTTTTTCTGATATGAATGAGAGTTATGTTTGTGGTATTGCTTGATAATTGTGTTTTTTGTACGCAAAGTATAATTGAAAAATAAAGTTTCTAGTATCAGCCTTTTTCTGGTATGAATGAGAGTTATGTTTCTAGTATTGTTTGATATTTGTGTTTCTGGTATTTAAATATATTTCAATAATAAAGTTTATGGTATCATACTTTTTCTAGTATGAATGAGAGCTATGTTTGTGGTATTGTTTGATAATTGTGTTTTTAGTATGTGAAGTATAATTGAAAAATAAAGTTTCTACTATCAACCTTTTTCTGGTATGAATGAGAGTTATGTTTTTGGTATTGTTTGATACATGCGTGTCTGGTATGTGAAATATATTTGAATAATAAAGTTTTTGGTATCATCATTTTTCTAGTATGAATGAGAGTTATGTTTCCGGTATTGTTCGATAATTATATTTCTGGTATGCTCATTTCTGATTTGTATACGTGCTCAGTATTTGGTATTATCTTTTTCCTGGCATGTATAAGTGTTATTTTTTCTAGTATTTCTGGTATGCTCATTTTTTGTATGTAACATGCTCTGTTTGTGGTGTAGTGCATGCTTCTAATTTCGGGTATGCTTATAGTAGTTTTTTCTGGTATTTCCAGTCCTTGTTAGGCATGACTCCTATCCAAATCGTCATTTATTGTGGAGGAGAACGAAAATTTGTTGAAAATGTATGAAAATATATGGGGGTAGCGCGCAAATCCATTCCTTTGAGAGATCGTGTTAGCCTACCAAAAATACGTATGTTGATTGCAAAACGTTTTCAAGTAGATGAGACAATGCACATTGTGGAACTTATGTACAAGAATACCATAAGTGAAGCATTACAACCGTTTGATATTGAGACGGTAGAAGATTTCGAAGATTTTGTCGAAACTAATTGATCCACTCAAGCATGTTGGAGTGTGTCAATTTGTGTGACATTAAAGTCTTAAAATCTTGTACCAGAATTTGAAGAAGTTAAAGAATATCATCCATGTACTACGATTGTTGCTGCTCCTACTATTCATGAAAAAGAAACAGTGAATATTTATGCAATCACTCATGTTGAAGCTGAAGCAACTAAATGGGGTCTTGAGATTGGTCAAAACTTCAAGGATAAAACCGTAGTGAAAAATGCATTGTGTTTGCATGTTGTTGTTAAATGTACACAATACAAAATAACAAAGTCTATTAAGCTTGTTGTTCTTGCTCAATGTCTAGATAAAGATTGTAAGTGGTGCGTGGGGTTCTCCAAAATATAAAAATCGAAAGTGTTTACACTAACAAAGTATACCAAAGGGCACACTTATTCATTCCATACACAAAGAACCAATCATAAAAAGGTGTCGTATCCTGTCATTGCTAAAATAGTTGCAAACATGTAAGTCCATTGCTTATTATCACATACGATCTTCAATTGTATATTGTTTTGTTTATCTTTGGTATGAATTGCATGAAAATGCTATTGTATATTCAAATTTTAGGTATGCTAATACACACAAATTCCCTGATCCTAAGACCTTTATTGGTATCTTTAGAAAATGAGCATTGTTTAGAAGCTAGTTATTGGAAATGTTGGGTGTCACAAGAGGCCAAGAGGTGAGTTTTTGGTATCATATAAACTAATACCTCCGTGAAGGAGATCGCCGTCTGCCTCTTGTATCATCGTCGGGCAAAATCCATCACTGCCCTAGTACCACCGGAGCGTTGCCACCGTAAAGGAAAATCGCCAGCCCCGTTTCTCTGCTCTCCTTCACTCTTTATTTTCAATGTCGTCACTAGAGGTATCTGCCTCTGCACCGCCGGAGAAGCACTGCTGCCAGCACACCACTAGAGTTACCTCAAGCAGCCTTCGACAACCGCCTTGCCCTACCTTCGCCTTCCATGTCGCCCGCCGGAGCCCCTACGCATCTGCCTTCTCCGCCGCCTTCTGGATTCAAAAAAAAGGAGAAGAACCCTATTGTTTTTAATTAAGATCGGGCCCCTTTATTTTGTATAATTACAGTTTGTAACCCACATTTAGTATTTGTGCTTTTTACCCAACCTATGAAAGTTTCAAATTATTCCCTTATGAGATAAATTACAGTTTTGGCCTAGCAAATTTAATTGCAAATTATGACCCATGTTTATATAAGTGTATAATTTGCACAGAAGCGGTTTTTAACCTTGGTTTTGAAAACAAGTTTTAGCTTAGATTTATATAAGTTATCTTCCGTTCAAATTTACCGTATAAGCTAAACTTTTTTAGCTTTGGTTTTAGGTCCGGAAGCGCCCCAATAATGGCCAACGAATCCATACTCGACATCCGTAGATCATCTTCCGCCTTTGACCTCGTGTGAGTACATTCTTCCTCGATCTAGTTATGTTTAGTAGTATCATGCTAGGTTGGATCTAGCATAACTTAGAGTGAATACCAAGTAGTGGTTTGGACGTTAGGTGAGTTTTGAGGATTGTCGATTGTTGTAAGACCTTGAGTGTTTGGTTGATGTTGTGAGCGTTTTGAGGCTCAAGGTTGGGGTTGCATGATCTTGTGGGATTTTGGAGTTTAGGTTTGGCTTATCCTAGTATGTTGTTATATTTTATGATCTTGCGAGATCATTGGTACTAGAAGTCTAAGGACTTCTAGCATGTGAGAGAGATGCTGATTGTGTGCCTTGTTTTGACCAAGCGTTAAGTGCCTTCCTACGGGAAGTTGAGAGTGGTGGTTATCGGGTTTAGCTTTGTGATAGTTAAGTCTCTGGACTTACTTAGCTCATATTCTTCGTATTAGTTTTGATGCGTGTTTGGTAACGGACGGTGACATCACTGCCTCGCTCTTGTGAGAGCTAGGAGGTTCTTGGTGACTAGCTCGGGCAAGTAGACGGTCGGATGCATTAGTACCATTCCTTGCCGGTAAGTGGGGACCGATGCGAGTTTGGGAGATTCTCGTGTCACAAAATAAGTTGAATTAGAATGGGATATGACTTAATAATAGAAAGATAATAAACCGGATTTGTGTGCTTTGGAGTTTGTTGTGTGTTTATGATGACTAGCGTGTGGTTATGCCATCACCTTGATTCTAACGCTAGAGTATTAAATAACGGTTTTATACCGATGTTGTAGTTGCCTTGCAGATTAGGAATGCAGTCGAGAGATCCGGAGGAGTAGGCAGCCGGGGTTCCGTACATTTTAGGAGGTGTTTGGTTTGAGTCGTGTTTGTGTATTGTAAATTGTATATTGTATGTCACGTGTAGGGCGTTTGGTCTTTGGAGTTGTATCTCGGCTGGAGTCTTTTATTTGTATGCTTTCGGGTTTCATTACACTACATAAAAATGTATTTCGGTTTTGGCCTTTATTTGTGCCTTGTTGCAAGATTAGGTGAAATTGTTGTCAGGCTAAGGGTCGGGACCCACTATGAGGTCTCCGCCCGTAGCCTCCCGAGTCCCGCGGATTTGGGGTATTACAAAGTGGTATCAGAGCCCTAGGTTGACAACAATGGCACTCACAATCTTCTAAAGGTCAAATCGAAGGAAATGGAACCCTCAAGAGTTCCGAGTTGTAAAAATGAATTTCGTTATCAAAATCATGAGCATAGTCAGTTTGGGGTAGAATGTACGGACCAACACACCTTTTGAGGATCTCGGCAGCTTAGTTTATTGGATTATATATATATACATATATATATATATATATAGTTCAAGTGAGGAGAGAGGTTGTAGATAGGAGTTAGGAGAGATGTAAGCCATTGGATGAATTTAAATCAAGGGCTCTCACACGCTCATCATTAATGGCATTTTTATAAATTAACTTAAAATCTGAAAAAATACCCTTACGTTCAAAATAGTCATTGGTGTTCATACTTTTATACGTCATTGTTCATGTTTTTATACATTGGTGTTCATAGTATTTTTATTCATCAAAGTGTCATGTTCATTTATTCTTTTGTGTTCATTTTATAATGCATAGATGTTCATTTACAGTATATAACCACAAAAAATAAAAAAACTCATCACAAAACGTTAAAAGATGATCATAATATGTTATGTATGTGTCAAAGTTATAGATAAGTCATCAGTGTTCATACTTTTATGTGTCATTGTTCATGTTTTTATTCGTCAGTGTTCATTCTTTTTATGTCATTGTTCTTGTAAATATTATAAACTATTTTTCTATAAGACATTTTGCCGAACAGTTTGCGTGTACACTAAAAGGAGCATATAGATTATTCAGTTGGAGCTATTAGACCAACTCAACATATGTATATACATGTATTTTCTCAATCAAACACAAAATGATTCAAACAAATTTGATTTCGAACACAAACATCAATCATAATGAAATATAAACCTTAAGAATGGAAATCTAAACAGTGGGAGTAGAAATTCAAAGAAACAAAACCTGAATCGTCTTGTATTCTCTTTGATTTCACAATTTTATTATGTAATCAATCTCTGAATATTATAAATACGATTTTAAAGAAAAGTATAGTTTAAAAAAAATGAATAGCATATTATAAACACCATAATTGTAAAAAAAAAATGAATACATACTTGTAAAAAATGAACATCATATATGATTAACACGATTTGAAAGAATAGCATAATTTTCAAAAAAAAATCCGAAAAAATATTTTCAAAAAAAATACAAAAATGAACAATTAATGTTAAAAAATGAATAGTTAGTGTTGGGAAAAAATGAACATTTATTGATAAAATATGAACAATAACTCTTTTAAAAATGAACACATACTTATAAAAATATGAACACCAATTTTTATTTACAAAAAGAAAATCTAGAAAAAAAAACGGTGATGTGGCATGCCACATGTCACCACCCCGGCTCTTCTCATTCCTATCTGCAAGGGTCCTCCTCACCGGAATCGGACCCTATATATATATATATATAGAGAGAGAGAGAGAGAGGTTGACTCTCATGTAAACAACTCTTAACATGTACAATGAGAACAAATTGTATCCGTTAGATCGTTAAAAAGATGGTTGAGATTAGGCGATATTAAAGGGGGAAAAATCGTGTTATTAATGGCAGAAATATTCGCCGGACCTGATTCTATATATTCGGCGGTATAGTTACGTATATTCGGTGTTTACACGTTCACACGATAAGAGCTATTTACATACGAGTCAGGATCTATCTATCTATCTATCTATCTATCTATATATATATATATATATATATATATATATATATATATATATATATATATATATATATAGATTTTGGTTCAAGTGAGGAGGACCCTTGTGGATAGGAATTAGGAGAGCCGTGGTGATGCCACGTGGCACAACCATAAAATGAACAGTTAGTGATAAAAATATGAACACTGCCTATAACAAAAAAAAACAATCATTAATAAAATTATGAACAGTTACTTTGAAAAATATGAACATTTACTTTGAAAATTATGAACACACACTTGTAAAATAATGAACATCATATTTTTTTACACGATTTGAAACAAAAAGAAAATTTTTACAAAAATACAAAATTGAACATTTAGTGTTAAAACATGAACAATTAGTGTTGAAAAAAAATGAACAATTATTAATAAATATGAACACTTACTTTAAAAACATGAACACTTACTTTAAAAACCATGAACACTTACTTTAAAATCCATGAACACCATAGTTGTAAGAACAATGAACACATACTTGTTAAAATATGAACAATGTTTTTTTTACAACCATGAACACCCTATTTTTATTACTAACTATTCATTTTGTGGTGGTGACACGTGGCATGCCACATCACGGGTTTTTTTTTTTTTTTAGTTTATTCGAAAAAACGGTGACGTTGCATGCCACGTGTCACCATTCTAGCTCTCTTCATTCCTATCCACAAGGGTGCTCCTCACCGGAACCAGCCTATATATATATATATATATATATATATATGTATATGTGATTTGTAGCTACATGATGAACTTGATATATATGTATAGTTATATAGGAGGACTATAGTATGTTTCTGGACCTTCGTTTATTGAAGTGGCTTTCCTAGATTTAGTATTTTGGTAGTAAAGTGATGTGGACATATGGCTTGTATAGTGTATACGTATACTTATTATATATAGTAGCATATGAAAATATAGGACCTAATAGAAAAGATGATAGTATGACATCATCACCTTTAAGACGACGTTGTTGGCTTAGGATAACGTTCATACGTGGAGGAGTACGCTCAAGTATCGAGTTGAGCATTTCGTGCAACACCATGACGGTTCTTGGATTCCTTTAAAGGATGTCGAAGAGGAGGATTAGAGATGACATAAACGCTGGACGAACGAGTAGAAGGAAGAACTCGAGACAACTTAAGAGAAATCGAGATGGAGACCATACAAGAAGAAGGAGTAACATTAATGTGCGGAAGTGGTTCCAAAGAAACCACGATTGAAAGACAACGAGACCAATAAAAATAACGAACTTAAGTTCTTCGAGAAGACGCTTGGACAACTAAAGATGCGGATCGAGGAGGAGATGGGTACATTCTAGCAAGGTCAAAGGTGGTATTCCATTATGATGTGAAGTTTTGTATGGGCGCTTTTAAGAATTGGAGTCAAGACGAGAAGATTGATCAAATCATTTGCTAAAGATTTAAGATACCATAAGATAAGCTTACAAGGTACCTATAAATGAAGTGTCAACATTACTAGAGTTATGAGAAGAAGGGCATGGTGGAGATTCACGTGTAGTTGACCGATTTCCGTTATGATGATAAGGCTAAGAAACTCCAAGAAGGAGGAAGTGAGTATAGATGATGATCATAAGAAGATGAAAGACGAAACAAGGAGCTTTGATCGAAAGACTTAGGATACCAATGAATAGGAACGCGGGTGGATTCTAACTAAGGTCAGAATATTTGAGAAGTGCATTACAAAACATCATGGAAGAGACTTAAGCCTATAAGAATGGTAGAGTTACCTTACAAAAGAAGAAGGAAGCTAGGAGTGACGATCGAGCTAGCAAAGTTAAAGTAGAATACACCGAGAGGGTAGTCTTCATGAGAATGGTAAGATAGAAGTATAGAAGAATGGTGAGTCGTTGAACTTGGAGAAAGTCATTTATAAGCTAATCGACGACAATAGAGAACGCGCAGGTGTGAGTTGTCTATGGATGAGTGTGGATGCGAAGAGTAACTCAGGCCGTGGGATCATAAGGAACAATAACAAGAACTTGGAATATTCCCGGTGGTTCAAGGTCAGCAATAAGGAGTTATATCAACGGAAGTGCAAATGTTATAATCAAGTAGCATGGATGGGTTCAAGCATATAATTGTAACCGACCTCCCGAGGAGTGATTGTAATGACCATATGCGACCTTCTTAGGTCATGGAATTGGCATATGCCACGGTTCAGAACTTTTAAAGTTTGATTAGGGTGAATACAACTAGAAGAACCAAGAAAAGTGAGGCTTCTATTGTTGTTGTATGTAAAAGGGATACATGGCATGTTTGTTCTAATGAAATGGATAGTATGTTTTCGCAAGCAAAAAGCTGAGTCTGATGTTTCATATAACGCCCGATTTCGATATTTTTCTTTCTTGTGTAATGCTATCGATATTTTCATTAGTAAGTTCTTTTTATATTTTTAAAATTATTTTTACGACGTAAAAATAGCTTCCCGAGTTTATTTATATTTTTCTTTCTTGTGTAATGCTATCGATATTTTCATGTAACGCCCATTCCATTTTGAAATCGAGTATATCTTTATTCTATTTTTTTCTTTATTACTATTTCTCTTCTCCTTCCTTTTCTTTTTCCTTTTCTCTCTTTTCTTTTTTTTTCCCCCTCTCTCTTTCCTGGCGGATGAGCTCTCCCCGACCTCTGCTTTGCCTCTCGCATCTGCAGTTTGGCCGACCCCTCGATCTTCAGCAGGCCGACCCCTCACCCCTGCGTACCCGACTCCTCGCCCTCCCTTTGTCTCCTACTACATCACCCAACCCCAACCCTCTCACTTCTCTCCTCTGCCCCATCTCGCAACACGTTCTCTCCCTCTATTTTTTTTCAGCAAATCAATCTCTCATCTCCCCCTGTGTCAATCGATCGAGCAGAGCATCGGCCTGGGGCTGTTCTTCCTCTTCCCTCTCTGTTGCAGCTCTTGGGATCGACGGAGAAGCCACACCACCGGAGACCAGATCTGCAACTGCTTCGCCCGTCTTCCCCTTCTCTCTGATTCTCGCCTATCGCCGGATGCCGCCGTACAGAGCCTTGGACCGCCGTGCGCCGCCGTCCCTTCTTCCGCCTGCATTGACGCCGGCCTTCTCCCTTTCCTCCGCCTGTGCAAGCCGCCAGGAGCCTTTCCCCTTTCCTCTGTCGCGATTCAACAGAAGGTTGAAGAAGGGTTGTTTGGTTAATTGTATTTTTTGCCCCCTCCCTTTTGTGAACTACGTTTTGTGCCCCATTTGTTTGATATTTCTATTGTGAACCCAGATTTTTCAGAAATGAACGTTTGTACCCCTAAAGAAACTTATTATATATTTTGGCCATAAATTTTTATTGCAGTTTGTGACCCAACTCTTTTGCAAGTTATCTATGGTGCCCTTGTTGGATTAATTTCGAATGATGGTTCAAGTTTTAATTGCGGTTTTATGACCAAATTCCCATATTTGTGTATTTCGCCCATAAATATGTTTTAACGAGTTTTAACCTTGGTTTTGAAAGTGGGTTTTTCCTTAATATATTTTATGCGATAATTATTCCTTTCAAATTTAGCGTTAAGCTAAATTTGCTTAGTTTTGGTCTTAGGTCCGGAAGCGCCCTGATAAAGGCCAACGGATCCGTTCTTGGCGTCCGTAGATTGTCTTCCACCTTGGAGCATGTGTTAGTATCTTCTCCCTTGTTTAGTTATGATAGTATTAGTATATCATGCTAGGTGAACTTAGCATAACTTAGAGGGAATGCCAAGTAGTGGCTTGAAACCTTAGGTGAGTGTTTGAGGTTATTGACAAGATACTGGTAAATTCATAGAAGTGAGAAAAAGATGTATATCCCTCTATAAGAGGTGTTCGGCATGACAAGCGTCCAATATAGTACATAAGTAAAACTATGAAAATGCAAGTCATATGACATTGCATGTACATCCCAGCAAAACAAGTAAGCAAAAACATAAACCCAGCCCAATGTGCTAGGCTAGCAGGCATCTTGACAATCACTTGGTCCCGGTTGGCGAGTTTTGGCAAGCCCAGCCCATACTTGACAACGTCATGGCAAGTTGTGACAACATCCGGCCCAGTTTGACAATGTCCTGGCATGTTTTGACAACATCCGGACCCATCTCGACACCATCCTGACAACTTGACAAGCTACCGGCCCATTTGACAAGGGACAACAATACTCGCCGGCGCTGGTACCATTGGCCCATTAGCGACAATCTTCTGCTCCGGCATTCGCACCCATTACGGCCCATCTGGCAAGGCCATGACAACTTCATCCGATGACATTCATACCCATCAGGCCCCATCTGGGCCCATCTGGCATGATCACGACAACTTTTGACAAGCTTCCGACAAGGCCAATTCTCCTTGTGCCTTCCTTCCTGGCTTTTAATCATCACGTCCATCACATATTATGGTGCTTGCTGGCCCATCCACCCTCAAGCGCCGGGAACGCCGAGTGTATAAGCCGGTGAACATGGACCTCGATCAATCTAATAGTCACCCTCTCCGGCAACAAGTTGCCTTCAAAGATGATGCTATTTCGTGCATGCCATAGAAAGTAAATTGTGGCAACAAAGGCAAACCTCATGGCCATGATCTTGTGCTTCTTCTTCCCTCGTGCACGCCTGAGCCATCTCATGGCAAGCGTCAGTGTACCCAGACCGACCGGCATCTTGAAGCTACGCCTCACCTCTCTCCATACATGCCTCGAGTACTTGCATCTAAAGAACAAGTGCTCATGTGACTCGTCACTTCGCCTACATAGATGGCACACTAGATCAATGTCAAGAAAGCTCATTCTATCATGTGTTGATAATCGTCCCAGGGCCGCCATCCAAGCTATGAATGCATGCCTTGATGTGTGCCTCGTGTCCCATATTACATGGTGCCATGGTACTTGCTCCTCTCTTCTTCTTATGAGATTGTATGCCTTCGTCACCTTGAACTTGTTGCTATGACAAAGCTCCTGGAGAGTGTCATCAAGTGAACGACCATGTGCCATCAATTGGTCCCTGCCGGCTAAGATAGCCTTAATGAGAGGTGAGTCTCGCCTATGTGGTCTCCAGTCCTCCGGCTCCACCACTTGTAAGTACCTATTATGGATCCATTTGACCCATAGGCTCTCTCGATCATCATGAATGTGCCAATAGTGTTAGCACATGAACGCATTGTGAGACTATAATTGTGATTTTGAGTTGCTATATAGTTGTGAGCATAATGGTTGACCTTGTGGTGTGTTGATTTTGAGTTGCTATATAGTTGTGAGCATAATGGTTGATCTTGTGAGACTTGAGGTGATATTTATATGTTGGTTGAGATTGCGGAGTTTAGGATGAGAGTATCCTAACACATGGGGCTATAGTTGTGATCTTGTGAGTTGTGAGGACTAGGAGTGTTATCCTAGTTTATGAGAGTGTTTGATCTTGTAAGAGTATGAGTGATGTTATCCGGCGCTGACATAGGGGCCGGCGCCTTGCGCGCGCGCAGGCCCTCACGCATTGGGCCTGCGCGAGGCCCATGCGCGCCTGCCCAGCCCGCCTCCGCGCCTATTTAAGGAGGCGCGGAGGCCAGCCTCTCTTGCCCTTGTCTTCGCTACCGCTTCGCGTCCTTTGCCCTCGCGTTTCGCAATCATCGCACACTTTCCTTGCCCTCGATTTTTTTTTCTCTTGTTTTCATCCATTTCTTCTTTTTTTCGATACGTCCAACAATGGAGGGAAATTCAGATATCGAGAGCTTTAGGAGTAGACCACTTGTGAATCGATTCCAAGTTAGCTAATATTGTTTTTTTATCGTTTATTTATTTTTTGCATTATACTTGAAACTAGTTAGTTTAGTTAGGTTCGGTTAGTTAGGAATAATTGAAATTGGATTAATTTCGATAGTTAGTAGTATTGAAACTAGTTAGTTTAGTTAGGTTTGGCTAGTTAGGAATAATTGTAATTGGACTATTATCGATAGTTAGTAGTATTGAAACTGTTTAGTTTAGTTAGGTTCGGCTAGTTAGGAATAATTGTAATTGAACTATTATCGAATTTCCCTCCTCTACCTGCTCCTCATCACGTACATGCTCAGGTAAGTCGTCCGGCTCCCTCTGCTGTGGTATGTCCTGCTGCTGCTGCTCTACCTCAACTAGTATCTCCTCATGCTCATCCTCCGGTATATCATCTAAATGAGACATATCGTGCGTAGACTCCTCCGTGTCGTAATCAGTAGTAAGTGAAATAGGTACGACATCCTCCTCGCCGGACGACTTACCTGAGCATGTACGTGATGAGGAGCAGGTAGAGTCTGCGCACGATATGTCTCATTTAGATGATATACCGGAGGATGAGCATGAGGAGATACTAGTTGAGGTAGAGCAGCAGCAGCAGTACATACCACAGCAGGACATACCACAACAGAGGGAGCCGGACGACGTACCTCCTCCTTTATTGACATGTTATGCTGACCACAGAGTCAACGTTATATGGGCCGGTACAGATTCTCCCGTGATTAGAGTTGTTCGGAGGCTCGACGCATTTAGTAGATTACGTGAGTGACCCCGAGATGTAGATGACGCATTTTCATGGTTTGGATTAGCTAGACGTAGCGGACTGACGGATTTGGAGGACGTACAGTTTGGCGGCGTCGATCATTGTCTGATTACGACGTTTTTCGAGAGGTGGGTCCCAGAGACAAACACATTTCACATGTCATGGGGGAGATGGGAATAGCGCTACACGATGTTCATATCATTATGGAACTACAAGTTGATGGAGATGCATTAGTGACTTCCGTCGATGATAGTGTACGGCATGATTGGCTGGTTCATCGTCTTGGCTTATCACCAGCAGAGGCTAGACGTCAGACTTCACAGCTATTCCGCGATACTATTAGGCGTAGAGCCGATGAGATGTTGGCCCTTCCAGAGCCTCCTGTTGACACTATTGCATCTGCATATCTATTATTGTCCATATCGTCGACTTTGGTAGTCGACAAGTCTACCAACAGGATGCGAGAATGGCTTATTGATCTAGTACGAGATCATTTGAGGACAGAGGCGTATGCTTGGGGCACCGGGACCCTTGCTTATCTTTACAGATGTTTGGGGGACGCCACCAGGAAGAAGATGACGACGATGGCAGGATGTACTTCCCTGTTACAGGTGTGTTGTTATAAATATTTTTTTTATATAACGTCACTTTATTGATAAGATTGAAATTAATAAAAGAATTTGTACAGTTTTGGATTTACGCACATTTCCCGTCATTGGGATGTGCCGCTGTGGAGGATCCGGATATGCTTGGTCATGCACGGTGGTGTTCGAGACTTTCTGTCCCGAAGACTCCGTCTATTACCGTAGAGAGGCTACACTCCTTACGAGCTCAGTTTGACCAGATGAGGGCGGAGGATATGTTCTTTACCCCGTATGATGAGCGTGTGCTCGATTTTGGCGTAGAGTATGGTGTTTCTCGGTATCGGGGTATCATACGGATATCCGAAATAGAGGAGGCGTATATGCCGGACCGGTTCTTGCGACAGTTTGGATACGTACAGACAGTGCCTCTACCCCGTATTCCTCCCCTCCATGAGATTCGTCCGGCGACCGGATGTGGATCTAGGCTTTCATATCCCCTCACATACGATCGTTGGGCATCCCGCCATCTGGAGGAGACCAGAGTTTCACTAGTTGGATTGATACCAGCTACCTCTCCTTGGCTCGTCGATGATGCGTACATGCCTTGGTATACGGTCCATTGCCATCCGTACGTCTTGCCGACGTCCATTGTACTCTAGTTACTTATAGACCGTCCCCCACCTGTTCCGGTTTCACATCAAAGAGTACGTTTGTTTTTAACATTTAATTTACTCTTTATTATAATTTTCAATTATTTTAAAATTTTATTTTCTGTATTGCAGCGTCTTCACATTCTTGTAGGTCGTCTACGAGAGATGCAGGCTCGCGGTCATCCGTATTCTTCTGAGGATATAGATTTCATGGTAGAGGAGGCAGTTATACGTACGCCTCCTGTGGCTCCATCTCAGGTCCGGGCTTCACAGCATCCTCCACGACATTTGTAATTGTAGTTCGATACTCTTATGTTTATTTTGGATGGATATTACACTTGAGTGTATGTTTTCTTTTTGTTTTGATATTGTTATGTTTATTTTGAATGGATAATATGTATTATTTTTTACTTTTGATGTTTTACTAAGTTTCTTTAGCGATTTTATTTCACCTAAGTTTCAATCAACTATTTCAAACTACTAAAACATAATGAGAACAGTATATGAAAACGACTAAAACATGATGTCAACAAGTTCAATAATAACGTCTAAAACACGATTTCAAGTAAGGTTTCTGAAAACGGCTAAAGATATCCTGCACTATTGTGTTCAACTCCCCATGCTCGACGAAGATGCTCATAACGAGCTATCCTTTCAATGAACGGCGCATCCCATCCATCAACACTTGGATCATGGTTATTTTTCCAAGCGTCGCTCAACAACGGTAACGGAGCATCATCTTTTAACCATACCTACAAATATGAAATTATAGAAAACGGTTAGTAAATATTAGGTCTAAATAGACGTCCATTGAATGAAAGTAAAACGTCAACCTACCGGCACAAAGTGTGTGTTGTTATATATATACGCTAACGAACAAATGATCGTAGGGGCCTCTTGGTCGGGAGCGGTGGCAATCATAGGCAGAAATGTCGCTGGAATGTTCCCTAGGACAACCAATGCAATCTTATAGTAGGTAGCGGCTGCACATGCTATCATCGGTATTTCCATCCAATTTGGTTCTGGACACGGAGACTTACTCGTCCAATAAACGTTTTGAATGACTTCGTCAACATGATTGAGGATTCTACACTACAATGATTAACAAGTAAGATTATGTAAAATCAAGGATTATAATTAAAACTTTAATATAACCGGAAGACTTAGTTACCTTGGAATAAAATCCCTTCTCGCATTTAACTCCATAACCATATCTCGCCGTATTATCAAGTAATCCTCATCCGAGAATCCCAATACCGCGGAAATTGCTCTATATCTACAATGGCCGTCTCCTGGTACATCCCTTACTCTCAATACATAAGGCTCCATGAACTTTGGAAAATCTTCTTCCCTCAAACAAAATCCGGCCTTCGCGGGTTGCTTACTTGCTTTCCTTTACGACGGGCTCTACTCGTAAGAGTCAACTCCGGTGTAGAATCTACATCTTTAGCTTTCTTCCCTTTTCGGACGCCTAGGACCACGTGTAGCAGAATACTCAAAAGAACTAGGCTCTCTTCTAATTGATCTCGGGATTGGATGTCGTCCCTTTGCATTGACCTTTTGTGCCGGCTCATTCATTGTCGTACCCCCGGGGTTTTCCATATCATCCAGAAAAGATGCAATCTTATCTTGCTCATCCGGACTTAACATATTTGAGTCCATTCTTTCTCTAAACCTGTTCAGCGTCGCTTGGCTCGGGTTCGAACGATCATCATCATCATCATCATCACCAATATCACCATCCAAAAAATCAACCGGATTCCAATGAACTTGCTTCCAATAAGGGTGTATCTATGACAAATAGATAGGCTACGAGCCCGGATCGCTAGTCTAAAGTCATGCACACACGGCACTCCATAAACATCTCTCCAATAACTATCCCGCATCCTTCATCATCTCTTGTATGTCGAGCCTTGATGTAATTATTCCACAAGAGCGTGAAACACTCATTTGTTACGTAGTCACGGAGCAAGTCAAATATCGGTATACGCACCTGCAAAAAAAAGGTTTATTACATATCAAATAAATATTTAACAATATTTTCATCAATTAAACTTTTGGTATACTAACCTCTCGTGGAATCCTCTCCCGTGACATCTCTAGAGAAGCTTGTAGCTTTTGGACTTGGTCCGTGACCATCAAATGTATGCTATCACAAACCAGCTAAAATCCTCCAACGCTAGAATCTAGTGTTTGCTTCAACAACTTGTGCGCGGACTCACACCTAAGAAGAAAAGTTTATTACAATAAACGAAGAAATGTTTAACAATGTAGTGAATGTTTAAATAACTTACGCATTTGTCGTTCGTGTGCCGAAATGATGATGTAGGTCAGTCCATGCTCGAACGATTGCCTCCTTGTACGGGTCAAGCCAAGTCGTCTCTAGATAGGTCATTAACCTCGGAGATGATTGCCAATAGTCTCTCATTTCCAGCAAACGGCGTTGGTAGCTTCCAGGGGATCTTGACTCGAACAAGGCATGACAATGGGATATGAAGAGTGCTTCCGCTTCCTTATTGCGCAAAACAAGTGTCGCTCTGTTAACTATATTACACTTTATGTGAAACGTGCACAATATATGCTTCACCTCGGGAAATACTACACCCAAGGCGCTTATATGACCAAGCTCACGATCAGTGGCAATTACCTCCGGCGTCTTTCCGTACAACAAATAACGGACCCTCCTCAAAGCCCACTCGTAATGATCTCTATTCTCCTGTGCCATGAACACAAAAGCAATTGCGAATGTCTTCTTGGTGCTAGTGATGCCTACGATCTCCAACAATGACATATTGTACCTAAAAGTAATACGAAACAACGACTAAGTTACAATGTCTAAGGAAAATAAGAATGAGTGTATGAAATAAAGTAAAAATGTGCCTTGAATTGAAGCTTACTTGTTGGTCTTATATGTCGAGTCCATCACAATAACATAGGGAAACATGTTGAGCAAATGCCTCGAGTCGGGATGTGAGATAAAGAAATCAATCACTTCATCGGAATCTTGACTTCTCCGAGTGCTTATATAGTATCCACGTTCCGTCAACGTGTGAAGTGCTTGTTGTAATGGAGATCTTCCTTCGGCTTGTTCCATTCTAATCTTCAAACCGGTGTTGTAAACTTGACGGATGGAGGTGACATTGTCGGGATCCTCTAATTGTACGGATTTTAATATATGTCTCGGTTTTAAGCCAGAATTCAATTCACGCTCCACCTTTCGGTTCTGCTTCGGAGTCATACGTCCAACATATGCATGACCTCTTAATACCGAAGGAATTATATGGTTGTGGATTCCACATACAACCCTCACCGTCCACTTTTCCTCTTCAATTTGGGTTCCTACAAGCTCAAATAAACACATACACTTCTTCGAGTTTTTTTTTCCGGCTGGAACTTGGAACATGATCGGGATCTACGTCTTTTTCTTTTCTCGGTCCTCCGTGTCTATCACAACCCAATTGTAGGATACGAAAACCCCTTCTATCCAACCATGATTTTTTAATGACCAACACCATATTCATAGCGTTGGCCACATACCGAGCCCATCCCACTAAGTTCTCTCTATCCGCAAAATATCCATGAAGCTCAAATTTTGACGAATATTTGGTACCGAGAGCACGAGAGTAATCCATAAGATCCTAAATAAAAATAACATAGAGTATTATTTTAAA
The DNA here is from genome assembly GCA_033239125.1 of Fagopyrum homotropicum. Lineage (NCBI taxonomy): Eukaryota > Viridiplantae > Streptophyta > Magnoliopsida > Caryophyllales > Polygonaceae > Fagopyrum > Fagopyrum homotropicum. Next base: position 76,502,149 of record BSWB01000004.1, read on the forward strand.
AATACACATCATTTTATTCTAACATTGCTAATTCTATAATTTCGATTCTCTATTCTTGCATTGCTAATTCTATAATTCCGATTCTCTATTCTAACATTACTAATTCTATAATTCCGATTCTCTATTCTTGTATTGCTAATTCTATAATTCCGATTCTCTATTCTAACATTGCTAATTCTATGATTTCGATTCTCTATTCTAACATTGCTATTTCTATAATTTCGATTCTCTATTCTAACATTGCAAATTCTATAATTCCAACAAAATAAAACGACATAACAGTAAAGTATAAAAATGAGTTTGTACACTTACTTCAAGTTTTGCGAGAATTTCTTCCGGATCACTATATTTTTCAATATCGAACGGCATCATCGAGCTTTCACCATCAGATTCTACATCAACTTCATCGGAATACGACGACATTTTAACGACTTTTTTCTTTACGTTGTTTAACTTGTGGATGAAGGTGAATGAGTCTCACGTGTTATTATATAGGCTCCAAAAATCCACAACGGCTATATCCCCAACGGCTAGTCTGTCCAACGGTCACATTTTCAAAATTGTAACGGGCAAGGAGACGCGCATGCGCAGTGCGCATGCGCGTCTCCTTGGGCGCAGGCGGACTCCGCCTCTATGAAGGCACGAGTCCGCCCGAATAGTAGCCCTGTAAGAGTATATAGGACTAGAAGTCTGAGGACTTCTAGCTTGCATGGGTGGTTGTTGATTATCGTGCCTTATCTTGAACAGGCCTTGGTTGTATTCCTACGGGAAGTGAGATTGGTTTTTAGCTAGCTTTGAGACGAGGTAAGTCCCGGGACTTACTTAGCTGCTTTTATGCATTATTTGGATATGTGATGGTGGTGTGTGTTTAATTGCTTATGATCATGAAACCAGATTAGGACAACTTGGTTATATATATTGTTGGCCCATTGCTTATTATTATCGGACGGTGACATCACTGTCCAGCTCCCGAGGGAGACTAGGAGGTTCTCTCCGACCAGACCATACATGATATGTATATATTTACATAGTTATATATATATGGCCTTATGATGTAATTGGATTTGTATGTACCTAGTTATGCATGTGACCATAGGATGATTGGGATTGTATGCCTTGGTTGTATACTTGGATTTTTGCTTATTTTTATGCTTTTGTAAGTTTTCCTTCCATATTGATATTGTAAGTATTACATGCATATTTATATATATAAATAAACACAAAACGCTATCAGATGACACGTACGAGAGCTACCACATACGTAGGACCTGCTAGGGGTAGACCCCCTCTTTCTCCTACCGTCCCGAGATGGGGACGAGTAGGGAGACCTCCAAGCACGAGAGGTCGGGGATGTATCCCCATTGCGGACCCACCAGTTGTGGATCCTCTAGCAGTTGAGGATCCCGTAGAGGACGTCGTGGAGAGCATCATTCCCGAGACTAGGGATAGAACAGTTGTGTGTGAGGTCTGGGGCGCATAGTTCCCCATCTACTAGGACCGAGGCAACATCTATCGGAGTTACCGTGTTTGAGGACTATGAACGTCGAGTTGAGGAGGCATTTAGGACTGGTGCGACACTTCCCGTGCCACCGGTGCCTACACCTGCACCTACACTTGCGAGATCAGTTGAGGTCTCGCAGAGGGTTACTCATATTAGGGTCACACCAGAGGTCGTTGCACCGGCGGTAGTGGCACCCGAGCCGGTTATGGAGGCTGCTAGGGCTAAAGACGAGCCGAGGTCTCCGAGACCTGATTCATGGTTGAAGGCTTTCAATCAACAACATGTACCCTACTTCGACGGGAAGGTAGGGTTAGAGGTTGAGCACTGGATTGGGCACATGGAGTCGGTATTAGAGGCGATCCGTTGCCTAGAGGAGAGGCGGGTTGAGATAGTCCAGACGTTGTTTCGAGAGGAGGCCCAATATTGTTGGAGGACGGTTATAAGAGGTGTGACTAAGATGGATCAGCTACTAAGCCTCGTTAGATAGACAATTTGCCTAGATTCACTGAGGAGAGACAGAGTCCAGGATTTCTTGGAGGAAGGATTCGAGGACGTCCCAATTATTGAGGTGATTAGACGATTTTGGGCGGAGTTGGCTTTGCTGGGACCCGCCGCACCTCCGTCGGACCAACATGTCTACCTCTTTTCCAAGAGATTGAGGGATTCCACCTGTGCATACCTTGCTGAATTCCGTTGTGACTCCCTGCCGGAGTACCAAGACCGAGCCTCTGCGTACGAGAAAGACCGACCAAGGACTAGGAGAGTGGCACAGTCCGGAGGGCCGGACAAGCGACATTGGACGAGACCTTATAGTTTTGGATAAGAGCCTCAAGATAGGGGCGTGGCCCAGTGCAAGGACATGCTAGTCATCCGTCTGCTACTCAGGCATCAATGAGAGGGAGGCAGTGTTATAACTACGGAGGACATGGACATCTTAGGCCCGATTGTAGGAAACCTCTTGTGACTTCTATCTCTTGTGGTCAGACGGGTCACAAGGCAGTTTATTGCCGACGGGGCGGGGCGCCATCCCAGCAGGCGTCTTCGCCTACTAGCGGGGCAGGTGGAGGACAAAGGCCGCCTCAGTTTCCGGCTCAGGGTTTTCAACAGAGAGTTCAGAGTCAAACTCGTACACAAGGATTAACCCAAAAATAGGGCCGAGGAAGAGACTGTGGTGGAGGCACCTAGGAGAGTAGAGGCACTCAGGCCAAGGTTTTTGAGTTGAGGAGCGCCATTGATCCAGCGGCGCCGGATGCCACATGTACTATTCCGACTCATGGCTTTCCTTTCAGGGTATTATATGATATGGGTGCTACGCACTTCTTTATTTCAATGATTTTGTAGCTAGGTTGTCCTTAGATACGGTAGAGGTGAGACCCTTCATTATAGGGTTACCCGATGTGGGGTAAGGTTAGTGGTACCCGAAAGGTACCCGGTTGTCCCATTCGTTTTGGAAACCGTACTGGGGTAGCCGACTTCTATGTCATGCACTTAGTGCATGAAGAAGTCATCTTAGGGATAGATGGGAAGGACCTCCATTGAGCTGTTTTGGATGTCAAATGGAGGACCGCAACGGTCGCCACGGGAACGAGATATGATGCAATTTCCCGGGACGGGACCAGAGGGAAGTGAGGCTTCTATTGCGGTCACACAAGAGAGAATACATAATGAGGGTGCATGGTATGCTGGAACCGTTGCAGGACTATTCGTGGAATACCAAGAGATGCACAAGGTGACCAACAAGAGTGGAGAAGACTGATAGCATGAATTATAGTCTATATTTTGGGGGTTTGTTTGGACGTTTTATCTTTCATAATCTGCATGTTTGTATGTATAATATGTGATTATATTACCATTTCATCTACCTTTGCGGGAATCGAGGTCTACACCTAGTTTTGCTGTAATCGTAGGTAAAACGGCACGTTTTGCATCAAAAAGGAGCAAAAGGAGTTATGGAGTCATTGGAGCTACATCCAGGAACATAAGGAACCGTCCACGAAGCGTAGCCATGGATTCAAGATTTACTTTGGACCAGATTTGAGAGATTTCACATTCAGTTGTGACTCACCTCGGTTGACCACAAATTCACCTCGACCGAGGTGATCTAGAGAAGTTGACTCAACCGAGGCGAACACCTGGGACGCGGCGAGAATATTTTATTCTTGGCTGAGATCTTTTATCTTTGGAAAGAGATCTTATATTTTTGGGCTTGGCTCCTGGAAGGAAGAAGATAATTTAGATCCTATATTTTACCTATATTTATGGGAAAAGATCTTTCTAACAGCCTACATACACCGCTATCAACCCCGCTTGCACCGCAGCAGCCATACTCCAATTGGGAGAATTGAAGAACCTTTTTGAAGGTTGAAGAAGGAAGATTATAGCTTTTATAGCTTTTGAAGGGTTTTGTAAGATCATCTTAGATTCCCTTCCTTGTTATCTTGCCTTGTTGGATTTCTATCCAAGGAACGCTTTGTTGTGATATTTGATTCAGTTATTGAAATCTTTTCATTAAATTCTTCTTGTTCAAATATTCACCTTCTTCCCATATATTTGATTAATACTTTCATGATGATGAGTGGCTAATTTCCTTGTGTGATTCTAGGGTGATTGGCTGAAGGTTGTGGGAAAAACAATGATAGAATAATCTTAGATTCTAGTAGGACCCTGAAAGTTCGAGTCTTTAACCTTAACCCTAAGCATCTCGCTCAGTCGAACATCTCGGCCGGGGTGGAATTCTTCTGACCGAGGTGACTTATCTGATCCTAAACTGAGAGTTAAGTGTTAGAGTTTGCCAAATCCTATTCTTATTACACCTTTCCTGGTTCAATGCAAGCCTAGGATGAGACTTACCCGGTAATTCCTTAGTTTGTTTACCTAAGATCATAAGTGTAGGTAATAAAGGTTTGTCCTTTATTGGGGTTTGAGTGTGCTTTCATCCCATCTTTGTGAGTTAGCTTGAGACTTACCCGGTAAAGGTTGATTCTATTCCTTAGATGGTGTGTTAGTTTGAGATTATAGTTCTTTATCTTAATTCCTTGAAACTTACCTGGTAATAGGAGTTACGGTTTAGGATTAGTGAGTAGTGAGACTTACCCGGTGATCTATTCCACTTTAGTAGCACCTTCCCTATGCAAAAACCTCAGCTTTGTCCGCTTATCTTTAGATCTTGAGTTGGAACCACAACTAGATGCTTTAATCCCTAGAATTGCATGTTTGCTTTATTGACTTCTATATCATCTTTGATTGTTTTGATCACCTTTTGTGGTTAGTATTTACATAAGCATACCGTAATTGGACTTTGTTTCACTAAGTCCCTGTGATCGACCCCTGGAATTCCTTGCTTTTTACTACGATTGACCCGTACACTGCGGGTTCGCATCCTTGTTTTAAGCTTACGTCTAGGGTTATAAATTTAAAGCATGCACACACCGTTTGGAGCGAACAAAGACCAAAGTTATGAAGCTGGATGTCGACTTGAGGTATCCGGGGGAGTATAAGAAGGATTAAGATTTGAACCCTTATGGTCGGATTGATGTTACACCTACTCGAAGGAATGATACAAGTGTATGAAGAATACAAAGAACTTCTCCAATGTGTTGGATGTCAGGGAGCGCGAGGAAGATAAGATCGATTTGTTATAAGTTGTGACTAAGCCTTGTAGTTAAGACCATCGTGACTAAACATATGTGCGAGATCAAGAATTATTATTGTTGCCTTTCCTCAAAAAGAAAAAGGAGGATTTAGCGGAAGTATGCTTAACCAAGGCCCCAAGGGTCAGAAGACTCGAGCAAGCCTCTCGAGTTTTGGAGATGAAGTACGGTCAACATTGTAGCAGAAGATGGTTTAATACACGTGTTTGAAGGACATCACCCCAACAGATCGGGATAGATCATTAGTACCATGACCAGGGGTCAAGTGCTAAGATAAGACTGTGTCGGTGATTATGTTATGTGACAAGAGGAGAAAAGACGGGACCCGAGATAGCACAATGTTTAATACGTCAGAATGTGGAATTTTTCCACTAAGGTTGATCTTGGCACACCTACGCCATCCAAGGCGCCGTATAGGATAGCGAAGATACGTGAGTCGAAGAAGCATTTGAACAACTAGTTGCAAGGAATTGTTGATACAGGTTTATTAGAACCAATGCACTGCCATAGAGAACACCATAAGTTATCTTGAACTCTTGATTTAAAGTTTATGTTGAAATATATCTTAAAACTCTTGATTTGAAGTTTTATGGAGAACACCAGTTCACGAAAAGAGAGATGGTTATCTCAATTTGTACATCGATTATAGTGAGCTGAACAAGATAACAATGAAGAACAAGTTTCCCTTACCACGTATAAATGATCTACTCGATAGGTTGCAAGAGCCGGTGGTCTCTTCTAAAATTGATTTAATGTCTGATTGTCACCAATTGAGAAGTTGAGATTGGGATATTGCAAACACGGCATTTCGGACAAACCATGGTTATTACAAGTTGTAGTGATTCCATATGGGATTACTAATGCCCCAGGCAAGGCAATCGCTTCTCGGGTGGTGGTGGTAGAAATCTGTAGAAGGTCGGATCAAAGGGGGTGTAAAAAGACGTTTCAAAGCCTTGAGATAGGTTTTTGCAAAAAGTTCCCATACTCTATTCAACCCCCATTCTAGAGTATTTATATCCTTTATATTCACTTATATAGTTCTTCAAGTTGGAAGTAGATCGTAGCATTGGCTATAGTGAGAGATGAAGGGGATTTCTTCTAGGTTGTATCTAGGAATCTTTGAAGCAAATAATAGATAGTTAGATCCTACGGGCTAACAAACCCTAGGACGGAGACTTAGCCTGTTAGAGCTGAACTTCGTAAACATATCACCGTGTCGATATTTTTATTCCGTAATTTTTCTTGCTTTATTATGACTTACTTTGTTTTTGCAGGTTTTCGAAATCAAGGCCTTGAAATCACTTTCAAACCCCTTGAAAACCAATTGTGTCACAAAGAGTAGAGATCGACATCAAGACCTTGAAATCCGTTTCAAAGCCTTGATATAGGTTTTTGCAAAAAGTTTCCATACTCTATTCAACCCCCCCCCCCTTCTAGAGTATTTATATCCTTTATATTCACCTATATGGTTCTTCACCAAGGCATGCATGCATTGCATGGATGGCTACATTGAAACGTCTACCAAAGAATGATCGAATGCTCTTCTTGGACATCAACTTTGTTTGTCACTTTTGTAGAAGAGAGGAGGAGACTCACGATCATCTTTTCTTCCAGTGTAAGTACTCCTGTGCTATTTGGAGAGAATATCGACGTACTTTTTGCATGGCATCAGGCTTAGGTACTCTTCACTTGAGCTTACGATGGCTTTGAAGATTTGATCGCAATAAAGGACGGAAGGTGGCTGCTATGAGGTTTGCGCTCGTCACAACAGTTTACTATATCTGGCATGCGAGGAATAGCCTCGTGTTTGAGGGTAACCGGCTGCCAGAAGATGTGGTCATATGGCTAGTAAAGGTGCACATATTTCAACTCTTGCATGAATCCTTTGCGGATTATGTAAGTGATCCACTCAATGGCGTCTTGGGCGCATCTTGCTCTCTCATCCTCAGGTGGTGATATCCGGACTTCAGATCTATACGGGAGAACGAAGAAGCTCCATGTAGCCGATCCAACAAGTCGCCAATATAGGGTAGTTGGTACTTGTTCTTGATGATCTTCTTGTTCAACTCTTGGTAATCGATGTACAACCTCATCGATCCGTCCTTCTTTCGTACGAAGAGTACCGGTGCAACCTTGTGCAATTAGCCTTGCCGCTTGGACTGCGCTGATGACAACACCAGATTTTTCAAGGTCCCAACCTAGGAAACCTCAATCTGACCCGTTGCAGTAGTGATTGACAGGGTCCGCCTACCAATATCTAAAACCGCACCATAACGGTTCATCCAATGCATCCCTAAAATGACTTCTTCATGTTCTAACAACATGACAAAGAAGTATACAAGCAAATCACGAGTCCCTACATGAATGGGACAATCACGTATCTCGCGAGTTCCTTTGACCCTACTGCCATCGTGTAACCCTATAACAAATGGTATCCCTTCTACCGTATCTAAGGCCAAATGCTCAACGCATGCATCGGAAATAAATGAGTGCGTAGAACCCATATCAAAAAGAATTCTAACAAGTAAATCATAAATCTAAATGGTACCTTTTATAGTTGGCGCTGCCGGCTCCTCAACTCCAATACTCACGAAAGAGTTTCTTAAGTATCCATGATACTATTCACACGTCCATTACCACGACTTCGTCCCTAAACCGGATCCTACAAAGGAAGATGTCCTGTAAAGGAATAGCCCGTTCGTTCCTGCATTGGGCCTTGTCCATAATGAAGAAACTCCTACTCCAATATTAGTATACTCTACTCTCAACCACTTCTCCAGCTCACTAGACCGAACAACCCATCCAATCATGTCCACTTCAACTCAAAACGTCGATCCCTTTGATGAAGAATCAACTCCAACGCTGTTTATGCCTATCCTTATCAATATTCTCTATGTAAGAGCCTAGTTGTTGAGTGCTGAGAGAGGGAGCAGAGGGGCCAGGTTTATGCCTGAGCCGCCCCTGCGTGACCCAGGGGTGCCCCTACGCCTAGCCTGATCCGCCCCTGCGGATCATCTTCTCCTCTCTTCTCCTTGGATCAACCTTGCTTGATCTTCCTTGTTTTTGTGTGTGAGCTAGAGAGCTTTTGCTTGGCTTGGTGATGTTTATGGTTGCTGAGCTTTGTGAGCCAGCTTGAGGACGTTTTGGTTAGGGTATGAGCTTTTGGATCTTCAGCTTGGTAAGCTTTCATGGCTTCCATCTCCTTCCTCTTCTTCCCTTGCATCTTCTTGTCTCTTTTCTTTCCTTTCCTCAGTCTAGCATAGACTCCTTAGGATTGGATCTTGTTTTATCCAAGTTTGGCTTATGTTGATGTATATATATGTATGTCACACATGTATGTTGTTGTTGGAGTAAAGAAGAGTAGAAAATCGAAGGTAGAAGTGAAGAAGGAGCTGAAGTGGTGTCTTCTGCACAACAGCTGCCCCTGCGCCACCCTATAGCCGCCCCTGTGCCGGCCAGTACACCGCCCCTGCACCACCAGTGAGCCGCCCCTGCGCCCACCTGCACCAACTTGGTGTTTCCTTTGGTTTTGCAGGTGTGTGTTGCTTCTAGACCTTCCTTAGGGTGCCTTTGTTCCCTCCTTTCCTAGTATGAGTGCTTAGGATCATGCTAGATGTGTGAGGTTGAGTGTTGATGATGATTATGATCGGTTTATGCCTTGTATGGCTTTTGAGGTTTGTTAGGTTGTGAGTAAGGTTGAGGTTGATCCTTTGGATCCCTTTGGGTCTAGGTGTGACACTTATGTGGTTAGGAGTCTAATATATATCTCCTTATGCCTTGTTTATAGGTTGTGTTGTCCTTCCAGTGTAAAGGTGATCGTGGTTGAGTTGTGATCGAGGTTGAGGTAAGTCTGTAGGACTTACTTAGCAGTCATCCTTATATTGGGTGTTTGCATGAGCGGTGTGTGCTTTCTATGTTGCTATGATAGCATGTGATGTCGTATTTACCGACCTATGTTTTATTAATTGCCCCGTATGCGTGGTTGTGATAACCTTTCCCTTTCATCCCATCGTGGAGTTTGAGAGGTTCTCTAGAGTCAGGCCAGACCGGTTTACAAGAAGGGCACAATCCACTCCTACAGTGTACACGGATTGTGTGACCGATACTAGTACGGCTGGCTAGAAGGCTCAGAGGCGAGAATGTATCGGTCCTCGTGTCATATAGTTTCATATATATTATATACATACGTTTGAAGTGAATAACCATTATATTGAGATGAATAAATTGGTAAATGAGTGGAAGCATGCTGATGTGTTTATCTTTCCTTATGTGTGATTGTGCTTATGCATTACTCTATATATATGTATGGATAGCTAATGGTTTCTTACATGTTGTAGATGCCCCACAGGATAGGCATGCTGCTGGGTGATCTAGCAGAGTGGCAGGCCGAGAACGTCTCGTACATAGGTTGTGTGGGCTTTTGGGTTTGTTATCTTTCCCTCATGCGTGAGGATGGTCTATTGTTACCTCCTGTGTGAGGGTGATATGTTTCTTACTCGGCTATGTTGTCTTACCTTTTGGGTTGTACAGTTTTATACAGTTTTATGTATTTGTTTTCATATCTGTCAGTGTCATGTTGTAAGGTCCAGTGAACTTGTTGTCAGGCTAGGGTCAGGATCCATTGTGAGATCCTAGCCCACTGTGGCACTCCAAGTCTCGCGGATTCGGGGTGCTACAGAGTTGGTATCAGACCCTAGGTTGACAACAATGGCACTTGCTACATGCAATGAGATGTGATAGGTAAAATAAAGAGAATCCACATGGGATCTGACATTTTAAAGGTTTTGGTTTTAAATGTGGTCTTGGGTTAGATGTACGAGAAGTCGTCACTCTTGCTATGGATCTTGGGTTAGATCCACTTCCACTCTTTTTGCACCGGAAAGAGGAAGGTCTTGTTGAGAAGAAACACCACCTTGTTGACAGAAAGGGGCCAGATGGCCTAGTTCACCACAGGTGAAGCAAGCTATCAGTGCCAAAGGGCACTCAGAACGCAAATGATTTGGATAACCATAGTTGAAACATAATTGTCCCATCCTTGCACCCTGTGCAGCTAAAGGGTATCTCGATCTTCGTCGTCCACCTCTAATAATCTTACTCCGGGAAGGAATTGGTAAAGGCAGCGCCTTGCCCTATCGACAAAACTTCTCTCTATGCCCTATCTTACCACATGTAAAGCATATTATGGGCGTCTTTGGGCACACAGCTCTCCGGTGTCCAAACTTCACATAATTAAAACACTATAATTCCTTGCCAGTCGTCTTCATAGCCATAAGACCACTTGATTGTCCTAATATCTGACTTGTATCATTATTCATCATCTTTTCTTCTCCACTAATTGATCTAGTCCTTTGCTTCTCCTCTGATCCGGAAGCTTCAGTTGGTCTCACCGACGTTGGTAAATCTGGTGTAGGTCTTCCCGCTATTACAGCCTCATATACTTGATGCATATATTCTTGAAACTCGAATCTGCTCATGGAGACATGATTATCCTCTTCAAACTCGTTCTCTGCCATAGGCGAACCAACAGCGGAAACTGGTCCCTGACTTGACGTAACTGGAAGAAGAGGAGGTGTACCCCTACCTCGTCCCACTACAGATACTGCTCTACTCTGAGCCATCTATAGGATATACAAACTTAATCTTAGAAGGATATATATATGTCATATGTATCGATGTATATATATAATACATCCACATAATCCATAATAGACACAGGTATATATACATATCTACGCTACAAAGATCGATGGCAAAGGTGACGACTTCTCGTACATTCTAACCCAAAACCACACTTAAAAACCAAAAATGTTTTTAAAACGTCAGACCCCATGTGGGTTTTGTTTATTTTACCTATCAGACCTTATTGCATGTAGCAAGTGCCATTGATGTCAAACTGGGCTCTGATACCAACTCTGTAACACCCCGAATCCGCGGGACTCTGAGTGCCACATTGGGCTAGGATCTCACAATGGATCCTGACCCTAGTCTGACAACAAGTTCACTGGACCTTACAACATGGCATTGACAAATATAAAACAAATACATAAAACGGTATAAACTGTAGAACCAAAGGTAAAACAACAACATAGCCGAGTATATAAAACGACATCCTCACACAGGAGATACAAAAGATCATCCTCACGTAGGAGGGAAACACAACAACCCAAACTAACCACCTAATGTACGAGAGTCCTCGGCCTGTCACCCTGCCAGATCACTCAACAGCGCCTGACCTGTAAACATCTACCACACGGTATTAAACTGTTAACTAACCATACATATATAAGGTAATGCATAAGCACATACACAATTAGGAAAGATAAACTTATCAGCATGCTATCACACATTTACCCATTTTATCATCTTTATATAATGGTCATTCACTCAAATCGTATATATATATATATATATATATATATATATATATATCCATAGATGAAAATATGTGACACGAGGACCGATACATCCTCGCCTCTGAGCCTGATAGCCATTTGGAGTGGAATCGGTCACACAACCCGTGTACCCTATGGGAGTGGTGTTGTGCCCTCCCCGTATACCAAGTCTGGCATGACATCATAGAACCTCCCAGACTCCACGGCGGGATGAAAGGGAAAGGTTATCACAGCCACACATACGGGGCAAACCATATAAAACATAGGTCGGTATAAACGACATCTCATGCTATCATAGCAATACAATAAGCACACACCACTCATGCAAACACCCAAATATAAGGATGACAGCTAAGTAAGTCCTACGGACGTACCTCAACCTCGTACACAACTCAACCACAACAACCTCCAATCCTGAGATAGGGGCACTGCCTAATAACAAGGCATAAAGATATATCAACCTCTATTCATCAAAGGGGTCACACCTAGACCCAAAGGGATCCATAGGGATCATACTCAACCTTACAACCTCAATCAACATCAATCTAAGTTCTTAAATCCATACAAGGCATAAGCCGATCATAACCTCAACCAAACACATCCTCACACATCTAGCATGATCCTATATACTCATACTAGGAAAGGAGGGAACAAAGGCATCCTAAGGAAGGCCTAGAAGCAACACACACCTGCAGAACCAAGTACAACACCAAGCTGGCGTAGGTGGACGCAGGGGCGGCTAGGGAATGGCGCAGGGGCGGCTCACTGTTGGCGCAGGGGCGGTCAAGGAAGATCAAGAAGATACAAGGGAGAAGAGAGGAGAAGATGAAGTACATAAGGAGAGAGAGATGGGCTGAAGATACCAAACCCTTATCAGAAGGGAAAGAAGAACAAGCTTATAAAGGAAGAAGGGTCAAAAAGCAAAGCTCGGGTCAAAGAAGACGGTTGCAGCCCCCACAAACCGCATGGGCGGCTGGCCTGGCCGATGGGGCGGCTCATAGAACCACAAGGGAGGCCAGCCAGGGGCGGCCATCCAGGGGCGCAGGGGCGGCCCACTGCAGCTCCAACCAAGGAAAGCAGCTGCGTCTCAACTGAGGCGTAGGTGCGGGATCTCTCGAAGACTAAGGCTCTTACAAGATCGATGATCTTACTGAGCAGATGATAGACTCTTACACCGCCATGACAATTGATATCACCCAACGCTTCGATGATCAGCGCAGATCCATGGAGGGATGGCAACACCGGAAGGAGGAGAGCCAGCATTTCCAGCATCAGATGATGAAGATACAGTTTTAACAAATGATGGGCTATCCATTCGATCCTTCCCGGCATCCCTTTATTCCACCACCACCAACGCCACCTGACTAGGACTGAGAGCTTCATAGATTTATTTTCTATATTTATTATGCAGTTCAGCTAGTCCAGTGAGTACTCTATTCTTATGACTTATATTTGACCCATTGGGACAATGTGTCCCAAGAATGGGGTATTTGGTGTATTATTTGACTACTTGACTATGGCTTGTATGACTCTTATGGATATTATCGTTTATTTGGCTTTATGTGCTTATCTGTCATTACATGCAAACATACAAGTTTTTGTTTGAGAAAAACATCAAAAACCAGTTTGAAAAAAATTTTAGCTCGGCCGAGATGTTCTTGACCAAACGAGGTTGTAAAAACCAAGGCAATCTCGGTTGAACACCTCATACACCGTCAAAAAACCTCGACCGAGATGGGTTTTTAACTGAAAGGTTTACGAAACGTTTTGTGCTTATATTCTTGATATGACCTCGATGAAGATATCTATTTGTATATTGGCTTTAAAATCTTTATATGCTCGAAAGGTTTTATTTTATGTTTAAGTTGCGAAATGCTTTGTTTGAAATTCTAACATGTTTAATACTTTATTTTTATCAAATTATGTTGGATTTGAAGGTTGACACCACATTATGAGTTCTCTCACATTCTTCTTGGGATGATTATGGCACTTCATTCTCTTCTTCTTCTTCTTGACCATGCTTTAGCTCCTCATATGCATATTTGCCTCCTTTTACCTATCCAGGAATTTGGATGCAGTTGATAAAAAGCATGTGAAGTGAAGTTGAGATCTTGGCTAAAAGTGTTAGAAAGAAACAAATTAGGTTTGGGGACGTTGATCTTGATGATGAGTAGCTCAGCACCATTCACATAGCCGGGTGTTTGTGTCTTGCCAAAGTCGGATTGATCGATAGTCCTAACGGGTCATGGTATGTGCATCAAGGGTTTGAGGCATCACAAGAAATTGATGATTGCTGATCTCATAGGCTTCGGTTATTGCACCTCTGTCCATGTTCCCAAAAAGTAAAGTAAAGTGAAAATAAGCAAAGCTTATTTGTGGAAGATGTTGTGATTCAAAGAAAGTAAAGTAAGATCATATTCCCGGATTTTAGCACCACATTACCCTATATACATCCCACCCTGACATGTTTCTTGACCTATTTTGGAAGCCCTTGAGACCTCGAGTACGTTGATTGACTTGGTGGTTTAAACTGGATTATACATGATTGATGTCGATAAATATGACGTATCATGCATTCTATGATTTTATGCAAAGATGAACAACTTTCTTATATTTATAAAATGTTTTGATCATGTTTTGATTTTATTTTCCATGAAGCATTCTCTTAGGGTGATCTATGAATGGAGCGCACCACCAAAAGGTTTTGAAATGTTTTTCTTTGATCTTTTTTGATGATTTATAATCCATTCTATCTTGTATCTAAGATTTGGATCTTGCTTGGGGACAAGCAAGGGACAAGTATGGGGTATTTTGATAGCATGTATTATATATAGTCTATATTTTAGGATTGGTTTGAACGTTTTATCTTCATAAATCTACATGTATGGATGTATTTTCGTTGATCATTATCTTGTTTTGTTTACCTTTGCAAGAATCCAGGTATACACCTGATTTCGTTGTGATTGTAGGGAAAATAGCACATTTTGGAACGATATGGAGCTAAAGAAGCTAAGGAGTCATTGGTGCTACATTATGGAGCATTGAGGAGCTACAAGAAAGGCTCAGGAACCATGCAAATGGAATGGAAGATTGACTTTGGACCAGATTAGAGAGATTTACACATAGCTAAGATTCAACTAGGTCGGCTACAATGTCACCTAGGTTGGCTACAGTGTTACCTCGACCGAGGCGATCGTCAGGATGGGCTGGACCGAGGCGAATAATCCACCAGCCACGATATCTTTATTTTTGGCTGATATCTTATATATTTGGAAGGTGAATTTCCTATATTTTAGGATGGATTTTCTGGATGGAAGCATATCTTTTTGGCTGATTTATTTGGAAGATTGGAAGATATTCTAACGAAGAATATAGCCTTTGAAGATATTTTATCTTAGGAAGGTGATTCTCCTATATAAAGAGAGGTGTATTTTCTGGAGATTAATTATCTCAGAGCTGCAATTCTCCAGATCAGAAAGTTGAAGGAAGTTTTGAAGGAAGTTGTAAGATTTTCTTAGTTTGTTTTGATTTGTTGTCTTTTTGGTTGTGATTGAGGAACATTGTTTGATTGTTTGTTTGATCATTTGATTGAGTTATTGAGACCTTTGTGTTAAGGTTTTCTTGTTTGACTATTGATTCATTTCTTATATATTTGATTATTGTTATCATGATGATTGTTGGCTAAGTTCTTTATGTGATTCTAGGGTGATTGGCTGAAGGTTGTGGGAAAGACGATGAAAGAATGAGCCTTTATCCCAGTGGACCTTGAATGCTCGAGCCTTTACCTTAACCGACGAACACCTCGGTCAGTCGTGGAACATCTCGACCGAGATCTTACATAAACTGAGTGAGGCCACCTTTCCCGATCCTTATTTGAGTTGAGGTTTTAGTTTGCCCAATCCTATCCTTGTTATACCTTTCCTGGTTCAACGCAAGCCTAGGATGAGACTTACCCGGTTATTCCTTTATTTGTTTACCCAAGATCATGAGTGTAGGTAATAAAGGTTTATCCTTTATTCGGTTTTGAGTGTGCCTTCATCCAATCTTTGAGAGTTACCCTGAAACTTACCCGGTAAAGGTTGATTCTATTCCCTTGGGTGGTGTGTTGGTTTGAGATTATAGTTCCTTTCTTTAGTATCTTGAGACTTACCCGGTGAGAGGATCTTTAGTTTCGGATAGTGAGTAGTGAGACTTACCCGGTGATCTATTCCCACCTTAGAAACACCTTCCCTTTGCAAACCTCAGCTTTGTCCACGTTATCCTTTGAGATCTTGAGTCGGAAACCACAACTGGATTGTTTAATCTCTAGAATCCGCATTTTCTTTACATGGTTATTGCATCATTTTTGATATCTTTGCTTTGTTGCTTGTTTTTAATTGACAAATTGAATTACCGATCTTTGTTTCACCATAGTCCTTGTGTTCGACCTTGGAGTATTTTTCGTTATTACAATTGATCCGTACACTGCGGGTTCGCATATTGTTTCAGGCTTATATTTTAGGTTATAAATTTAAAGCTATATCGTTCACCACACACACACACGTCTGAGAGCGAATAGTTGTTCTTGAGAATCTCGGTCGAGATTTCTGATGATCTACTTGTGGTTTCTTCTGTCGTGCTTACATTGTTTAATCCTTAAGCTTTGGTTGAAGATTGCCTAAATCGTGGCCTTGCTGAACCTTCCTAACCAATATCCAAGCTTGGGAAGAGACTTGCCCGGTGATTCCCTTGCTTGGTTGCCAACGATGATGAGTTCTAGGTAATAAATGTTTATTCTTTATTAGGTTTGAGTGCTCCTCCCTCTTGCCTTTGTGAGTTAACTTGAGACTTACCCGGTGATGGATGATTCTATTCCCTTAAGTTGAGTGGTTGGTTTGACACTAATATTCCTTTTCCATATAAGCTTTGAGACTTATCCGGTGATAAGTTTCTTTGGATTGGAATAGCGGATAGTGAGACCTCCCCCGTGATATATCCCACCTTAGAAACACCTTAACTTTGCAATCCCAGCTCTGTCTTATTCATCCTTAGAAGTCTTGAATCGAAAACCACAATTGGATACCTTGATATCTAGAATTTGTGTTTCCTAATTATATTACATATTCTTGATTTTGCTTTTGATCATTGTTATTGCATACTTTCTAAGTTAGATTACTTTTGCTGAATTTGCTTTAACAAAATCTCTGAGATCGACTCTGGAGTATTTGCCGTTACTACGATTGATCTGTACACTACGGGTTCGCATATCGTTCAGGCTTATATTTTAAGATATAGATTGTACACTTTTTGCACACACGTTTTGAAGCAAACACTTGTAAAACAAACAAACCAAGATAGCAAACACGTTAAGTTATTAAAAATTCAAACTTGACTTCGACGTGTTTTCTCTCTTTATCCTCACTACTTGCGTTGTCTTCAAGCTTATCTTATCCGGTTTGCAAGGTTCTCCTGCCATCTGATAGAATTAAGGGGCAATCTAGATCGGGGAAAACTTCAACTACTTCGACTTGATCATTCTAGTTGGATCAAACATAGAACTTGAGCGGCGGAAGCTTAGAAATGGATGCGGAAGCGTACGGTCGATCCGATCTAGTTAGATCGAACCATCCACGAAGTGAAGTAGATAGAGTTGATTCTTTCAAAAGGATCCTTGAGTATGAAGGCTTTTATCAAAGACTAGATCCAAGATAGAACTTTAAGAGGGTGGAAGAAGAGGTGATGCCCAAATCAAGTAAAAAGGATTTTCCTTCTCAATATTTGGATTCAACTTAGACATGCTTTACAAATGAGCCAAGCATCCCCTTATAAGATGTGGCCATACAATAGTCAGAATTTAAAAATGACGGAAATTAAAGTCGGAATATAAGGTTTTGAAATGAAAGGTCTAAAAATACGAAAGGTCGGAATTTAAGTCACGGAATTAAGCACCAGAATTAAAGTTCTGACTATGAAAAGTCTATTATTAAATAGCCGAAATATTTAATATGTCTTCAAAATGGGCAAGCTACGCTTGTCGGGTCCTTCTAGCCAGAAACACGGATGTCATCGTCATTCGGGGGCGTATCATTCTCCTCCTCTTGGTTGTGAAACGTCCTCGTTTCACCATCATAAAACAAAGGAGTAACTTTGGGAACAAGACCCTTGAAATTCAACACCGGATGCATATTGTCGGAGCCGGGTTGTTTGAACTTGTAGTCTTTCAAAAGGGCGGTGGGGCTGCCGAGATTCTTGGCATAACAAAGGAAAACTTTGGATCGGGCGGCTCAAACTTGCAGTACATGTGGATGGTCTCGCCGGTGAGTTTTTCTACCATTATGTCTAAGCTTGTGACATTGTACGTCAGGGGCATGCCGAAAAGAAGCAAGGGTAAGCCGGTAAACAAGTTATTAGACATAACATAGTCAAAATTTGAGTTAGCCGGCTCAAATTTGTAGTCCAACAACATAATGGTGCCATCGTCGGGGTTGATGGCTTCTTCTTTGTCCTCTTCAAAGGACTCACCATACACCAGGTTGAGAACTTCTATTGGGAGTACCGGGGTGCAATCTTTATTGACGAAATCGTCCGTGTCCATGACTTTGTCACACAACGGTTTGACCACCAACTCACACCTTGGTTGTGACACCGC
Source organism: Fagopyrum homotropicum (assembly GCA_033239125.1). NCBI lineage: Eukaryota > Viridiplantae > Streptophyta > Magnoliopsida > Caryophyllales > Polygonaceae > Fagopyrum > Fagopyrum homotropicum. The sequence goes on from BSWB01000004.1 coordinate 76,520,320, forward strand.
TTGAGGTTCTTCTTGTTGGGCGGACATCGTGTGGGCAAGAAGTTGTACCCTCAAAATTTCTAACTCACACTTTAGAGCATCATTCGTTTTCTTAAGCATAAAATACTCCTCTTGGGGATTAGCACGCCGTCGGGGGGCAACGTTGAAAACTTGCTCATGATTAGCACGGCGTCTTGGGGAAACATAGGTATCCTCAAAATAAGCTTGTCAGTGTGGATACCGTTGATGCCCATCCATGGTATAAGTCGGCCTTGGTGGGTCCGGAGGAGGCAACCACTCCTCGACTGTAATATGGGAACACCTAATGGCTTTGTTGATACCATCGGTGCCCATGTATGGCCGCTTTGAGCTTTAGTTCGTGGGGAGAAGGCAACTACACTCCATAAAAATCAAATTGATCATCATCATCATAGAACATGATGAATGATGAAGAACACTTAAACAATGGTGAAGAAGGATGAAGAACATTCAAGAACACCAAAGAACTATGAAGAACTTCGAAGAATAACGAAGAACACTGAATAACTTCGATTAAGAAAAAAAAATTGTAAAGTAACTTGACCTCAATCCCGAGCTCCGATACCAAGGTGATCTAGATCAAGGAAAAACTTCAAATACTTCGTCTTGATCGTTATAGTTGGATCAAACATAGAACTTGAGCAGCGGAAGCTTAGAAATGGATGCAAAAGCGTACGGTCGATCCGATCTAGTTAGATCGAACCATCCACAAAGTGGAGTCGATAGATTTGATCCTTCCAAAAGGATCCTCGAGTATGAAGGCTTGGATCAAAGACTAGATCCAAGATAGAACTGTAAGAGGTTGGAAGACGAGGTGATGCTCAAACCAAGTAAAAAGGATTTTCCTTCTCAATACTTGGATTCAACTTAGACATGCTTTACAAATAAGTCAAGCATCCCCTTATATAGTGGATGTGGACATATAAAAAGTCTGAAATTAATGTCGAGATTTAAGGTTTCGAAATGAAAGGTCTAAAAATACGAAGGTCTGAATTTAAGTCACGAAATTAATTTCAATTAAAGTTTCGAATATAAAAAGTCTATTATTAAATAACCGAAATATTTAATATGTCTTCAAAATGGGCAAGCTCCACTTGTCGGGTCCTTCTAGCCGGAAACACGGATGACATTGCCATCCGGGGGCGTATCACCATCTCAAGTGAAATTATCAAACAAAAGCACAAATCAATGTGTTTGGGAGCAAAAATCAATAAAGGAGTTTGACCTTGATCCCAAAGGAAAAAGGCTATTTAAATTTATGTTAAAAGGTAACAAAGCAATACTAAACTCGCCTACTTTCTCAATAAAAACAAAAGCTTATAAAAGAGAATCATAGAAAAAATTAAGGTAAAAAATGGTTTCAATGTGGGTATGTTGAGGGTAAAGTTTTAGCTTCAAAGAAGTATGGAATAACTTCACAATCTTCAATCTTCGGAGAAGAACCATTATGTGAATATAAATGATAAAAGATACTCTAGAAGGGGAGTTGAATAGAGTATGAGGACTTTTTGCAAAAACCTATCTCAAGGCTTTGAAACTAATTTCAAAGGCCTTGATGTCGATCTAAGCTCTTTGTGACACACTTTCATTTCAACAGCTTTGAAACTGATTTCAAGGGCCTTGACTTTGTTCACCTTCAAAACAAAATTAGTCACAATAAATCAGATAAAGTGTGGAATATAAAAGATCGACACGAGAATATGTTTAAGAAGTTCGGCTCTAAATAGCCTACTCTCCGTCCCAAGGTATACCCGTAGGATCTAACTATCTATTATCAGCTTCAAAGAGTCCTAGATACAAACTAGAAGAAATCCCCTTCTTCTCTCATTGTAGCCAACGCTACGATATAGCTCCAACTCTTCACCTTGCTACAATTGTCTAGTTACTTCGCAGATTAACACACACTCTAGTATAACACTCTTTAGATATTTCAATGGAGCTCACGAGTTTTATCTCTCTCTAGGGGATACAACTTTTGTAAAGGAGAGAAAGGGAAAAAATTCTTTGATCGAATAAAGATGTTTTGGTTCTCTTGAAGACTTTGAATGTTTCCGTATAAGCTTTTGTCTTTTCTTCTTCAATCGACATCTTCATTTATAGTCTTCGATGGAGAGGTCTTCTAGCCGTTGGGAAGATGACCGCTGTAGATGGTTCTTCTTCTCCATTGAAAATGCTTCTTGGTTGAGATGAGATAGTTGTTGTAGATCGTCTATCATTTTCATCTCCTTAAAGCACGTTGATCCTTCTTGTCCGTAATCTTCTCACACTTGTTGAAGATTTTTGTCTCGAGATCTGCAAATCTTGTTGTGAAGATATCCGAAATCCATTGAGAGGAGATCTTGTGCTTTTGGTTGAGGATCTTTGCGAGATCCTGTTTTGAATCGAATCCACTAGGTCGTTAAAATTTTCTTTCAGCGTATCTTCTTGTTGAGCATATCTTCTGGGAAGATGTTCTTTGATTTGGTTGTTTAGAGATTTGAATTTCTTTCATCCGCTTTGTCCTTTGAAACTGACTTCAAGTCCGTGGCTTCTGATCCCTTGAAATAGCTTTCAAGGCCTCCATGTTTAACTTCTTCAAACTCTACGCATGTCCTTTGTATCTGATTTCAAGGCCTCCGTCAGTCCCTTGAAATGTTTTCCAAGGCCTGTATACATTCTAGACAAACACCAAAACAAACCAAGCAACTAGAAATACAATCGATATTTTGTTAGTATAAAAACCACTTTATTTGTGTTAAGTCTTCCATCATCACCTATACAAATATATAATCAAGGTGGAGTTTTCATTCGGTATTCAATCATCCAACTGAAAAGATAAATAAAATAAACACACGAATAGAGTTCTTTTTTTTACTTTAGATTTTTTCTACTAACATAACTTTTTTTTGAAAATAAAATTACAAAACTGCCCTTAAACCCTAATTGGGTTCTTTCTTCTTGTTCTTGTATCGGCGGCGGCGTAGTCCATTAGAACAGTTTAGTACTTGACTTGACCGGGTTTGGGTGAACCGATCTATACTAGTCTTGCACTAGGGATGGATGGATCCTCTTTGTTAGATCCGAAATTAGATGGGAGCTTTCGTGACAAGTAAGGTTTCCGGTAAGAGGAAGCGGGTTTTTGGAGGTTCGACCGGTCTAGTATGGTTCAAGTTAGGGCTGACGGTTCAAGTTTAAGAGCATGTGGAAGAGGTTTCAGGTTAGATCGGTTTTGGGAAGGGTTCACTTCGGGTTCGGGCTGAGTTCAAAACAACTTAGGGTTTCGGTTTAGGTTTAGAGTTTTGGCGGCGGGAGGTGTCTGGGTAGGGGGTTGAGTTTATTAGTTGTGGTGTACATTGGGGATGGTGGCACTTGGTGGCGCCAGAGAAGGTATTGGCGGTGTCGTGGTAGCACGGTACAAAAATGGAGGCGGGGAGGTTTCCGGTGACGGGATTGCACTAAAACCGGGTTTGAGGACCAAGTTTTGTGGAGAATCCGAAAGTGCGTCCAGCTGGGGGTTTGGCGAGATTTTTGTGGGTTCGGGATGAAAAAGGTTGGATCTTGAAATGGTTTTGAAATCAACCACAATTAGTATTTTAAAATAAACTTAAATTGAAATAAAAATAGTAAATAATGAGAGTAGTAGAAACAAACCAAAACGGCAAATGCTCCGGCAACTCTTGTTTTTGTAGAACTTCTTGACGGACCTTAAAGTTCTGATTTTTCTTGATTTTTATTGATGTTGATGAACTTAGCTCTACTACCACTTCGATACGAGGTTAGCCATTGTTAAGTCCCGGTATTTCGACACCAATGGACACTCTTCGATCCTTGTTAGAAGGATCGAACGCATGACATTTAGATTTGTGAATGTGGGTGGCGGTTGGTTTGGAGAAGGTTGGGGATGGTGTATGATGATCCGATGATGGTGATGGATTGGTATCTGAATAGATAGGTCAAACCCTATTAAACGACTTGGATCATGATTGGGAAACTAAGGCCCTAACACAAAATCAAGAACGATCATAGAACCCTTCCACTACAATCTTGTCAATGGCACATCCACCAAAGAACAAAGAAGGAGGCTTGTGAATGGCTCGGGAAGATACCAACTTGTAGACACGAGAAAAACAAATCAAAACATTCCAAGCTATAGTGCGTATGAAACGTCACTAGCTCTCTCTTCGTGTCGGAATAACAAATATTTATTAAAAACAAAGCTGAAATTTTATGTACTGAATCGGTATCTAAAATGTGCAGGTCGTGTATCCTTTACATAGGATTGACAAAAATCTATCTTCTAAAGATAGGATAGGATAGGATAAGATCTATCTTAAGTACGATAAGATCTACTAAGATAAAATGATATCTATCTGGCAAAAATATAAGATCTCCTAACATCTATCATTTAAGTCTCTATATTAGATGACTCAAATAAAAAGGGAAATGAATAAAAATAACTTAGGGTAGAGATAACGATAAAAAGGCTCGAAAGCAACAACATAGCCCATAATAAATGGTGTATTTTATGGGTTGGAAAATAATTATACAAAGGCCGAAATTCAGTTATGATTCACGTCCAACTTCATGCATGGGCATGTGCATGATTACAAAAGTTATCATGCATACATGATCTTCTAGATTTAGCATAGGATAGATCCAAATTATCTTCGTTCCTCACATGTACTTGCATGAGACAACTAACTTCCATGCATACATAAATCTTGTTATCTTCCATCTTCAATAAATGGTCTTCACTTCTCTTATAGAGACGGTCTTCATTTTTCCTTGAGGATGATTTTTATTTCTTTCCAGGAAATGATCTTCATCTCTCTTTTGAAAACGATAATCATTGTAACACCCCAAGTTTTGGGAACTCGAAGCGTTACGGGCTAGGACCTCACAATGGGTCCCGACCCTCAAAGTAACAACAATAACATCGGATCTTACAACAAGACACAAATAAATGAAAACAAAAACTATATAAAAACCAAAGGTTTAACAAAAGGAACAACAAAGGACTCGCAACCGAGTTCAACAACAAACTGAAAAGACAACAACAGAAATATAAACCCGATCCCGTCCTATAATGTACGGGAACCCCGGCTGACCACACCGTCCGGATCACTCAGTAGCATCTCTAACCTATAAGACATCTACAACATCGGTATAAACCGTTAGCTAACATTCTAGATATCCAAAAGATAGTAAAGGCACAAACACATATTAGAACATAAACATATAACATTCTCGCACACAACCGGTTATTATCTTTCAATAAGTTAATCCCTTTACTAATTCAAATTATGTTGTCACACGAGAATCACCGTGATCTCGCCTATTTCCCCTTTCAATAACAGGAATAGAGGCGATGCACCCTCCGTTATATGTTGGATTGGTCGCAAGAGCACCTTTCAGTTTCTCCATTTTAAATTGAACAAGTGGCCACCGCCCGGTTATAATACACTTGGGCCAATTAAGGTATAAGGTCATCCTAGTCCGGTTTTCTATTATAAGAATAAACAAAAAAACACAACCAATACGGTCAAACCAATATACGGAACGCAGCTAAGTAAGTCCAAGAGACTTACCTCACTCGAAGGTAACACAAGGGTGAGCTACTACTCAGTTTTCTTAAGGAAAGAATGAATGCTTTCTCAAACAATGTATAGCGAATCAGAAACGAACCAAAAGCTAGAAGTTTACAACTTCTAGTCTCAATGATCTCTAAGAGATCTCCAACAAGCTAGGGACACAATTCTTAGTCTCACAGGTTCCCTAAGGAACAACATCAATGTAAGACCCCAAATCCGCGGGACTCGGAGTGCCACATTGGGCTAGGATCTCACAATGGATCCTGAACCTAGCCTGACAACAAGTTCACTGGATCTTACAACAAGGCACAGGTTGATTAAAATCAAAAATATAAAATTGTATAAGATACAACAAAAGGATTTACAATCACAAAGCCGAGTACAAAACAACATCCATAAACATCAGATACAAAAGATCCCATATCCCACGCAACCCTAATGTACAGAAGTCCTGCAGATCATCTACAACACAGTATACACCGTTAGCTACAGCAATGAATAAGCATGAAGGTAATAGCACAAGCATACATCAACATCTCATATATGCAATGCCACACACATTCATTTATTATCTTTCCATTTCGTTATTCCATTACTAATTCAACTTATTTTGTAACACGAGGAGCCTCCAGAACCTCGTCCCTTGTAACGTAACACAGGGGTTTTGCATGGGGTGATCATCACTTGTCCTCCACTGTGAGATCATCTTCAAGACACCTCTTCCTACCCGCAGGCGGAGGCAAGTGGTCACGACCCGTTATAATACACTTTGGTTATTTAATATAATAAATGGTCATCCTAGTCCAGTTTAGGTTATAAATGCACAATCATATGATCACACATAACCATCACAATCACACAAACCCACAACTGTACGCGAAGTAAGTCCTACGAACTTACCTGTAATACTCGTAATCAATACCATGTCACAGCTTCCCCTTGAGGAAGTAATCAACGCCTGCAATAGCAACGCACACATCATAATATATTGCAAGGGTTAGGAGACTCGTCTTCATAACCATAACCAACCTACAACCTCAATCTAAACCTCTAGCTCATAACATGCTCACAAATGCCTAAGGCATATCCTCAACATAAACACAAGTGCCTAAGGCACATCTCTATCATGCACTCATCATCCTCATCCTAACCAAGCTAGCCTAGCCAACAACTAAACCAAGGCCAAAGAAAAGGAAATAAAGAATCATACCAACAAGGTATGCTTGAATGCACTAACAGAAACAAAGGATGCAAAGGCTGAACCAGTGAGGCGCAGGGGCGGCTAACTCAAGGCGCAGGGGTGGTTCACAGCAGGCGCAGGGGTGGCCTAGTTCAGGCGCAGGGGCGGTTGTCTGTGTAGAGGATTGGCCCCGACTTCTCTTCGATCCCTTTCTCGACTCTCTTCACTTCTTCATCACGCAGCAACATCATACATACATATATACACATGTATGAACATCAAAACATCAGGAAAGGATCCACAAAAGCTCAGCTTGTGATCCTAAGCTAAAGAAGAAAGAAAGAAGCTAGGAAGAAGAAGGAAAGTAGATGGAGATGAAGACCTTACCACGACATCTAAAGGAAGGGAAGAACATCCACACCACTACACAACCACGTCAGCAATCATCAAGGCTCCGCATCCTCATCAAGGATTCAACCCACACAAGCCTAGATCAAGATCCACTCTAGATTCTCACAAGAACAAGATCAAAGAAAGAGATACAAGGAAGAAAGGGAGAGAAGAAGATGAACGTACAGAAGAAGAGGCTGGAGAGATGAAGAAACCCCTCATCTGAAGTCTAAGATGGCTTATAAAGGAAGCCAGCCGCAAAGCACAAGTCAAAGGGTCAACGAAGGCGGCTGCAACCACACAGAGCCGCAGGGGCGGATACTGTGAGGCTCAGGGGCGCCTAGCCGCAGGTGCGGCCATCTGGTCTGCAGGGGCTGCTGCTAAGGTCATCATAAGGCTCAGCAAGGATTCCAAGGCTCTAAGGACTAAGGCTCTTACAATCAACAACATAGTTCAAGGAAAGGAACGAGGAATTAAGGAAGGAAGGAACTCACCAAAGACGGGAGTTACTGTAGAGGAAACCGTAGGGGCGGCCGACAGGAGGCGCAGGAGCGGCGTTGGCTTGCATCCATGGGGGCGGATCGTCCTAGGCACGGGGGCGATTGACAAACAACAGTAACTGTCGGGCTTCTCTTGACAACAACGGCATAGCAGGGAGACTAAAGCTCAAATCTTTAATCCACATAAGACAAAACTCAACCAAAAGAGTCTGGAAACACATACTCATCAACAACAAAGGACAAACAAGAATCAAGACTTGATATAATTTCATGTGAAGAAGAAGAAGAAGAAGATTCATGAATGTTAGAAAGATCAACAAGGGTGAAGAACTTACACGTTCTGCAGAAGATCACAAGGAAAGGCCGCAACTTTGCTCGAGGTTAAAGAAGAATGTAAGAAAGAAGAAGAAAACGGAAGAGAAGTCTGAAATATATAGAAAATGGTTGGGAAAGAACAAGGAAGGTCATATTAGAGTTAGTAGATAGAAGAAAAGCCAGCCCAAAAGATAGAAGATCGGATCTTCTATGAAAAGAAGGAAGTAAAACCCGGAATGAAAACATATCTTACGATATGGGGTCAACCGCAAGGGCGGGCTGACTCGGCCGCGACCGCGGCTGGCCGCGCATCCGGCCACTATTACCGTGGGGCGGTGACGGCCAAACCGTATGTTACATCAGATCCCTCTAAATAGAATTTCCGTCCCGAAAATTGAAGCAACCACTCATGACCAACACAAAGACAAAGCAGAAACACTGATCTCAACTCATATTTCCTCGTGGGGTATAAAACTCAAAACGTCACACATGTGTATACACAACTCAATAAAAGGAAACTGAAACTCATATGACTATGCTATGGAAACATCTAGCTCCGCATAAAACTCTAGATAGTTCCTCCGGATACTATCCTTTGTCTCTCAATTCGCCTCATCAGCTCCTTGCACCGACCACTGAACTCTCATCATCGCTACGTCCTTCGATCGCAAGCGTCTCGAACTACGCTCTAAGAAAGCTACCGGGTGCTCTACAAACGTATGGTCTGCCTCGACCACTAAATCATCATGGTTGACGATGTCTCTCCGGTCTAATACGTACTCCCGTAATTGAGACACGTGAAAGACCGGGTGAACACACTCTAGTATCGGTGGCAAAGCAAGTGTGTATGCTGCCTCTCCAACTCGCTCATGGATCTCAAAAGGTTCGACCTGACTAGGGCTCAACTTCCCCTTGACGCCGAAACATCTAACACCTCATGTCGGGGATACTCTCAACGATACCTGAGCTCCAACTCTGAACTCCAGAGGTATGCGCCTTTTATCCGTGTAGGACTACTGGTGACTCTGTGTTGCTAGCATCCGCTCTCGGATCATCGTCACTCGAGTCATATCGTCCTGTATCTACTCAGGTGCTACACCTCTAGCACTACTCGGCTCGTCCTAGCATATCGGGATACGACATCTTTGTCCGTATAAAGCCTCATAGGGAGTCATCCTGATCGATGTGTGCCAACTATTGTTGTACAAAAACTCCACTAAGGGAAGGTTATTTGGCCACACCTGTCCCTAGTCTAGCACGCAGGCTCTCAGCATATCCTCTAGAGTCTAAATGGTCCTCTTGGACTGATCATCGGTCTGAGGATGATAGGCGGTTGTGAATTGTAGACTCGTACCTAGGGTGGCATGCACCTGCTGCCGAAACCTCAAAGTGAACCGTCCGTCTGTGTTAGAGACTATAGTCCTAGGTACTCCATAAAGTCTTATTATCTGTCTCATGAACTCCTCTGCTAATCAACTTATTGGCCACGTCTCCTTGATAGAAATGAAACGTGCGGTCTTCATCAGTCGATCCACTATGACCCAGATGGTGTCAAAACTCCGACTCGGTCTCAACCGGTAACAAAATCCATCGAGATTTCTTCCCACTTCCATTGGGGAACAAGAAGTGGTTGTAGCTCTCCTCCTGGTCGGTGATGCTCGATCTTGACCTGTTGACAGGTTGCACACTGAGCTACATATCTCGTTACGTTTGGCTTCAGACCTCCCCACTAGAAAGAGCGTCTAATATCCGAATACATCTTATTCGCACCGGGATATACTAAGTAAGGTGTAGTGTGAGCCTCCTGTAAGATCCGTTGTCTAAGCTCTCGATCCGAGGGCCCACATATGCGCTCCTAGCGTCTCAAAACTCCATCAACGCCGACTGTAAACGGTGGTGCCTCTCCTCAAGACATCATGTCTCGGATATTGTCAAAGTCGGGCAACTCTCCTATTTCTGTCGGATTTCTACCAACAGGTCAGGTAACATCTCTAAGGTGGACAGGTGGATTTCGGAATCCGGAAAGTGGATATGCATCGCTAGTCATGCCAAGTCTTGCTGTAACTGAAGCTAAGCTGTCAGCCGAGCGATCGCCGTCTCCCAGGGAGTCTTCCTACTGAGGGCGTCGGCAACCATATTTGCCATCCCCGGCTGGTATAAAATATCCAAATCAAAGTCCTTGATCAGCTCCAACCATCTCCTCTAGCGGTTATTCAACTCTCGCTGAGTGAATATATAATTCACACTCTTATGGTATGTGAAAATATGGCACATACCTCTGTACGGATAATGCCTCTAGATCTTCAAAGGGTGAACAAAAGCAGCCAACTCAAGATCGTGGGTAGGGTAATTCTCCTTATACGTCTTTAATTGTCTCGATGCATATTTTATCACATTACCCCTCTACATCATAACACACCCCAAACCAAGCTTGATTGCATCGCTGAAAACCACAAAATCCTCAATGCCCTCTGGTTGGGCCAGGATAAGAATCAAAGTCAACCTCCTCTTCATCTCCTCAAAACTCTACAGGCACGGCTCGGACCACACAAATCTCGTAGACTTCGTCAGCAGGGAAGTAAGTGGTCGGGCAATAACAAAAAAGCCCTCCACAAATATGCGGTAGTAGCCAACCAACCCTACAAAGTTGCATACCTCCTTAACGTTCCTAGGAGGCGGCCAAGATGCAATAGACTCAATCTTCGCCAGATCTACCTTGATCCCTGCAGCGGAAACAATGTGACCAAGAAACGTCACCTGAGACATCCAAAACTCTCACTTAGAGAACTTAGTGTAGAGCTCTCTATCCTACAGCACTTGGAGTACGATCTTAAGTGTCCTACATGCTCCTCCCTACTGCGAGAGTATACCAGAATGTCATCGATGAAGACCATCACGAACTGGTCTAGGAAGTCGATGAAGATGTTGTTCATCAACTCTGTTCTCTCCCAGACGTGTGTGAAATATGAACGAAATAGCTTTAAACTTATAACCTAAAATAAAAGCCTGAACAATATGTGAACTTGTGGTGTACGGATCAATTGTAATAACGGCAAATACTCCAGGGTCGAACACACGGACTATGAGGAAATCAAGCGCAGTAAATATCAGGTTGTCAATCAAGAGCAAGAAGCAAAACAAAGATGATGTAAAAATCAGATAAAGGAATGCAGATTCTAGAGGTCAAAGCATCCTGTTGTGGTTCCGACTTAAGATTTCTAAGGATAGTGTGCACAAAGCTGAGGCTTGTAAGGGAAGGTATTTCTAAGGTGGGAATAGATCACCGGGTAAGTCTCACTACTCACTATCCCAAACCAAAGATCCTCTCACCGGGTAAGTCTCAAGGAACTAAGGAAAGGAACTATAATCTCAAACCAACACACCACCTAAGGGTATAGAACTAACATTTACCGGGTAAGTCTCAGGTTAACTCTCAAAGGTAGGATAAAGGCACACTCAAACCCTAATAAAGGATAACCTTTATTACCTAACACTCATCATCATGGGTATACAAGTAAAGGAATCACCGGGTAAGTCTCATCCTAGGCTTGTGTATAAACCCAGAAAGGTGCAACAAGGATAGGATTTGGCAAATTAAAACCTAAACTTAGGTTTGGTCGGATCAGGTTCATGTCTCGCTCGGTTCATATCGATCTCGGTCGAGATGTTCAATGAACCGACCGAGGGGAGATGTAGTTTGGTTTCGGCTCGAGCTTTCAGGGTCCACTAAGGTAAAGGTTCACTCCTTCATCGTCTTTACCACAACCTTCAGCCAATCATCCTAGAATCGTAAGGGAATTTAGCCAACAATCATCATGATAATAACAAGCAAATATGTAATGAAAGAATCAATAAGCAAACAAGAAAACCTTAACAAAAAGGTCTCATTAATCAATCAATCAAACAATCCAAACAAGCAGTAAATTGTGTTCCTCAATGACAACAATCAAGGTTCCCTAAGAAAACCTTACAACTTTCTTCAAAAGCCTTCAACTTTCACTCCAAAGCTATGTTCCTTCAAACTTCCTTCTTCCTTGGAATATCTTTAATCCCCAAAAATAATCAGCTAACCAAGCATACTTTCATCCAGAAAATATCTTCAATCTTATAGGAAAATCACTTGCCAAAAATAAAAGATCTCATGGGATATGGGCCGGCTGTCTCGACATAGGCCCAGTAAATCATCTCGGTCGAGATGATCACGTAGTCAACCGAGGTGAACAGGATGTTACGTGCAAATCTCTCTAACTGGTCCAATATCGAATTTCTACCCAACTTCCATGGTTCCTATGCCTTCCTTGTAGCTCCTCAATGCTCCAAATTGCAGCTCCAATGACTCCTTAAATCCTTTGGCTCCATATCGCTCCAAAACGTATCATTCTCCCTACAATTACAACGAAATTAGGTGTAGACCTCGATTCTTGCAAAAGTAAACAAAACGACATAATCATCGAGAATATATAGCCATGCATGAAGATTTATGATGATAAAACGTCCAAACCAATTCCAAAATATAGACTATAATGCATGCTATCAAAATACCTCATACTTGTCCCTTGCTTGTCCCCAAGCAAGATTCAAATCTTAGATACAAGATAAAATGGATTATAAGTCATCAAAAAGATCAATGAAAAACATTTTACAAAACCATTTGGTGGTGTGCTTCCACTCGTAGATCATCCTAAGGGAATGCTTCATAGCAAATAAAATCAACACATGGTCAAAACATTTTATGAATATAAGAAAGTTGATCATCTTTGCATAAAATCATAGAATGCATAATTAATCATAACTATCGAAATCAATCATGTATAATCCAGTTTAAACCATGAAGTCAATCAACATACTCAAAGTCTCAAGGGCTTTCAAAAAGAGGTCAAGAAATGTGTTAGGGTGAGATGTATATAGGGCAATGTGCTGCTGAAATCCGGGAATAGGATCTTTACTTCACTTCTTTGAATCACAAACATCTTTCACCAATAAGCTTTGCTTATTTTCACTTTTTTACTTTATTTTTGAGAACATGGACGGAGGTGCATAATAACCGAAGCCTAGGAAATCAGCAATTCTTAATTTCTCGAGATGCCTCAAACCCTTGATGCACATACCATGACCCGTTAGGACTATCGATCAATCTGAATTTGGCAACACACAAACACCCGGCTATGTGAATGGTGCCAAGTTACTCATCATCAAGATCAACGTGCCCAAACCTATTTTTCTTATACTTTCAACCACAATCTCAACTTTACTTCACACGCTTTTCATCAACTGCATCCAAATTCCCGGATAGGTAAAGGGAGGAAAATATATATATGAGGGGCTAAAGCATGATCAAGAAGAAGAAGAAGAGAAATGAAGTGTCTTAATCATTCCATGAAGAATGTGAGAGAACTTATAAAGTGGTGTCAACCTTCAAATTCAACATGATTTTGATAAAAACAAAATATTAAACATGCTAGAATTTCAAACAAAACATTTAGCAACTTAAACATATGATAAAACCTTTTGAACATATAAATATTTCAAAGCTAATCTGCAAGCAAATATATTCATTGAGGTCATATCTGGAATAGAAGCACAAAACGTTTCGAAAATTTCTTCAGTTTTAAAACCATTTTGGTCGAGGTGATTTGACAGCACCCGAGGTATCAAACCGAGATGAATCTCAGTTATAACAATCTGGTTTGGCCAAAGCGTCTCGGTCGAGGCAAAAAAAAAAAAATTTTAACTAGTTTCGATGTTTTCTCAAACAAAAACATGTATGTAGTGCATGTAAATAGACATATAAGCACATGTAAGCCAATAAGATCATAAGCAAAGTCAAACAAGAGTTATTACAAATTACATATCCAAAGCAAGTCAAATACCCCATACTTGAGACACATTGTCTCAATGGGTCTAATATAAGTCAGACAAATGTACTTACCGAATGAAGATGCAAAACAACAATAGAAATAAGAACAAGATCCGTAATAAGCTCAATCATCGGCCGGTGGTGGAGGCGGGATGTAGGGATACTGAGTCGGATCGAAAGGATAGCCCATTTGTTGATGGAACTACAACATCGCCATTTGGTGATGGTAGTGTTGGCTCTCCTCAATGCGTTGTGTCTAACTGCAAATAGATCGTGTCTAATCGGCAAAGCGCTGAGTCATGTCGGTCCGCAGGGCCTGAAAGGAATCCATCATCTGCTGCATCAGATCATCAATCCTACGGGTGCACCTCTAGGTCACGGCGGCGGCGAGCTCTCTTTTGGGATGGATGGGGAATCTCAACGGGAGCAGCTGGTACCTCCCTCTCGTCCTTAGTAGCCTCATCATCGAGGTCAAAGGTGGGAATACTAGGGCTGGTGGTATCCATACCCGTGTCCATAATTGTAGCTCCACCAGCACCGTCACCATCATCATCAGATCTCTCCTCCGTCTCCGCCTCTACAACAGTTGCATGCATGATAGGGAACCACACTGTCGACCAATTCTCACGGTCGAAGATGGAGAATTGAGGCGACCACGGAATGCCTCAAGGAAACTTCGTTTCCCACGGCATGACCACATATGGAGCGCCAAGACCGCGGGGAACGAGCACACTGTGCGTGATGAACTCCTACAATCCAAGCGGCTTCGCCGCCGCAACCAAAGTACACACTGGCAATTCCAATCTCTCTTAGTGGCGATGTGAGTCACTAGACCTTCAAAGCATATATCACCCTTCGCCTTCCCCTTCACCTTGTGCAGCTCCTCCGCCAACATAGCAGCAAAATTTGGAATGCCACCTATCACCATACAAAACATAGCAAAAAAACTCACCTTGGTAGACCTTTTGGGGCGTCTCAGTACGCACCAAAATGATATCACTGAAGATTCGGTGAGTGATGCGAAAAGCAAGGTGGTAGATGATGCGCTCTCTAGAATCCCCGGGCTGCCATCGGTCTCTGTGGGAGGTAATGTGGGCGATGTTCTCCCAGAACCTACGAGCCTGACCGTGGGAGGAAAAATCTGTAGCGGTCGGAGGGTGGAAGCCAAAAATCTCTCCAAACTGGTCAAGGGGAACAACATAGTTCTTATTCAGCAGGTGGAATTTGATTCCTCTCTTTTCCGGCACGTAAGTGACGGAACTAAAAAACTTGAACGCCGGCTCTAGATAAGCCGGCGCACGAATAGCCATAAAAGCCTCCAATCCAACCATGGAGACCATCTTCTGCAGGTCATCAACCACATGCAAGCAATAAAAGTTGCTAATGTCCACATATCGCAGAGCAATGATCGTGCGACCACAAATGCGATCAAAGTCCGTTTGGAACCGTTGATAGATCACCGGGATCTGAGGTTGTGGAGGAGGTGAAGGAGAAGATTGTCGAGAAGCACTATGATGGTCTCTAAGAGCCAACTGATGGTCGGAACGTCTCAGATTGTCCATTGATTGTCACATTGTTAAGCTCTCGGTAGTCAATACTTAACCTCATCGGCCCGTCTTTCTTTCTAACAAAGAGTACTGGTGCACCCCAAGGAGATACAATAGGGAGGATGAAGCCCTTCTCATCTAACTCCTTGAGTTGCTTGTTAAGCTCAAGCATCTCGATAGGCGTCATGCGATAGGGAGACTTTGAGATAGGTCTCGTCTCAACTCTAGCTCAATGCCAAAGTCTACACTCCTTTGTGGAGGCAAACTTGATGGCTCTCCAAAAATGTCGGTAAACACGGTTGCTACCGGAATTTCCTCTAGTACTAAATTCGTACTATCCTTCATGGCATAGCCCAAAAAGCCTCACAACCATGACCGATAAGTCTCGCATCTAGGACTATGTTGATAATTGTACTAATCTTTCCAATATCACATCCTCGGAAAATCGCTACATGGCCTGACTCCGTCGTCACCGTCACAGTCCTCTTGCCGATGTTCAAATCTGCTAGATGTCGATCCATCCAATCCATGCCCAAAATAACTTCTCCATGCAATAAGTACATGACGAAGAAGTCAGCTGACCAATCGCGACCTCCCATCTAATAGGGTAATTGCAAACCTCTCGCGTACCTCTAATCTTACCTCCATAGGGTAACCCTATAAAAAAAGGTCTCCCCTCTACGGTAACTAAGGCCAGTTTATCTACACATGTATCATATATAAAAGAATGCGTAGCACCGGTATCAAATAGAACTCTGGCACGAAAACCATTAATATGAATGGTACCTTTGGTTGTTGGACTTGTCGGCTCCACTACACCCCTCAGCTCATAAACTCTGGTTGATGGTCCTCTGGTAT
The DNA here is from genome assembly GCA_033239125.1 of Fagopyrum homotropicum. Taxonomy (NCBI): domain Eukaryota; kingdom Viridiplantae; phylum Streptophyta; class Magnoliopsida; order Caryophyllales; family Polygonaceae; genus Fagopyrum; species Fagopyrum homotropicum. The sequence continues at coordinate 76,536,555 of BSWB01000004.1, forward strand.
TGGATGTACCACCACCTCGTCCTCTACTTCTCCCTTGTCCCTAAGCAGAACCTTGAGAAGTGGTATAACCAGGAGCTCTCTACTATTGCTGCTATTGAGACTAATACTGAGGCGGGCTCTATCTACCTCTTGGGATGCTAGTAGGTGATGAACCATGTAGTGATGGCGTTGTGCCCTGTCGGCAAAATGCAGCTCTATATCCGGGCTTGCCACAAGAAAAGCATGTCATTACGGTCTTCTTACAATCAGCTCTCATATGTCCGACACCTCCATAGTTATAACATTGCCGCCCTTTGTCGGAATTGTGCATCATTTGCTGGAAACTAGAGTGTCCCGGCGTCTTACTATGCCCAAATCCAAAAGCTTCAGCTTCAGTACTAGTTGGTCCAATCCTTTGTCTCTTCTCAAGACCTCCTGCCTAAGAAACTCTCTTGTGACACGATCTGTCTCTCTCATAAGCAGATGTTCTATCTTGATAGTCCATCAAGGAGTTGCATTGGATCCAACAAGGTAAGAATGTGTAGACTCTCTTAGCCTCCGAGAGAACATATACACATGTTGATCCTCAAGTGGTGCAGATGGACCCAACAATGCTAACTCCTCCTAAAACTTGTTGACAATCTCCGCGATAGGGATATCCTCGAAACCAGCCTCGAGGAAATCTTGTAGTCGATTTCTCCTCATCATTGCAGGGTAGTAGCGATCTCGAATCATAGTCTTCATCTGCTCATAACTCGTGACCTTACTACGAATGGTCCTCCACCAGTGGTGAGCCTGATCTTGCAGCAAAGTATGTACTATATCGACTCGAAGACCCTTTGGGCAACGGATCGCCTCCATAGCAGAATCCACATGACCTAGCCAAAGCTCCACCTCCAATCTTGTCTTTCCTTCGAAAGGAGAAACCTTAAATTGGTTGAAAGACTTCAACCAACAGTCAAGTCTCGGCTCTCTCGCCTCATCCGGTACTTTAACAACCTCAGCTACTCTAATAGGTGTTGCAAACACCTGTGTCACTCTCTGCGAAACCTCAACTAATCTCGCGGGTACTGGCGGTGCGGGGCAGGTCCTCCAATCTTGATGGCCTTCTTGGCTCTCTAGATATAGTCGCGGTATGCAGCGCCGCCCCTGCGCCTCCTATCGGCCAGCCATGTGGTTTTCTCTGCAGTAACTCACGTCTTTGGTGAGTTGCTTCCTTCCTTCATTCCTCGTTCCTTTCCTTGAGTTGTGTTGTTGATGTTGTTCCTTAAGGAATCTGTGAGTCTAGGAATCGTGTCCCTAACTTTTTGGAGATCTCTTAGAGATCATTGAGACTAGAAGTTGTAGACTTCTAGTTTTTGGTTCATTTTTTATTCGCTATGCCTTGTCTGAGTAGACATTCATCTTTCCTTCGAGAAATTGAGTAGTAGATGACCCTTGTGTTACCTTCGAGTGAGGTAAGTCCCTTGGACTTACTTAGTTGTGTTCCGTATATTGGTTTGACCGTATTGGTTGTGTTTGTTGTTTATTATTATAACGGAAAACCGGACTATGATTACCTTATACCTTAATTGGCCCAAGTGTACTATAATCGGGCGGTGATCGCTTGCCTAGTTCAAAATGGGGAAATTGGGAGGTGCTCTTGCGACCAGTCCAGTAGGTAACGGAGGGATGCATCACCTTTATTCCTGTTGATGAAAGGGGAAAGATGCAAGATCACGGTGATTCTCGTGTGACAACATAAGTTGAATTAGTAAAGGGATTAACTTAATGAAAGATAATAACCGGTTGTGAATGAGTATGCTATATGTTTATCTTCTTATATGTGTTTGTGCCTTTACTGTCTTTCTGATATCTAGAATGTTAGCTAACGGTTTATACCGATGTTGTAGAAGTCCTGCAGGTTAGAGATGTTGTTGAGTGATTTGGACGGTATGGTCAGCCGGGGTTCCGGTATATTATAGGACGGGATCGGGCTTATATTTTTGTTGTTGTCTTTTTAGTTTGTTGTTGAACTCGGTTGCGAGTCCTTTGATGTTCTTTTTGTTAAACCTTCTGTTTTTATATAGTTTTGGTTTTTATTTATTTGTACCTTGTTGCAAGATCCGACGTTATTATTGTTACTTGAAGGGTAGGGACCCATTGTGAGGTCCTATGCCGTAACTCCTTAAATTCCAAAAACTTGGGGTGTTACAATATGGTATCATAGCTCTAGGTTTACAACAATGGCACTCAAATTCTTCTAAAGGTCGAATAGATGAATAAACTAAACCCGCAAGGGGTCTAAGTTTTTAAAAGGGGTGTTTTGTTTATAAAGTTCGAATAGATAAATAAACAAAACTCAACCAAATGAGCCTAGAAACACATACTCATCAACAACTAAGTACAAACAAGAATCAAGAAGAAGGAGGAGGAGGAGGAGAAGAAGAAGAAGAATAAGAGACATGCAACAAATTCATGAACGTCGATAAAGATCAAGAGGGGTGAAGAACTTACACGTTCTACAGAAGATCACAAGCAAAAGCCCCCAAATTTGCTCGAGGTTGAAGAAGAACGTAAGCAAGAAGAAGAAAACGGAAAATAAGGCGGGAATATATAGAAAATGGTTGGGAAAGAACAAGGAAGGTTAGATTAGGGTTAGAAGATAGAAGGAAAGCCGGCCCAAAAGATACAAGATCGGATCTTCTAAGAAAGGAAGAAAATAAAAGCCGGAATAAAAACAAATCTTATGATCTAGGGTCAGCCGCATGGGCGGGCTGACCCGTCCGCGACCGCGGCTAGCCACACCTGCGGTCATTGTCACTACGGGGGTGGTGACGGCCAAAAACCGCATGTTACAATCATTTCTCTTCTAAAAATGGCTTTCATTTCTCTTTTAAAAATGATTTTCATTTCTTTCCAAGAAATGATTGTGGTGCTCTCTCTTCTCCTATTGCTTGTAGGTGAGGCTGAGTCTTGAAATGCTCTTGTATCATCGTGATAGTTACATTGATAGTCTTCAATTTGATCTTCTTAATATCTCTCAACTATGCGACGATAGAAAACTTGTGTTATCTTTACTATTGATGAATGCTTTCTGGAAGAAATACAAACAAGGAATGTACTTCTCAAAGCAATAGTAGAAAATATAATGTATATATTAGAAAAAAGCTCCATACCTTTTGAAAGTATGTGCGTCCACCATTCCGGACGTAAGTGATCTTTAGCATAACCGCTTTGGCCATGTCAATGCAAATATAGTGTACAAGCTTCACCAAAAGGAATTAGTCTCTAGATTATCTAATGTAAGTGAGACATTAGAGGTATGTTACGGTCCTTGCACTATGACAAGCAAGTATAAAATTATTTTCCCTCTAAAAAGGACGTAGTCACTAACAAAGACCCTCGAGTTGATTCACATGGATCATTACGGACCCATGTGAATCAAGAGCGATGACCTATGCGAAATGCTAATAGCAGTGGACCGAAACAAGATGTTGCACCCAATGAAATCTATCGCAATCTTGTAGATCGGATTTGTTATATTTAGAAATATATTTTGTGTATAGAAAGATTTGTCGGAGGACCTTTATCTATCTTGTAAAATGTGTCTTAGAAAGATATATATCTCTAACTCTTAGAATCTTTATTTGGTAGGAAAAGATATCGTTGATATTATATATTCCTTGACCAAAGATGATAATGGAAACAAGATCTTTTCATTTAAGTTAGTACGCTAAATATACCCCTAGGGTTTACTATAGCATATTTACTCTTTCGAAAACAAATTTATATCTATATACTATATTAAAGCGAAAACGCTTCATGTCACGTGTCATTCACCCATACCATTAATGACACGTGTCATTTTCTCACGCATTCACAAATTAATAATTATTTTTGTTGTTATAATATATATTTTGTATGGTTAATTATATTACTCTCTTTCCTAATTAAATGGGATTCTTTTTTATCATATAATTCATAATAAATATGACTAACTAAAATGGAAAATATCCAATCAATTGATATTTGATCATTTTATAGTAATTTCAATTTTAATTAAAAATCTCATATTTATTTGTTTCCTAATATAACATATTGAGTGAATTTTTTCTTTACGACTCAAATTTTAATTGATTTGAAATTTAAATAAGTAACTTTAGAGAAATAAATGAAATGTATTTCTTAAATTATAAATCAAATATTATAATTACAATGATAATTTTTTTAAAAAAAAACTCTCGTGCAAAGCATGGGAATTATCCTAGTTATTCAAATACAAGAAAAGAAGTAATGTGTGTCCAATTTACGAACGAAGTCGGAGAGAAGTCGAAGATGAAGTCCGTGGTAGACGACGAGAGACGAAGACAAAGTAAATGACGTAAGTGATGGCCTTTAGAAGATAATGTTGGAGTTTAGAAACTAAAGACTCTTAGGAGGTACTAGGATTGATGAGTGTATATTCCGATCAACCTATCAATAAAGTTGTGTAAAGAGTTGAAGTCCTTACTAGTTGAGATACTAATTTGTTTTAATCCCGATTGACAAGTTTGTCAGTTAGGGGTTCCACTTTTAATCAAGTGTCTTGATACAATTACTGTTTGTAAGTGTTATCGTTAGTAATCATACTCAAAATATATATTCCGATGCTCTAGAAACTGACTTTAGTTCTCAATACTAACGATCTACGATCTAAAACAAGCCTTTCTCACACTAACTCCAAAAATAGACAATTCATCAACAAGTAGCAACTATAGACCAATAGTCTTTGTTCAACCATTTACAAAATTATAGCAAAAATTTTAGCTAAAAGATTAAGAATAATTCTCTCAAACCTGATTCATCCTCTATAAGGAGCTTTAATCTAGAACAAATCAATTCATGACATTGTTCTCACTGCTCATGAAATCTTTGATGGATTTATATCCAAAAATGGTGAAAAAGTTTTCATGACAATCAAACTCGATATGAAAAAAGCATATGATAAAGTGGAATGACCCTTCCTAAAAACAGTCTTTACTAAATTTGGATTTTGAGAAAATTTTAGAGGATGAATTAAAGAATGTATCTCGGGCGTTTCTTGGTCCATTCTAATAAATGATTCTCCAACAAACATTATTCATCCAAAGAAAGGTCTACGTCACGGAGATCATGTATATCCTTTACTGTTCAACCTAGGGGCCGAGGTTTTGACTAGAAACATACAAAAAGGTAGCAACGACAACTGAAAGACAAATTGAACTTCTCATCACAGGAAATGGATATATCAAATATTCAATTTTTCGATTTTGTTGATGCCACAATAATCTTCACCAAGGCAACATGGCAAGCAATATGATTTTTTTAGGTGAATACAAGCAATATGATTAAATCCATTTTAATTGACTATTGCTTGGTTTTTGGCCAAGCAATAAGCTTCCACAAATCAACTTTCCAAATAACAATTTATATGTAAACCTGACAACTAAAAGAAGAATTCATGCTCATATGAGTATTGCAATAAGTCCAATAACAAACAATCTAGAAAAATATTTAGGATGCTCGATCGTAAATGGGTGAGTAAATAAAGACATTTATTTAACGTCAATTTAAAAGCTAAACAAACAAACGAAATATAAGCTTCTTCCCTTTCCGAAGAAGGACAAATAACATTGATAAAAGTCAACTTAAATACAAATCCAAGTTATCTAATGCAATTATGTATGCTTCCAACAAGCATCCATAAAGAATTTGGACAAATCAACATAATTTTCTACTAGAAAAGGGACATAATTTCCACCCTCACATTAACTTGAATAAAATATGCAAACAAAAAATGTTAGGGGGAACATCAATCCAAAAAGTGGATGATATGAACAAGGCATTACAAAGGAAACTACTATGGAAAATATTGGTAAAACCAAACAACATATGTATTTTATAGAAAAATACTTAAAAAGGAACATGTTTATGGAATTACAAGACAGGAAAATCACATAATGAAAATAGAAAAAAAAAACTTATGAACTTAAAAGAAGACTTTGAAAAAGGTTCCACATGGAGTGTCGGTGATAGAAAAACCATTAGATTTTGAAAGATCGATGAATCAATAACCAACTACTAGAAAACTTGGTGAATGACATCACTTCAATCAATACATTTGAACTAGTAAGCAAGTTTATAATAAATAAATAATGGGATTAACAACAAATCTTTTAAATGGGTAGAATTTTACCACATGATATTATGAGAAAATTAAACACATACAACCTACCTCAAAATGCAATTCAAGACATACTACATTGGATGTCAAATGAAAAATGTTAGTTATCCACAAAACCGACAATGAATCTTATCCTAAGCCTTAATAGGGGACACAATGCTACAAAACATGGATATGTATTATCAATATTTTGCCAAAAGCTAAATATTTTTTGTGAAAATTGCCCCTAAATGGTATTCAAACAAAAGAAAACCTATAAAAAAAAGTAGAGCTTTGTAATACCCGATGGAGAGTTCTAAACACCTCTTCTACAAATGACTATTACATAATATAAAAAAACGATAAAATAAAAATGCTCTTTTACAATTGTGATTCAACATGCCATAAATAACGAACATCATCATAAAAATAGAGGAAAACTGTAAGCCAATAGAACTATGAAAAACAGTATTTACATGGGGGAACATCCGGTTAACAAAAAAACCAAATAATTTTCAAGAGGGATTTAATTTAAATTTATCCTTAAACAAGTTAATGATTGAAATGAACCTACCTCAAAAACACCAATCTCTAATACGGGGTCTCAAAACGAACAAGGAACACAAAAAACATTAAATGACAAAGACAAAAATTGAATTTTGTCCAAATTAACCTTTGATACTTTATAAACTAATCAATGTGCCTTGATCTATCATTCGAGATCATAATGCATTAACGCTCTGGCACCGATATGAATCGATGTGGAACGGAAGTAGAAACTTATGCTCTAAGAGAGGGCCTCTAAAAGGGCACAAGTTAGACTCAACACTATTAAAAATTGAAGCGGACTCAATCAACCATAAAAGCGGTAATGGAAAAAAAAATCATTTTTAACATCTTCATTTTAATTTAAAAACATATACAAATTAAACCTCAACATGTTTTAGAAAATCAACCTTGTAGAAGAAAGACTCTCTTGACCATATCTTGGATACGACAAACTTTCCGCGTAATGTTAAATACCTAGTCAAAATTATGTTTTGCAACAGTCAATAAATATAGACGAACGAAACGAAATTGCAGAGTAATACTCTCTGATAGCGGTCTTAGAGTGTTGTACTGGAGATGAGTACAAAAGCGGCCAAAGCCACGCAACTATCATCCTCGCCACTAAAATGGAATTTGTAGATTCAGTGTAGTAACTCTGAGAAAACTTAAAGCACAAATCAGATACATCCTATACTAAGACGACGAATTGTTGACTTCCAACAAAATGGCGACCGTGGCCACGCAGCCGATGTCGGCGCCCTGCGTTCGTAAATGGTCAAGCCAATGGAGTTCAAGGAAGCAGAAGACACGAGGGCCAGTAGTGGTGGCGACTGCGGGGAATTTCGAACACTTTTTTGGATCAGTGAAGAAGGATGTGACGTTTTTGAAGAAAGGGATTGCCAAAGGAGTTGAATGGGCAAACGACGCACTGAAACTCCCCAAGGTAGCCAAGAAGGTCGATGATTTTGTATGGCTTCGCTATTTGGAAGACCCTAATTCGCCTCCATTTGAACCTCCTTCTTGGCCTCAGCCTTATTATCCAGGTTATCTCTTCTCTCTAATGCTCGTTGTAGCTTTCGAATTCCTATTTCTCTCTTCAATTTTGCGAATTTCAGTTAATTCCTTAATATTTTATAAATGTTTCCCGGTGTTTGCTTGCCGTGATACCAATTTTTATACTTGCTAAGTAGCATAGCTTAAAATCCACGGACATGATTGAAGCTAGAAAAATCATCAAAAATAACATGAAATTGCATATTATTTTTCATGTTGGATCAGTTATCCCCAAGTATATTTTCTACGGAAAAAAATGGAAGGAAGAGACAGATCTAACCTAAACGAACTAAATTTAGCGGAATAGGGGGCTGGATACAAGCAGAGATTAATCCAATTGAATTTTCTCTGATTATCACCTTCATCATCACGCTGATACTTTGACTGCCTACCCAAGCACATACTACCCAATTTTCCGAGATGAAGATTACTGTTGAATAGAATGTCTCTCTTTCAACTTGTCAACTTGAACATCATCTCCTCCCATTTCTTTTAAACATCGTATCCTAGTTTTCAGCTTGGTGCCTTTGAAACACTGTTGAAGAATCAAGGGAGTTTGGATTTTAACAATTAGGACGGATAATGTTTGATTGGAAGGCATAGTATCACTGCGCAAGTGAAAGTTGTTTTTTGTTCACAGCCAAGACAGGCTGGGTTTGTCCTTAATTCCTTATCCATTGCATTTATAATCAGGACAAACTTTTTCAAATATATATGCATTATGACTTATCTGCAGACAATTATAAGCAAAATTTTCTCCTTTTTCACCTAGTAACGTTCCCAGTAAACTGTCAAGTGCTCTTGGAAAACTGTTGTCATTCTTGTAAATGCAAGGTCCGACCGTTTATCACATGATTTTGTAGAATGCACAACACACCAGTTCCTCGGTATTATCCTGTTATTCTTTTATCATCTGTTTAATTCGTCCATTCCTTGTAGCAGCATTAACTGGATGGGATCTGTTGATGGCTGATTTGAAATCTTTAGAGGCCTACACGCACTATTTCTACTGCTTATCAAAGGTTTGCTCCAGGCCACTTCCTGAGACCTATGATCCACAAGCAGTTGCTACTTACTTCAACTGCAGGCCTCATGTCATAGCCCTTCGCCTTCTTGAGGTATATTTTAACGAATGGTAGTTAGTTAGTTGTTCATTCATTGTTAGTTACCGTCTATGTAGCACGGAAACGGGAAACAAGAAACGGGGAAGTGACATCCTAAAAATCATAGGAAATAGGACACGGCGAGTAAATATAAATAATATATGTTTTTAAAGCTCTTGTGAAGTGAAGTTCATATATAATAAAAAGATATGTAAATATGATAAAACCAATGACATATGAATGTGTCATTAGTTTTGTAATTCAAGATGAACAAGACATCATGGTTGCAACCTCAACATCACTTAACACAACCGATTTGCTTATTTTTCAATATTTCTACAACTAATGACACATTCATATGTCATTGGTTTTATTATAGATCTTATTATATATGAACTTCACTCACAAGCGCTTTAAATTATATATTAATTCCAAAACTCTCGGATGTAGTTCATCTCTTATATATCCCTCCTTGAATCAACACCTATGACCGTGGTTTGTCCGGCCCGTTTCCCATGTTGGAAAAGTGTCTTGACCGTGTCTTTCCTATTATAACCGTGTTCGAGAAATTTCTAGAAGCTTCCAAGTTTCCGACATGGGAAACGACACTACCTAGAGTTTCGTGCTTCCGAGTTTCCGACATACAACTCTATTTCACCGTATCATTCTTGTTTCATGGTATCCAAGCCTGGGACATAACTAATCATATCTTTTAAGTAATGTGCATTCCACACAATCAGGACCGAGGACGGTTTTCTAGGTAGAATCGATAATGAGTGGAAAGAAATCTCTAACTTCTCCCTTCGATGAGTGCCCGGGAAACATAATCACCCAACCCGAACCGCTTAACCCGACCCTAACATGCTAGGGTGGTCCAAAAATGTTAAGAGTTTTGGTTCAGGGTCCGTCCAAATTCCGGTTCAGTTTTGTGTGGACCCTAGCTTTTGTTTATTACTCATCCAATCGCAAATAAGTGTCATTTTAGTCATATGACTCAATTGTTAAGAAAAGTAGTAAACGCCGTCAGTTTTTATATAGTTTTCTTAATCTCATCGCTTGTTAAATATTCACCACCTTTTGAACCAACCGTGAAAATTTGATGTAAAAATTGTCAATGAAAACAATTTTCAAGAATAATTTCAAAAATTCCCTCTTATATAACGACATTGAAAATATAAAGCGACAATGAAACTTGATTAAAGTCTAAATGCTAAAATGAAACTTATTTGCGGTTGAAGGGAGTAATTTGTGATTTTAAAAAACTAAAATTAGGATTTCAGATTGGAACTTTCGGCTAAGTTTCAAATTTACTTTAAATTATACATGTTTTCCTTTTTCTAGCTTTTAATTATTCTTGAAACAATTTGGTTTACTAGGCTTTTTCTAGTTTTGTGTTTAGTAAATGTACCCTTTGAGAGAAGAGTGTGTAAAGTTTGAGAATAAATACAAAAGGTTGGGGTATATTTACTTAATTGAAACATTAAAAAGCCTAGTTACTACTCTAGTTTCTCAAAAAGGCCTAGTTACCAAAATTACCATTATATATTTTGATTATCATATGAAACTTTGTAATTAAACAACTAAAACAACACTGTAAAGTTGATAATGTCTACCACATGGACTTTATTCTTAAATTTTGCATAATATCAAAATTGAGAAGACAAACTAAAAGTGTGAAACAAAAAAAAAGAAGACCGAACCCGGCCATATTTGGAACGAACCTAACCCCGAGTCATTAGGGCCGGTCCTTGGTCTAGACAATTTCAAATTCGTGTTCGGTTTGGGTCAGATTTGATCCGGTCAGATCACATTTGTTTTACCATCGCAGAACCCTAGCGATTCTATTCTCAGCGGTGAGGGTTTATTGAAGCTACAGCTCGCAACAACGCTACACAAGGCCAAACTGTTGGTCTTTATGGTGTAGGGTCCGACAGGCCAGAGAACGAAGCATTCTGGATCCTTGGGCTTGGAGAAGACCAAATCCAGGTCTTAATAAACTTCTTGAACACTGATACGGTTGGATTTAGGCAAATATCAAGGAAGAAGATAATTCAATATTATAGATACTAGTTTAGAACCCTTGCCGTGCACGGGTATTTGTAAGATATATACATCTTAATATATATTGTATTTTGAGTATATTAAAAAAAATTATAAACGTCATCCACGACGCTTTTGAATAAGTTCATAATTATGTTAGAAATCGAGGACAATGAGAGAATACTAAAACAAATAATGAAGTCCGCGATGAAAATATGATTATATTCGGGGTTGTCAAGCTAGGAAATTGCCCCATATTTCCTGTCATAATTAAATTAATAAAGATAGTATTGATCAGATAAATTAATTTATAAATCCAAATAAAAATTTTCATCACAAAATAAAACAAGTTCTTTTGAAGATATAAAAATATTACACCTACAACAAACTTAAACTTCGAACATCATGATCCCGACTCATCCCGCCAAACCTGGTCCCATCCAGATCCCGGCAGTAATTCATTCAAAATTAGAACTCTTGTTCCGAACCCGCCCGGCTAAAAACTATCCGGAAAAGTATATGAGCCTTAGTAATATACATATATAGTTATTATATAGTTATGCTTATTTATTAAAATAAATAATATTGGTCAAACCGTCAAATTTAACAAATGACCCAAATACTGCCGGAATATGGGCCCGTCCCGTATATATCTTACTTATTTAAGTACGATATATACGGATATTTTTGTGGATAAAGTGTTCAAATTCAAAAACAATAAATCAATTAAGAGTTAAGCGGGATTGAGCCTGTCCCGTCCCGATCTCAGTTGGAATAGGACCTGATGGGATTCAATCTAAAATACCCAATATAAAATAGCCAAGAAGGACTGAAATGACCTCAATTTCATCTCATCCTGTCTCTTGCCCACCCCTAGGTTAACATAAAAATATTTTAAAACATAGATTTTTAAGAATTTTGGTTTCAAAAAATTAAGTCGACTGATAGGTTCATTCATAATTGAAAAGTAAAGTGAAACTTCAATTTATAATTTATTATCAAATTTTGGTTAAACTAATTTAATATGTAATTATTTAACAAAATGTTACAATGATTAATCGTACTCTTAATTCAGTTAAAAATATTATTAGTGACTAACTCTATAAAATCTTTTATTGAAAAGGAAAATATTTATTTTGTAAACAGTTGGATTTAACAGAAATTAATTAAGAAATAGATAATTGAATTTGGTTGAAATTAATTTTTAAAATGGATTATTTTAATGAATGGCAATTTAGTAATATATGGAGATTTGGCTTGAATCCTCAATTTTCAGCGTGCCACGTCATCCAGAATGTACTCTACTTTAGTAAGTATATATAAATATATAGATTATATATGTTAGAGTTAGATAATTTATATTTTCTAGTTCATAGCTTTGATGTATATTAGGATGTAGTTTAATTATCTTTTCTTAGCTTATATATATTTACTCTGATTAGGATATACTTTATATGGATTCTGCTCCCATGAAGTTATAATCAAAGGAGACTAACGTTAAGCCAAGAGTTTTCACCTATCCACCAATTTGTGTATAATGAGATTTGATCCTACTTCTGGGGCCGTAACAACTTGGTATCGGATCTGGATCTCATGGGTGACAACAAATTTTAGCATCCAAGCTCGAGGCTTTAATTAAGCAAATGTCTACACGGAAAAATATGCTAGCAGTTTTAATGGTAGAACTATCAAACTCCTTTCTAGAAAAAGGAAAGGGTTCCAGCAACGAAAACGCAGGCTGCAGGAATATATTTGCACTGCAGTCGGGAGGATTAGAAAATCTCAAGCAAAAAGGGTTTGTCAAAGAGTATCAAAGTCAGCTTCGGGCACTATTGGCTAGAACTAGTGGTGTGAGATTGTGACAAGAGGTGAACTTACTTATGGCCAGATTATCAGAGGAATTTAGTGTTGACTTTGAATTGCAACAACTAGAAAATCTTGGAGTCGCAATTGTTTTGGCTCTGGAAATCGAGGGAAAGCAAAGGGTTTCACAAGGGATTGTAACCCTGCCTCCCAACATTAATGTACCAGACCCCAAGTCTAGTGATGAGTTCCTGTGAGCTAACAATAGATCAATTGTGGGGACTCAAGGGAAAACTTGAAAGCTCAGACCAAGACAATGTTGCAGAATTTGAAATGCCTCTAAATTTCGTCGAATTAAACCAAAATGTCCCTATTGTGCTGCAGTAGGGGACAACAGGGATGATTTGCGGAGCATGGGTATTTGCAAGGAGTTACCACTTGGTAAAATAATTATGTTGCTGAAACCATTTTTTGTGGGATTTCAGTTCCTTGACTAATGAATCCATCCTATGTAGAAAAACAATGTTGTGGAAAGGAGAGAATCTAGGGGAAAACCAGGTCTTAGATTGATGCAGGAGGATACAACATGGAAACCAGGTGCACACTTCCCAAGAATTGATCAAGAGTTAAAGCTTGAATATTTAAATAATTTTATCTCTAAACCATGAACCAATTGAAACGAACTGGTTTCCTTACAAAAAAGTGACTTTTATTAAATTTTTTTGCAAGTATATTTTTCTGAATTGTTTAGTGAAAAATAAAATTTTATATTGTTTGATCTCCCCCCGTTTTTAATTTGAAGATTTCCGGAAAATTTTCAAAATTTTTTGGAAATTGTTTTTTAAAAAATCGAGAACAATGTAAAAAATAAAAAAAATAATAGCAAAAATCCCAATTTTTTCCCCAACCGTCTAGATTTTCCGTAATTAGATTTTTTGAAAAAAGTGTCCAAATTTTTTGGGATTAATTCAAGTAAAACAAGTTCTTTTAGTACGGAGGTGCGTTGCGATGAACCATGCGTTGGTAAAATATATGAACGGTTTTAGTTAATAGAATATGAACAAAACGTTCAAATTGTTTGAAAATAAACCTAAAATGAACTAATTAGTTCATACAATGAGAGTCAATTTTGACGTATTCTCAAATTGAGGTTTATGTGACACAAATTTTATAGTACACTTTTATCATAAAAATTTTTAGTTTTTAGTTCATATATTTCAAACATTTTACATTACTAGTTAAAGTTTTATCTTCAAAATTATGAAAAAATTGTAAAAATGTATGAGCCATCGGTACAAATAATTTGAACTAATTAAAAAAAAAGTTGAACTAAAAAGTATCTGTCAGGAAAAAAAAACAAGAGTCAATATAACGGCGCTCCTTACCGGAGAGTGTCCGTACCTGATTGAAACTTGCCCATTTTTTTTTTTTAAATTTTGATTTTTTATTTTGGTTGTTTTTAAAATTAATAGACAAAATAAAAAAATGGAAAGAATTTCAAAAAGAAAATTGTTTTTCTTTTTCCAGATGTTTTTGAAAAGTTTTAAATGAAAAATCAGCATGTAAAAAAATGAATTATGGAAATAAGTATTTTTTTTTAACAACGAAAAATCAGGAGTTTTTTTACGGTGTTTTTTTTCCATTTACACAACTTAGTGTATAGCCCGCACCTTGTGCAAGTATATTTATAGATTGAATCTTTTGATTAACATGTCATTGGTCGTGTGAACTGAATAATCTTAATTTAATACAAACGCATTCAAACATATATTAAAAAAAAATTTAATTAAAAAAAATGTAATTGTAGTCGAATTTGAAAAACCTAAATATAAAATCTATTTATGTAAAAAGAATTTATATTATATAATTATGGAATCTAATTATAAAAAATTGTAACAGTAAACAAATATGAAAAAACCAATTATAAAATATATTTATATAAAAATAAAATATCGGTAATCAAATGTTTTAAGTAAAAAATGTTATTTTTTAAAAATTAACTTTATAAATTATTACCTGAGAATTAGGTTTTTGATAAGGTTTGTAACAAATCCGATCCTAGAGCTAAAGATTTTTTAATATCTTTTTTTATAATTATTTTTTTAATAAAAAATGATTTTGTTAAGCTGATTTGTTTTAAAATTAACTTCATAAATTATTAAGTAACAAACCGTATGTGTTAAAATATTGAGCTTTAGGGAAAAAGATCTTATGGCTTAATTACTTATTTTAAAAAAATTTAATTGCTAGAATAAACCACAGGTCGCCACTCAGCCGACTTCTGTTTTAGTATAGGTATATAGATTCTGGAAAAATATTTTGCAAAAAATCAAATTTTTTTCTCATTGAAAAACTTCCGAAAAATATATTTTTTTTTCCTTTTTTTTAAAGAAAAATCAGGCTCGGTCCGATTTTGATTTCAATTTATTCAATTGGTTCACGGTTTAGAGAGAAAATTATTAAAATATTCGAAAGTGAAACCCTTCTTTTTGGACAGAAATGGGGGTGGTATTTTGATAATGGAACACTTGGTAAGGGTGGTTCTAGGCAATTAGTTAACTAACGGGTGGTTAGTTGTAGATAACCCTATTTAATGTAATTTTCTCTTATAATTTATATTGTTCCAACAACCTATATATATTTCTACCAAAAAAAACAACCTATATATATGGCTTATTATTATCAATGAAGATAAGCAACTCTATAATCAAAGGAGGCTAACATTAAACCAAAGAAGACTTGTCACGGACTAGTCTGCTTCACCTATCCCTAATCTACTTTCATCTATTCATCTACCACCACTCCACTTTTCACCTATCCACCAATTCAGGTCTAATCTGATATTCGATCCACTTCTAGGACCGCAACAAACAACCACAAATGAAGTACTAATGGCATGACTAGTAAGAAAGTAAATTTGTGTTGGATAATTGATACGGGAGTGACTAACCATATGATAGTTGGCATCACATCTTAGCTCGACTGATGTCATGGCTCCTGGAGATGGATATCCAATAGCTTCACTATCATCCTTCAAAGTCCCAGCTGCATCACATGACTTGTACATTTTCGTTGTCCGATATCTTGACATTATGATAATCTTATAATGTTTCTTCTATACCATTTCCTTTTTTTTTTTGGATTGAAAAGGATGGAGTTGCCTACAAAGAATAACCTTTCTACGTTATTTTTTCTTGGTGCTTTTGTAATTTATCGTCAACTTTTTGAATTGCCTTGTCATTTTATGTTCGTTAGGTTCTTTCTGCCTTTTCTTGTGCTGCAATTAAAATTCGTGCTTCAAGAGTCAGAAAGTTCCTTAAATCAAGCGCTGATGATGGTATTAATGACAGTTCGTCACAGTATGATTTTGGTGTAGTGCTCAAAGAAACAATGCTGAATCTTGGTCCAACATTTATTAAAGGTTAGAAACATGCTTGAATGCTTTGCGAATTCTCAAGTCTTCCAAGTTTATATTATTAATGAACTTCTAAGCATGTATACGACCAACACTTTAGCAGTAATTACTCATCTTACTTTGTTCATGTAGTTGGTCAGTCTCTCTCTACAAGGCCAGATATTATTGGTTCGGAGATTTCAAAGGTTTGCCTGTGTGATTTAATTTACCGCCTCATTACTCATTTCACTGATCTATGCAAAGCACTTCTTGTATATTGATTCGATGTTTACCCTATTGTCCTGTGTTATAAATTTATTTGTAGGCTGCATTTTTTTTTATTGTTAGGATGCAAGATGATAAATATTGATTCTGAAAGACTTGGTGAGCTAATCAGTTACTTTTCTTCTGTTGACACACATTACACTTTCAGTCCCTTCTTTACACACTATCATCTCGTTGAGTGAGAATGTCATTGCTGATGGAATTTGCTATTCTGCATTACTGAATATTGTTTCAGTTACTTTTCTTCTTCTGACACACATCACACATGTGCAGTCCCCTCTTCACACTGTCATATTGTTGAGGGAAAATGTCATTGCTGTTGAAATTTGCTATTCTGCGTTTCTGTATTTTGTTTCTAGGTTGTGCTGGCCTACTTTTAGGCTTTATTCTTCTATGTTTTTAGCTATTCTACAGGATTAGGCTATGTCGCCGATGCTACTTTTTTGATTCATCTGTATTTTTGGTTTCTTTTTCTCTTGTATTTATTCTCTGGCCCTTTCCATTGCAAAAGCAAACCACAGAAGTATTATGTTATTCCGTCTTGTTTACGAACGTGGTATTAGAGCTTTATGGCCTCTCCTTATCCAAAAATTTTCTTCCTGCAACCTTCATTGTTGCTCCAATAATCCAGCCTTCAGTGCTACATGTTTTCTCCTTGTTTTGTAGCGTTTATTGCTACAAAAACTCTTATGTTGTTAAGGCAGGACTAGCTTCAAGCGTACTCTACCATAACCTGAACCTGTTGCCTTAGTATACAATTGTTACAATACTCTGCTATATGTTCGGTCCATATACATCATTCTTGGTTTCTTCTGTATAATGTCCACATGGTAGATATGCTAATCAGGTTGGATTTTAAATGGTTGAGCTGCTGGGTTTGAGCCATTTATGAGTTGAGTAGTTTGAGATCTAGTAGTTTCAGATTGAGTTTAAAGGTTCTCAAATGTAACTTGACCCTAACAGTGTGTTTGGCAACGCATTTATAAACGGTTTTTCATTGAAAAATGTGGGCTCAAAAAGGACATAATGAGAGTGGGAAACTGTTTGTCAATGAAAAACAAATTTTGAATGTCATGCCAAACTAGGGCTGTTATATGAGAGGACTAGAGGAGCTACTTGGATTCGGCTTGTAAAAGCCTCGGCTCGAGCTCCTTCATTTCATTAACGAGCCAAATATGAACACATTTTTAAGCTCGGACACGGTCGTTTGTATACGAGTTGATCATGAGCATGCCGAAACTCAGCTTGTTTGGCTACTATAATACTGTAAGGCTGTTATTTGAGCTATGATTTTCTTGTCAAATCAATGGCTTTATTTAGGAAAATCTCGATCATAGAAAAAAATGTCAATAGTTAGAAGTATACTATTTTTTTTGGCTTATACCTGCAGGTTTTGAAGATTTTTTAAACTTAACTTTATATGGTCTGGTGTGGGTTTTAGGATTCATAAACTTTTTTTGTTTAACATAGCTATCTAAGTTTGTGGGTTCCTAGTTTGCAGCCCTGTTTTTCATCCTTGTCTTAAATCTGTTTTGTGGCTTTTGTCATGTTATCTTCTATTTGATGAGCCCGAGCTTTCTTTTGATCCAGTTCGCTATGTGAGTTGTGTACCCTGCGAGTGTAAGCAAGAAACATATGATGGAGCTTTATTGTTATTGCATTGCATCATTTATGTCAGTTGATTTTACAAGATTGACGTGATTTTCATGTTGTCAATCATTATGAGTTTAATTTTATTGCTGGAATTTAGGCTCTGTCTGAGTTGCATGATCAGATTCCTCCTTTCTCACGTAATCTTGCCATGAAGATCCTAGAAGAGGAATTAGGTTCTCCAATTGAACAGAACTTCAGTTACATCTCTGAGGAACCTGTTGCAGCAGCTTCGTTTGGACAGGTTATCTCTTTTATCTTATTAAGACTATTATAAGAGTATACCTGGTGTGATGTGGACAAGTTTCCTTAGGTGAACAATTAAATTTTTTACTTGGGGACCACCTGATGTTGAGTGACTGCAGTTAGCTGGAAGGTGATACTGGTACAGATCTTTCCTTTCAAAGTATCAGGAAGAACGGCAAAGAAGTTTGAAGTACATCAACATATATTCTTTGCTGAAATTTACACCGAAATAACATATAATTACTGCCTGAAAAACACTCTCAGCATAATCGATTTGGAAGCAAGAATTACACTTAGTAGGCAAATACCTTCTGTTTGTATTTATTCAGAAGACTTTTTTTATGCATCTTCAATCTGTTCAAGTTGCAGGTCTATCGGGGGACAACACTTGATGGATGTGCTGTTGCAATTAAAGTTCAGCGCCCTAATTTACGTCATGTAGTGGTTCGTGATGTCTATATTCTCCGCCTTGGGGTATGTACTGACCTTTATTTGTTGAATAGGAAATTCTTACGTATGTCTTGAGTGCGAACTTTAGGTTATTTCAGTTGGGCCTTCTACAAAAGGTGGCAAAGAGAAAAAGTGATCCGCGCTTGTATGCTGACGAACTGGGGAAAGGATTGATTGGCGAGTTGGACTACAGATTAGAAGCTGCAAATGCTTCTCTATTCTTGGTATTCATTCGCTCTGATTTCTGATTAATTTGGCTACTTTTTTGAAGGAGCCGGTAATCATACTATAAACTCATATCAAGGGTTTGCTAGTCATACGTTTTAGAACTTCGTCTTCAGATCTGGAAGGCTAATAAAACATGAAAGTTGTATGCATAAATAGCTTAAAAGAAACTTTCCTTTTTCATTTTCTATGTTTTGTTGGTTTACTTACAAACTTTTAGGAGGCCTATGGGCAGACCTGGCATAATTTATGTTTCTTTTGTCCTTTTTCATTTGCTAATCACTATGCATTGTTGGTTGTTAGCCAAGTTTGTGTTAGTTTAGTCAATATTTGAAACTAGAGCAGGTAGGAAGTGGTGATCATTTTCAATCTTTTCTCCGTGATTATTTTGTCCTCATTTGGACGGATAACCGCTGAAGTGGACCATCTAATAGCCATTGCTTCTAAACAAATAACGGAAGGGACTCCACACGTGCCAGACACAAGTGCATGATCGTGCACCCTTAGTGCATGTCAGTTTCACTTGTTCATCCATCAGTTCACGATCACGTTCTTCTTCATAAGGTTAACTTGATGAACACTAAAACAATGCAAAATGAACAAGTTAGGGTGCATGCAACAAACTAAGCCAAAGTGCACGAATGTGTGTTGTGATTGACGCAGGCGGAGTCTCTACCGTTGATTTGTTTAGATCCAATAGCTATCAGCAGTTCCTATATACAGGAAAGAATATGTGAGTAATTCTCCTAGAATAAGGAGTGACTGGTTAGATTTCGGGACCCATTTCCTAAAATCATCTTTCTTATTTGTTTTCCTTTTCATTTTTCCCAATATCTCTCATACGTTTATATTTTTTTCAATGGCCTAGGTTGGTTCTTGACTAATTACTATTTATCGTGTATCCCTCGTGTATTTCAACTGGCCTATATATATATAGAGTATAGATCCTACGAGAACAGGCTTATCGTGTAATCATGAGAACAGGTTTGTAATTATTATTAGTTTTGTTACGGAGGTGTCATATCGTTTAATGTATTATTCGTAGTTATTGTTGATTGAGTGGATTATTCGTAGTTATTGTTGGATTCCTAATTATTATTATTCGTAGTTATTATTAATTAATCTACTCTAAATCTCAACCCTTAATACTCACCATCCAACGGTGTACGATTGTTCTCATGTATACACGTTAGGGGTGTTCTCATGGGAACCGCACCCTATATATATATATATATATATATATGTATTTTTACATTTTAGTTCATGACTAATTACTATTTTACTGTGTATCCCTCATGTGTTTCTTTCCAATTACCTCTCCAATGTTGCATGAGGTTGCTTGTTTAGCATTTGCTATAATATACTGATTTCTTAACAAAATGGTCTATATTCTTGTAGGAGGCTCATTCATCATTTCCATTTATCTATGTTCCGAAAGTTTTTCCACAGTTAACTCGAAAAAGGGTTCTGACAATGGAATGGGTAGTAGGGGAAAATCCGAGTGACCTGCTTTTGGTGTCTACGGGAACTTCAGTGGATCATCATCCTGGGTATTCTGACAAACAAAAGTTTGATGCCAAGCAACGCCTTCTAGATTTGGTTTGTTATCTTTTAGTCCCAAGTTGTTTCTCCTACTTAATCCAAGTTATTCCAAAGTTGCTTATTATTCAGCTTTATCGAATTCCTTTCACTTTTCTATGTATAAAAAAAATTCCTTAGCTGTTGTTCTGTTCCAGTAGATTTATTCTACGTAAAGCGAAGATGCCCTAGTGGGAGTAACCCCATGTAAAAAAGCTAGTTTCTGCTGTTTGATAAAATTGTATTTCAGAGTAGAGTGCAAGTGAAGATTAAAAATTGTTAAGAATTCAGTATTTGTGTTCCCCTCTCCCAGGTTAACAAAGGAGTTGAAGCTTCTCTCATTCAGCTTCTTGAGACAGGATTGCTGCATGCTGATCCACATCCTGGGAATTTACGTTATACTACATCTGGACAAATAGGGTTGGCTTTGAAAATTTTTTTACTCCAGAAAATAACAAAAATTACATTATGCCTGCTGCTGTTTACTGTTTACTATTCGTTTGGCAGGTTTCTTGATTTTGGCTTAATGTGCCGGATGGAGAGGAAACATCAGTTAGCAATGCTTGCTTCCATAGTACACATTGTAAATGGGGACTGGCCTTCTCTTGTTGATGCTCTAGTTGACATGGACGTTGTTCGGCCTGGGACCAACATTCGCCGAGTTACACTGGTATTTAAAATTAATTGTGTGATACAGTGGCTGCTCCTTCTGATGTACTGAGCAATTTGACACAGCATTGATGATCACAGGAGCTAGAAAATTCCTTGGGAGAAGTACAATTTAATGAAGGGATACCTGATGTCAAGTTCAGTAAGGTAGATATTGTAACTATTTGGGAAGATAATCCCCATATATTTCTTCTGGTTTACAGTTAGCAGCATGTTAATCGGTTTGTTATTATACATTTTCCTTGATGAAGGTTCTTGGCAAAATCTGGTCTCTGGCCCTCAAGTATCACTTTAGAATGCCTCCATACTACACTCTAGTCCTCCGGTCTTTGGCCTCCTTGGAAGGTGTGTCTTATTTATACATTACTCTTTTTGCTTTATTTATGTAGGTTGGAATGAATCTCGAATGATATTACTGATGATTTCTGGATTTTATGCCTTTTTTTCTTGTTGACCTAAAAAACCACAGAGTAGCAACAATGTACAGTTTAAAACATCTTGTTTGGGAACTGGGAAGCCTGGTTGTGAGGACTTAGTTGTGTACAACGAAAGCTTTTACTGCAAAGCTGGGTTGTTATTGAAGTCGGGTTTTATTTGTATAAACTTGTTATAGCGTAGTAAAGAAAGCTTTTCCTTGGCCAGAAAACATATTTTCTTCATCAAATACCCCAGTTGAATTACTTGAATATGATAAACTTTTGAAAAGGTGCATACTCCCCTGCTTGTTTGATTATTTGTGTAGCTCTCGTACGAGTACCATTTTTTATTTTATCTCATAAGATGCTTTAGCAAGGTTTTGAATATTCATATTAGTTTCTTTGTTCCCTTGCATGTTTACGCAAGGCATTAAAATCTCATAACCTTGGTCCTTGCCTCGAAGAAGCTGCTAGTTATGAACTTGAAAATTAGAAGCCTCTCAAACACAACCTAATCAAACAGTCATAGGCAATTCTAATCACTCGGATGCTACTTTTGTCAGCTGCACTACCATGTTATTGAATAATTGATCAGCTATTTACCTTTGTTTTTCTGTCCTTAGGCTTGGCAATCGCAGCTGATGATGACTTCAAAACTTTTGAAGCTGCATACCCATATGTTGTTTGCAAACTGTTAACTGATAACTCAAATACCTCAAGAAGAATTCTCCACTCCGTAAGAGAATATTCTTAACTTCACTGTACTATTACTGTCTTAAAGTTTCTGGTGTGTCTGTCTTGGGAATCCATACCTTACAGGGAAATAATTAGTTTTAATCGGACCTATTGATATTTATAACTTGTTTAATTAGCATCAAGAAAACCACCGAGAACAAACACCTCTTACACCCAAAGAAGAAAAATATAAAATGGGAGAAACCAAAAGAACATTTTTACAACTTAAATTTTGATGGATCAGAACTAGAATTTGGAGAAATTTCTGTTGGGTTTGTAATTAGAGACCACAATGGGGAAGTGGTCCACCTTGGAGCAAAAAGAAGTCCCCACAATTTGGTTATTGGGGCCGAAGTTGTCTCCCTTAAAGAGGCTTCTAAAAGCTTTTTAGCCTACAAATTAAGACATGGGAATCGATGTTGACAATCTTTCTTGTGTCATACGGGCCCTCCAAGGTGTGTGAAGTTGCCTTTTGAAGTTCAAGATGCTTATTTCCGACTCCATGATGGACCTTCAATTCTTTGACGAAGTTCATATCAACCATGTGTACATGGAAATTAACCCCGTGTGTTTGACCGTTTGAACCAGCTGGACACTCGACATCCCACAACAATATTTTGGTGATGACGAACTTAATGTTCTCATTTGCAAGGATCTTGATGCTTTATGTTGGTCTACTTGGAAGAAGGATATCACGAACTCAATCTTTGCCCTTTTTTTCCCCACTCTTTACTTCTTCTGCCCTTATGCTCTTTTTTGCATCCCTTGAATTTTTTTCCCAAAGCATCTGACAAGAGGTTACACAACAAGGCATGGACATATTGACTAATGTTTGAGGCTCAAATAAATTTTTCTAAAGCAACAGAATATGATGACATGAAGAAAGGACAAATAAAGGATAATTGTATCTAGAAAACATCCCAGACCTTTTGTTTGATAACTATTGCAAAAGAAAAGTATCGGATGGTCTGAACTCAAAACTTCCATGATCAGGATCTATGGAGGGATAAGCATATTAGATAATTTAAGGGAAAAGGAATTGTTTGCAGATTTAATGTGAAAGATCTCTCCCTTCATTTTGATTGATTAATGTGTTCATGATAGGCCATAGAATGTAATGGCATTACTTATTATAGTTTGCAGCTATTTGGTTGCATCAATAATCCCTTGTTTTATTCAAATATTCTGTGCACTGCCCCCTTTGGTTTGAATTGGCCGCGTGTTCCATTATGTTTCTTATAACATCCATGGCCTTCGACTTTGGAACCTGTCCATCCAGTGCTCCATTTTGTATTTTTCATCATATTCTCCTTGTAATGTGACTACATCCTCATTTTGTAATAGTATTAGGTTTCTCCAACTTAAAAAATTGTTGAAACACTCATCCAGCATAATGATGAAGCTCAAGAGCACACAAACAGAAACCATAGGGAGAACCAAAGATCCATAGGATTCCCGAGCCAGTTAATTCACTAGACTACGAGATGAGTAACAGCTCACTTCAACCAATATGAATAGAAAAGAATGTCTGCTGAGTATGCACCTTTGATGTTTGTTTTTGATACTGGTGATGGGAAGTGCCAATCTTACTAAAAGGGGATTTTTCATTGTAGAATCATCTCTGGATATTCTACTCCAATTTATAATATCCAATATTACCGCACAATTCCTTTCCAATATGGCTTTTGCTGAAGTAGCTACTTTGTGATTCCTTGCCTTCATCAGGTTGTTTTGAACAACAGAGGAGAATTTCAATGGAACAGGCTTGGTGTTTTCTTACGGCTAGGAGCTACAAGGTATCCACTATTGTATTTTTATGCTATCCACAATCTTCTTCTTCTTGTTTTTTCCTTTTTACAACCTCCTATTTTGTGTTGTCGATAGATAAATTGTGTTTTAAGAATGGCCAAAAATGTCTTTGTAATGGAGACACATTAGAATAGGATCATTCATTTCCACATCAGAAATTACAACTATATGATATTGCAACTAGACAAGCAAAGAAAATGGGATAGTTTAATGCTATTCAAAATAGAGCAGTGATTTTTATATGTTTCAGTTTTGTTGATTGTTAGAGACGTTAGTTCATCGGTCTTCATGTCTGTTGCTACCTGCAATTTGGTCCATTAGAGTTATTCGTATGTTCTATACTAGTCTGGTTAATTTAAAATCACTAAATCGGGATCCCTGGTGCTTTACTGCTATCATTTGTTACTTAATCATTCTAGCTTAGGCACCAGGAAACAAATCCAACAATTGAGCAAAAAAAATAAAAGTATAAGCTAATCTTGGATGCTCCTGTGCTTATGTTTTCTTGTTCATTTAATATCATCAGTAATAACTACCAACCAATTGATTATTAAACATATCCTATGAACTGCTATTCAACAGGAAAGGTGTAGAGAAGTTTGTGGCAGCCAATAGTGACGCCTCTACTGAATCATCTGCAAATATTGACAGAAGAACATTCAACGTCGCAAGCTTCGTATTAAGGTTATTGCCCTCAAGAGACGGTGTTGTGCTAAGACGACTGTTGATGACCGCGGTAAGTGCATTCTATTACGTGGCTTCACTTTCCTATAAATCATCATGTTTGTTGTTTTCTTGAGTGCATAGTAATCCTTCCAACTTGGGAGTG
Source organism: Fagopyrum homotropicum (assembly GCA_033239125.1). NCBI lineage: Eukaryota > Viridiplantae > Streptophyta > Magnoliopsida > Caryophyllales > Polygonaceae > Fagopyrum > Fagopyrum homotropicum. Next base: position 76,561,531 of record BSWB01000004.1, read on the forward strand.
TGCTTCTGATGGGAAATATATAACTTGGCCTATACAGAACGGTGCTTCATTGGTCCGAGCAATGCTGTCTAATGAGGGTGTTGCATTCCGTCAGCAACTCTGTGAGGGCATTGTTGATGTCCTCTACAAATCCTTTGTTAAGGGAGATTCGTATTCGCCAAACAACCTAGCAGAACCCTATGTGAGCTACGAGTATGCGCCCATCTTGAGAGATAGACGGATGAAAGTGATTTTCCTAAAGATATTGAGTGACACGAGAAAAGATGCAATGCTGTTTTTGAGGTTATGTTGGGCATCCCTGGTTATGTTGGCCATTTCGTGTTGTCGGTTTGTGGTCTCCCTCTCCAAAGCATATGCAAGGCAAATCGAATTAGCCCCACCCCAAGTTGCTGTCTAATTGAGACTCTTATATCTATAGCAAAGACTTTGACTGAATATTCAAATTTAGAGAAATAGATGTATTTTTTTCATCTTATAGAGAGGACTATTGCTGGCAAGTTCTGATGTATATTACCAGTCACTCCTATCAGCCGGATTATGCATCTCATCTTTTGTATAGAATTTGTTGCGATGAGTTCCGGCGGATTAGACTTCAAGAAATGTGTGAATATCCCCTCATCAATTTATTACTGATCAGACGGCTCCGCTGAATTTGGTTGGAGCGGTGGAATGGAAACGTAGTTTTTGATTGATTCGGAATCATTCCGTTACCGGGAATGATTCCCGGTGCTTCCAAACGAGCCCGAGATTAACTTCACGATGGAGTTGAGTAAATCTAAACTCTTGATTAAATGAAAAGTTATACCCTTCTCACTGACTAAGTCTGATGGATAAGAAAGCTAATTTATAAAAATAAAATTGATCCTATAACATTACAGAAATAAAGCACATGTGTTTAGTATTGGGGGAAATTTACTAACCTATGCAAACTATAAAATTAAAAAACCCCCCTAATTTTGAGGTTTTTAACCACTAATGTGGGCCGTGTTGAATGTGTGTTTTTTGTGTGATACTTTAGAAGCAAACGCGAGCGAAAGAGACGTAAAATATAGAATAAAATCACATATTCATCCAAAGTATTGTTTCAATTTTTAAGTTACATATCATGTCTTAGATTAAAATAAACAGCGGGGTTAATAAAAGCGAGGTTTAAAGGTGAAGGATTACGGATCATCTTTCTAATAGTCACCAAATTTAGAGCAAATGCGTATTAGAGTCCTATGGCCCAAACACATCATGGAATCACATAAACTCTCATCACGGTCCGCAAGTGAAAATCCTTCAAAAAAAAAGAGAGTACAAATATGAACCCAATAGCCTACAATTGATGTACTATAGTTAGCCATAGGGGATATGTCATATAACACTAAGAATTATTAAATCATTGTTCACCCAGCAACATATATGTCATCTCATGATCATGACATTGAAGTAGTGCATACTTTTTGGAGAAGGAATGGGCCGAATTTATCAACCTAAAGAAAACAATAATGTATAAATTAGGTAAAAAATGAGAGCATTAGATGGTGAGCAAAAAAAAAAACAATTACTTTTGAGCAGGAGAAGAAATGATCACTGCCCCAAGGCACATTTGGGTCACTTCACTTGGATTGCGAAATTGTAAAGCATAAGCTGCTTTGACTCTTTGGCTCATATGTTCAACTTCAGGTTTTTGTCCGGTTGGGTTCCAGTGAAATTATCTTATCAACTTCATGGTGAAGTTTAGTGAATTAGGACCCTTGATTATAATTAAGGGTTAAGATTCATTTTTTAGATCAATGAAAAAGGAAATAAAATATTTACAAGATCATTACTCTACCAATTTACATTAAGAGATTAATTTAAAAATTTAGATTAATTTTTAAGTTTAAAATATATTTACTCTTAAACCAACTATTAATTTTTGAAAAATTAGTTTGTTTTTTAACCCATCTATTTAGAAAGTGTAAATTATTAATATAAATGACTACAATCGATCCTTTAAATTACATAACTCTTTTTAATTAATTTATTTTAAAAAAATATAATAAAGTTATAAAAATAATAAAATATAATAATCATTATATGATAAGTTTGAAGTAAACAAAATTTTCTGCGAAGTTGTAAATTTCTTACATCAAGGTTACCTCTTTAGTTCTAATATATGAATGAGATTTGAAAATATTTTTAAATTATTCGGTAATTAATTTTTTTCCCTCTAATGGTATGTTAACACTATAATATGATTTAATATTATTTTATTCATATTAAATTTGTCAAATTATTTACTAATAGACCTAATTAAAATCATCTAATCTCATCACATGTGAATTAATAGGTAATATAAAATTATACTCTTCGCAAAATCGATATTATTCATGACTAGGTATGTGATAACGAAAAAGATTACTTTTATAATAACTAGTGTAGTTTCCGTGCCTTGACAAGGGTATAACTTAAATTTTATAATTTTTATAAAAATAATTATGTAACATAATGGTTTTAATTAACTAACCAATGTAACACCCCCATTTTCACGGGACTCGGGATGCTACGGGTTGGGGCCCAACAATGGGTCCCGACCCTTAGCTTGACAACAATTTCACCGGACTTTTCCAACATGGCACAAATAAAGGCAAAAACCGAAATTCATTTTTAATGCAAATGATATAAAACCCGAAAGAATATAACAAAAGACCTCAACCGAGATACAAACCAAAATAAACACCATACACGCGGCATACAAAACACAACAACCGAAGGACAAAACACGACTCAACTCCAACCAAAAACCCTTCCTAAAATGTACGGACCCCGGTTGTCCACTCTTCCGGATCTCTCGGCCGCATTCCTAACCTGCAAGGCAATCTACAACAATCGGTATAAAACCGTTAGCTCATATTCGAAGCATTAGAATCAATGGGAAAGGCACAAACACAAGTCAATCATTATAAACACCCAATACACTCCAAAGCACACAAGTCCGGTTTGGTCCCGCCTCGGTCTCTACTTACCGGCATGGAACGGTACGGATGCCTCCAACCGTCTAACCAGGACGGGCTAGTCGCCAAGAACCTCCTAGACTCTCGCAAGAGTTAGGCAGATGATGTCACCGCCCGTTATCATACACTTGAGCCAAAATAATATAAGGTCGGTGGTCCTATTGCCGGTTTAGTTGTTATAAACAATAAAGAATTAGCACACACCACCAAACACACATCAATGCTAATACAAGGAATATGAGCTAAGTAAGTCCGGAGACTTACCTCGTCACCACACTCAACTCACAACATTCTCGCTTCCTTAGGAGAGGAAGCCTATAACATGCTCACAAGAAGATAACTATATCAAAGACAACTCACTCACAATAGAAGCCTATAACTTACGCAAGACCATTTGACTCTCAATTCTAGGACCGCATCCTAGAATCCCTCATGCTCACATCACACTCAACACAAGCTAGAAGTCCTAAGACTTCTAAACCCTCAGATCTCGCAAGATCATAACTCACAACGCAACTAGGATAAGCCAAACCTAAACTCCAAAATCCCACAAGATCATACAACCCCACCTCAAGCCTCAAAACGATCACAAGATCAACCATATAACTTAAAGCCTTATAACAACCTCACAAGATAACCAACACCTCAAGTTTAGAATTAACATCAATCCATCAAACAATATCAAAACCTCGAAGCTCACCTAAGGATCAAAGCCACTACTTGACATTAGCTCTAAGTTATGCTAGATCCATCGTAGCATGATACTAAAACTAAACATAACTAGATCGAGAAAGGTACTCACACGAGATCCAAGGTGAAGCACGGTCTACGGAGTCAAGAACGGGTTCGTTGTCCTTTGACGGGCGCTTCCGGACCTAAACACTAAAGCTAATCAAATTTACCTTATATGCTAAATTTGAACGGCGATCTAACGAATAAAACGAAGCAAGGGAATACCCATTTTTAAAACAAGCATAAAACTCGTAAAACCAATTTTCCCGGGCGATCAAAACAATTTATAAACATGGTCAAAACCAAACTCGACTTTCCGTAATGTTTTCGGCTTGAAAAAAATTACCTAATGCAAATCAGTAAATAACGATAATATAGAGTGTTAAGGCTGCAATAACACAACTCAGCAGGGCCGAAACTGCAATAACCAAAAAAAAGGGTAAAAGTTGCAATAATGCAAAATAAATGGGCTGGATTGCAATTTAAGGGAAATACCCTTCTTCAACTTTTAGCACAACAGTGGGGGAGGTGGTGTAAACTGTTCCTGCAACCCAGCATCGGCGTCCTCACCGGCGGCTCGCTGGTGTCCAGAGGCGAGGGAAGGCGGCTCCTTCTTCCGGCGGCAGTGGCGGCTTCCCCTTGGTGTGCAATAGCAACCTTCACCCACCGGCAGCGCTTCACTGGAGCAGGGAGCAGAGAAGAGGGGAAAGCGACAACGTTGCACGAGCTCGCGAGCAGAGGCGGCCTCAAGAGCTCAGGCGACGTCGCTGCTCCAGGTGCAGAGGTGCGGCTGCTGTGGAAGAAAAGACAGTGACTGAGGGAGAAATGAGATGAGCTTTGGAGAGTCGATGAGATGAAGAGATGATGGGGAGATAGAGCAGGTTGGGGGAGGAGGTGTAGCGTGAGAGAGGGAAATGCTTCAGTGAGGGAGATAGGATGAATCAGATGCCAAGAAGTCGGGTAGGGAGGCTAGGTGCAGAGCAGGCCGCTCAGGGACTAGAAGGTTAGGCTGCTCATTCAAATCGATCAGGGAAAGGAAAAGGTGAGTAAGGTGGGAAAAATAAAGAAATAAAAAGTTAAATAATAAGGATAATAGTAATAATATTAAAATAGGAAAACGGAAATCAATAAACTCGATCGAAAATCTTCGGAACGGGATTTCCAAATCGGAAAAACTTCCCGACCCTTTTCCGAAAAATATACAAAAAATATAATTGTACTTGGGAAAACATTTTATGCCTTAAATATACTTGTAAATAAAATACTTGAGCTAATAAAATATTAAGAAAAGAAGGAAAAAAATAATATCAAAACGCACCCAATAAACGGGGCGTTACATCAGATCCCCTAAAAACAAGTTTCGTCCCAAAACTTGCTAGACTCACAACTCTCCATGAATCACGTCTCGATAACAGCTCAGAACACATAAACGTGGAAACTATGGCCCTCTAATCCAAAGTCTACTCATATAAACACATCAAGACCCCGCAGGGTACACACACCAAACAAACCACGTCATAATCACATAAGCACAACCAAGGAAAGTTCTCGGGACTAACCCGACGGTCCTATAGACGTCACTAAACCTACGTAAAACTCGGGATAGTTCCTCCGGATACTATCCTCAGTCTCTCATGTAGCCTCATCGGCTCCTCGTCTCGACCACTGCACTCTCAGCATCGGTACCTCCTTCGACCGAAGGTGTCTCATACTACGCCCCAACAATCGCTATTGGTGGCAACGCCGACTTGTAAGCCATTTCCCAACTTGCGCTAAGATCTCAAAAATGTCCGATATATCGGAAACTCAACTTCCTTCTCGGGTCTTTCTCAATACAGCATTTCCATTATTTTCCTTTCGATTTCTCTAACAAAGAAGATCGAACTTCCACTGTTGGTTTTGGTTCTTGTCAAACCAAACTTTGATGTTATGCTTCCTCAATTCTTGTTGTAATTCCAAGTAACGAAGGAAGCACTTAACTTCACACTACTTCTATTAACCAGACACGTATGCTATTACTTTTACATCGCTCCGCAATACTCAATCAAGACCTTGTCTTGAAGAATCACTTGTACACTTCAGACTCATAATACCTCAAGGTAAATCAAAACAATTGCACCAATGAATCCCTTCTTAACTCTCAACAACTCTTTTGTCAATTCTTCCTCTTATTCAGTCATTCATTGTCATCCAGAGTAGGTTACCATAATTGGTGTTACTTGGAGAGTAGGTTACCATAATTGGTGTTACTTGGAGAATCTCTCTACAATTCCGGTAATGATCAGCACATCCAAGAAGACTTGTAACTTCTTTCACATCCTTCGGGGGTTGCCATCTCAAGACAACTGGTCATACAACTTCTCTATTCTCGAGAGTAGACCAACATATCTTATCCAGGCATTAGTGAGCCCCTATGGAATCTCTACAACTCGTCGTGACTATGGTTCATCCGGAATGCTGTATTTGCAATATCCCAGACTCGAATTCTCAATTCGTGACAATCAGACCTTAAATCATTCTCATAAGAGACTACCGACTCTTGTAACCGATCGAGTAGTTTATCCATTCGTTGTAAGGAATACTTGTCCTTCGACTCATGGTACTCGATGTTCAATTGGAGAGAATTGTCTGTCTTTTTCACAACAATTCTGGTCTTCTCATAATAACTTCAAATCAAGAGTTTAAAATAACTTCTGGTGTTCTCTATGGCAGTGCATTGGTTCTAATGAACCTTTATCAACAAGTTCTTGCAATTGCTCCTTTGATTACATCCTCAATTCGAGTATCCTTACGGGTATCATTTATTGATGTCATTTGTACAACGCCTTAGAAATGGGAGTTGAGCTCAAATCAATCTTAGCGGTGAAATTCACATTCCGATGCATTAGAATCCATTCTATCTCGGGTTCTATCTTTTCTCTACCCATCACATATCGTAATAACCGACACCATCTAGTCCTAACACTTGACAAGTGGTTCACCCCGACCGGTTGGATTGACGTCCTTCAACACGTGTATTGTTTTTTCTGTCGCTACTATGTTCACCGTCCTTTTTCAAAGATCACTCATCTCTAGAACTCAAGGACTTGCTCGAGTCTTCCGACTCTTGAAGCCTTGGTTAAGCAATAATTCAGCTTAATCCTTCTTCTCACTTTAAAAGAACAACGATAATAACCACTCTTGATCTCGTGCATGTGTTCAATCACAAATGTACTTACTACAAGACTTAATCATGCCTTAGAACAAAATGACATAAACTTTTTCGCTTTCACTGACATCCCAACATATGGGAGGCTCTTCATATTCTACGTCAGCTTTCACCATAGACATCCTTTCTTCAAGTAGGCGTAGAAATTTACACTACATTTTCTTATGTAGCGTCAAACCGATTGTAGAGACTTTAGCTTCAATCTTTCATGTACTTCTTGTACAACTCAAATCAACATCGAACTTCAAAACTTTAGTTTTGTCTTTCTCTTGTTGGACACCTTATGCATCTCTTGGTATTCCAAGAACAATTTCCCAACCACAATCATTGGAAGATCCACTCATTACTCCACCAAGCACTAACATCATAACTCCAAGCTCGCCGCGTTGCATTAATCTAGATTCCTCGTTTCACATCATAGCCACTATGGCTTCGCCTTGCGATTCATGGAACTTTGACTTAGATTTTTCTCGCGAAAACATGACCTCATCACTTTAGAACAGACATACCATACCTACCCTTATATCCCCCCTTTACGCACAATAACCATAGAAGACTCCCTTCCCTTTTTGTCCTCCTAGTTCCCTTTACCCTGATCCATGTCATTCCTCCATATGACAATCTCATGACTTAAGAAGGTCGCACCAGATCGTTACAATCCCTCTCAACAAGGTACGTTACCGTCACTTGTTGGACTTGGTAAATTGTTACTTGATTAAGATATTTGCACTTCCCTGGATATACCTCTGTATTGCCGACTTTCAACCACCACGAATATTTTGAGTTCTCGTTACCCTTCTTCATGATCCCACACTTGGATTACTCTCCCTACCTACATTCACCAGTATACAACCCACACTTGTGCATTTTTGGTGGTCGCCGATTAACTCATTGATGACCCTCTCTAAGATCAACGACTTATATTCTACTACACTTCTCATTTTACCATTCTCATGAAGGCTACACTCCTCGGGGTATTTTACCTTAAACTTCGTTAGTTCTTTCTTCATTCCATGCTTCCTCTTCTTTATAAGGTAACTATATCTTCTTTGCCTTGTTGTTTCATATAACTCCCTCTCATAGGCTTAACCATTATTCCATGTTGTCCTTCAAGTACACCTTCACCAAAATTTTAGCCTCATATATTGTCCGTTCATGTTTTTCTTAATTGGTATCTCAAGTCTCTCCATCAATAGAAGCTTCTTGTTGCGTCTCTCATCCTCTCGAGATCAACATATACTCACTTCTTTCTTCTTGACATCACTTAGCCTTATTGTCCTAACGGAAAACCGGTCAACTCTTCTAGGGAAATTCTATCACGTCTTCTTCTCATAACTCTCGTAATGTTGACACTTCTGGTTGGCACCTCGTAAGCTTAACTTATAGTATCTTAAATCTTTAGCAAATGGTTCGATTACTCTTCCCGTCTTGACTCAAATGCTTAGGAGTGTCTAAAGAAAACTTCACATCTTAATGGAATGTCACCTTTAACCTTGTTAGAAGGGATCCCTCTCCTCCTCGATTCGCACCTTTAGTTGTTCATGCGTCTTCTTGAAGAACTAAGTTCATTACCTCTTATTGGTCTCGTTGTCCTTCCATCATGGCTTCTTTGGAACCACTTCCACACATTAATGTTGCTCCCTTTACTTGTAATGTCTCCATCTCGCTTTCTCTTTAGTGGTCTCGAGTTTTCCTTCCACTTGTTCGTCCTTCGTTTATGTCATCTCTAATTCTCCTCTTCGACATCCTTTTAAAGGAATCCAAGAAATTCAAGGTGTTCGCGCGAACGTTGAGCTCAACTCGATACTTGAACATATTCGTCCTCGTATATATACTATCCTAATCCCCAAAAAGGCGTTTGTCCAAGGGCGATGACAACTTCCTATCATCTTAACTATAATGTCCACCACTACTAATATAATACTAGCATGCCACATGTGTATGCATATATAACTATATATATAAGAATCCGTATATAAGACTATATAAGTCCTATGTCCATATAACTAATAATATAACATATCCGGCATTCCGTTACAACAATATAGGATCCAAACATGTACCATAGTCCACATATATAACTATACATATAAATCACGTCAATCAAGCAACTACAATCCACATATACTATACATATCAACATATATACGTATATATATCGAAAATCCAATAAACTAAGCTGCTGAGATCCTCGGAAGGAGTGGTGGTCCGTACATTCTACCCCGACTCATGCATGTGATTTTGAAAACGAAAAATCATTTTAAACATAGAAACCTTGAGGGTTCTATTTCCCTCTATTCAGTCTTTAGAAGATTGCGAGTGCCATTGTTATCAACCTAGTGCTCTGGTACCACTTTTGTAACACCCCGAATCCGCGGGACTCGGGATGCTATGGGTTGCGGCCTCACAATGGGTCCTGACCCTTAACTTGACAACAATTTCACCGGACCTTTCCAACATGGCACAAATAAAGGCAAAAACCAAAATTCATTTTTAATGCAAATGATATGAAACCCGAAAGAATATAACAAAATACCTCAGCCGAGATACAAACCAAAACAAATGCCATACACGCGGCATACAAAACACAACAACCGAAGGACAAAACACGACTCAACTCCAACCAAAAACCCTTCCTAAAATGTACGGACCCCGGCTGTCCACTCTTTCGGATCTCTCCCCCGCCTTCTTAACCTGCAAGGCAATCTACAACAATCGGTATAAAACCGTTAGCTCATATTCGAAGCGTTAGAATCAATGGGAAAGGCACAAACACAAGTCAATCATCATAAATACCCAATACACTCCAAAGCACACAAGTCCGATTTATTATCTTATTATTATTAAGTTATATCCCATTCTAATTCAACTTAGGTTGTGACACGAGACCACCGTTGTCCAGCCTCGGTCCCTACTTACCGGCATGGAACGGTACATATGCTTCCGACCGTCTAACCAGCACGGGCTAGTCGTCAAGAACCTCCTAGACTCTCGCAAGAGCTAGGTAGATGATGTCACCGCCCGTTATCATACACTTGGGAAAAAATAATATAAGGTCGGTGGTCCTATTACCGGTTTAGTTGTTATAAACAATAAAGAATAAACATACACCACCAAACACACATCAATGATAATACAAGGAATATGAGCTAAGTAAGTCCGGAGACTTACCTCGTCACCACACTCAACTCACAACACTCTCGCTTCCTTAGGAGAGGAAGCCCATAACCTGCTCACAAGAAGATAACTATATCAACAACAACCCACTCACAATAGATGTCATAGACTTCTATACAAATGATCTACGCAAGACCATTTGACTCTCAATTCTAGGACCGCATCCTAGAATCCCTCATGCTCACATCACACTCAGCACAAGCTAGAAGTCCTAAGACTTCTAAACCCTTGGATCTGGCAAGATCATAACTCACAACGCAACTAGGATAAGCCAAACCTAAACTCCAACATCCCACAAGATCATACAACCCCACCTCAAGCCTCAAAACGCTCACAAGATCAACCATACAACTTAAAGCCTTATAACAACCTCACAAGATAACCAACACCTCAAGCTTAGAATCAACATCAATCTATCAAACAATATCAAAACCTCGAAACTCGCCTAAGGTTCAAAGCCACTACTTGGCATTAACTAAAAGTTATGCTAGATCCATCCTAGCGTGATACTAAAACTTAACATAACTAGATCGAGAAAGATACTCACACGAGATCCAAGGTGAAGCACGGTCTACGGAGTCAAGAACGGGTTCGTTGTCCTTTGACGGGCGCTTCCGGACCTAAACACTAAAGCTAATCAAATTTAGCTTATATGCTAAATTTGAATGGCAATCTAACGAGTAAAACGAAGCAAGGGAATACCCATTTTTAAAACAAGCATAAAACTCGTAAAACAAATTTTTCCGGGCGATTCAAACAATTTATAAACATGGTCAAAACCAAACTCGACTTTCCATAACAGAAGCTTTGCTTCGCTGAGGCGCATGGGCGTTGGCTTCGCTTCTTCAGGGCAAGTCACCGCAGGGGCGCCAAAGAGTGGCGGAGGGGCAGTGACAGTCTTTGTTCTTGCCGCTGGCAAAGGCGCAGGCTGCGCTCCGGAATGTGGTGTCACCCGCAGGGGCGGTGACACTGCTCCGCGGGGGCGGTGAGGCAACAAAAGCTTTGCTTCGTGAATGGTCTTCAACTCCCAAGAGCTTATAACTCCTCTTTTATCTTCTTTTAGTCTTCTTCTTCTGGACCAAGGAGTTAGTAGCATAAAACGACACTATTGTGCTAAAAAGACTCTAAAAACTAACCTAAATGATAGTGATTCCATCATCTATCAAACTCCCCCATACTTAGACCTTTTACTCGTCCCGAGTAAAATACATGACAACAGTTTTTAGACTCAAAGGCCTCAGGAAGGATGGGTAAGAGGCATATACAATGGAATAGAAGAACCAAGAAAGAAAGAAGGAAAAAGAGAGAAAATGTGAGAAAAAGGTGAGAAAGCTACCATCCTTATTGCTCCAAGAGTGACCTACCCGGACAACCTCCTTATGACTCCCCTTCTTATGCCGCCAAACGTCGGAAAGGGAACCTACACTCGGTGCCGCTCATATTGTCAAAGTGCCCTTTCGGGTTTTCACCTTGCCACTCTTCTTCTTTTCTTTGATGATCTCACTTGGAACTCACATCCCTCAAGTCCAATTTTGCACCAACCTAAGGTTGGTCGGACTACCTTCTTCTTGCCTAAACCGCCCTTTTGGGTTTTCGGTTTATCTAAGGATTTTCATGCCTTTTTCCATTTTCTTTGGCTTTTTCTTTTTTTTTATATGAATATCAAAATGAATTTCAACTCATAAGAACTAAAAACAAACACACTCAAAAACAACTTAAGCAACTATACAAGCAATGATAATTTCCTCCCCCATACTTGAAGCACACTTTGCCCTCAAAGTGGAAAATGAAGCAAAGATAAATGTGGGAAAGGGAGAAAAGATGATACCACTAGTGGGATGGTCTGGATGGACCATCCGGACCCTCCTCCGGTGGATACGGAAATTGGCTGAAGAAGTGCTCCTGCCGGCGGTAGAGTGTGTCGATGCGGGCCTGCTGAGCATCCATCCTCTGCCCAAATGAGGTCTCAAAGTTGGCTTGCCAAGCCAACTGCTGAGCCTCGAGCTGCTATTGTTGAGCCGCCTGCCAAGCATCCTACCGGTGGTCAAAATGGGTGGTCATAGAGGAGGCAAAACTGGACTTCCACGCCTACTGCTGCTCAAGCATGGACCGCTGGTACTCGGTCTTCCATGCTTGATGCTGGGTGGTCAAGGCCGCCATCTGAGCCTGAAGGCTCGCAAGTGCCGGATCCTCATTTGGTGCTACGGTGGGCATCTCCTCGTCCTCCGGTATGGGCATGTGGTCAGCAACATGAGCCCGGCTAGAGCTCGCAGCGTATCTCTCAACAATGGCCACCTCAGGCCGTCTTAGCACAAAAGGGTCAGCCGGTATGTATAGCTCGGAGAGCTCGTCTCCAAGTGGAAGCGGCCAGGGGAGGTATGTGATGTGGCTCCCATCTGCCAATGAGAGCCAAAAGAAGTTCTCCCCGTCTCTCTTGAGGAGCTTGCACCTCCTCAACATCCTCTCCGTGTATAGTGGGGCCTCCAACCCATCCTCCAAGTCGGAAAGGTTCATCACCTGTGAAGCGATCAAGGGGATCACTCCACCGTCCACAATGTCATGGGGCTCGTTCTTCCTAATCCGCTTCAAAGTAGTAAGGAAGAGGTATGGCCAATCCGGCACCTTGTCGTTTATGGGGAGGCAGGCGTACAACAGTGAAAGGTCTTTGAGAGCGACCTTGTTCTCCTCCTTGTGTCCACAGAAGACACTCATGAAGATCTTGGAGATGAGCCTCAAGCAGGGGTGAGTGAGTTTGTTGGAGTACTCACCCGCGGCATGAAACTCGGATCCAGTGGCAGCCTGCCAAAACTCGCAAAGGTCGGGTATCGGGACGGGTTCCCACCAGTTATCTGAGGCGCAAATAGTTACCCCAAATGCTTCCTACAGTTGGGTGTAATCTAGTGTATACTTTCTCTTGTTGAACTTGAATGAAAGTCCAACACAAACATGGTCCTCCTTTTCCATGGTAAAGGTGGCGATGAATTGGCGGCTGAACTCGGGGTACGTTGGAGCACTCATACCCCGAAATTCACCGAGCCTTGCGTTTCCGAGAAATGACTCCATGCTCTCCAACATGCCCAATTTTTCCAATGTAGGAACGTGCAAAAACCGAGTTGCATACACAACCCGATCCTGCACAATCCTATACCGGGTCTTCTCAGCCTCCGACAACTTGTATTTTCTCTGTGGTTCCATATCTTGCAATTGATCAAGTAAAGGAATTAGAAATTTCAGAAATTGGAGAAAGAGACGAACCCTCAGTTGCAATTTCCGCAGGGACGGCTGATGGAGGCGCAGGGGCGGAGAGGCGCAGGGGCGTGAGTTTGCAGGCGCAAGGGCGGGAGAACTTGTAGAGGCGATTCCTGACAGCTACGAAGGTGGCGGTGCTAAAGGGCATTCTGGCTAGTGGGAGCGTCGCCGGATGCAACACCCCGAATCCGCGGGACTCGGGATGCTACGGGTTGGGACCTCACAATTGGTCCCGACCCTTAGCTTGACAACAATTTCACCGGATCTTGCAACAAGGCACAAATAAAGGCCAAAGCCGAAATACATTTTTAAGAAATGAAAAGAAAAACTCGAAAGAATACAACAAAGGACTTCAGCCGAAAATACAACCCCAAAAACTAACGTCATACAACATACAATATATACAATACTCAAACTCGACTCCGCCCCAAAACCCAATCTTGAAATGTACGGAACTCCGACTGCCCACTCTTCCGGGTCTCTCAGCCGCAATCCTAACCTACAAGGCAATCTACAATAGTCGGTATAAAACTGTTATCTCATATTCGAAGCATTAGAATCAATGGGAAAGGCACAAACACAAGTAAATCATTATAAACACGCAACATTCTCAAAGTACACAATTCCGGTTTTTTATCTTTTTAATTTTAAGTCATATCCCGTTCTAATTTAACTTAGTTTTGTGACACGAGACCACCGTGGTCCCGCCTCGGTCCCTACTTACCGGCATGGAATGGTACGGATGCCTCCGACCGTCTAACTAGCACGGGCTAGTCGCCAAGAACCTCCTAGACTCTCGCAAGAGCTAGGCAGATGATGTCACCGCCCGTTATCATACACTTGGGCAAAATAATATAAGGTCGGTGGTCCTATTACCGATTTAGTTGTTATAAACGATAAGATGTAAACACACACCACCAAACACACATCAATGCTAATACAAGGAATACAAGCTAAGTAAGTCCGGAGACTTACCTTATCGCCACACTCAACTCACAACACTCTCGTTTCCCTTGGGAAGGAATCCACAACATGCTCACAAGAAGATAACTATATCAACAACTCGCTCAACTCAAGAAGTCTAAGACTTCTACACAAATGATCTACGAGAGATCATTTGACTCACATTCTAGGACCGCATCCTAGAATCTCTCATGCTCACATCCCACTCAACACAAGCTAGAAGTCCTTAGACTTTTAGACCCTATGATCTCGCAGGATCATAACCCATATTACATACTAGGGTAAATGTGTCTTGTCCAAACAAACGCAACGGTAACAACACCATGTTAGGATACGCATATCCTAGCCCATAAACTCAACAACCATACACTCCAATTCTCAAACCTCACAAGCCTCACAAGATAACATCAACACCTCAAGTCATAAAACATTTCACAATCCTCAAACACTCACCTAAGGTCCATAACCACTACTTGGTATTCACTCTAAGTTATGCTGGATTCAACCTAGCATGATACTAATACTACACATAACTAAATCGAGGGAGAGGATACTCACACGACATCAAAAGACGGAAGACGACCTATGGATGTCGAGTTTGGATTCGATGGCCTTTATCGGGGCGCTTTCGAACCTAAAACCCAAAGCTAAACAAATTCAGCTCATACGCTAAATTTGATAGTAATGTATACGATATATCAATTTGAGGTAAAAAGCCAACTTTAAAAACCCACAATACATTTTCCGGGCAATTTATACGAACATAAGAACTTGGTCATAAACCACAATTAAAATCTTTAGGGTCATAATCCAAAATTAATCCAACAAGGGTATAATTGATAATTTGTAAACCGGGTCAATATATGTAATTAATTTTCTGCAGAGGGCATAAATGCAACTTCCAAAAGTGTGGGTCCAAAACTGCAATTGTAAAAATGTGGGTACATTATGTAATTATACCAAAATAAGGGGGTCACGATTATAATTAGGGAAGAAGGGTTTCTTCAATCTCTGCGTTTCCATGGCAGCAAGGAGCGGCAAGGGCTGAAGGGGCTGCAAGGGCTGGCGGCCCGAAACTCCGGCGGCACGACTACTTCCCGACGACAGAGGGGAACAATGAGGGAGGATAACGCACTATTCGACAACACCCAAAGCATTGGCAGCGTGGCAGGCGTCTAGGCCTTGGCAGCGTGGCAGGCGGCGGCAAGGCGGCTTCGATGGTGGGAATTCGTCTGGCGCCGGCTCTGGTGGCTTGGCGGGACAGTCGGGCTCCTACGGCGAGGAGCAGGAAGAAGGCCGTGGCTTTGATACCCGGAGATTGGCGAAGGCGAGGCCGAGCGAACTCCATGGCTTCGATACCTAGCGATTGGCAAAGGCGAGGTGAAGGGAGGCGGCACTGTCCCGGGCGGTTTTGTTCTTCTTCAACAATTATGAAGAAAAGAGGAGAAGTGTGGGTTTGCAAAAACAGAAAGGTGAGGGAGGTAGGGAAGATGAGAGCAGAGGCAAGGTTTGCAAAACAAAAAGGTGAGGGAGGTAGGGAAGATGAGAGCAGAGGCAAGGTGAGACAGATGAGAGATGGAGAGTTGATAAGAGTAGGCTGAGTTGGGAAATCATACTAGCTAGGCGGTAAGACTCCAAGACCACTGTAACACGCCATCAAGGAGAAGAAAGGACGGTGGAAAGGAAAAGAATAGAAGGGAGGGAAAGAAAAAAATAAAATAAAATAAACTAGATAAAAAACAATCGGAACGGAAGTTCCGAACCGGAAAAACTTCTCGACTTTTTCCGAAAATAAAATAAAAAAATGAATAGAACGTTTCCAAAAATATAATTATACTAGGTAGAATATTTACGACGGAAAGATACTTAAATAAAAATATTTAAACTAATAAAATATCGATAAAAGTAAGAAAATAAATATCGCAAACTCTCCTAAAATTTGGAGCGTTACATCAGATACCCCTAAAAACAAGTTTCATCCCGAAACTTGCCACACGTCGAACTTCTCGATCCTTTAAGGCCGAGGCATGAACTCTCACACTAAGAAGGTTGAAACCTTCTAATCTATATACAAAAACTACTTGAACTACAATCGCAAGATATATCAGGCCATATAACACACTCCTGCACACAACACAACTACAAGCAATATCACACAAGCACGTAACTCAACTAGGGGGAAAACTAGGTCTAACCCGTCGATGCTATCGATGCTACTATCCCAACATAAAACTCAACCAAAGATACTCTCCTCCATCTTCCAGGTAGCCTCATCGGTCCCTCATCTGCCACTAGATCATCATGACTGGCATCATGTCTCGAGCCATGTATCTACTCTCTCAATTGATACACATGAAACACCGGGTGATCACCCTCTACCCTCTGCGGCCACGCCAACCGGTAAACCACGTTCCCAACTTGCGCTAATATCTCAAAAAGATCCGATATATCGGAAACTCAACTTCCTTCTTGGATATACATCTCGATGCAACATTTCCATTACGTTTCTCTTTGTTGGTCTCTAACAAAGAAGATCGAACTTCCCATTTACACCGTTGGCTTTGGTTCTTGTCAAACCACACTTTGATGTTACGTTTTGCTCAATTCTTGTTGCAAGTTCTAAGTAATGAAGGAAGTATTATACTTCACACCGCTTGACAAGGCACGTAAGTTATTACTTCTCCCTTTACATCCATACTTAACCAAGACCTTGTCTTGGAGAATTGGTTGTAAACTCCAAATCCATCATATTGCGAGGCATTGTAAAAGCAGTTGCACCAATGAATCTCCTCTTATCTCTCAACAACTCTATTGTTAATTCTTCGTCCCATTCAGTACTTCATTGTCATCCGGAGGTTACCATAAATGGTGTTATACAACTTCTCTCTTCACAGATTTGGTAAAGCTCAACACACCTAAGAAAACTTGTAACTTCTTTCACACCTTTAGGGGTTTGCCATTCCGAGACCACTTGTCATACAACTTCTCTCTTCTTTAAGAGTAGACCGAAATGTCTTATCCGTGACATTAGTAAGTCTATACAACTCGTAGTCACCATGGTTTGTCTGAAATGCCGTATTTATAAATATCCTAGTCTCTAATTCTCAATTGGTGACAATCAAACCATAAATCATTCTAGAAGAGACTACCGACCCTTGCAACTGATCGAGTAGATCATCTAACAGTGGTGAGGGATACTTGTTCTTCATTGTTATCTTGTTCGGCTCATTGTAATCGATGTACAAACGGATATAACCGTCTCTCTATTCGCAAACCGGAGTTCTCCATAGCCACTTTAAATCAAGAGTTCAAGATAGCATTCGGAGTTCTCCATAGCATTTCACTAAATCTAATGAACTCTTTTCAATAAGTTCTTACAATTTCTCCTTCTCTCGCTTCCACAACTCATGTCTCTTCACAAGTGTCATTCTATACAACGCCTTGAATATCGGAGGTGCTTCAAACTCAACCTTAGTGGTAAAATCCACGTTCCGATGTATTAGAATCCGTGATATCTTGGTTATTCAAAACAATTGACCTTATCTTCTTCACTTTTCGCGACATCCTAACATATGGGAGGAGCTCTTCGTATTCTACATAAGCTTTCACCATAGACATCCTTTCTTCAAGTAGAAATTATATTTCACTTTCCTTTTGTAAAGTCAACCCGACGGTAGAGGCTCTAACCTCAATCTTCCATATACTTTTTGTACATCTCTTGTCGACATCAAACTTCATAACTTCGATCTTCTCTTACTCTTGTTGGCCACCTTATGCATCTCTCGGCATTCCATGAACACTTCACAACTGTACCGGTATGCCCCGTGGAAAATGTTAGAAAAAACTCCCCAACCAAAACCACTAAAATATCAAACTCATTACATCTCCAGGTACTAAC
Organism: Fagopyrum homotropicum; assembly: GCA_033239125.1. Lineage (NCBI taxonomy): Eukaryota > Viridiplantae > Streptophyta > Magnoliopsida > Caryophyllales > Polygonaceae > Fagopyrum > Fagopyrum homotropicum. The sequence goes on from BSWB01000004.1 coordinate 76,579,739, forward strand.
ACCATAACTCTAAGCTTGCAACGTTGCGCTAATCTAGGTCCTCTCTTTCACACCATTGCCACCATGGCTCTTTTGTGTGAGTCTGAAACATCTAACTTAGCTTTTACTCGCAAAACATAACCTCCATTTCATTAGAACAAACATACTATGCATCCCCTTTACGCACAATTAAAAAAGAAGCGTCACTTTCCTCTTGGTTCTTCTAGTTTCCTTCGCCCCAATCGTACTTTAAAAGTTTGATTCGTGTCATTCCCCATATGTCAATCCCATGACCTAAGAAAGTCGCACAAGATCATTACAATAACTCCTCGGGAGGTCTGATACATTCACTCGCTTTGATCCCATACAATGTTACTTGATTAAGATAATTGTACTTAGTTGACATGCTTCCTCACTACTTACCATTGACATTGATCCACCGCGAATACTTTTAAGCTCTTGTTTGTCGATCCTCTACATGCCCATAATCTTGTTTACTCATCCCCTTTACACTCACCAATAGACAACTCGCACATGTGCATTCTCAGTTGTCACTACTTAACTTGTATTTGACCTTCTCCGAAGTCAACGACTTATTATTCTACTACACTTCTCCTGTTATCATTCTCATGAAGGCTACCCTCCTCGGGGTACTTTACCTTAAACTCCATTAGTTCTTTCTTCATTCCATTTTTCCTCTTCTTTATAAGGTAGTTATATCTTCTTTGCCTTGTTGTTTCATATAACTCCCTTTCATAGACTTAACCATTCTTCCTTGATGTCTTTCAAGAGCACCTTCACAAATATTATAGCCCTAGCTAACATCCATTCGCGTTCCTCTTGGTTGGTATCTTAAGTCTCTCGATCAAAGCTCTTTGTTTCGTCTTTCATTTTCTTGGGGTCATCATTTATACACACTTCCTCCTTCTTGGCGTTTCTTAATATTATCATCATAATTGAAATCGGTCAACTCCACGTGAATCCCCACCATGCCCTTCTTCTCATAACTCTAGTAATGTTGAAACTTTACTTTTTGGTACCTCGTAAGCTTAACTTACGGTATCTTAAATCTTTAGCAAATGGTTCGATCACTCTTCTTGCCTTGACTTGAATGCTTAGGAGCGTCTAAAGAAAGCTTCACATCTTAATAGAATGTCACCTTTAACCTTGTTAGAATGTGTTCCTCTCCTCCTCGATTCGCATCTTTAGTTCTCCACGCGTCTTCTTGAAGAACTTATGTTTATTCTCCCCATTGGTCTCGTTGTCTTTCTAATCGTGACTTCTTTGTAACCACTTCCACACCTTTGTGTTACTCCTTTTTCTTGTATGTTCCCCATCTCAATTTCTCTTAAGTTGTCTCGAGTTTTCTTTTACTTGGTTGTCCTTCGTTTACGTCATCTCCAATCCTCCTCTTCGACATACTTTAAAGGAATTTGAGAATGCCACGGTGTTCGTTAGCACGAAATGCCCAACTCGATAGTTGAGCGTACTCCCCCACGTATGAACGTTATCCCAAGCCACATCGCCGTCTTCAAGGTAATGATATTATACTATCATCTTAGCTACAAGGTTCCATAACTTCATATGCTACTATATATAATAATAATACGTATACATAACTATATAAGTCCTAAGTCCATATTACTACTAATATCACGCATTCGGCATTCCATTACAACAATACATGGTCCAAAACACATAATCGTTCACATATACAACTATACACATAATCATATGTCCATCATGCAACTACAATCCACAAAGATACACATCAATTCCATCATGCATAACTACAAACTTCATATCCATATCTATATATACCTATATATACATATCAAAATCCAATAAACTAAGCTGCCGAGATCCGCGGAAGGAGTGGTGGTCCGTACATTCTACACCCGACTCATGCATGTGATTATGAAAACAAAAACTTAGAACCGTTGGGTTCTGTTTATCCCTTATTCAGCCTTTAGAAGATTGCGAGTGCCATTGTTGTCAACCTAGGGCTCTGATGCTACATTTTGTAACACCCCGAATCCGCGGGACTCGGGATGCTACGGGTTGGGACCTCACAATAGGTCTCGACCCTTAGCTTGACAACAATTTCACCTGATCTTGCAACAAGGCACAAATAAAGGCCAAAACCGAAATACATTTTTAAGAAATGAAAAGAAAAACTCGAAAGAATACAACAAAGGACTTTAGCCGAAAATACAACCCCAAAGACTAACGTCATACAACATACAATATATACAATACTCAAACTCGACTCCGCCCCAAAACCCAATCCTGAAATGTACGGAACCCCGGCTACCCACTCTTCCGGGTCTCTCGGCCGCAATCCTAACCTGCAAGGCAATCTACAATAGTTGGTATAAAACCTTTAGCTCATATTCGAAGCATTAGAATCAATGGGAAAGGCACAGACACAAGTAAATCATTATAAACACACAACATTCTCAAAGTACACAATTCCGGTTTTTTATCTTTTTATTTTTAAGTCATATCCCGTTCTAATTCAACTTAGTTTTGTGACACGAGACCACTGTGGTCCCGCCTCGGTCCCTACTTACCAGCATGGAATGGTACGGATGCCTCCGACCGTCTAACCAGCACGGGCTAGTCGCCAAGACCCTCATAAACTCTCGCAAGAGCTAGGCAGATGATGTCACCGCCCGTTATCATACACTTGGGCAAAATAATATAAGGTCGGTGGTCCTATTACCGATTTAGTTGTTATAAACGATAAGAAGTAAACACACACCACCAAACACACATCAATGCTAATACAAGGAATACGAGCTAAGTAAGTCCGGAGACTTACCTTATCGCCACACTCAACTCACAACACTCTCGTTTCCCTTGGGAAGGAATCCACAACATGCTCACAAGAAGATAACTATATCAACAACTCGCTCAACTCAAGAAGTCTAAGACTTCTACACAAATGATCTACGAGAGATCATTTGACTCACATTCTAGGACCGCATCCTAGAATCTCTCATGCTCACATCCCACTCAACACAAGCTAGAAGTCCTTAGACTTCTAGACCCTATGATCTCGCAGGATCATAACCCATAGTACATACTAGGGTAAACGTGTCTAGTCCAAACAAACGCAACGGTAACAACACCATGTTAGGATACGCATATCTTAGCCCATAAACTCAACAAACATACACTCCAATTCTCAAACCTCACAAGCCTCACAAGATAACATCAACACCTCAAGTCATAAAACATTTCACAATCCTCAAACACTCACCTAAGGTCCATAACCACTACTTGGTATTCACTCTATGTTATGCTAGATTCAACCTACCTGTTAGCATGAAATATTGCGATATTCTAGACACTTATTTTGGTTGTTTTTCTCTCATTATTGTGTACATGGATGAAGTTTCGAAGAAATTGTTAGATTATTCCTCTATTATTGTCGATATGGATGTCTACACTAGCTTTGTGTTGATTGTAGGCGAAAAGGAGCAAAATGGGAGTTATTGAGAGAGAAAAGAGAGGATTCGATCATGTTCAAGGATTAGGAACACATCAATGAAGCTAAGGAAGAAGCTAGGATGAAGAATGTCACGACACAATGGAAACTACAAGTATTCTACACTTCCACGCCCTGAATTACGGCCGTAGAAGAGTCCATGCTCTAAACCACGGCCGTGGATCTTGGCATCATGAGCGTGGAGCATTCTAGTAAGTTACACGGCCTAAAGTACGGTCGTGGAAGTCACAAGAGACCGTAATCCATTTCCACGCCCTAAACCACGGTCGTGGAAACCCTTGAGACCGTGATTTAGGCGATCTATTGACGAGAATTTATTTGCCACGTTTTTTATTTGATCGGCCTGGACGGTTATTTCTTTCCCGTCTTATAAAAAGGTCAGAAAAGAGAGTTTTGGGGATCCGCGCTTACACCCGCTTAATCTTGTAACACTTGCGATTGATCCCGCCGAGACGCTGACGGCCGCTTACCTTGCTTGGAGCATTCTTGCCTAGGGTGGATTGAAGATCACCGAAGGTTTTAACCTCTTTCTTAGGTTTTGACATTGAAGACGGATTGACAACCTATTCTTCATACTCACCTTAGATCATTGTGAGGTTTTGTGTTCTATATTTTGAATCCATTATTATCGCTTCTTGTGTTTGGATTTGAGAATTGGTTTTGAAGTTTTATTAAGTATTCGAGGGTTTTCATCTTTTATTCTCTTTGATTTAAATATTGATATCATGACAATGATTGTTGGCTAAAACCCTTTAGCAATTCTAAGGTGAAGGGTTGATAGTTGTGGCTTAGATGATGATAGATCGATCGTAAATTGATTGGACCCTGAGAGTTAGAGAGATCTCGTCGACGAACCCAAATCACGGGCTGTTCTTGGAGTTCCACGGCCGTGGTTCTCAAGATCTTACCGTGATTTACCCTAGTTTACGAACTTTGCTTTTACTTTGATCCAAGGTTAAAGATTAGCTTTAATCTAGTCTTGGTTTCCCCTTTTCTAGGTAGTAGTGAGACTCATCACCCTCTATTTCGATTTCGAGTGTCACAACCTTAATCGTTTTAGTTAGTTTTGATCCTTGGGTTACAAGTTTGGGTATTTGAGATTAATTCTTGTCCATAGAACCTTTCTATACTGAAGCCTCAACAACCTTTATAGAGAGTGTCTTTAGATAAGTCATATAAAGTCTTGGAACTTCACCGTACATTGCTTTACTTTAGCATACCTTTGTAACTCCTAACTCTATCCTTAGTTCTTTAGTATATCTTGAATCGATTGCCACAATTGGATACCTGGATCTTTAGGGTTGCTGCTTTCCCCAATATATGCAAAGCTTTATACCTTATTTGCTCGATAACTTGAGACTGGGTTTTGTTTCACCAAATCCCTGTGATCGATACTCTGGAATATTTGCTAATCTACGTCGATCCGTACACTGCGGGTTCGCTTGCTTTTATTCTAGTTTTATAAATTTAAGACTTGATTGCACGCACGCTTTTGGGTGAACAAGTTTTTGGCGCCGTTGGTGGGATTTGGTCTAAACCAAACTTCGGTTTTCGGTTGTCGAGCTTGGGAGCTTTGCTCTTGTTATTTGATATCTCTTGTGAGTATTATTTGCTGGTTCTTTTAGGTATATGCGCAGGTCTAAATCCAACAAAGACCTCGTGCCCTTTGATCCGGAACTTGAGAAAACTCTTAGAAAGAAAGCCAAGGGAGGAAAGATGGCTGAAAATAAAGAGAGAGAGATATACAAGCGGAGTTAAACGAATCTCAACGTCAACTTAGGTTGAGTGAGAAAGCTCGTATAGATGCGGAAACGAGTCATCAATTCCAAATTGATGAACTCATGGATATGATGTGGGACATGAAGTTGGAGCTAAATGATTCTAAAAAGAAGAAGAAGGTCAAGAAGCCAACTAAGTCCATTATGGTGGAATCATCCGATGATGAGGAATTCGATCGGGATATGCCACCACTAGAGGAGATTGATCCAACGATCAATCCAGTCTGGATTAATCCAATACCAGCCGCTATTCCTCGTGTCCCAGCTGGGGGTGCGAGAGCCGCTCGTGTAGATGAAGAGCCAATAACTCTTGGCCAAATGATGGATCCGATTCAGAAACCACGCCGTGTAGGTGTGAACTTTGATGCTGACGATATTCAGGGGTTTAGCTTTAACCCACAAGTTATTACCATCGTTCGTCAAAACCAGTTTGGGAACGAGTGTTGAAACTCCACATCAACATTTACAGAATTTTGAGATTATGATGGAGACAATGAAGCCGAAGAAAGCAACCACCAACAAATACAAGATCAATCCATTCTTCTTCTCTTTGAAAGGGAAAGCTTTATCTTGGTGTCAAGCTCTTCCAAATGGAAGACTCAACACATGGGAGGATCTATCTTTGGAGTTCCTAACCAAGTTCTTTCCGTCATCCAACACAGCGGAGTTGAGAGGTAAAATCAATGTTTTTTCTATGAGATCTAATGAAAGTTTGTTTCAGTCTTGGGAAAGATTTCAGGATTTACTATTGGATTGCCCACACCATGGCATTTTCAAATTGGGATTGTTGGAGATATACTACAAGGGGCTAGATGTGGAAACACAATTCAAGCTCAATCCCTTTCATGTGGCTCATTCATGGACATGAGGGAAGATGACGCTTGGGACTTCATTGAGAAGCAAGCCCGAGTCATTGAGAAATACTCTTATCGGAAGGCGGAAGCTAACCAAGTGGAGGAAGGAGCGAAGCTAACACAAGCTGCTCAAACTCAAATCTTTTCTCTCAACACCGAGATTAAAGAATTAAAGGAAGTCATCAAAGCCAGCGTTCAAAAGCCTAAGGAGCAATGTGTTGGTTATTTAGGAAACAACAATAACCATAATGGGAATGGGAATGAGAATACCAATCGCAACAGCCGGAACAACAACCGGAACATTTGGAACAATAACAACCGGAACAATAATTGGAACAACAATAGGAATTCAAACAATAACAATTGGCGTTCCAACTAACAACAAAATTCCGGTAATTCTTATCCCAATTCAGGAAATTCACTAACTCTACCATCTTCTTCTTCCATTCCTTTGAAAAGTCAGGGGCAAACATCTAATAGTGGAAGCACTTCGGGGAAAGAGAAGCCCGATCCCATGCTGGAGACGATCTTGGAAAAGCTTCAAGGGCTAGAGAGTCACATCACTAAGGTTGATAAAGCCCAAAAGGTTTTAGAAAACCAAATGTTCAACAATGCTGAGGAAGTTCCTAGAAACCAAGGAAAACTTCCAGGAAAGACGGAGGATAACCCGAAAGGAAGGGTGATGGCTATCACAACTAGGAGCGGAGCAACAACCACCGACTCACAACCTAAGTTTGTTGAAGTTCCCGTCGAAAAGGAGAAGAAAAAGGGGAAGGAGAAGGAAGACATCTACATTCCTCCTCCAGCTTACAAACCTCCCCTACCATTTTCACAATCAAGAGCAAGAGCGCGTCTAGACAAGCAATTCGGTAAGTTCATTGAACTCATGAGCAAACGTCATATTAATATACCTTTCATTGATGCAATTGTAGGTATGCCAGCTTATGGAAAGTTCTTAAAGGAGATCCTCTCTAATAAAAGGAAATTGGAAGACTTTGGAGAAGTCAAGATAAGGTCGGAATCATCGGATCTCATCAAAACGATGAAGGAAAAGATGCCCCCAAAGGTGAAGGATCCGGGGTCATTTTGTGTTCCAATCGGAGTAAGAGATGTCACATATGATGCATTATGTGATTTAGGAGCAAGCGTTAGCATCATTCCGCTTGCCTTATGCAGGAAGATCGGTTTAGGCGAACCTAAACCGGTGAAGATGACATTATACATGGCGGATCGATCCATAACTCGTCCTGTCGGTATAATTGAAGACGTCCCGGTCAAGCTTGGTAAGTTCTATGTTCCAATATACTTTGTTGTGCTTGACATTCCTGCAGATAGTCCGGTCCCAATCATACTCGGAAGACCGTTTCTTGCAACATCCGGTTGTATGGTGGATTGCAAGAATGCTAGACTCGCCTTCGACATAGGAGAGGAAAAAGTAGAGTTTGTTCTTTCCACTTTGGTGAAAGAGCCAACTCTTGAAGAGGATATGTTTAACACCCATGACGAAGAGGCGTCTAGAGAGGAAGTAAGCTCAATTCTATTCAAGGATCCATTGCAAAAGGTGATCACTATGAGCATTATGGAGAAAGGAGAAGAAGAGGAATGCAATGAGGAAATTGAAGCCTTAGAGGAGCTAAAGGAAGTGCATGAAGAAGAGTTTGAAAAACTCTACGATGGGTCAAACAACGTGAGAAATCACGGCCAGTCGTGCTATTCCACGGCCGTGGTTCCCACCAACATGACCGTAATTAGCTATTCAGAGGACTCCAGTAAGTTACACGGCCAAAATCACGGCCGTGGAACTATCAGAGGTGCCGTAATTGACTTCCACGCCCTAAACCACGGCCGTGGAGGAAACAGATGTGCTATAATTTTGGAAAAATCTGATAACAATTACGTTCTTTCCACCAATGCTCTTGAGTCTTCTTCAACAACTTCTATACCCTTAGAGACTTCTAAGGAAGCATTGGACACTCCTCAAGAGCCACTAGAGACTCCGATAGTGATGGAATTGAAGCCACTTCCCACACATCTAAGGTACGCATTTCTAGGATCTAATTCTACCTTTCCGGTAATTGTTAGTTCCGATCTAAGTGAAGATGAACATAGTTAGCTTATGGTTGTTCTAAGAAAACATAGGAAAGCCTTAGGTTACACTATAGAGGATCTAGTAGGAATTAAGCCTTCATTATGCATGCATAAGATCCTAATGGAAGAAGACTTTAGAACTTCACGACAACCTCAAAGGCGGTTAAATCCAACCATGAAGGAGGTTGTCAAGAAGGAAATTCTTAAACTACTTGATGCAGGTATCATCTACCCTATCTCCGATAGCAAGTAGGTGAGTCCCGTACAGGTTGTTCCAAAGAAGGGAGGAATGACGGTTATCACCAATAAGAACAATGAGCTCATTCCTACAAGGACCGTGACTGGATGGAGGATGTGCATTGATTACCGGAAGCTAAATAATGCAACTAGAAAGGATCACTTCCCATTACCCTTCATTGATCAAATGCTTGAAAGGTTATCACAACATTCTTATTTTTGCTATCTTGACGGTTATAGTGGCTTCTTTCAGATCCCGATTCATCCTGGACGATCAAGAGAAGACCAATTCACGTGCCCATGGGGTACGTTCGCTTATAGGAGAATGCCGTTCGGGCTTTGCAACGCCCCAGCCACCTTCAAAAGGTGCATGATGGCTATCTTCTCGGAGTACATAGAGGAGATCATGGAGGTTTTGCATGGATGACTTTTCTGTTTATGGTTCCTCTTTCGATAATTATCTCTCTAACCTTTCTCTTGTGCTACAAAGGTGTGAAGACACTAAACTAGTTCTTAATTGGGAGAAGTGTCAATTTATGGCGAAGGAAGGCATTGTACTCGGACACTTGATCTCTAGTAGAGGGATTGAGGTAGATAAGGCTAAGATAGAAACCATAGAAAAGCTCCCTCCTTCATCTTCGGTGAAGGGGATAAGAAGCTTTCTAGGACATGCTGGATTTTGTAGACGTTTTATACAGGATTTCTCTAAGATATCAAAACCGCTTACTAATCTATTGATGAAGGATGCAGTTTTTGATTTCTCGCAGGAGTTCTTAGATGCGTTTCATAAGATTCGGGTAGCTCTAATCTCAGCCCCGATCATTCAACCTCCGGATTAGAATCTTCCATTTGAGGTTATGTGTGATGCAAGTGACGTAGCTATAGGAGTTGTGCTTGGGAAAAAGAAGGAAGGACGAACCCATGCTATCTACTACGCTAGCAAGACGCTAGATGAAGCGCAACTTAACTACGCCACTACTGAAAAGGAATTTCTAGCTATTGTTTATGAATTTGAAAAGTTTCGTTCTTATCTTGTAGGTGCAAAGGTGATTGTATACACGGATCATGCTGCGATCCGGTATCTACTTGCAAAGAAGGATGCGAAACCAAGGCTGATTAGATGGATTCTTCTCCTACAAGAATTTGATCTAGAGATCCGTGACAAGAAGGGTTCGGAAAATTCTATTGCGGATCATTTGAGTCGTCTACCATATCTAGAGGACGACGATCTACCTATAGATGATTCCTTTCCGGACGAGCATTTACACATCATAGAGGAGTGCATCGACAAGATTTCTAAAGGTAACGAACCATGGTTTGCTGATTTTGTTAACTATTTGGTTTGTCAGAAAATACCACCCAGACTATCCTATGCACAAAGGAAGAAGTTCTTTAAGGATGTCCGGGAATACTTTTGGAATGAACCTCTCCTCTTCAAGAGAGGTCCTGACGGCATCATTCGAAGATGTGTGCCGGAAGACGAGATGTAAAGCGTCATCCGCCATTGTCATTCACTACCTTGTGGAGGACACACTAGCTCGAACAAGACTAGCGCTAAGGTATTGCAATCTGGATTTTTTTGGCCTACTTTATTTAAAGATGTGCAAACCTTTGTTTCCTGCTGCGATGCTTGTCAAAGAACAGGGAACATATCTAGGAGAAACAAAATGCCTCTTAACAACATTCAGGAGGTAGAGATCTTTGACGTTTGGGGAGTAGACTTCATGGGACCTTTCCCATCATCTTGTGGAAACCAATACATACTTCTAGCTGTAGATTATGATTCAACCTACCTGTTAGCATGAAATATTGCGATATTCTAGGCACTTATTTTGGTTGTTTTTCTCTCATTATTGTGTACATGGATGAAGTTTAGAAGCAATTGTTAGCTTATTCCTCTATTATTGTCGAGATGGATGTCTACACTAGCTTTGTGTTGATTGTAGGCGAAAAGGAGCTAAATGAGAGTTATTGAGCGAGAAAAGAGAGGATTCGATCATGTTCGAGGATTAGGAACACATCAATGAAGCTAAGGAAGGAGCTAGGATGAAGAATGTCACGACACAAAGGAAACTACAAGTATTCTACACTTCCACGCCCTGAATTACGGCCGTAGAAGAGTCCACGCTCTAAACCACGGCCGTGGATCTTGGCATCATGAGCGTGGAGCATTCCAGTAAGTTACACGGCCTAAAGTACGGTCGTGGAAGTCACAAGAGACCGTAATCCATTTCCACGCCCTAAACCACGGTCGTGGAAACCCTTGAGACCGTGATTTAGGCGATCTTTTGACGAGACTTTATTTGCCACGTTATTTACGTGATGAGCCTGGACGGTTATTTCTTTCCCGTCTTATAAAAAGGTCACAAAAGAGAGTTTTGGGGATCCGCGCTTACACCCGCTTAATCTCGCAATATTTGCGATTGATTCCGCGGAGACGCTGACGGCCGCTTACCTTGCTTGGAGCATTCTTGCCTAGGGTGGATTGAAGATTGCCGAAGGTTTTAACCTCTTTCTTAGGTTTTGACATTGAAGACGGATTGACAACCTGTTCTTCATACTTACCTTAGATCATTGTGAGGTTTTGTGTTCTATATTCTGAATCCATTATTATCGCTTCTTGTGTTTGGATTTGAGAATTGGTTTTGAAGTTTTATTAAGTATTCGAGGGTTTTCATCTTTTATTCTCTTTGATTTAAATATTGATATCATGACAATGATTGTTGGCTAAAACCCTTTAGCAATTCTAAGGTGAAAGGTTGATAGTTGTGGCTTAGATGATGATAGATCGATCGTAAATTGATTGGACCCTGAGAGTTAGAGAGATCTCGTTGACGAACCCAAATCACGGGTTGTTCTTGGAGTTCCACGGCCGTGGTTCTCAAGATCTTACCGTGATTTACCCTAGTTTACGAACTTTTCTTTTACTGATCCAAGGTTAAAGATTAACTTTAATCTAGTCTTGGTTTCCCCTTTTCTAGGTAGTAGTGAGACTCATCACCCTCTATTTGGATTTCGAGTGTCACAACCTTAATCATTTTAGTTAGTTTTGATCCTTGGGTTACAAGTTTGGGTATTTGAGATTCATTCTTGTCCGTAGAACCTTTCTATATTGAAGCCTCAACAACCTTTATAGAGAGTGTCTTTAGATAAGTCATATAAAGTCTTGAAACTTCACCGTACATTGCTTTACTTTAGCATACCTTTGTAACTCCTAACTCTGTCCTTAGTTCTTTAGTATATCTTGAATCGATTGCCACAATTGGATACCTGGATCTTTAGGGTTGCTGTTTTCCCCAATATTTGCAAAGCTTTATACCTTATTTGCTCGATAACTTGAGACTGAGTTTTGTTTCACCAAATCCTTGTGATCGATACTCTGGAATATTTGCTAATCTATGTTGATCCGTACACTGCGGGTTCGCTTGCTTTTATTCTAGTTTTATAAATTTAAGACTTGATTGCGCGCACGCTTTTGGACGAACACTAGCATGATACTAATACTAAACATAACTAAATCAAGGGAGAGGATACTCACACGACGTAAAAAGACGGAAGACGGCCTATGGATGTCGAGTTTGGATTCGATGGCCTTTATCGGGGCACTTCCGAACCTAAAACCCAAAGCTAAACAAATTCAGCTCATACACTAAATTTGATAGTAATGTATACGATATATCAATTTGAGGTGAAACTCGTTTTTAAAAGCCAACTTTGAAAACCCATAATACATTTTCCGGGCAATTTATACGAACATAGGAACTTGGTCATAAACCACAATTAAAATCTTTAGGGTCATAATCCGAAATTAATCCAACAAGGGTATAATTGATAATTTATAAACCGGGCCAATATATATAATTAATTTTCTGCAGAGGGCATAAATGCAATTTCCAAAAGTGTGGGTCCAAAACTGCAATTGTACAAATGTGGGTACATTCTGTAAATATACCAAAATAAGGGGGTCACGATTATAATTAGGAAAGAAGGGTTTCTTCAATCTCTGCGTTTCCATGGCAGCAAGGAGCGGCAAGGGCTGGAGGGGCTGCAAGGGCTGGCGGCCCGAAACTCCTGTGGCACGGCTACTTCCCGGCGACAGAGGGGAACAAAGAGGGAGGATAACGCATTGTTTGACAGCACCCGAAGCATTGGCGCAGGCGGCTAGGCCTTGGCAGCGTGGCAGACGGTGGCAAGGCGGCTTCGATGGTGGGGCTTCGTCCGGCACCGGCTCTGGTGGCTTGGCGGGACAGTCGGGCTCCTACGGCGAGGAGCAGGAAGAAGGCCGTGGCTTTGATACCCGGCGATTGGCGAAGGCGAGGCCGAGCGAACTCCGTGGCTTTGATACCTGGCGATTGGAAAAGGCGAGGCGAGGTGAAGGGAGGCGGCACTGTCCCGGCCGGTTTTGTTCTTCTTCAACAATTATGAAGAAAAGAGGAGAAGTATGGGTTTGAAAAAACAGAAAGGTCAGGGAGGTAGGGAAGATGAGAGCAGAGGCAAGGTGAGACAGATGAGAGATGGAGAGCTCATAAGAGTAGGCTGAGTTGGGAAATCATACTAGCTAGACGGGAAGACTCCAAGACCACTGTAACACGCCATCAGGGAGAAGAAAGGACGGTGGAAAGGAAAAGAATAGAAGGGAGGGGAAAGAAAAAATAAAATAAAATAAACTAGATAAAAAACAATCGGAACGGAAGTTCCGAACCGGAAAAACTTCTCGACTTTTTCCGAAAATAAAATAAAAAATGAATAGAATGTATCCAAAAATATAATTATACTAGGGTAGAATATTTACGACGGAAAGATACTTAAATAAAAATATTTAAACTAATAAAATATCGATAAAAGTAAGAAAATAAATATGGCAAACACTCCTAAAATTTGGGGCGTTACACCGGAGGTGGTGAGAAGTGGAGATTTTGTGGTTGTTGGTGAGGGGCGTCGTAGGATTAAAGATTTCAAAGACTTGCGAGATTTGAGGAAGGTGGTGGTAGGGAGCGAGGGAGAGTGGCGCTGGGGCGTCGGGGTCGTGGTGGTGGCGTCGGTGAGGTGGTGCAGTGGCGTGAGTGATGGTGAGTGGTTGAGGGTGCAGGGGCGTTTGTGAGAGGGAGAGATTTGGGAGAGACGAGTGGTAGATGAGGTGATAGAGAGAGATTGGTGGGATAGTTGTAGGTTATTTTTGGAAAGTGTTTTTTTTTCTTTCCTTGATAAAACTGCAGGGGCGGGGACTTGTCACAACGGGGGCGGTGACAAGGAAGAGGGGGTGCAGGCTCAGCGCCGCCCCCGGCGCTGAGAATGCGTGTCAAGGTTGGTCGCCGCAGGGGCACAAGTGTGTCACCGCGGGGGCGGTGGCAAGGGTTTTTGCAAACGCAGGCCCAACGTTGGGGCGGCGCTGGAAAGTGTGTCACCACAGGGGCGGGAACACTAAGCCGCAGGGGCGGTTTTCTTGACAGAGACTCCTCTTCTTATTCCTTCGGGTTGCCTCCCGAACAGCGCCTTTGTTTTACATCGTTGACTCGACGTAAGGACTCTACTTCTCTGATTGTGCCTCCTCCAGCACCACCTTGGAGTTTATAACCGTCTGGGAAGGCAATCCTACGGAAAATCTAGTTTCGATCCTTGTTATGGCTTCCGCCATTTGTCCAACCTGTTTTTCAAGGTTCTTGATGCTGGGCCTTTGCTGCTGTGGTTGTCCGTAACCTACTGCATTCACCTCTGCATCGTCATACTGCACTTGGGGGCACATGTCCGTTGGGTGATATGGGTCAGCACAAACTCCACACGCCTTTAGTTGTTGTGGGGTTCCCATAAGTGTTAATCTCTTCACCATCTCCTTCAGTTCAGCAAGCTCATTGGTGATCTCACTCTTTCTGGAATTCACAGCATGAACACCTCTCTTGGAAGAAGTCCTTCCAAAGTTTCGGGTTCCTTCCGCTAGTTCTTGTATCTTTTCAAAAGCAAGGTCAGGGGTAGAGTTAAGAATGATACCTCCACAAGGCGCTTCGACGATCCTCCTTTCGGTGTCAAGCAAGCCATTGTACAAGTACAAGACTAGATCCTGAGTTAAATATCCATGGAAAGGACAGCTAAATCGGAGGCGTGCAAACCGCTCAAAGTACTCGTAAAGAGTCTCGTCCGCCTCTTGCTCGATGTGCTTATAACTTTCTTCAAGCTATTGGCCTTCTTGGCTGGGAAGTATTTCTCCAAAAACGCCTTGTGGAGATTCTCCCAAGTGTCGATGCTCCCGGATGGAAGGTGGTAATACCAATCGTCCGTTGCATCCTTGAGTGTGAAGCCGAATGCCCTCATCTTGATTTATTCTTCGGTAATGTTGGTCGGCTTCATGCTCATACAAACGGTATGGAACTTCCCAAGGTGCTTGATGGGGTCTTCACCACTTAACCTATGGAAAGATGGAGCAAGTGAATGAGACCCGGCTTGAGCTCGAAGTTAATTCCTTCCCCTAATGCTGGTATAATAACCGCAAGAGGGTGTTGAGCCAAAGTCGGCTGAGTGAGTTGACAAAGAATACGATCAGCCATTTCTTGTTGGAGTTGTTGTTGTCTACGTCTCCGGATGTATGTCCTCTCAATTTCTGGATCAAAGGGAACAAAGCCGGAGTTAGTAGCACGGGTTTGAACCATAAAAATGGTCCAAACCAATAATCAATAATAAAAATGTAATAAAAATAACTAAACTCCCCGGCAACGGCGCCAAAATTTGACAAGGATATTTTCGTAGGTCGTTTATATCCTATCAAAGTAATTTTCGAACTCAACACTAGAACAAGTATAGCGGTCAAGTAAGGGTCGAACCCAAGAGAGTTTGTGGTATTTTTATTAAATTCAATTATTGATTATAGAACAAAGTAACAAAAGGGGGGTTTTGGATGAATTGGTGCACACAAAACTAAAAAGCAAGTAAAGGAGATTAATATGATGATGATGAGTGATTCTACACTAGGTTGGTTCTTAGCATGATATTACTACTTTGGTGCGTTCCTTTTTACAAGTTTTCAAGTAATGTTCCCGTCTTGATCATATGTATGTGTTGAGCCAACCGGCATCAACACATCTTAACAAGTTAGTGTTCTGTAAACCTACAAGAACAAGTCACAAGTTAGCTTTCAAACAAAGACTAAGGGATATAAAGAGAAGATTAAAACCATTAAACTAATCTTTATATTTATGTTTCTTTTCCTTTAAGTAATTACAATCCGTTACTACTTAAAGGTTACTACTAGATTAAAGACCCGAACCCGGAACCTATTAATCCTAGTTCTTTGCATGTACTTTAGAATCTAAGGTGATCAATCTTAAGTGACAATAAAACATGCAATTTAGACAAATAAAGATCAAGAAACACAAAGCATTATTGAATAAAACTTATATTAGAAAAGTACTTACAACCAAAGTAATAAAGCAGCTTCAAACCAACTCAATGTAGCAAGGAAACTAGAAGCTAATTACAAAGGAAGCAAGAGAGAATAAAAGTGGGAAAATGATGGATGATCCAAGAGATAAGCCATGGGTCTATTTATACTACAAATAGCACTAAATGGGAGTAAATGGCCGGCCAAAACAGCCACTTTAATGCCATAAAGGTGGTGCAAACAGCCGGAGTAAAGTCTATGTCGTCGAACCGCAGGGGCGGTTTAGGCAGAAACGCTTGAAGTTCTTCGTGGCCACAGGGACGGCCTGGCAATTCCGCAGAGGCGGATCTTTAATGTTCTTCAAACGCCTGACTCTTCATCTTTCTGTCGCTTCAGATGCCGAGCCGCAGGGGCGGCTTAGTGTCAACGCAGGGGCGGTGACACTGACTCTTTGGCTCCACAGCTCCGCAGGGTGAGACACAAGCTGAGGCGCAGGGGTGCTGGCTTCGCTTCTTCAGGGCAAGTCACCGCAGGGGCGCCAAGGAGTGGTGCAGGGGCGGCGACAGTCTTCGTTCTTGGCGCTGGAGAAGGTGCAGGCTGCGCTCCGGAATGTGGTGTCACCAGCAGGGGCGGTGACACTGCTCCGCAAGGGCGGTGAGGCAACAGAAGATTTGCTTCGTGAATGGTCTTCAACTCCCAAGTGCTTATAACTCCTCTTTTATCTTCTTTTAGTCTTCTTCTTCTGGACCAAGGAGTTAGTAGCATAAAATGACACTATTGTGCTAAAAAGACTCTAAAAACTAACCTAAATGATAGTGATTCCATCACCTATCAGTAGAGCAGGCCGCTCAGGGGCTAGAAGGTGTTCGCTCCAAAAGGTGTGTGCAAGCTTTAAAATTTATAACCCAAGAAGTATGCTTGAACAATATGCGAACCCGCAGTGTACGGATCAATTGTTATAAAAGCAAGAATTCTAGGGGTCGATCACGGGGACTTAGGTGAAACAAAGCACGAAATCAGGTTGTCAAATATTGCAATTAACTAAAAGCAATTAAAGCAATAAAAGATGATGTATAAAGTCAAGTAAGGGGAAATGCGGATTTTAGGGATTAAAGCATCTAGTTGTGGTTCCGACTCAAGATCTAAAGGATAACGCGGACAAAGCTAAGGTTTGCAAAGGGAAGGTATTTCTAAGGTGGGAATAGATCACCGGGTAAGTCTCACTACTCACTATCCCAAACCAAAGTTCCTATTACCGGGTAAGTCTCAAGGAACTAAGGAAGGGAACTATAATCTCAAATCAACACACCACCCAAGGGAATAGAATCAACCTTTACCAGGTAAGTTTCAAGCTAACTCACAAAGATGGAATGAAGGCACACTCAAACCCCAATAAAGGATAAACCTTTATTACCTACACTCATGATCTTAGGTAAACAAACAAAGGAATCACCGGGTAAGTCTCATCTTAGACTTGCATTGAACCAGGAAAGGTGTAATAAGGATAGGATTTTGCAAACTGAAACACTTAACTCAAATAAGGTTCAGGAAAGGTTCACCTCGTTCAGTCAGATTCCACCCCGGCCGAAATGTTCAACGACTGAGCGAGGTGTTCTAGGGTTAAGGTAAAGACTCCAGCTTTTAAGGTCCTGCTGAGATTAAGATCATTCTATCATCGTCTTTCTCACAACTTTCAGCCAATCACCCTAGAATCGCATAAGAAACTTAGCCAACAATCATCATGATAACAATAATCAAATTAATGGAAAAGGAATCAATATTTGAACAAGAAAACCTTAAGAAAAAGGTATCAATAACTGAATCAAACAATCAACAAACAAGCGTTCCTCAGTCAACAAATCAGAAAAGACAACAACCAAAAGAAATCTAAAAAGATCTTACAAACTCCTTCAAGGGCTAACTCCAACTATGATTCCTTCCTTCCTTGAACTTCAATCCTTCAATACTTCCTTCAATTCTTCCTTCAAACCTCTAGAAAATCCCTCAATTGCTGGATGCTCTAAGCATGATTAAACTTGTGGAAAATCCAACCCTTTATATAGGAGAATTATCTTCCATAGATAATAATATCTTAAAAAGATAATTTCCTATAAAATATATCTCTATCTCTAAACATAAATCAACCTAAAATAATATCTTCCTTCCAGAATTCCAGCAAAAAATATACGATATCTTCCTTCTAAAAATAAAAAATCTCAACCAAAAATAAAGATCTCGTCGGCGACAGGGTGTTCGCCTCGGTCGGGACGCTCCTCAAGATCACCTCGGTCGAGGTGGTACTGTAACTGACCGATGTGAATCTCAACTGAATGTGAAATCTCTTAAATCTGGTCCAAAGCCAATCTTCTTAACCATTTTCATGCTTCTTGAGGTCTCCCATAAGCTCCAGAATGTAGCTCCAATGACTCTTTAGCTCCCTTAGCTCCATTTTAGTCCAAAACGTGCCATTTTACCTACAATTACAACGAAACTAGGTGTAGACCTCGATTCCCGCAAAGGTAGACAAAAAAACAATATAACCAAAGAATATAGCCCCGAAATATAGACTATAATACATGCTATCAGAAGGTTAGGCTGCTCATTCAAATCGATCAGGGAAAGGAAAAGGTGAGTAAGGGGGGAAAAATAAAGAAATAAAAAGTAAAATAATAAGGATAATAGTAATAATATTAAAATAGGAAAACGGGAATCAATAAACTCGATCGAAAATCTTCGGAACGGAATTTTCGAATCGGAAAAACTTCCCGACCCTTTTCCGAAAAATATACAAAAAATATAACTATACATGGGAAAACATTTTACGCCTTAAATATACTTGTAAATAAAATACTTGAGCTAATAAAATATCAAGAAAAGAAGGAAAAAAATAATATAAAAAACGCACCCAATAAACGGGGCGTTACAACCAAAGAGTAATTAAAACTTATAATTAAATTAATTATAATTTTAAATAAATAATAAAAATAGACTAATTTAGACAATATTACATATCTTAGTTAATGTTAATAGACTATTTTATAAAGTTGAGAAAAGTGAAATTAAAAAAATTAAAAAGAAAAAATATAAATAAATTTCAAAATTAAAATATAAATATTAAAGTATAGGGGTATTATTCAAGTAAGGCCCATTATTGCGGTACGGCCGTGCGGCCGTACCGCAGGGCGACACGTGTCCCGAAAAAAAAAAAAAATTTTTTTTTTTTTTTTTTTTTAAAAACGAGTAAAAGTAATAGTTCAAAACTTATTATGGAATAGTTCATAACTTATAAAAGGATAGTTCATGAATTATAATAAAATAGTTCATAGTGTAAAATTTATAAAGGATTGAAAGTAATAGTTCAAAACTTATTAAGTAATAGTTCATAACTTCTAAAAGGATAGTTCATGAATTATAATAGAATAGTTCATAGTGTAAAATTTATAAAGGATTGAAAGTAATAGTTCAAAACTTATTAAGTAATAGTTCATAACTTCTAAAAGGATAGTTCATGAATTATAATAGAATAGTTCATAGTGCAAAATTTATAAAGGAGTGAAAGTAATAGTTCAAAACTTATTATGGGATAGTTCATGAATTATAATAGAATAGTTCATGGATTATATTAAAAAGTAATAGTTCATGGATTATATAGGAATAGTTCAAAGTTTATAGGATAATAGTGCATAAATTATAACATGGTAGTTCAAATAAATTTTCATTAGTTTCCGTAAAAAAAAAAAAAAATCGTTTCAGAAAAGAGAAAAAAAAAAAAAAAATTTTTTTTTTTTTTTCGGGACACGTGTCGCCCTGCGGTACGGCCGTACGGCCGTACCGCAATAAAAGGGCCGTACCTGAACATTTACCAAAGTATAGAACATTTAAAAAGTTCAATAACAAAATTATCTTTAGGTAGTTTTAAATAATATCCATAAAAAAGATGTAATAATTATATTATAAACATTTATACATTTTTAAGTTAATGATTATTTCCTAATTAATATAAGAACTATATATTTATATGTTAAAGTTAGAATAATAAATTATTTAATCATTTTATAATTAAAAGTAAAAAAAATTAAAACAAATAATGAAAAGAATATTTTAAGAATATATTGAAGATTGTGGTAAAACTATAAATGGAAACAATATTTATCTATTGTCTATATTAATGATTTTTTTTATTGATTTGTTAATTACCATAATTATAAAATTAAAATGCGCTAGAAAATGACACGTGGTGTGGAGTTTATAAGATCACGACACGTGGCACAAAATGTTTATGCTTTAATATATGTATATAGATAGATGTGTGTATATTTTTTATTGAGGATATACGGAATTCCTATTTACATAGAAGAAGAAGAAGGTAAGCGAGCAACAAGTTGCGCCGCTACCCCTTTTTGAATGGCAAAACCTAACCTTTTAAAAACAACATCTACCAATCTAGAGGACATAATATTACTATGCATAACTCTTTGCACCCTCTTGAGAATATCAACAGCATCGGGTGCAAAAAATCCAAACGTGTCAAAAGCAAATGGAAGAAAAACGTGTTGGTTTTCAACACACGCCCTTCCATGCTTGGCCACCTTAGCTGATGCCGCTCTACAAGCTGTCTGACCCACAACATAAGGTCCGTTCCCTAATCCCACAAGTGGTGAGACCCCCGTCAAATCAATACATGCATGCTTCCCTCCACTCCAACCAAACACCAAAACATCCGCCGGCCGCAATGTCGACCTTCCATCCCGCGGATCAGTCAAGAAGTTCACAGGTGCTTCTTTCTTTACAGAAATTCCGGCCCGTCTAAAGGTATCACAAAGAACATCACGAACCAGATCATGCCTATACTTGAAGCCAGGAAGTTCCTTACAATGTACAGCATGCTCCCCAAAAGCATCCAACACCCTCCGACAATTAGGGATGGGGCAAACCTCACCAGCTGAAAAAAGCGGAATCATAAGTCGGTACTTGAGAATGGAGCGGTACTCCACAGGGGACATGCATTGACCAAGTCCATCGATGGGAATCACAAGAAGAAAATCTTGGCTATGCGGCGCTTGCAGACATCCGAAAACTGCTTGTTGCCTATTAGTCATATCAAACCTCTCAACCATCTCCTGAACAATTTTACCAAAAAGAGCATCCGCCAAAATATGTTGGGGCTTAGGGGGGACGGTGTCCTTACTGGTAAAGTTGGAAAGGTCGAACTCCGGAATAGCAACATGCAGGTCATCTAAAGCTTTGTAAAAATCTGAATCCATACCGGATAGCCCACTGTCACGCAAGATATGGTCTTGGAGCACCCAAGACTGAGCTCTGGAGGCAACAAAAGCGTAAGAAGACGCCTCCATAGCAGAGTACAAACCGAGCCCTCCACGACGAATAGGCAAGGAAGCCAACCGCCATTGAAGATCCCCGAAAAAAGGACCCCCACAAACCACAATATCCTCAATCGACCCACGAAGTCCCGCGTCAAAACAAGATGCTGCATCCTTCACATGCTCTGGCTGACAAGTCCTCAGGCCAAAAAACATCTTCGCTACACCCAAACACGAACGAAGTAAGAGAAGCTCACTCTGCGGGTTCCTAAGCTGAGGGAGAAGACGCATCAACTCCAATTCCTTATCAGCTCTCTTCATAACCAATTCTTTAATAAAACCACTATCTCTACTCACAGCCCCTCCCAACAACTTCAACCCCAAAGATGGTCTCGCAATGTCTCTAGGGAATAACCCGTCCCGAAGCTTCGAACCATCACATGAAGGCCAAAATAACTCAGTTTTTTTAACATTCAACTCAAGTCCAAAATTCGGACCAACCTCCAAAATAATACCAAGTACCTTAGCCACATCCTCCGATCGACCAATGATTGTCCCATCATCTAAATACCAAGCATGAAGAAGAGGCTTACAGTTGTCACGGATAGTGTGCACAAGTGGATGCAAGACAAGCGCAAAAAGAAGTGGCCCTAAGGGGTCACCTTGCTGAACTCCTGTGGATGACCAAATAAATCTATCTCCCAGATACAGTCGAGCAGGCTGACCATACAAAAACTCAACCCATAAAGAAATAGATGGACATCTTCTCCTCACCTCACGAAGCAATACTGTCCTATCAACAAGATTAAAAGCATTCGAGAAATCTACTGCAAGCATAGCCAGCGAACCATCATCATGCCGCTCGCTCAAAACCCTGTTGACACTATGCAAAATAGTTTCTGCGCCACCAGAGACGCCTACTCCAAACTGAAAATCCGCTAGATAGGTTGTCATATCTTTACTCACCCCTTTCATGACAACCTTAGAAACCAACCGTCTCCAAATGGTGCCCACTGCAATGGGTCGAATCCCATTGTCAGGCTTCAATAATGGCGTAAGAGGAGCAGAAGCCACAAACTCCGCCAAACTCCCCGGACATCTGCCTCCCAACCACAGATTAACAACAGATGAGATCACTCGTAGAAGATCAACAGCAATAGCGGAACCATCCCCACACATAGCATCTAATACGTGTTGTGCCCTCAGACCATCCCTGCCACAAGAAGTACCTTTGGGAAAGGACTTAATACACCTAAGAATCAAATCAACATCAGCAACAAAGGGAGATTCCAGAACCTCACATACCCGAGAAGGTGGAGACTTGAAGGGGTGCTTAGCCTCCAAAACCTTCACAGTCTCATCATCAAACGAAGCCACACCAGAAGAGGACAAAACCTTAACAGCCGCCGTGAAATGTCCATCAGAGACCTTGCGAAGACACTGCTTGATATTAGGTCTCACTCTCTGTCTATCACCATCCGTTGAGGCACCCCTAGTAGTTGCCAAAAACCCATGCTCGGAATGGTCTAACAAACCCCGCACTAGCTTGTCAATACCGCCGTCCTCACCCCACAAAGCCAGAGACTGCATGATCCGCTGTTGTTGAATAGACTTTCTACTCCCTGATCTACTATCTCTCCTATTCGAAGGCCTGAACACTTGCAAAGTGCACCGAGGAAGAAGAAGCAACGCAACCCAAGCATCCACAGAACATGGCTCAGCGACCACTCTCTGAAGAGCACCCTTTAGAGCTTGAGAGAAAGCAAGACGACAGCTATGCGGGATACTCTTCACAGTAGTGATAGGAATGCGAAAAACTTTATCAAGCAAACCCACATCAAAAACCATCCCTTCATCAATAACCGCAACAGACAACTCTCCCACGACCGGCTTCGAGATACCCAAAATGTAGCTTCTTACCATTCCGTCCTCATAAGCAACACGAACAGAACCATCAGAGTGATGACATGCACGACTCAAAGCATGCATACTCATACAACGCCCGCATAACCACAACCCAAGATAAGCCAAGGACTCCTCAAAAGCCACAAATACATCAAGGTTATTCTCAATAGTGTCGCGAATCACATTTTTGTTATCTTCGGAACAAAAATGTTGCCTTTTAAGATGAGAAACCAAACAAGAGAAACCTTTGCTTCCCTCTACTCCATCCCGACAACCTTGAAATGCCCTAAGAGGACAATGAAGGAAACCTCTACCATCCGTTGTCATATCAGAACCGGCAATTCCTCAAAAACATTTCATCAAACACTTGGCGGGCGGGCGTAGATCAACATTTCTGACGAGTGTGCTCAAGTTCAAAAACGAAAGCATTGTTGCAATTGACACTGATTTCAAGTATTTCAATGGAAACTTCACAGAAGAAATCGTGACAGCCGCCTTCCTTGAAATCCCGTATGCTAGGCTCTTCAAGAGCAAGACCTAGAACCGGACTGAACCTTTACTTCCCTCATCTGCTTGCACTGCGCTCGACTTCTTCGCCTCACTGTTGCGTTCCCATTTCCACCAGAACGAATTGAAATTCAGAGTTGCTGAAGAGACGCTTATTTACTAATTTAAATATAAGTTCTACATAGGATAATTATACTATTAATTTATTTACTAATTTAAATAAGTAACTATATATATATATATATATATATATATATATATATATATATATATATATATATATTTGTTTTAAATAAATCAAAATTCTAAGAAAATGTCATGTGACATATTATAAGTTAGGATGAACCACATTGAAGTAAACTAGTGTAATTCTTGTGCCAAGACACGGGTTTAATTTTAAATTATAATGGGTATATAATTTTTTTAAAATTTTATAAAAATAAAGTTGATGTAACATCTTGGTTTTAATTAATTAATTCAAAGAGTATTTAAAAATTTAGTATTAAACTAATTATAATTTTAGATAAACAACAAAAATAGTTTTATTCATACAATAATACATATCTTAGTTAAAGTTAATGTTAGTTTATTATTTATAAAGACGAAAAAGGTGAAATAAAAAAATAAAAGGAAAATAGAAATAAATTTCAAAAATTAAAATATAATCGTTAAAATAGAGAACAATTACAAAGTTCAATTACAAAATTATCTTAGGCAATTTTAAATAATATACTTACATAACAAAAAAGATGTATTAATTAAATTATAATAATTTATACATTTGATTAGTTATTGATTATTTTCTATTTAATATAAGAGCTATATATTTATATGTTCAAGTCAGAATAGTAAATTATCTAACCGTGAAGTTGACATTCATCTCTCTAATTTTCAATTACACATTCCATGAAGCGGAAATGCATAAACTTTCATATTTTTAGGTTGTTCTAAATATATATTTTTTATTTTTTCTAAATAAAACAGGAATATTAATTAATTATATCCACAAGATTTGCACTTCCCATGAAACGGGAATGCATAAACTTCCATAGTTCCATATATACGTATATTAAAAAAATGTTTAATATAGATAAATATATGTATAATTATATATGTAACGCCCCAAATTTTGGCGCGTTTGCGATATATATTTTTATCCGGCTATTATCGATATTTTATTAGCTAAAATATTTTACGAGTATTTTCACATCGTAAATTAAATTTTTTCGAGCTTTTATATATATATATATATATATATATATATATATATATATATATATATATATATATATATATATATATATATATATATATTTTCAACCATATATTTTTTTCCGTTTTTATTTTTGGAAAGATTCGAAAATATTTTCCGATCTAGAAAATTCATTCGTATTAGTTTTATCTAGTTTATTCTATTACTCTTTTTTCCTTCTTATTTTATTTATTTTCTTTATTCTCTTTCTCCTTTTTCTTCTCCCCCTTTCTTAAGTACGTCCACGGGTCGGACCCGCCGGGTCAAGTGTCCGGAAAGGGTGACCCGGACCCGTATAAATGGCCAACCCGCCGAGTCACGGGTCAGACCCGGCGGGTCGGCGGGTTGGCCAACTCAACTTTAAAAAAATAAAAAACTTAAACTTAAAAAAAAGAAAATAAAAAGAGGAGAATTGTTATTGTGCTTGACTTAAATAAATAAAAAAAGGGAAGAATTGGGCTTGAACCGGAATCCCGGTTGCCTACGTATCCTCTTAGGGAGGAGGAATCAAAGCCCACATAGTTCTCTTACCTTTGTTTATATCCCCGATTGGCCCTTACCTTAGTTGTCGGACTCTCCCGCCGATACATCCGATGGCGTTTGTTGTCGCTCGTCATCATCTTCGTCGCCTTCCTCTGCCGAGAGGTTGATTTTTTGTGTTCGCATTTCCGCTTTCCTCCAATCGGCTAGTAGGACTTGTGCCTCCAACGTCTCGGTCAACATGTTTGATCTCGTCGGATCGAGCACCTTTCCACTCCGGCTAAAGGTTTGCTCAACCGCTACCGTTGAGGCGGGAACAACGAGTGTCGCAATCCTTGAGAGGGTAGGGAACTTCATTCTCTCCGGTCAGCTCCACCATTCTAATATGTTGAAATCATCTTCTTCTTCATCATTGGCAAACTCAAAAGAAATAGTTAGATATTCGTCGAGTTCCGAATGGGAACTCGACGTGGTTTTTGCCCTTTCGGGCCAAACAAATCTCTAGCAATTGATTTAAATTTAGATGAAGCTGAAGATGAAGGACGAGGAGGGGGTTGAGAAGATTGACCTTGATCGGAAACACGATATTGAACCAATTGTTCATCAAATAATTTTTTAACTCTAGCAATTATGGTAGAAATATGACAATTGGGATTTTGTTGTAGTTCTAAAAATTCATAATAACTTTTTAAAAATTGTTTTAAACCATCCATTTTACGTCTAGGATCTAAAACAAATGCAACAAGAAAAACATCGGGAATTGTTTTAAACCATCCATTTTTTTTTAAATTTGACCGTTACCTGAGTCGACGGGTAAGGATCTCATGATCATTACCCGTACCCGCGACCCAGGGGAACTTGTACCCGCCGGGTCGGTGACCCGCCGGTGTAACGCCTCAATTTTAGGCACGTTTACGATATTTAATTTTTACAGACTTTTATCGATATTTTATTAGCTTAAATATTGTTTTATCAAAAGTATTTTGCCGGAGCGACCCTTGTATCGGAAAGTATACTTCTATAAGTTTTTCTTATATATATTTGATACAAATATATAGTCCGTGTTTTATTTTTTGAAAATATCGGGAAATTTTCCGTCTAGAAATCCCATTCCGGGTATTTGTATCGAGTTATATATATATATATATGTTGCATTTTTTTTTCCTTTTTAAAATTTTCTTTCTTTCTCTTCCTTCCCCCTTTTCTGCCCAGTGGTGAGCGTCTGATAGACTGATCCCCGACTCCTCGATTCCCTGCTTGGCCTGCACCCTACATGACTACTCACCTCCCTCACGGAGCTACAGCTGCTTCGCCCTCATTTGCTTCACTATCTCTCTCTGTTTCTCATGACACACCTTCACCATTTCTCTCCTCTCTTCATCTGCTGGATCGAGAACCTCAGCATCCTCTCCACCGGAAGCAGCCCCAACAGATGCTCAGTCTTCCATGCCACATTCATCTCCCAAGAAACTCCCCTCACTGATCTCTCCCGTAAGCAACAACCCTCAGCTTATAACTCTCCTGCAACAACCCACCGTCAACAAGCACGCAACCACCGGATGAAACTCCAGCCATCAAAGCTCCATCTCATCCAGCCGAAAAGTCCTATACAACCAGGAGCGACGCTGCATCGATCTCCTCCGGAATCCCCATCTCGTGCACCCCGGAGACGACTCCTCAACGCCGCTCTTCACCATCGGGCTTCGCCAGGAAAACAAAGAAGCCCCGCCACTGTTCGACCACCTGTAGCACCGCCAGGGAGAGGGGACCTCGAGCCGTCGGAGCCTTGCAGCCGCCACCCTGCCGGAGCTCCTCTCCTGCGACACCTCCTCCTCTGTTGCAACGCTGGGCGAGCCCTTCACTTGCAGCGGAACCTCTCTTCTCCTTCCTTTCTGTTGCCACCGGAAGAAGTTGTCGGAGCGTCGCTGTGCTGCGCTGCCGGAGCCTAGCGTTCGCCCTCACCACCTCTAGAGTGCCATGCCACCGGCGGTGCTATGATACCAGGCGCTGCCTGCAGCGTTCTCCTTCTCGCCGCCCTTGCTATCCTTCCCCTTTGCTGTTGCATCTAATGGGTTGGGGGAAAACCCTAAATTAATTAAATCGGCCCCCTCTTTTAAGAGTAATTACAAAATGCACCCATAACTTGCTTTTACAGTTTATGGCCCAACTTTTGTGTAATGGCAAAGCTTCCCCCTGATTATATATTTACAGATTTTGGCCCATGTTCTTATTTACAACTTATGACCCATATTTCTGAAGTTGTATTATTTGCCCATAAAAAGCTTTACGAGTTTTAACCTTGGATTTTATATATGAGTTTGATCTTATACTTATATATACCATATATATTATGCCCTTGTTGGATTAATTGCGGGTTGTGGCTCAAAGATTTAATTACGGGATTTTAATGTTGACTTTGAAAACGAGTTTAACCTTGGGTTATGATGTTATACAATTTATCTGAAATATATATTTACGGTTTTTAACTTGGGTTTTAAAATTTGGGTTTTCCTTAGATTATATATGTTAATTATTCCGTTCAAATTTAGCTTCTAAGCTAAATTTGTTTAGTATGATGTTAGGTTCGAAAGCGCCCCGTTTAAGGCCAACGAATCCATATCGACATTCATAGTTCGACATCCGTCTTGACGTCGTGTGAGTATTCTCTCCCTCGATTTAGTTAGGTTTAGTATTAGTATCATGCTAGGTTGGATAATCTAGCATAACTTAGAGTGAATGCCAAGTAGTGACTTTGGACCTTAGGTGAGTTTTGAGGATTTATGATTGTTATAAGGCTTGAGGTGTTGATGTTATCTTGTGAAGATGTAGGGCATTAAGTGTTTGAGTTGATCTTGTGAGCTTATGAGGATTGAGATTATGGTTGTATGATCTTGTTGAGATAGTGGAGACTAGGACGAGAGTATCCTAGCATGTGTTGTGATGGTTATGACCTTGTGAGATCGTGAGGACTAGGAGTTTGCTATCCTAGCATGGTTATGGCTTATGATCTTGCGAGATCATTGGGACTAGAAGTCTAAGGACTTCTATCATGTGAGAGAGATGTTGATTGTGTGTCTTGTTTTGACCAGGCATTGAGTGCCTTCCTACGGGAAGTTGAGAGCGGTGGTTAGCGGGATTATCTTTGGGACGAGGCAAGTCTCCGGACTTACTTAGCTCGTATTTTACATATTAGCATTGATGTGTGTTTGGTGGTGTGTGTTTATTGTTTATGTTATAAAAACAAAACCGGAAATAGGATTACCGACCTTATATTATTTGGCCCAAGTGTATGATAACGGGCGGTAACATCACTATCTAGCTCTTGCGTAGAGCTAGGAGGTTCTTGGCGACTAGCCCGTGCTGGTTAGACGGTCGGAGGCATCCGTACCGTTCCATGCCGGAAGTGGGGATCGAGGCGAGTTTCGGGAGATTCTCGTATCACAAAAGAAGTTGAATTAGAACGGGATACGACCTAATAATAACAAAGATAATAAACCGGATTAGTGTGCTTTTATGTATGTTGTATGCTTGTGATGAGATTACTTGTGTATGTGTCTTTCCCATTGATTCTAATGTTTAGAATATGAGCTAACGGTTTTATACCGATTGTTGTAGATTGCCTTGCAGGTTAGGAATGCGGCCGAGAGATCCGAAAGAGTGGGCAGCCAGGGTTCCGTACATTTTAGGAGGGGTTTTTGGGTGGAGTCGTGTTTGAGTATTGTATGTTTTGTATTTTTGTATACCGCGTGTATGACGTTTGGTCTTTGGAGTTATATCTCGGCTGAAGTCTTTTGTTTGTATGGTTTCGGGTTTTATTGCATTGCATAAAAATGTATTTCGTTTTGGCCTTTATTTGTGTCTTGTTGAAAGATCCGGTGAAATTGTTGTCCAGCTAAGGGTCGGGACCCATTGTGAGGTCCCAACCCGTAGCATCCCGAGTCCCGCGGATATGGGGTGTTACAGCCGGGTTCCCGCCGGGTCACGGGTGACCCGTGACTCGTGGACATGCTTACCCTTTCTCTCTACGCTTGATGAGTTGCAACCTGCGGTGACCCCTCAACCCTCCCTCAACCCCTCGATCTCCCTTCCTGTTTCTAGCAGCAAGCATCATTGTACCACACTCCCTCTTTGCAACCAAGGTATTACCCTTCTTTGCAGTTTCAATGCCTCTGCCCTCTAGACCGGATCAAGCTAACAACACCACTCCCCGGAAGCCTCTTCAACGCCTCCTCTGCATTGAATCCCAACCACACCAGTAATCACCACCTCGGACATCTCCTTCCTCACCCATCTGCAACTCACTCAGATCCTCCTCCCCGTCTCTTCGCTTTCCTTTTTTGCAACTAGGAAGAACAGGGAGCCCTCACCTCGCCTCCCGTGCCACTGTCGAAGCCCAGCGGAGCGCCCTCACCACCGGGAATCACCACCCTTCCTTGCCTCTTCTCTATCAAAAACATCGGAGGAGCCTGAGCCTCTCTTGCCACTCCGCTTGGCTTGATACCCCGCCACACTCGCTACCCCACCTGAGGAAGCCTGTCGGGGCCGTCAATCACCGTAGGGAGAGAGATAGATGAGCGCCGGAGAGCCTATCTACGCCACCAGTAGAACGACGTGTGATCTCGATCTCCTCCGAGCTTTCCCTCTATCGAGCCTGCCCCGGAGAAAGGGGGTTGCACCGCCTTGTTTCCACCTCAATCGAAGCCGTGGGAAGCCGTCAGAGGAGCCGCCCCTACCTTCTCCTTGCCGCCGCCCTACGTGGTATACCTTGCCTCCAGCCGCCGTCTCTATTCTTTCACTTTCTCCAGCCATGCGTTTGTTTCAAAGGAAGGAGAGACCCTTTACATTAATTAAATCGGGCCCCTTAACTTTAGGTATAATTGCAAATGTTACCCACTGCTTTGTATTTACAGTTTTTACCCAGATTTTTAGAATGTATCAATTATACCCCTGTTGGACAAACTCTAACACTTAACTCACAGTTTTGGATCAGAAAAGTCACCTCGATCAGTCAAGTTCCACCCCGGCCGAGATGTTCATCGATTGAACGAGATGTTCATCGATTGAACGAGATGTTCTAAGATTAAGGATAAAGACTCAAGCTTTCAGGGTCCTATTGGGATTAAGATTATTCTATCATCGTTTTTCCCACAACCTTCAGCCAATTACCCTAGAATTGCACAAGGAAATTAGCCACTCATCATCATGAAAGCAATAATCAAATATAAGGGAAGAGAATGAATATTTGAACAAATAAACCTTAAGAACAAGGCTTCAATAACTGAATCAAATAAACAGATCAGCGTTCTTTAGAATCACAAATCAATCAAAAACAACAAACCCAAGGGAATATAAGAAAGTCTTACAAATTCCCTTAAAAAGCTATAACAAGCTATAAACTTCCTTCCTTCAATCTTCAAACTTCCTTCAAAGCTTTCTTCAAACTCCAGAAAAATCCCTTAATTGTTGGATGCTATCAGCCCTCTAAGCATGGTTGAACTTGTGGAAAATCCAACCCTTTATATAGGAGAATTATCTTCCAAAGATAAAATATCTTAAAAAGATAATTTCCTAATAAAATATATCCATATCTCATAAATAAAATCCTAAAATATATGATCTTCCTTCCAGAAATCCAGCCCAAAAATATAAGATCTCTCCTTCCAAAAATTAAAGATCTCAGCCAAATAAAATATATCTCGTCGCGTCAGAATGTTCACCTCGGTCGGGGCGCTCCTCAAGATCACTTCGGTTGAGGTGGTACTGTAGCTGACCGAGGTGACTCTAAACTGAATGTGAAAGATCTCAAATCTGGTCCAAAGTAAATCTTTAATCCATTTCCATGCTTCCTGAACTCCTCTTTAAGCTCCTGAATGTAGCTCCAATGACTCATTCGCTCCTTTAGCTCCATTTTGATGCAAAACGTGCCATTTTACCTACGATTACAACGAAACTTGATGTAGACCTCGATTCCCGCAAAGGTAGATGAAATGACAATATAATCACATAATATACATCCAAACATGCAGATTATAGAAGATAAAACGTCTAAACAAGTCCCAAAATATAGATTATAATTTATGCTATCAAAATACCCCATACTTGTCCCATGCTTGTCCCCAAGTAAGTTCCAAATCTTAAGTAGAAGATAGAATGGATTATAAGTCATAAAGATCAAATGAAAAGTATTTCAAAACATTTTAGTGGTGTGCTCCGCTCATAGATCACTCTAAGAGAATGTTTCATGGAATTTAAAATCAAAACATGCTCAAAATATTTTATAAATATAAGAAAGTTGTTCATCTTTGCATAAAATCATAGAATGCATAATAAATCATAATTATCGAAATTAATCATGTATAATCCAGTTTAAACCACCAAGTCAATCAACAAGCTCGAGGTCTCAAGGTCTTTTCAAAAGAAGGTCAAGAAATGTGTGAGGGTGGGATGTATGTAGGGAATGTGGCGCTAGAATCCGGGAAAAGGATCTTTACTTCACTTTGCTTTGAACTTCAACATCTTCCACCAATAAGCTTTGCTTATTTACTTTTTTACTTTTTGGGATGCATGGACAGAGGTGCACAATAACCGAAGCCTAGGAAATCAGCAATCATCAATCTCTCGAGATGCCTCAAACCCTTGATGCACATATCATGACCCGTTAGGAATATCACTCAATCCGACTTTGGCAAGACACAAACACCCGGCTATGTGAATGGTGCCGAGTTACTCATCATCATGATTGACTTCCCCAAACCTATTTGTTTCTTTCTAACTTTCAGCCATCATTTCAACTTTTCTTTCACTTGCTTTTCATTTGCTTGCTTCCAACTTCCCGGATAGCTAAAGGGAGGCAAATATGTATATGAGGGGCTAAGCATGATCAAGAAGAAGAAGAGAAGAGAATGAATTGCCTTAATCATCCCAGGAAGAGAGTGATAGAACTTATCATGTGGTGTCAACCTTCAAATTCAACATAATTTGGATAAAAACAAAGTATTAAACATGCCAAAAATTTTAAACAAAGCATTTAGCAACTTAAACATATCATAAAACCTTTCAAACATATAAAGATTTCAAAACCAGTCAGCAAACAGAATCTTCATCGAGGTCATATCCAGATAAGAAGCACAAAAATTGTTTCGAAAACTGTTCCAGTTAAACCACCTCGGTCGAGATGTTCTAAGTCAACCGAGGTACTTGACCTCGTCTGGCAAGAATCACTTCGGTCAAGGTCATAAATTTTTTTTTTCTTTAACCAGTTTTTGACGTTTTTCTCAATCAATTAACATGTATGCATGCATGTAGTCTCAGATAATCACATAAAGCCAAGTAAAGCATAATAGGATCATAAATATCCAAGAGTCATACACATAGGGTCACATAAAATATATCCAAATACCCCATACTTGGGACACATTGTCCCAATGGGTCAAAATAAGTCTAAAAGAAGTGTACTCACCGGACATAAGCTGAGCTGCATAATAAATAAATAAAAGAAATCCCTGCAGGCTCTAGTCCTGATCTGCTGTGGTGGTGGATATGGCACGTACGGGTGCTGGGATGGATCAAAGGGGTAGCCCATAGTGTGCTAGAATTGTATCTCCAACATCCGGCGCTGGTAGTGCTGGCTCTCCCTCATCTCCAACATATCTAAGGATAGAGCGGCGTAAGAGTCGATCATCTGATCCGTCAGCTCGTCTATCCGTCTGTGAGCTACGAGGTCCCGCTGTCTGCGGACTCTGCGCCTGACTGAACGTGATGGTGGTGCAGCTGCCTCCTCCTCAGTCTCCTTGTCGTCTAGATCGACGACTGGTATGCTGGGACCAGCTATGTCTGTCCCTATATCCATGGCAGCACCGCCATCGTCCTCCTCATCCTCATCACCCTCCTCTTGTGCCTGTGCTGTTGTATCTTTAGCGTCCTCAATGTATGGAGTCCATGCAGTGGACCAGTACTGAGGATCGTAGACGGAAAACTAGGATGACCACCTAATACCCTGAGGGGCAGTCTGCTCCCAAGGCATCACCACATATGGCGTAGTAAGTCCACGAGGTACCAGAATCCTCCTGGTGATCATCTCCTGCAGCCCTAGCGGCTTGGCAGCCGCCACTAGTGTACAAGCACTCAGATCCAATCCCATCACTGTAGTTATATGGGTCACTAGACCTCCACAACAAATGTCTCCTCTCCCCTTTGCCTTGATCCGGTGCAGATCCTCAGCTAGCAAGGCACTGAAATCTAGCACACCTCTAGTCACCATACAAAACAAGCTCAAAAGCTCCCCTTGTCTAACCTTCTAGGGCGTCTCAGTACGCGCTAGAAGTGTCTCGCTGAATATCCTGTGGGCGAGTCTGAAAGCGAGGTGGAAGATGATCCGCTCCCTAGAGTCTCCAGGTCTCCACCTATCAGCATGCTCAACTACGTGAGCTATATGTCCCCGGAACTGGCGAGCTATAGCTCGAGAGGGGAAATCAGTAACTGTCGGGGTCGGGAAGCCGAAGACCTCTCTCCACTGGTCCATCGGTACTAGATAATTCCGGTTTAGCAACCGGTACTTGATGGCCTGCTCTGCAGGCAGGTGAGTCACAGAGCTCACAAACTCTAGTGTGGGCTCGAGGTAGGCAAGAGCTTTGATCTCCATAAACTGCTCCATCCCTACCATCAAGACCATCCGTCTAAGATCCTCCGCAACATATAAACACTCAAAGGCGGAGATGTCCAAAAACCGCGGCGCAACCACTGGGCGCATACAGATGCGGTCGTAGTCGGCCTGGTGACGCTCGTGTATCACCGGTACAAAAGGCCGAGAAGAAGAAGGAGAAGGGGAAGACCCATCTCTCAATACAAGCCGTCTATCAGATCTAGAACTCATCTCTGTCCGATCACCTCGGTTGCTTGTCAGAGCTCAAGAATCACCTCGGCCGAGGCGCAGGTCGAAAGGACCAAGGTGCGAAGCTGTTCGATTTCAACTCTCTGGAATTCAGTTCTTTTCCCCCAATATCACTACAGATTTTTCCTAAGGGGTACTTAATCCTTTTCCAACAAAAATAATTGGCAACCAAAGCCAATTTCTTCCAAAATCAGTAAAAGACGAGAAGTTAGGGTTTTCGGTTTTGTTACCCCAGATTCGGTGGATTTGAGGCGTTTTTGTTGCAGATTGTTGCTTGCAATCGGTTCCTCTAGCCTTTACTTGTAGAATGGGAGCAAGAATCGTCGAAAACGATCGAGAAACGAAGAAGCGAGATGAGATTAGCGCCGCGGTCGAGAAGGTGAGGGAGGGAAGAGAGAGAAACCGTTCCCCCTTTTATACCCATCACTGATTCTACTGTCACCTCGGTCGAGGTGGTCCCGAGTGGACCGAGGTGTCTCGACCGAGGTGGAATGTTGTCAGCCCTAGTCGCCTCGGTTGCTCAAGAATCATCTCGGTCGAGGTGCTGTGACAGCAACCGAGATGTGTCTCAGTCAAACTCCGTTTTTTTGATTTCTCAAACTTCTGTCCTTCCAGTATTGCTTCTGGGTTGTACTCCTTCCTTAGTGATTACTTGTTTTCTGTCTAGGACGCCAAAAACAAAGCAAAGCAAAGCAAAAGCAAACTATATAAAGCTAGACAAGAAAAGGGAAAAAAAAGCAATACCTTGGGTTGCCTCCCAAGAAGCGCTTGGTTTAAGGTCGCTAGCTGGACCGTACGGTATCTCTAAACATGCGGGAAGGTGTCCTCACCCCATACTTCATCTTCATCGTGGGGTGAGATAAAAAAATCTATCAAACGTTCCAGCAAGTGCAAGTGCTCATCGGGGAATGAATCGTCTATGGGAGGTCCGTCCTTCTCGTGTGAAGAGGGAGGTAGCCGGCTGAGGTGATCCGCGACAGAGTTTTCAGATCCCTTCTTATCGCGGATCTCTAGGTCAAACTCTTGAAGCAAGAGAATCCATCGAATAAGACGTGGCTTAGCATCCTTCTTAGCAAGCAAGTAACGAATAGCTTCATGGTCGGTGTAAACGATAACTTTCACTCCCACTAAGTAAGATCAAAATTTCTCAAAAGCATATACAACCGCCAATAGCTCCTTTTCGGTGGTGGTGTAGTTACGCTGGGCTTCGTCTAGCGTCTTGCTAGCATAGTAAATGGAGGAGGTCCGGCCATCCTTCTTTTGTCCAAGCACCGCCCCTACTGCCACATCACTCACATCACACATGATCTCGAAGGGCAAGGTCCAATCCGGAGGTTGGATAATGGGAGCAGAGATCAGTGCTTCCTTAATCCTGTAAAATGCATCAAGACAATCTTGCGAAAACTCAAAAATAACATCCTTATTCAAGAGTTTAGTTAGTGGTTTAGAAATGTTCGAGAAGTCCTTGATGAATCTCCTATAAAAACCTGCATGCCCGAGAAAACTCTGCACACCCTTAACAAAACAAGGGGGAGGAAGTTTCTCAATAGTCTCAATCTTAGCTTGATCGACCTCAATACCTCGGTTGGAAACGAGATGTCCTAGTACGATGCCTTCATTAACCATAAAGTGACACTTCTTCCAATTCAAGACGAGATTAGTGTCTTCACATCTTTGTAGCACTAGAGAAAGGTTAGATAGGCAATCATCAAAAGAGGAACCATATACTGAAAAATCATCCATAAATACCTCCATGATCTCCTCTATATACTCGGAAAAGATAACCATCATGCATCGCTGGAAGGTTGATAATACGATTTATGACTTAGGTTTAGGTAATCATTTAGATAGATTTCTCACTCATTCATGCATGGTTTAGCACTAAGTTCACGACGTTTGCACTCAATTCACGTATTTTGTCGAGATAGACGTCTACACGGACTTGTGCATTGCTTTGTAGGTATTTTGGGAGATTTAGGAGCTAAATCGATACGTTTGAGGATCGTTCATCAAGATGACAGACCCTCGGACTCATTAGGATGCAAACTAGAGGCTAATAAGGACTCATGGAACCTTGCTAACACAAGCCATGCACCGAATCGAAGCTTAATGATCAAAGGCAAAGCTGAAGGTCCAAATCACGGTTCACTGGAAGTCCACGGCCGTGGAACTGTCCGTGGATTTTGCCAGGTTTTCGTGACAGCTGTGCCACGATCTCTTGGCCAGCTCTTGCAAAGTTGTAGTATAAAAGTGGTCCTGCATTGGCTGAAAGAATCATCTTGGAGCAGCTCTCCATCATCCACTATCATCCAATCAAAAATATTCTCTCAACAAGAAGATTCTCAAGGAGGAAAAACACCATTGGAGGGCTTGAGGAGCTTCATTGGAGAGGAAGGAGAAGAGCACACCATTTGTAGGCTTTGATAGCTTTTGTAGTGAAGAATTTTCGGAATCGATTTCTAGAGTTGTATGAACCATTTGAACCTTCTCTTGGAAGGGTTGTGAGTGATTCTAATACTATTTTCAGCTTGGTTTTGTTTGC
Source organism: Fagopyrum homotropicum (assembly GCA_033239125.1). Taxonomy (NCBI): domain Eukaryota; kingdom Viridiplantae; phylum Streptophyta; class Magnoliopsida; order Caryophyllales; family Polygonaceae; genus Fagopyrum; species Fagopyrum homotropicum. The sequence continues at coordinate 76,616,455 of BSWB01000004.1, forward strand.
TTCACTTGTTCATCTCTTTCTCTTCATTATCTTGCAAATGGAAGCCATGATTTTATGTTTGATGATTTTGATTGCTATGATGAATGTTGTAGGCTAAATAGATGTGATTCTAGGGTAAGGAAGGAATGGTTATGGCTAGGACTATGATAGGATGGACTTAGATTAGCCCTTGGATGACTCTCTTGCTTGGACGTAGCTTCTGTTGGAGTCCACGGTTTGTTCTTGCCTGTCCACGGCCGTGGAAGGTGTAGAACAGCCCGTGATTCTCCCTTGTTTGATGGATCTAGGTTTAGATTGTTAGAATGTTGAAATCCTAAGTGTTTGTTGAGTTAAATCTACCCTAGGGTGACCTATGTTAGCAACTAAGTGTTAGAAGAGACTTACCCGGTGATTCTACTCTTAGATTTCAAAGATGACAAACCTTAGGTAGTGGTGAGCCTCATAAGCCGCCATTGGGCTAAGTGTGCTAGGATAGTTGTTTAGGACTAACCCTTTCGAGACTTACCCGGTGAGGATAGGTTAGATTCCTAGGTGACAATCCGGTTTGTGTAGAATTCCATCCCTTAGGTTCTTAGAGACTTACCCGGTGATGAGGCCTTAGGGACGGATTAGTGGACCATGAGACCTACCCGGTGATTGATCCCAATCTAGAAACACTTACTCCCAACATATCATAGTAAATCCAAGGAATGATTAGATAGCTTGAGTCCTATGACATAACCGGAACTTCCAACCCCTAGAATCCGCTTTTCTATCTTTGATCTATATCTCGTTTAGCTTGTTTGATTGTGTTGATTCGTAGCTTAGTTGATTGTTCATTTTGCATGATTTGCGATCCTTGATTGATCACCTAAAAACCAACCAAAACATTAAGATTTTCATTTCTTTATTTCTTTCTCTTTTCTTAACCTAGATCTTCACTAGACTTAATCATAAATCGAATCAATCTCACCTTAGTCTTTGTGTTCGACCTCGGAATACTATCCCTACTACAAACGTCCCGTACACTGCGGGTTCGCTAGGAGTTAGGATAAATATAACGAGAATATAAATTTAAAACCCATTGCGTATCACATCCTGAGCGTAACAAAGGTAGCGGGTGCATTACACAATCCAAATGGCATCCTTCTATAAGCGAATGTCCCCCATAGACAAGTGAAAGTGGTTTTCTCTTGATCATCCGGATGGATAGGAATCTGAAAGAAGCCACTATAACCATCTAAATAGCAAAAATGTCAATGCTGGGCTAACCGTTCGAGCATTTGATCGATGAAGGGAAGTGGAAAATGGTCCTTCCGTGTGGCCACGTTCAACATCCTATAATCGATGCACACTCTCCAGCCCGTGACAGTCCTAGTTGGGATCAACTCGTTCTTATTTGTCACGACGGTCATCCCTCTTTTCTTCGGAACTACGTGCACTGGGCTCACCCACTTGCCGTTCGAGATAGGAAATATAATACCTGCATCCAACAACTTAAGAATTTCTTTCTTCACGACCTCTTTCATGATCGGATTTAACCGTCTTTGAGGTTCCCGTGAAGTCTTATGATGATCCTCCATTAGAATTATATGCATGCAAAAAGAAGGCTTAATGCCAATAAGATCATCAATAGTATAACCCAAAGTCTTTCGATGCTTTCTCAGGACATGCATTAGTTTAGATAATTCAGATTCGGAGAGGGAAGCACTAACGATGACGGGATAAGTAGAATCCGGCCCAAGAAAAACATACCTCAAGTGACTCGGGAGTTGTTTAAGCTCCACAACTGGGGGTGCATTCTGAGGGGGACCCTCGCTTTCTCTTTCTAGTGGAGTGGACTTAGATCGAAGAACTGGACTCTCAGAAGTCTCAGTTGACATCATCTCGCTTGCGACCTCGGTCGAGGTCCAGAGAGGGTGACCGAGATGTTCTTCAGTCAAGAACACCTCGCTTGGTTCAGAAAGTGCCTCGGTCGAGGTACTGCAACTGGGACCGAAACTGGAGATTCTCTTCTCCTGGATTAATTTTTCAATCTTATCTCCTGGATCTTCTTCCAGTGCCTTTAAGCTCCGTATATCTGCATCACAAGAAGCATTTATACCTTCCTCCATTAAGCTAAAACTAATAACTCTCTCAAGTGGATCATTAATAAGGATAGAGCTCACCAACTCTCTCGATTCTTCTTCATCATAGATGTTGAAGATATCATCTCCCAGTGACTCTCCTTTCATTGCCGCAAGCAATGCAAACTCAACTTGATCACCGCCAATGTTGAATTACAACTTGACGTTCTTACAATCCACATTGCAACCCGAAGTTGCTAGAAATGGTCTCCCGAGAATGATAGGAACAAGATAATCTGCAGGAATGTCAAGCACAACAAAGTCTATAGGTAAATAAAAGTTACCTAACTTAACCGGAACGTCTTCCAAAATGCCCACGGGATGGGTAATGGAGCGGTCCGCCATGTACAACCGTATCTTCACCGGCTTGGGCTCTCCAAGTCCGATCCTCACACATAGCTCTAGCGGGATGATGCTCACGCTGACTCCTAGATCACACAACGCCTCACAAGTGACATCCTCAACTTGAATGGGAATGCAAAATGAGCCGGGATCTCTCAACTTGGGTGGCATCTTCTCCTTCATGATTTGAATGAGCTCTGAGGATTTTGATATCATCCTTACTTCACCAAAGTCTTCCAACTTCCTCTTCCTTGATAGAATTTCTTTCAAGAACTTCTCATAGGCGGGCATCCCTAGAATAGCATCAAGGAAAGGGATATTAATATGTAGTTTATTCATCAAGTCAAGGAACTTACCAAAATGCTTGTCTAGATGTGCTCTGCCCCTTGACTGGGGGAATGGAAGTGGTGGTTTATATGCAGGAGGTGGGACATAAACTTTAGTTTTGTCCGACGCTCTCTGAGGCTCCACCTCGGTTGGTACCTCGGCCGAAGTGTTCTTCGTCTGTACCTGGACCGAGGTGTTCTTCACTGGCATCGACCGAGGCACTGGATCTGCAATTTTCAGTCCACTTCTCGTCGTTATTGCCATGATCTGTCCTTTAGGGTTGCTCTCTGTCCTTGCTGGGAGCTTCCTTGGATCTCTTGGCGTTTCATTCACCTTATTAAAGAATTGTTGTTCTAAGGCTTTTTGTGCCTTCGAAAATGAAGTCATGGACGTCTCCATAGCATTGAGCTTGATCAAGATAGCCTCCAGCACTGTATCTTTCTTCTCTAGCTGGGACGAGCTTGATCCAGGCTCTTGGCTCTTCAATGGAGTAGAAGAAGAAGAAGAGAGGAAGGGATTAGAAGCGTTGTTTGAATTGGAGTTAGAGTAAGAGTTACCCGAATTTTGATTGTTTGGCCTCCAATTATTGATGTTGGATCCTCTATTGTTGTTGTAGTTGTTGTTCCGGGAACCGTTGTTGTTGTTCCGGTAACCATTGTTGTTCCTTGATCCTTAATATCCTTCCTCTTCTTTCTTGGTGTGAGCAACCAAAAGTTCCTTTAATTGCTTCACATCATTCTTGAGGGAGGTAAGTTGATTATCATTTGATGGAGCTTCTTGGAAATTAACTCTCTTAACTCCATTTTCAGCTCCTTGGTGTGAGTACTTCTCCATGTGCAAAGCTTGTTTTTCAATAAATTCCCAAGTTTCGTCAATCGGCATGTCCATGAATGTGCCGGCGGATAGTAGTTGAAGGTTGAATTGGGTAGCTCCATCCAATCCCTTGAAGTAAATCTCCAACAACTCTATCTTTGGAATCCCATGATGTGGGCAATCCAAAAGAACATCTTTAGATCTCTCCCATGATTTGGACAAACTCTCCTTATCCTTCATGATGAATGTGTTGATCTTCCCTCTCATTTCGGCTGTCTTGGAGGGGGGAAAGAATTTTGTTCAGAACTCCGTCGTCATTTCCTCCCAAGCGTTGATCTTTCCGGGAGAAAGAGACTAGTACCAAGTAAGCGCCCTGTCTTTCAAAGAAAAGTAAAAAGGCCTTAGCTTGTAATTATTATTTTCCACTCTTGAAAGTTTCAAGGTCTCCATCAAGATCTCGTAGTTTTGTAGATGCTGATACGGAGATTCCCTTTCTAGCCCTCCGAACTAGCAATTGCGGATCATGGAAAGAACTTGCGGTCGAATTTCATAATCATGCTCCGCTGGATCTCCTAGGTTGACTCTTGGACGCCTCACTTGCTGGTTTGGGTCCATCCTCTGCCCTAGGGTCTGTGGAATACCTGCAAAAAGAACATCTCGGACTGGCATCCGAGGTGAAGTATCTCGGCCGGGGCAACTGGAGCGGGGTCCTGCCTCGGTCGATGATCTGGTCGATACAGAATCTGAGCTCGCAACTCAGCCATATCTGCTTCAATCTCTGCAACTCGGGTGCGATTTTCCTCCCTTTCGCGCTGCAGTTCTTCCCTATTGAGGCGCAGTTGTTCCATTGCCTCCTTCAATTCGGCGTCAAGATCGCGATTGTCTTGGTTGGCCATTTTCGCTTCTTTCAAGCGTCTCTTATATGTCTTTTCTAGTTCGGGATCGTAAGGAACGATTTCCTTCCCAACACGGGTTCTTCGCATAAACCTAAGAAAAAGAACCTGCGAAAGTCACTCAAGTAGAGTGGTTAGTAATAATAGGGGCAACAACCCCGAAAGACAACCGCAACCGGCTTGGTCTAGACCAAGTCCCCGGCAACGGCGCCAAAAACTTGTTGGCTCCAAATGGTGTGTGCAAGCTTTAAATTTATAACCCAAGATATATGCTCAAAATAAGGATGCGAACCCGCAGTGTACGAGTCAATCGTAATAAAAAGCAAGAATTCCAGGGTGTCGATCTCAGGGACATAGGTGAAACAAAGCAAGTATAGGTTGTCTATATTGCAACTAACCACAAAAGCAATTAAAGATGATAATATAGTCAATTAAGGAAATATGCAAATTCTAGGGATTAAAGCATCCAGTTGTGGTTCCAACTCAAGATCTCAAGATAAGTGGACAAAGCTGAGATTTTGCAAAGGGAAGGTGTTACTAAAGTGGAATAGATCACCGGGTAAGTCTCACTACTCACAATCCCAAGCCAAAGAACCTATCACCGGGTAAGTCTCAAGTTACTAAGGAAAGGAACTATAATCTCAAACCAACACACCAACTAAGGGAATAGAATCAACCTTTACCGGGTAAGTCTCAGGCTAACTCACAAAGATGAAATGAAGGCACACTCAAACCCCAATAAAGGATAAAACTTTATTACCTACACTTATGATCTTGGGTAAACAAACAAAGGAATTACCGGGTAAGTCTCATCCTAAGCTTGCATTGAACCAAGAAAGGTGTAATTAGAATAGGATTTGGCAAACTCTAACACTTAACTCTCAGTTTTGGATCAGAAAAGTCACCTCGGTCAATCAAGTTCCACCCCGGCCGAGATGTTCATCGATTGAACGAGATGTTCTAAGGTTAAGGATAAAGACTCGAGCTTTCAGGGTCCTACTGGTGTAATATCCGGAATTTCTTTATTCCGTTTAATTCCGTAACAAACCGGATTTCGATCCATGGATCTTTTCTCGCTCTACACCATCTGAAATTTCTATCATTTTATGTAACTTCACATCACATAAAATCATAGAATTTTTTTTATTAAACCCTAATCTATCAAACCCTAGTTTATATCATGACATGTCCTGGACAAAGTCATGACGACTTTTTGACGAGACCAAGACGAGATCATGACGAGATTTTACGAGATCTTGACAAGGCCATGCATGGGCTTGAAAAAGCCATGACAAGTTTTGACAAGGTTGTGACAAAGCCTTGACAACATTCAGCCACTATTATTCTTACCTTGTTTTAGTCACCCTCCTTGCATTGCTCCAGCCCACACCGGACCTATTGCTGCCTTCAGCAGCCCATGCTTTCAGCCGGCTAGAGTGCTTTGCTGCAGCCCAGAAATGCTCTTGTCCCCAACCTAGAACTTGATCCGATGCGAGCAGCCCAAGGAGAAGACGGGCCTATTGCTACTTACCTCGCAGCCCATGAAGCTGATAGGAACAGCCGGTCTTCCTCTCCCTCCTTTCCATACGTAACGGTTGCTGAGTGAATGAAGACTCCTGCAACTGCTCCTGGATTTGCGCAGAGAAAGGAGCCAGCCCAGCCGTAAACCACGTTCCCCTCTTCTGTCCACCTTCAGCGCTGCACCCTCCCCGTCTGGCCTTCTGCGAAGGAGCCTCTCTCTCGATCAATCTCTACACACGGCAAGCGCATCCTCGTCTCTCTCCCTTGCTGTGTGGAGCAGTACCTTGCGCCAAAACCACCACATCAGTGGCCACGCCCACACCTCTCACCCACGCAGTATCAACAAGTAAGCCTCTAGTCTCCTCCTTCTCTTCGTCCCTTGCTACAACCTGTCGGACCTGTAATCATGCAGTGCAACCACAGAGATTTGGGTCGACGTAGAAGACAACCCCACCCTCCTGCAGCAAAGGGCCCTTCGATCTGGATAACTCCCTTCAACTACATCCCTTAACCTGATGTGTCGTAGGGCAACAACTTGGTCCCTCCTGGTAGAAGTTACAGCAGACATGGCCGACTCCCTCTCTTCTGTCGACAACCAACAACAAGCCTCAACGTTTTGGTGAGCCTCCTTCTTTCTTTACTTTCACTTTCCCTCGATCGGACACAGAGGCACTGACGGGTTGCTACTGTGGTCCTCTCAGCTCGTGCAGTTACCATCATCAAGCCCCCTCACACTCTTCGCAGGCATCGAAACAACCTCTGCAGCCATCGGATATCTAGGTGATCGAGAACTCTAGCCTTCTCTTGCTCCTCTTTAGTTACATGGGAAGAAGTGGACTTGATCTTGTGTTTTGCCAACCACAGGGATCGAACCTTGAACCTGTGGCCTCCCTTGTTTCTGATACAATATGTTGCAGGTGAGTCTCGAAGCTATGACCCCTTGCACCCTGTTTCATTTCCAGAAAATTAGTGTTGAGCAGCTACCTTTAAGACTAGATTTCGATGCCTTAGAGTAACTTTTTACCGTTCAATTTTTAGTATGATATAGAAGGACATGCATAGTATGATATATTAAAAGTTTAGGTCGATCCAACGGTGAGATCTGGATCTATAAGAGCTCAAAGTAGGCTAGTTGGGCTGTTTGGGAAAGAACTCAGAATTTTGGCTAAGTATAGATTTCTGGATTTTTGGAACCATCCTTAGAGATTTATGTAGAAGTGTTGGTTGAGTATTTGTGAGAGATCTCTACCCCTATGTCTAGTATGCATATCATAGAGGATCTAGAAATTTATTCCGGATTTTTTATCTTTCTATTTAAGCCTTGGATCTTAACCCCGAAGTCGGACCTGAATGACTTTTTGTGCAAATCTAGAATGTTGTGTAACTCTTGTAAATCTTTACTAAACTTTTATGTAAGAACTAGAGTGTGGAAATAGGTTCCAAAGGAGAATTGAAATTAAGTTATAAAAAAATCTTGGAGTTTCGGGACTGGGGTAAAATGGTCATTTTACCTTAGGAGGGCTTTTTAGTCTTTTTTCTCTTGATGAGTTGGGACATCTTAGAAGTTATATACTTCTAAGATTATGAGATGTATTTTGATTCCCGTGCCTTGTTTGACAGGCAGTTGAGTTGCTACGGTTACAGATCGAGTTGTATTTAAGAGAGTCGAGACTTGATTCAGGTAAGTCCTTTGGGCTTACTTAGCTAGTTGTCAGATATGAGTGTGAATGATGATAGTGGTGCGTGAATGATGTGTACACTAGTGTATTTCATAATAATCATCGACCGACTTACATATTTGACCTAAGAGTAACGGGCGGTAGCATTCTGCTCAGTTAGCCCGAGGGCGCTGGGGGTCTCCTTCGGATCTAGTCCATACTTGGTTTGTGGGAACGCCACCGGTGGAGGTGTGCCAAACCATCACCAGTTGGATAAGGAACAGGGGCGAGAATCCTAAGATTTCTCGTGCTATAACTTTTAAAACCGGACGAAGTGAATCACTTAAGTTATCAGATTTTAACCTTATTGTGTGCCAGCATGTTGCATGTTTATATTCTTCTTCTGTGTGTTTGTGCTATTTATCTTTCTACTTATATTTGATTAGTTAGCTAACGGTTTATCCGTGTTGTAGATTTGTAGAGATAGACAGTCGGAGAGAGATCTGGGATAGATGGTCAGCCGGGTCCACGTACTCATTAGATAGGGATGGGGGAGTCTTCCATACGGCATGCATGTTATGTATCTATCTATCTATATATATATATATATATATATATATATATATATATATATGTTTGTAAGGCTGTCACATGTGTACTTTAATACCATAAAAACATTATGTTTTGGAAATTGTTTTAAATACATTTGTGCCTTGTTGTAAGATCCTAGTAAAATTGTTGTCAAACTAAGGTCGGGACCCATTGTGAGGTCCTTACCAGTAGCTTCCCGAATTCTGAGAATTTGGGGTGTTCCCAACATGGTATCAGAGCTCTGGGTTGGCAACAATGGCACTTGGAATCTTCTGAAAGACCGAATGTAGAAAATAACTAGAACCCGAAAGGGGTCTGAAAATTTCGAAATGAATTTCTATTTCAAAATCATGTGCATAGTCGAGTTGTTGGGTTAGTAGTACGTCGGACCACCATCACCTCCGTGGATCTCTGCAACTTGATAGGATGAGTAAAACAGTATATGGACTTATAAGATTGTTCACTTATGTATGTTATATGGATATGTACATATATACATGTAGGATGTTAGCACCCTAAAGGATAATTCCTATTATCCTCTAGTTGAGATATCACGATGTTGACATTGCCTCGTGATAAAATGTTAGTAGTTTAGTGGTATCAATACAAGATAGTGGAATCAGACCTCGGAGCAGAATACTAGATCTAGAAGACACTTTGGTGACTCTTACAAGTATTCCGAAGGATGGGTGGACAAGAAGGTGAAGATTGCGAGACGATTCTTAACCACAATAACAAATAGATGAGAAAGAATAGCATATCAACTCAAAAAGAAATAATATGAAGCCATTCAAGGGACTTAACGGATTGAAGGCGAGAAATGAAACTCTAAGATGCATGTAAGGACTGATAAGAAGCGCAGATGGAAGAGGACAATATCGGAATACAAATAAAGCAGGGTAGAGTACAACTACACTTGGGGGGTAAAACGACGGTGCAACCAAGGTGGACGACGTCATAGACAAATATGGGCCTGAGAGTACAAAGAAGATATGGTGTTGACCCCGAGGTGAAGAAATAAAGGAGTACAAAGACAAATTAGTTTAAAGACGTGAAATAAATTTCATCATCATAGAGACGGTTGGACTTACTCAGAGATGCAAGAGTTGCAAGAAATCATGACGTAAGTGTCAAATATAGTAGCAGTATGAAATTAAGACAACTGAATTCTATAAAGGTGGCATTACAACACAACACCAGATAAAGGGAAGGATGTGGAAAGTTATTTTGGTGGACTAGAGAGTCCACAATAACTTCTCATTCAAATAAAGATCTAAGTTACCAACATTAACGATCATATCAGAGAACCGCAAACAAAAGATGAACAAAGTAATAAGAATTGTGAAGACACGCTTACAAGTTATCGTGGAAGACTTAATAAACTTGGTGACGACAGATGAATGTTAGGACTAGACTCAGAAGAGTATAGTGATCCCATAAGAGAACAAGAGAAGTGCATACTTGGAAGGAGCTAAAGGTGTATTAACAAAGAAACTGGAGGAGATAGATTTTCACCAAGTATATCAAACTTCAAAAGAGATAGAAGAACAATAAGTCCGTGATCTTATAAAAGGTCAACTGCGGACTAGTTGGTAATAACTGAGACATAACACTTGCAGGTCAGCTAGTGGTAACCGGTTGGCAGATAAGGAGAATAACTATAGACTTATGGAAGAATTTTATAGACATCTGAGGAATCCTTCGAGAGATCAATGACGACAAATGGGAAGCTAAATCGATACAAGTGTTGGTACCCTTACTAGTAACATGGAGTGATTCGAGCTAGTAACTCTAATTAAGAACTTAACAAGAAGAACTAGACGGCTAGGAATGACCCTCTTATGTCATTTGAGACCAAGGGAATTGTGTGAGTGATTTACTACCTACTGGCTAGGAAAAGAGTACATATCACAACCAGTAGAGATGGATTGTAGAAGAAGAACTGGAGGAGTAAGAAGTATATAATTTTGATAAGGTTCTACGTCAATCCAAACAGAGGATGAGTAGCATTTCATAATAGATAAAACCGCAAGTGGGGAAAATTAAGGTCATGAGAGTCGTGTAGACTTGCTTACAAGCTATAGTAGAAGACCTAGAAAGGACCATTGATGTCAGATGGACGACACAGTTGGGACTCGAAAAAATGGAGTTAGCTCAAAGAGGAACTAGAAGTTTGTAATGTAGAAAGATCTAAAGGAGTATAAAGGGATGAACTCGAGTAAGTAGTGCTCACCAGGAAATTCAACAGCAAAAGAGGTATGAGAAAAGCAATCCGGGAAATTGAGATAAGTCCATTATAGACTGAACGACGTCAACCGAGGACGTGCAAGTATTGTTTGGTATTGACGAGTATGTGTCGCCAAGAAGAGATAATTGTGATTGTGGATCTATGGAGTAGCTTTACCGACGCCTTAGAGGATTTTCTCAAATAGGTAACGGAAACCTCCTTGGGTGAACTAAAGTTATAAGAGAATCGTGTTAGAGATTTCTTGTTGGCTGGTTAAGATCAAACTCCGGTCGAGTCAGGGAGTTTGGATCCGTGTTAAAAGAATTAAGAAAGTAAACAGAAACGTTCGTCTTCCAACCGTTATATTGTTCCCTTAAGCCAAGTAAGGAAGGTATTTGGTACTTCACCCGATTAGGAATTATGGTGTAATTAGGAGAAAAAGTTTTGAGGTTAATCAGTTTGGAGTCGTAGGAAAGGTCTTTATGACAAGTGGGTGACAACAACATAAATCGGAGTAGCACGGCAGAAGCGTGGTAAGTCCTAACCAACGGAGCAAGAAGTTCATTGGTATAGAAGAATAAGGTGTCGAGTTTAAGATGATAGTAGTTATGGGAATACATTTAGTTAGAAGGAACCCAAACTAGGCTATATTTGCAACCAGTAACCGCACTCATGGAAAGAATAGTATCGGAATAGAGCCGAGTTGCGTCTGACGTCCGAGGAATATTCTGGTTCCAGTAAATGTGGGGTATAGGAGTACAATGCTAATGGTGTGTTAGCATTTTTCGAGTAGTTATGATCAAATGATGGTGATGTGAGATCACCTTGTGTCTAGTGCTGTCATTCCGGACACACTCTATGTCACGTAAGATATCGGATAAGGCGTAAGTAGTTTGGGTTGAGCTAAAGATTTATAAATAATATGATGACGTCGATAGAACACAAAGATAGACAACCGGATTTTGATTGTTAAGCTATACCAAGTTTAAGACCAAAAAGGAGGAGATGATGATTCTTCAATGGAGGAACCATATGACTGAGTCATATTAAGAGACAAGACCAAGTGAGTTGTGATACAACTAGCCTTAAGTACTTAGTTAAGTGCCGGGAGATGTATAAGGGTGCTATCCTGGATCGGATACCTGGAACTTGGAGGTAAATTGTGTAGGCCAACCAAGTGGGACTTTAAAGCGGTTTAGAAGTGTAACCCATTTTTTTCACGGATTATGTGGTGAGATACCTATCACACACAATTTAGGTCATCAAATTGGAAGATCAGACTGTTGAGCTGAATGATACTAGTGAAATATCCGGTAACCACTCTAGAACATGGTAGCAGACGATTGTGACCTGAGTACATAAAAAGATTTGAGAGTCGATGGTTTATGAAAAGTCAACGAGGCTACATGGGATATGGCGTATAGTATGAGACGTAACCTTTTAAAAGATCTATGTCAAGATAATCTCAACCTCAAGAACGACAAGTTAGGGCTTGGCCCTGTTTTTGTGTGGTGGTAGACCGTCTGACGAAGACCGCACGATTCCTTCCGAATAAGGAAACGTGGCCGGTAAGTCGTCTAGCTAAGGAGTTCACCAGACACCTTGTGAGACTCCATGGAGTACCGAGGACTATCTTCTCCGACAGGGATGGACGTTTCACCTCGAGATTTTGGCAGCACGTATATACTGCTTTGGGAACGAGTCTCCACTTTACCACTACTTATCACCCCAGACCGACGGTCAGTCTGAGAAGACCATCCAGACATTTGAGGACATGTTGTGGGCCTGTGTACTAAATAGGGGACATGTATGGGCAGATCACCTTCCCCTTATAGAGTTTTCCGATAATAAAAGTGGGCACATGTCTATTGGGATGGCCCCTTATGAGGCTTTGTACGGAAGGAGATGTCGCACACCATTGTGCTAGGATGAGCTTAGCATAGCTGATGAAGTAGCTCCAGATCAGATATAGAATGACATCGCCCGGATTGCCTTGGTCCGACAGCGGATGTTAGCAACTCAGAGTTGTCAGAAATCCTACGCAAACAAGAGGCGTCGATCTCGGGAGTTTAGGGTAGGTGCACAGGTGTGGTTGAGGGTGTCACCGACGAGAGGAGTCCGGTGTTTCGGCATTAAAGGGAAACTGAGTTCCCGATAGGTCGGACCATCTGAGATCTTGGAGAGAGTCGGGGAGGTTACCTACCGATTAGCGCTGCCACCGAGATTGGAGGGAGGTCCATCCGGTCTTTCATGTATCCTAGCTGGGAGAGTGTATACCGGACCCGAGACACGCCATCAACCATGTGGATCTGATAGTTGAGACGACTACACTTTCGTGGAGTATCCAGTGGCCGTCCTAAAGCGCAGTACTAGACGTCTACGTTCCAAGGAGATACCAATGTTAAGGATTCAATGGTATAGGCGAGGAGCCGATGAGGCCACCTGGGAGACAGAGGGGAGTATTAGACGTAAATATGTTGAGTTCTTTGCAAAGTTAGCCGCTACTACTGTACCGACGAGTTAGTGCTCGGATGTTGTTGTGTGACTTTTGTGATTATACATTGGATTGAGTGATTTTCGTTTTTATGTGTTGCATGATGATGATGATGATTGAGTATTTCTTGCATGTAGAAAATGAGATGGATTAGTAGAGACCAAGCTAGACACTTCAATTTATGGAAGTCATTTGATTAGATACCTTATTCTAAGTTTCGGGACGAAACTTATTTTGAGGGGGTACTAATGTAATATCCGGAATTTCTTTATTCCATTTAATTCCGTAACAAACCGGATTTCGATCCATGGATCTTTCCTCGCTCTACACCATCTCAAATTTCTATCATTTTATGTAACTTCACATCACATAAAATGATAGAATTTTTTTTATTAAACCCTAATCTATCAAACCCTAATATATATCATGACATGTCCTGGACAAAGTCATGACGACTTTTCGACGAGACCAAGACAAGATCATGACGAGATTTGACGAGATCATGACAAGGCCATGCATGGGCTTGAAAAAGCCATGACAAGTTTTGACAAGGTTGTGACAAAGCCTTGACAACATTCAACCACTATTATTCTTACCCTGTTTTAGTCACCCCTCCTTGCATTGCTCCAGCCCATACCGGACCTATTGCTGCCTTCAGCAGCCCATGCTTTCAGCCGGCTAGAGTGCTTTGCTGCAGCCCAGAAATGCTCTTGTCCCCAGCCTAGAACGTGATCCGATGCGAGCAGCCCAAGGAGAAGACAATCATGTTGCTACTCACCTCGCAACCCATGAAGCTGATAGGAACAACCGGTCTTCCTCTCCCTCCTTTCCATACGTAACGGTTGCTGAGTGAATGAAGACTCCTATAACTGCTCCTGGATTTGTGTAGAGAAAGGAGCTAGCCCAGCCGTAAACCACGTTCCCCTCTTCTGTCCACCTTCAGCGCTGCACCCTCCCCGTCTGGCCTTCTGCGAAGGATCCTCTCTCTCGATCAATCTCTACACACAGCACGCGCATCCTCGTCTCTCTCCCTTGCTGTGTGGAGCAGTACCTTGCGCCACACCCACCACATTAGTGGCCACGCCCACACCTCTTACCCACGCAGTATCAACAAGTAAGCCTCTGGTCTCCTCCTTTTCTTCGTCTCCTGCTACAACCTGTTGGACCTGTAATCATGCAGTGCAACCACAGAGATCTGGGTCGACGTAGAAGACAACCCCACCCTCCTGCAGCCAAGGGCCCTTCGATCTGGACAACTCCCTTCAACTACTTCCCTTAACTTGATGTGTCGTAGGGCAACAGCTTGGTCCCTCCTGGTAGAAGTTGCAGCAGACTTGGCCGACTCCCTCTCTTTTGTCGACAACCAACAACAAGCCTCAACGTTTTGGTGAGCCTCCTTCTTTCTTTACTTTCACTTTCCCTCGATCGGACACAGAGGCACTGACGGGTTGCTACTGTGGTCCTCTCAGCTCGTGCAATTACCATCATCAAGCCCCCTCACACTCTTCGCAGGCATCTAAACAACCTCTGCAGCCATCGGATATCTAGGTGATCGAGAACTCTAGCCTTCTCTTGCTCCTCTTTAGTTACATGGGAAGAAGTGGACTTGATATTGTGTTTTGCCAACCACCGGGATCGAACCTTGAACCTGTGGCCGCCCTTGTTTCTGATACAATATGTTGCAGGTGAGTCTCGAAGCTATGACCACTTGCACCCTGTTTCATTTCCAGAAAATCAGTGTTGAGCAGCTACCTTTAAGACTAGATTTCGATGCCTTAGAGTAACTTTTTACCGTTCAATTTTTAGTATGATATAGAAGGACATGCATAGTATGATATATTAAAAGTTTAAGCCGATCCAACGGTGGGATCTGGATCTATAAGAGCTCAAAGTACGCTAGTTGGGCTGTTTGGGAAAGAACTCAGAATTTTGGCTAAATATAGATTTCTGGATTTTTGGAACCATCCTTAGAGATTTATGTAGAAGTGTTGGTTGAGTATTTGTGAGAGATCTCTACCCCTATGTCTAGTATGCATATTATAGAGGATCTAGAAATTTATTCCGGATTTTTTATCTTTCTATTTAAGCCTTGGATCTTAACCCCGAAGTCGGACCTGAATGACTTTTTGTGAAAATCTAGAATGTTGTGTAACCCTTGTAAATCTTTACTAAAATTTTCTGTAAGAACTAGAGTGTGGAAATAGGTTCCAAAGGAGAATTGAAATTAAGTTATAGAAAAATCTTGGAGTTTCGAGACTGGGGGTAAAATGGTCATTTTACCTTAGGATGGCTTTTTAGTCTTTTTTCTCTTGATGAGTTGGGACATCTTAGAAGTTATATACTTCTAAGATTATGAGATGTATTTTGATTCCCGTGCCTTATTTGACAGGCAGTTGAGTTGCTACGGTTACAGATCGAGTTGTGTTTAAGAGAGTCGAGACTTGATTCAGGTAAGTCCTTTGGGCTTACTTAGCTAGTAGTCAGATATGAGTGTGAATGATGATATTGGTGCGTGAATGATGTGTACACTAGTGTATTTCATAGTAATCATCGACTTACTTACATATCTGGCCTATGAGTAACGGGCGGTAGCATTCTGCTCAGTTAGCCCGAGGGCGCTGAGTGTGTGCAAGCTTTAAATTTATAACCGAGGAAATAAGCTTAAAAAAGGATGCGAACCCACAGTGTACGGGTCAATCGTAGTAAAAAAGCAAGAAATTCTAGGGGTCGATCATAGGGACTTAGTGAAACAAAGCACGTGTAGGTAGTCTATGTAATTACTAACCACAAAAGCGATTAAAGCAATCAAAAATGATAAAAAGTCAACTAAGGAAATATGCAATTCTAGGGATTAAAGCATCTAGTTGTGGTTCCAACTCAAGATCAAAAGATAAGCGGACAAAGCTAAGATTTTTGCAAAGGGAAGGTGTTTGTAAAGTGGAATAGATCACCGGGTAAGTCTCACTACTCACTAATCCCAAACTGTAACTCCTATTACCGGGTAAGTCTCAAGGAATTAAGGAAAAGAACTATAATATCAAACTAACACACCACCTAAGGGAATAGAATCAACCTTTACCGGGTAAGTCTCAGGCTAACTCACAAAGATGGGATGAAAGCCCACTCAAACCCCAATAAAGGATAAACCTTTATTACCTATACTTATGATCTTAAGTAAACAAACAAAGGAATTACCGGGTAAGTCTCATCCTAAGCTTGAATTGAACCAAGAAAGGTGTAATAAGAATAGGATTTGGCAAACTCTAACACTTAACTCTCAGTTTCGGATCAGAAAAGTCACCTCGGTCAGACGAATTCCACCCCGGACGAGATGTTCATCGATTGAACGAGATACTCTAGGGTTAAGGATAAAGACTCGAACTTTCAGGGTCCTACTGGAATTTAAGATTATTCTATCATTGTTTTTCCCACAACCTTCAGTCAATCACCCTAGAATCACACAAGGAAATTAGCCACTCATCATCATGAAAGAAATAATCAAATATATGGGAAGAAAGTGAATAATTGAACACAAAAACCTTAGAGAAAGGCTTCAATAACTGAATCAATTATCAAACAAACAAGCGTTCCTTGGATCACAATCCAATAAGACAATCAACAAGAAGGGAATCTAAGAAAGTCTTACAAAACCCTTAACAAAAGCTATAAAAGTTATCAACTTCCTTCCTTCAATCTTCCTTCAACCTTCAAAAAGGTTCTTCAAATCTCCCCGCTGTAGTGGATGTTTTCCAGCCATAAGCACCCCCTTGAGTTGTGGAAAATCCAACCCTTTTTATGGGAAAATTACCTCCCAAAGAAAAAAGATCTTAGAAAGATATTTTTCCATAAAATAGGTAAAATATATGAGCTGAATTATCTTCTTCCTTCTAGGAATCCAGCCTAAAAATATAAGAACCTCTTTCTAAAAATAAAAGATCTCAGCCAAGAATAAAATATATCTCGCCGCGTCCAAGGTGTTCGCCTCGGTCGAGCAGCTCCTTTGGATCACCTCGGTCGAGATGGTACTGTAGCTGACCGAGGTGGCTCTAAACTGAATGTGAAATCTCTCAAATCTGGTCCAAAGTGAATCTTCAATCCATTTCCATGATTCCTGGATTCTTCCTTAAGCTCTTGAATGTAGCTCTAATGACTCCTTCGCTCCTTTAGCTCCATTTTGATGCAAAATGTGCCATTTTACCTACGATTACAACGAAACTTGGTGTAGACCTCGATTCCCGCAAAGGTAGATGAAACGACAATATAATCACATAATATACATCCAAACATGCAGATTATTGAAGATAAAACGTCTAAACAGGTCCCAAAATATAGACAATAATTCATGCTATCACATATACTTATCTATATCACATATCTTTATAATCAAGCTAATAAGTCCAACTAAAGTAAAACCTAAAGTCCATACTAAGCATACTGAGATCCGCGGTAGTAGTGGTGGTCAGCCGTACTTTTCTATCCCCAACCAGACTATGCATGCATTTGAAAACCAAAAGTCCTTTTAAAACTCATATCCCTTTTCGTGTTTTGCTTAGTACTTATTCCGTCTTTCAGAAGATTTCAAGTGTCATTGTTGCCAACCTCGCTCTGATACCATGTTGTAACACCCCGAATTCTCAGAATTCGGAGCATTACTAGTTAGGACCTCACAATGGGACCCGACCTCAGTTTGACAACAATATTACTAGGATCTTGCAACAAGACACAAAAAGAAAACCGAAATTCATAAAATAGTATTTTTAAAGGAATGAATGCAACAATGTCTAACAGCCTATAGTACTTAAACAACGAAACAGACTAACTGTCTTAACAAGATGAAAGAACAACAAAGGAAACATCCCAACCCCATTCTAAGGAGTACGGAGACCCGGCTGACCACTACTTCCGGATCACTCAACTACTGCTCTAACATGTGGTGAATCTAAAAACATAATAGAACAACCATTAGCTAGCTATCTAAGCATTAGATAAATAACAATAGCACACACACACATCAAAGCAAAAGCAAACACTCATCATGCTTTCAAACAATCCATTTATTATCTGTACTTAGGTTATTCACTCTTACTAATGATACTTATTTTGTGACACGAGGGATTCCCAAACCTCACCTCCGTCCCCGTGTAACCATCAGGAATGGATCCGATGCATCTCACCTTGTACCTGTATGGTCTAGGTATAGAGAACCTCCCAGTCTCCTGGCAGAGTTGGGCAGTGATGTCACAACCCGTTATACATACACTTGGGCCTTAATAATATAATAATAATAGTCGTCCTATCAAGTTATTATTATAAACACACATTGCACACACCAATATTATCACTCAACTAACATCCAGAAACTAGCTAAGTAAGTCGCAAGGACTTACCTGAATCAAATCACAATTTTCTAAAATCTCAACTCGGTCTGCAACCGTGTAAACTCAGTCGCCTGTCAAACATGCACGTGGATCAGAATCATATCCAAAACTCTTAGAAGTTATAAAATTCTAAGATGTACAAACTCATGAAGAGGAATTACTAAAACCCTCTTAAGGTAAAATGATCATTTTACCCCTGGTCCCGAAATCTCCAAAATACTCTATAGCCTAGTTCCAAATTCTTCTTTGGAACCTACTTCAATAATCTAGTTCTCAAGAGATAGTTTATTAAGGATTTATAAAAGTTAACCAAAATTCTAGATTCCCAAAAGAGTCGCTAAGGTCTGACTTTAGCTCAAGATATGGGGCTCGAATAAAAATATAAAAATTCCGAAATAATTGTCTAAATTATCTATGATATCCAATCTACGCATAGGAGCAAGAATTTCTTAAAATTGTTCCACTATCACTTCTATAGAAAACTCTAAAGTTGGTTAAAACACTAAAATGTTCCATACTTAGTCAAAATTCCACTGCTGGAAAACAGCTCAAGTGCTCTACTTCGGGACCTTATAAATTCTAATCCGGCCGTTAACTATCTCTCATATTTTAATACACCCAACTACATATTTCTATCTATCACATATAAAAATTTCAATGGTGGATGCTTAATCTAACGCATTAAAATTGATCCCCAAGTTCGGTACTCATAAGCAATAATTCTGGATTAAAAGTTTAAAGGGTTCTGAGTTCGACTCCTACTGGCTACTGCAGGATACAAAGTAATGAACCTATCTTCAACAGCTTGTACTCCTGATTAGCAGGAATTGATTCACTCTCAACCTACGTCTCCAATTCTATCACAAAACTGGAATCCCGACTCTATTCCGACTCCAACAGATTTCAGCGGGAGGATGATTTACCTGTCTGCAGCCATGAAGGAACTCGACGCTGCTGAGATTCTCCGGTGCTGATCGGTATTGGCGACGCCGATGGAGGCCAGAAGAAGGCTGCAGTAGCGAACTCCCTTTCGTCAGAGGATTTGTACAGGTTCGGCTGGAAGGTACGTCCCGTTCTATGGCCCGGGTTCGAAAGAAGTTTAGGTTCAGCAATGTATAAGTGTTAGAGAAGAAACGAGAGAGTGATAGAGATGGGGACCTTACCGACGCTCCTGTTCTGAAGGAAGGCTCGGCTGCGAAAGGTCCTTCGTTCGGAGACGGCGGCACTGTCGCTATGCTCCCCGGCCCGGGCGTGAGAGAAATGGAAGTACAGGAGAGTCCGTCGCTTAGCTCTTCTATCCTGGCGTGAGAGAGGCGGAAGTGCAGAAGGGTTTGTCGTAGGAAGGTGACAGGTTAGGTTAATTAGGGGTTATTAGGCTGAAGTTAATTAGGTTAAGGGAGGTTACACACAAAAGTAACGGCTGACTGCTCTATTCTAAGGTATTGGGCTGGCACCAGCAGGCTAGACGGTAGGTTGATGTTCCGGACTCAGCAAGCAGCTGCACCCCTCTCCTTGTTGCACATCGTGGGCTGGGGCTAACTGGGCCGTCATGGGCTGGGCGAAAATGGCAGCAACAACAAGGCAGTTCCTAGGCTGAAATTTATTGTGTGAACTTGTCACAAGGTTGTCGGCTTTGTCATGGCGTCGTCTCCGCTTTGTTATGGTCTCGTCACGGCCTCGTCATGATCTCGTCAAAAGTACGTCACGGCTTTGTCAAGAACATATCATAAAATAAAATAGGGTTTGGTGGATTAGGGTTTGATATATAAATCTTATCATTTTATGTGAAGTGAGGTTACATAAAATGATAAAATTTGAGATGTTGTGTCCGTCTAGGTAGACATATAGGATCCACGGATTGAAATCGGGTTTGCTATGGAATTAAACGGAATAAATTTTTTCTGGATATTACACCCTTAATTAGTAGGAAGACTCCCCGGGAGATGGAGATCACTAGGCTGACAGCTCAGCCACAGTTACAGCGAGATTTAGCATGGCTAGAGGTGGATATCCACTTTCCGGATTCCGACAGTCAGTTGTCCACCTTGGAGATAGTACCTGATCTGTTGGCTGAAATCCGACAGAAGCAGGAGAGTTGCCCAGCTTTGACACAGATTCGAGACCGGATGTCTCGAGGTGAGGCACCGCAGTTTGCAGTTGGTGCTGATGGGGTTTTGATACGCCAAGAGCGTGTTTGTGTGCCTTCAGATCGAGAGTTGAGACAAAGGATCCTTCAAGAGGCTCACTCTTCACCTTACTCAGTACACCCTGGTGCGAGTAAGATATATCAGGATATCAGACGCTCTTTCTAGTGGGGAGGTTTGAAGCCAGATGTGACGAGATATGTAGCTCAGTGTGCGACCTGTCAGCAGGTCAAGATCGAGCATCATAGACCAGGAGGCGAGCTACACCCACTTCTTGTCCCTCAGTGGAAGTGGAAAGACATCTCTATGGATTTTGTGACCGGTTTGAGAACGAGTCGTGGTTTTGATGCTATCTGGGTCATAGTAGATCTATTGACGAAGACCGCACGTTTCATTCCGATAAAGGAAACGTGGCCGGTGAGTCGATTGGCACAGGAGTTCACGAGACATATAGTGAGACTTCATGGGGTACCTAGGACTATTGTCTCTGACAGAGACGGACGGTTCACTTCGAGGTTCATGCAGCAGGTTCATGCCGCCCTAGGTACGAGTCTACAGTTCACGACAACTTATCATCCTCAGACCGATGATCAGTCTGAGCGGACCATCCAAACTTTGGAGGAAATGTTGCAAGCTTGTGTGTTAGACTTGGGACAGGTGTGGCCAAATCACCTTCCCTTGGTGGAGTTTTCGTATAACAATAGTTGGCACGCATCGATCAGGATGGCTCCTTATGAGGCTTTATATGGACAGAGATGTCGTACACCGTTATGTTGGGACGAGCCTAGTAGTGCTAGCGAGGTAGCACCTGAGCAGATTCAGGATGACATGGCTTGAGTAGCAGTGATCCGAGAGCGGATGTTAGCAGCACAGAGTCGACAGAAGTCTTATTCTAATAAGAGGCGTAGACCTCTAGAGTTCAGAGTTGGAGCTCAGGTTTGGTTGAGAGTATCTCCGACACGAGGCGTGAGACGTTTCGGTGTCAAGGGGAAGCTGAGTCCCACATATGTTGGACCGTTCGAGATTCTTGAGCGAGTTGGAGAGGCAGCATACAAACTTGCGTTGCCACCGAGACTCGAGGGTGTTCACCCAGTTTTCCATGTGTCTCAGCTACGGGAGTACATACATGATCCGAGACACATCGTCAGTCATGAGGATCTAGTGATCGAGCCAGACCACACGTTTGTAGAGCAGCCTGTGGTTGTCTTAGAGCGTAGTTCGCTCCAAATGGTGTGTGCAAGCTTTAAATTTATAACCCAAGAAGGATGCTTAAAACAAGGATGCGAACCCGCAGTGTACGGGTCAATTGTAATAAAAAGCAAGAACTCCAGGGTTCGATCACAGGGACTTAGGTGAAACAAAGCAAGTATAGGTTGTCAATATTACAACTAACCACACAAAAGCAATTAAAGCAATCAAAAGATGATAATATAGTCAATTAAGGAAATATGCAAATTCTAGGGATTAAAGCATCTAGTTGTGGTTCCAACTCAAGATCTCAAGATAAGCGGACAAAGCTGAGGTTTTGCAAAGGGAAGGTGTTACTAAAGTGGAATAGATCACCGGGTAAGTCTCACTACTCACTAACTCCAATCCAAAGAACCTATCACCGGGTAAGTCTCAAGGTACTAAGGAAAGGAACTATAATCTCAAACCAACAAACCAACTAAGCGAATAGAATCAACCTTTACCGGGTAAGTCTCAGGCTAACTCACAAAGAAGGGATGAAAGCACACTCAAACCCCAATAAAGGATAAACCTTTATTACCTACACTTATGATCTTTGGTAAACAAACAAAGGAATTACCGGGTAAGTCTCATCCTAAGATTGCATTAAACCAGGAAAGGTGTAATAAGAATAGGATTTGGCAAACTCTAACACTTAACTCTCAGTTACGAATCAGAAAGGTCACCTCGGTCAGACGAATTCCACCCCGGCCGAGATGTTCATCGACTGAACGAGATGTTCTAGGGTTAAGGATAAAGACTCGAGCTTTCAGGGTCCTACTGAAATTAAGATTATTCTATCATTGTTTTTTCCACAACCTTCAGTCAATCACCCTAGAATCGCACAAAGAAATTAGCCACTCATCATCATAAAAGCAATAATCAAATATATGGGAAGAGAATGAATATTTGAATATAAAAACCTTAAGAACAAGGCTTCAATAACTGAATCAAATATCAAACAAATAAGCGTTCCTTGGATCACAAATCCAACAAGACAATTAACAAGAAGGGAATCTAAGAAAGTCTTACAAAACCCTTCACAAAAGCTATAACAAGCTATCAATCCTTCCTAGATTGATCTTCAATCTTCCTTCCTTCCTTCAACCACTATAATAATAGCGGGATTTTCGGTGATGCGCCGATGTTGAATTGTGGAAAATCAAGCCCTATTTATAGGAAAACTATCTTCCACAGATAAAATATCTTGAAAAGATATTCTCCTAATAAAATATATCTTAATCTCATAAATAGATCTCCTAAATATATGATCTTCCTTCCAGAAATCCAGCCCAAAAATATAAGATCTCTCCTTCCAAAAATAAAAGATCTCAGCCAAATAAAATATATCTCGCCGCGTCCATGGTGTTCGCCTCGGTCGAGACGCTCCTCAAGATCACCTCGGTCGAGGTGACACTGTAGCTGACCGAGATGAATCTCAACTGAAGGTGAAATCTCTCAAATCTGGTCCAAAGTAAAGCTTCTTTGTTGATTCCATACTTCCTGAGTTCCTCTTTAAGCTCTAGAATGTAGCTCCAATGACTCCTTAGCTCTTTTAGCTCCATTTTAGTCCAAAACGTGTCATTTTACCTACGATTACAACGAAACTTGGTGTAGACCTCGATTCACGCAAAAGTAGATGAAACGACAATATAATCACATAATATACATTCAAACATGCAGATTATTGAAGATAAAACGTCTAAACAGACCCCAAAATATAGACTATAATTCATGCTATCAAAATACCCCATACTTGTCCCTTGCTTGTCCCCAAGCAAGTTCCAAATCTTAAGTACAAGATAGAATGGATTATAAGTCATAAAGATCAATGAAAAGTATTTCAAAACATTTTAATGGTGTACTCCGCTCATAGATCACTCTAAGAGAATGCTTTATGGAATTTAAAATCAAAACATGCTCAAAACATTTTATTAATATAAGAAAGTTGTTCATCTTTGCATAAAATCATAGAATGCATAATAAATCATTATTATCGAAATTAATCATGTATAATCCAGTTTAAACCACCAAGTCAATCAACAAGCTCGAGGTCTCAAGGGCTTCCAAAAGAAGGTCAAGAAACGTGTGAGGGTGGGATGTATATAGGAAATGTGGTGATAGAATCCGGGAAAAGAATCTTTTACTTCACTTCCTTTTGAACTTCAACATCTTCCACCAATAAGCTTTGCTTATTTACTTTTTACTTTACTTTTTGGGATGCATGGACAGAGGTGCACAATAACCGAAGCCTAGGAGATCAGCAATCATCAATTTCTCGAGATGCCTCAAACCCTTGATGCACATACCATGACCCGTTAGGAATATCGCTCAATCTGACTTTGGCAAGACACAAACACCCGGCTATGTGAATGGTGCCGAGTTACTCATCATCATGATTGACTTCCCCAAACCTATTTGTTTCTTTCTAATTTTCAGCCAACATCTCAACTTTTCTTTCACTTGCTTTTCACTTGCTTGCTTCCAAATTCCCGGATAGGTAAAGGGAGGCAAATATGTATATGAGGGGCTAAGCATGATCAAGAAGAAGAAGAGAAGAGAACAAATTGCCTTAATCATCCCAGGAAGAATGTGATAGAACTCATCATGTGGTGTCAACCTTCAAATTCAACATAATTTGGATAAAAACAAAGTATTAAACATGCCAAAAATTTCAAACAAAGTACTTAGCAACTTAGACATATCATAAAACCTTTCAAACATATAAAGATTTCAAAACCAATCTGCAAACAGAATCTTCACTGAGGTCATATCCAAATAAGAAGCACAAAATCGTTTCGAAAACTTTCTCAGTTAAACCGCCTTGGTCGAGATGTTCTAAGTCAACCGAGGTGAATCACCTCGTTCGGCCAGAATCACTTCGGTCGAGATCAAAAAATTTTTTTTTCTTAAACCAGTTTTTGACGTTTTTCTCAATCAAATAACTTGTATGCATGCATGTAGTCTCAGATAAGCATATAGAGCAGGATAAAATCATAAATATCCATCAAGAGTCATACAATCATCAACATAAGTCAAATAATACATATCCGAATACCCCATACTTGGGACACATTGTCCCAGTGGGTCAAATAAGTCATAAGAACAGAATACTCACCGGACAAAGCTGAGCTGTATAATAAATAAAGAAAGAAATCCTGCAAGCTCTAATCCTGATATCTTGGCGGTGGTGGAGGATATGGTATGTACGGATGCTGGGATGGGTCGAAAGGATATCCCATCGTGTGCTGAAACTGTATCTCCATCATCCGGCACCGGGTAGTGCTGACTCTCTAGTATCTGATGAGTCCAGCTATCCATCTCTCGGTGATGGTCATCAAGGCGCTCACCAATATCATCAGTAAGAGCGGCGTAGGAGTCTATCATCTGATCCGTCAGATCATCAATCCGACAGTGAGCGACTGGATCCCTCTGCCTACGTACTCTACGCCTGGTAGGACGTGCTGGTGCTACAGTTGGCTCGTCCTCTGTCTCCTCGTCGTCTAGATCGACGACTAGTATACTGGTACCAGCTGTATCTGTCCCTGTATCCATGGAAGCACCGCCATCATCATCCTCATCAGCCTCCTCATCAGCCTCCTCATCAGCCTCCTCCTCATCCTGCTCCTGGGTTGTTGCTGCTGCGTCTCTAGCGTCCTCAATAAGAGGAATCCACGCTGTGTACCAGTACTGAGAGTCAAATACTGAGAACTAATATGACCATCTAATACCCTGAGGTGCAGTCTGCTCCCAAGGCATCGCCACATATGGCGTAGTAAGTCCATGAGGAACCAGAATCCTCCTCGTGATCATCTCCTGCAGACCAAGCGGCTTGGCAGCCGCCACCATAGTACAAGCACTCAAATCTAAGTCCATGTAACTCGCGATGTGAGTCACTAGACCGCCGCAGCAAATATCTCCCTTTGCCTTTGCCTTGATCCTGTGGAGATCCTCAGCCAACATCACTCCAAAGTCAGGAACTCCTCCGGTAACCATACAGTACAAGCTCAGAAGCTCCCCTTGTCTAATCTTCTAGGGCGTCTCAGTACGCGCCAGAAGTGTCTCGCTAAAGATCCGGTGGGCTAATCTGAAGGCGAGGTGGAAGATGATACTCTCCCTGGAATCTCCAGGTCTCCACCTATCAGCATGCTCAACTATGTGAGCTATCTGGCCCCAGAACTCTCGAGCCGTGGCTCGAGAAGGAAAATCAGCAACTGTGGGGGTCGGGAAGCCAAAGATCTCTCTCCAATGGTCCATCGGAACTAAGTAGTTCCGGTTCAGCAACCGGTACTTGATGGCGTGCTTTGTAGGCAGGTAAGTAACGGAGCTCACAAACTCCAAAGTCGGCTCAAGGTAGGTTGGAGCTCTAATCTCTGTAAACTGCTCTAACCCTACCATAGCAATCATCCGCCTCAAATCATCATCTACGTAGAGGCAATCAAAAGCGGCGATATCAAGGAATCGCGGTGCAATCACTGGACGCGCAGCAATACAGTCATAATCTACCCGGTGATGTTCATGGATCACCGGTATGGAGCGGGGAGAAGAAGAAGAAGGAGAAGGGGCGGATCTATCCCTCAGAACAAGCTGCCTATCAGATCAAGAGCTCATTTTCTCTCACTGTCAGACCACCTCGGTCGAGATGCAGACCGACTGGACCGAGGTGATGTGCTGTTCGATTCCAAGTCTCAGAAATCCAGTTATTTTCCCCAATATCACTACCAATTGTTCCTATGGGGTACTTAAGCCTTTTTCAACAAGAATGAGTGGCAACCAAAGCCAATTTCTTCCAAAATAAGGAAAAGACGAGAAGTTAGGGTTTCGGTTTGTTTACCCTAGATTCGGTCGATTCGGAGCGTTTTTGTTGTAGATTGTCGCTTGCAAACTGTTCCTCTACTCTTTCCTTGTAGTTTGGAAGCAAGAATCGTCGAAAACGATCGAGAATCAGGGGGCAAGGTGAATTGGGACGCCGCGGTCGAGAAGGTGAGAGAGGGAAGAGAGAGAATTCGAACCCCCTTTTATACCCTTTTTTGGAACTGTTGTCACCTCGGTCGAGATGGTCTCGACCGGACCGAGGTGATACGGACCGAGGTGGATCTTCAGTAACCCTAGTCGCCTCGGTTGCTCAAGAATCATCTCGGTCGAGGTGCTGTGACAGCAACCGAGATGTGTCTCAGTCAAACTCCGTCTTCTCAAATTCTCGATCTTTTGTCCTTCTAGTGTTGCTCCTGGGTTGTATTCCTTCCTTAGAGATTACCTGTTGTCTGTCTAGGACGCCAAAAACAAAGCAAAGAAAAGCAAAAGCAAACTATCTAAAGCTAGACTAAAAAAGAGAAAAGAAAGCAATACCTTGGGTTGCCTCCCAAGAAGCGCTTGGTTTAAGGGCGCTAGCTGGACCGTACGGTGTCTCTAGACAAGGTATATTGGTGCAATCTCCTCAACCGGGACTTCCGGTTTGTATTTCTTGAGTCTATGACCATTAACTTTGAATCTTCCACTTGTTTCTCCCTATATCTCAACTGCACCATAAGGGAAAACATGTTTTACGACATAACGTCCAGTCCATCTAGATTTCAACGGACCTGGAAAGAGGCGAAGGCGGGAGTTGAAGAGTAGAACTAAGTCTCCTTCTTTAAGCTCCTTAGGAATGATACGCTTGTCATGCCATTTCTTCGTCCTTTCTTTGTAGATCTTGGCATTCTCATAAGCGTTTAAACGCAGCTCTTCTAGCTCGTTGATGTCTAATAGTCGCTTCTCACCGGCTTCTTTGATGTCGAAGTTCAACCATTTGATCGCCCAATATGCTTTGTGTTCCAGCTCAACGGGCAAATGACAAGACTTTCCATATACCAAATTATAAGGGGTGGTTCCTATGGGAGTCTTGAATGCGGTCTTGTAGGCCCAAAGAGCGTCGTCCAACTTCATGGACCAATCCTTCCTCGTCCTAGAGACGGTCTTCTCCAAGATTGCTTTAATTTCTCTATTTGAGATCTCGACCTGTCCACTAGTTTGAGGGTGATAAGGGGTTGCTACCCTGTGGGTTACCCCATACTTCGATAGAAGTGCCTTAAACTTCTGGTTGATGAAATGTGTCCCTCCATCGCTGATGATGATGCGTGGTGTCCCAAAACGTGGAAAGATAGTCCTATTAAAGAACTTCACAACCACCATGGCGTTGTTAGTGGGAGAGGCAATGGCTTTAACCCATCTAGAGACGTAGTCGATAGCTAGGAGAATGTAGAGGTTTCCTCCGGATGATGGGAAAGGTCCCATGAAATCAACTCTCCATACATCAAAGATCTCAACCTCCTGTATGTTATTGAGTGGCATCTCGTTCCTCCTAGATAAATTCCCTGTTCTTTGGCATGCGTCACAAGAGACAACAAACGTTTGCACATCCTTAAATAATGTAGGCCAAAAGAAACCGGAACGTAATACCTTGGCATACGTTTTGTGAGCGCTAGCATGCCCTCCACAAGGAAGTGAGTGACAATGCCGTATGACACTAGTAACTTCATCTTCCGGAATGCATCTTCGAAGCATCCCATCCGGACCTCTCTTAAATAGTAGAGGTTCATCCCAATAGTAATAGCGTACATCCTTAAAGAATTTCTTCCTTTGAGCGTACGTCAATCCGGGTGGTATTTTCTAGCAAACAAGATAATTAACAATATCAGCATACCAAGGCCCTTTATTATTAGAAATTAGATAGTGTTCCACCAACTGAGGATGAATGTCAGAAAAGGGAGTAAGAAGTTTGTTATTCTCAGTTGACATCATCTCGCTTTCGATCTCGGTCGAGGTGCAGAGTGGGTGACCGAGATGTTCTTCAGTCAAGAACACCTCGCTTGGTCCAGAAGGTGCCTCGGTCGAGGTACTGCAACTGGGACCGAAACTAGAGATCTTCTTCTCCTGGATTAGTCTTTCAAATTTAGCTCCTGAATCTTCTTCCAGTATCTTTAAGCTCCGTATATCTGCATCACAAGAAACATCAATACCTTCCTCCATTAAGCTAAAACTAATAACTTTCTCAAGTGGATCATTAATAAGAATAGAGCTCACCAATTCTCTTGATTCTTCTTCATCATAGATGTTGAAGATATCATCTTCCAGCGGCTCTCCTTTCATTGCCGCAAGCAAAGCAAACTCAACTTGATCACCGCCAATATTGAATTGCAACTTGGCGTTCTTACAATCCACATTGCAACCCGAAGTTGCTAGAAATGGTCTCCAGAGAATGATAGGGACGGGATAATCTGTGGGAATGTCAAGCACAACAAAGTCTATAGGTAAATAGAAGTTACCTAACTTAATTGGAACGTCTTCCAAAATGCCCACAGGATGGGTAGTGGAGCGGTCCACCATGTACAACCGTATCTTCACCGGCTTGGGCTCTCCAAGGCCGATCTTCACGCATAGTTCCAGCGGGATGATGCTCACGTTGGCTCCTAGATCACACAAGGCTTCACAAGTCACATCCCCAACTTGAATGGGAATGCAAAAAGAGCCGGGATCCCTTAACTTGGGTGGCTTCTTCTCCTTCATGATTTGAATGAGCTCCGAGGATTTAGATGTCATCCTTACTTCACCAAAGTCTTCCAACTTACTCTTCCTTGATAAAATCTCTTTTAAGAACTTCCCATATGCGGGCATCCCTAGAATAGCATCAAGTAAAGGGATATTAATATGTAGTTTATTCATCAAGTCAAGGAACTTACCAAAGTGCTTGTCTAGATGTGCTCTAGCCCTCGACTGGGGGAATGGAAGTGGTGGTTTATATGCAGGAGGTGGGATATAAACTTCAGATTTCTCCTCCGCTTTCTGAGGCTCCACCTCGGTTGGTACCTCGGCCGAAGTGTTCTTGGACTGTACCTGGACCGAGGTGTTCTTCGTCTGTACTGGCATCGACCGAGGCACTGGATCTGCAGTTTTCAGTCCACTTCTCGTTGCTATTGCCATGATCTATCCTTTAGGGTTGCTTTCCGTCCTTGCTGGAAGCTTCCCTGGATCTCTTGACGCTTCATTCGCCTTATTAAAGAATTGCTGTTCTAAGGCTTTTTGTGCCTTTGAAAATGAAGTCATGGACGTCTCCATAGCGTTGAGGTTGATCAAGATAGCCTCCAGCACCGCATCTTTCTTTTCCGGCTGGGACGAGCTTGATCCAGGCTCCTGGCTCTTCAATGGAGTAGAAGAAGAAGAAGAAGAAGAAGAAGAAGAAGAAGAAGAAGAAGAAGAAGAAGAAAGAAGAAGAAGAAGAAGAGAGGAAAGGATTAGAAGAGTTGCTTGAATTGGAGTTAGAGTAAGAGTTACCCGAATTTTGATTGTTTGGCCTCCAATTATTGTTGTTGGATCCTCTATTGTTGTTGTAGTTGTTGTTCCGGGAACCGTTGTTGTTGTTCCGGTAGCCATTGTTGTTTCTTGAGCCTTGATATCCTTCATCTTCTTTCTTGGTTTGAGCAACCAAAAGGTCTTTCAATTGTTTCACATCATTCTTCAAAGAGGTGAGTTGGTCATTGTTTGATGGAGCTTCTTGGAAGTTGACTCTCTTAACTCCACCTTCAGCTCCTTGGTGGGAGTATTTCTCCATGTGCAAAGCTTGCTTCTCTATGAACTCCCAAGCTTCGTCAATCGGCATATCCATGAACGTGCCGGCGGATAGTAGTTGAAGGTTGAACTGGGTGTTTCCGTCCAGTCCCTTGAAGTATATCTCCAACAACTCTATCTTTGGAATCCCATGATGTGGGCAATCCAAAAGGATGTCTTTAAATCTCTCTCATGACTTGGAAAAACTCTCCTTGTCCTTCATGATGAACGCATTGATTTTCCCTCCATTTCAGCGGTCTTAGAGGGGGGAAAGAGTTTAGTTAGAACTCCATCGTCATCTCCTCCCAAGTGTTGATTTTTCCTGGAGGGAGAGATTCATACCAAGTAAGCACCCTATCTTTCAAAGAGAAGTAAAAAGGTCTTAGCTTGTAATTGTTGTTTTCCAGCCTTGAAGGTCTCAAGGTCTCCATCAAGATCTCATAGTTTTGCAGATGTTGATGCGGAGATTCCCTCTCTAGCCCTCCAAACTGGCATTGGCGAATCATGGAAAGAACTTGCGGTCAAAGCTCATAGTCATGGTCCGCTGGATCACCTAGGTTGACTCCTGGACGCCACAGTTGCTAGTTGGGGTCCATCCTCTTCCCTAGGGTCTGTGGAATACCTGCAAATAGAACATCTCGAATTGGCATCCAAGGTGGAAATATCTCGGCCGGGGCAGCTGGAACTGGGTCCTGCCTCGGTCGAGGAGGTGGATCTGGTCGAGGTAGATATTGGTCCCGTAAAGTCGCCATATCTGCTTTGATCGCTTCCGTCCTTGCGCGAGTTTCTTCCTTTTCCAGTCACAATTCTTCTTTGCTGAGGTGTAGTTGTTCCAATGCCTCCTTCAATTCGGCCTCAAGATCGCGATTCTCTTGATTGGCCATTTTAGCTTCTTTCAAGCGTCTTTTGTATGTCTTTTCTGGTTCGGGATCGTAAGGAACGATTTCCTTCCCAGCGCGGGTTCTTCGCATAAACCTATAAGAAAGAACTTGCGAAAGTCACTCAAGTAGAGTGGTTAGTAATAACAGGGGCAAATGCCCCGAAAGACAACCGCAACCGGCTCGGTCTAGACCAAGTCCCCGACAACGGCGCCAAAAACTTGTTCGCTCCAAATGGTGTGTGCAAGCTTTAAATTTATAACCCAAGAAGTATGCTTAAAACAAGGATATGAACCCGCAGTGTGCGGGTCAATTGTAATAAAAAGCAAGAATTCCAGGGGTCGATCACAGGGACTTAGGTGAAACAAAGAAAGTATAGGTTGTCAATATTACAACTAACCACATAAGCAATTAAAGCAATCAAAAGATGATAATATAGTCAATTATGGAAATATGCAAATTCTAGGGATTAAAGCATCTAGTTGTGGTTCCAACTCAAGATCTCAAGATAAGCGGACAAAGCTGAGGTTTTGCAAAGGGAAGGTGTTACTAAAGTGGAATAGATCACCGGGTAAGTCTCACTACTCACTAACTCCAAGCCAAAGAACCTATCACCGGGTAAGTCTCAAGGTACTAAGGAAAGGAACTATAATCTCAAACCAACAAACCAACTAAGGGAATAGAATCAACCTTTACCGGGTAAGTCTCAGGCTAACTCACAAAGAAGGGATGAAAGCACACTCAAACCCCAATAAAGGATAAACCTTTATTACCTACACTTATGATCTTTGGTAAACAAACAAAGGAATTACCGGGTAAGTCTCATCCTAAGATTGCATTAAACCAGGAAAGGTGTAATAAGAATAGGATTTGGCAAACTCTAACACTTAACTCTCAGTTACGAATCAGAAAGGTCACCTCGGTCAAACGAATTCCACCCCGGCCGAGATGTTCATCGACTGAACGAGATGTTCTAGGGTTAAGGATAAAGACTCGAGCTTTCAGGGTCCTACTGAAATTAAGATTATTCTATCATTGTTTTTTCCACAACCTTCAGTCAATCACCCTAGAATCGCACAAAGAAATTAGCCACTCATCATCATAAAAACAATAATCAAATATATGGGAAGAGAATGAATATTTGAATATAAAAACCTTAAGAACAAGGCTTCAATAACTGAATCAAATATCAAACAAATAAGCGTTCCTTGGATCACAAATCCAACAAGACAATCAACAAGAAGGGAATCTAAGAAAGTCTTACAAAACCCTTCACAAAAGCTATAATAAGCTATCAATCCTTCCTAGATTGATCTTCAATCTTCCTTCCTTCCTTAACCACTATAATAATAGCGGGATTTTCGGTGATGCGCCGATGCTGAATTGTGGAAAATCAAGCCCTATTTATAGGAAAACTATCTTCCAAAGATAAAATGTCTTGAAAAGATATTCTCCTAATAAAATATATCTTAATCTCATAAATAGATCTCCTAAATATATGATCTTCCTTCCAGAAATCCAGCCCAAAAATATAAGATCTCTCCTTCCAAAAATAAAAGATCTCAGCCAAATAAAATATATCTGGCAGCGTCCAGGGTGTTCGCCTCGGTCGAGACGCTCCTCAAGATCACCTCGGTCGAGGTGACACTGTAGCTGACCGAGGTGAATCTCAACTGAAGGTGAAATCTCTCAAATCTGGTCCAAAATAAATCTTCTTTGGTAATTCCATACTTCCTGAGTTCCTCTTTAAGCTCGAGAATGTAGCTCCAATGACTCCTTAGCTCTTTTAGGTCCATTTTAGTCCAAAACGTGTCATTTTACCTACGATTACAACGAAACTTGGTGTAGACCTCGATTCCCGCGAAAGTAGATGAAACGACAATATAATCACATAATATACATTCAAACATGCAGATTATTGAAGATAAAACGTCTAAACAGACCCCAAAATATAGACTATAATTCATGCTATCAGCGTAGTACGAGACGCTTGCGTTCGAAGGACATACCGATGATGAAGATACAGTGGTCGAGGCGAGGAGCCGATGAGGCGACTTGGGACACAGAAGATAGTATCCAGGGGAACTATCCGGAGTTTTATGCTGAGCTTGTTGCACCCTTTGCTTAGTCTGTTGTTTGGTTTTTCCTTTGTTGCGTTGTGAAAGCTTTTGTGTTACGTGCCTTGAGTGGGAATATATGACTTCAGTTCTGTTTCTGAGTGTTGTTGTGATCGTTTAGCTTTTACAAGTTTCGGGACGAAACTTCTTTTTAGGGGGATCTGATGTAAGATCCTAGTTTTTTGTCTTCATCGCCCCCGCGGTGAAGAGGGCCGCCCCTGCGGCTGTGTTGATCCGCCCCTGCGGATTTACGACAGATCGCACCCGATTTGTTTTCGTTCGATTTATCTTCCTTCCATAGATAGAATATCCGATATTCTATCTTATGGGCCGGTTTCCTTGTCTTCTTTCTAAACAGTAGACGCCCTTTCCGTCTAGCGTTCCAGCCGTCTCTATGTATTCTCTCATTTTTCTCTTTTTCCCGTTCCTTGCTTACGTCTCCTTCAACCCTAGAGCGCTGCAGCCTTCCCTAGCTTCCAGCAACCTTGCTGAACATGTAAGTTCTTCTCTTCTGGTTTCTTCTCCACATTCTTACAATTGTTGTATACCTTCTCCTTCTGTTTTGGTTTCTTCCTTTTGTTCTTCTCTTTTCTTCTTCCCCAAGAATCAAGTTTGATCCTTGATTCTTGTGGAGCTTCCCGTTGTTGATCCTTTATTGTTCTCAAGCTCTCTAGAGTTGAGTCTTGACGTGTTGGAACCAAAAGTTCGAGCTTTGGTTGCCCTTGTTGTGAGTTCGGTCGAAGAGGAATCCCGACTAAGCTTTTGTCAGTGCATCCACCCGTGCACCTGCACTAGCCGCCCCTGCGTGTTGTCGCCCCTACGCCTCTGATCAAACGCCCCTGCGGTTTCTCTACAGTAGCTCCCGTCTTTGGTGAGCTGCTTCCTTCCTTTCCCTCGTTCTTTTCCTTGTTCCTTGTGGTTGTTCCTTGTCCCCTGAGTTGCTGTAAGACTAAGGTTGAGCCCTTAGCTTGTGGAGATCTCTTAGATATCGTTGAGGCTAGAAGTTATAGACTTCTAGAAACCGTTCCGTTCATGATTCGTGTTACTTGTTCGTACAGACTTTCCTTACTCCTTTCCTGAGGGAAACTGAGCTTCCTTGAGTGTTCTCTGAGTTGTTGTTGAGCCTTTTGTGTTACCTTCGTGTGAGGTAAGTCCCTTGGACTTACTTAGCTTCATTCCGCGTATTAGTTGGATTGTATTGGCTTGTTTGTGTTGTTATCATGTTTATAATGGATAATTGGAAATAGGATTCACCCTTTGTTATCCTTAACTGGCCCAAGCGTATTATAACCGGACGGTGACCACTTCTCTAGTTCTATAGGAGACTAGAATGTGCTCTTGCAACCGAGGCTCGTAGGTAACGGATAGTACTAATCTATTCCTATTGGTAGACAGAAGCGGAGGCGAGTTTCGGAAGATTCTCGTATGACAAAAGAAGTTGAATTAGTAATGGATAACCTTAATGAAAGATAATAACCGGTTGATGTGTGAGCATGCTATGTGTTTTCTTTACCTTATGTGTGTTTGTGCCTTTACGCTCTTGCTAGTACCTAGAATGTTAGCTAACGGTTTATACCGTCGTTGTAGATGTTCCGCAGGTTCAAGATGCTGCTGAGTGATCCGGATCGTGTGGTCAGCCGGGGTTGTCGTACATTATAGGACGGGATCGGGTTTTTTTTCTTTTGTTGTTTCCCTTTTGTTTTGAACTCGGTTGCGGAGCTTTTGTGTTCTCTTTTGTTTAAACCTTTGGTTTTATATTGAGTTTTGGTTTTCGTTCATCTGTGCCTTAAGATATGTTTGTTGTTGCTACTCTGAGGGTCGGGACTCATTGTGGGGTCCTAGCCCATAGCGCTTCAAGTTCCCAGAACTTGGGATGTTACAGATCTAGACTTCTTAACGGCTTATTCCCGTTTCAATACCCTTCTTCTTTTTTTACAATGGATAGACTCGGGACAAAGGAGCAGCACCAACTATATCACCAACGGAAGAAACATACCTTCAATGTTATTATATTTGACTCGTTTGGATCCGTGTTCTTCAAAAACTTAACGAAAAACGACAAACAAAATATGTATCACACTCTGCATTCCCCCAAAGATCAAGGATTTGTAATCTGAAGTGTTCTGGTTGGGCTTGCATGGTGAAAGATTGGATCTTGGAAACCAAACAAAGTGGGGAGACGTACGTAGAAGGTTTTTCTAGAAATCGGTTAATCACCAAATCGAAAGAAAAATATGAGAAAATGGTATGGATCAACGCAGAATGATCCTAGGATTACTTGTGACAAGTAAGGTTCAAGTATGGGTATTTGATAACATTCATTTTAGCGTTTTTTTCACCCTCATTCGTATCCATCTCTTGAGCATATAGTGTAGTTTTGCATTGTATTTTGGTATTCATCCTTTCCTTTTGTGTTTTGAAGATCTACTCCTGTGTTTATGAAATTACATATATTATAGGCTTTCCCGGAGCTAAAATGAATATAAGCAAAAATATGTCTTCAACACATAAAGATTCTTTCTACGATATAGGAAGTCGAGGTCAAGGCTGAATTGATTGAGATTTCAGAGTGGAGATACAAAGATTAAATGAGTATGAATTGTGATTGGCCAACCATCCCCTACAAATCGGCCGATTTCCACACATGACAACGAACTAGTGACCATTTCTCCAAAATGATGTGTTTTGTTGTAGATCGACCAACTAGTCCCACATGAACGGACGATCGGTCTCACTAACATCGATTATTGGATGATCTTCCCCTTATTATCCTTTTTTTACCCATTTTTGGACTATCTTTTAGTGTCCAATTGGACATTTTTAACTTTTTCTCAAAGATAGAGTGTGATAGGATTTAGCAACAAACTACAAAAGGACGATGTTAGAAATTCTCCTTTAAATAAGGCATTTTGTCACTAGTTTAATTATCCAGTTTTCAATCTGAAGTTTCAAAGACGAGTTTATGTGCATAGATCTTAGCCGATTCTTTTGTTCTTCTTCAATCAATAAAAGCGGTTTTTTGTAAATTATGTCTTGCTAAATTTTGTTGCTCTAGGGTCTGAAGAGCCCAACTTGCATGTATAATTAGTGATGTTGTTAATGATCTTTGTTCTTATGAATATATGCCTTAATTCATGTGTTATAGTATTTTAGAGTTTTTCTATGCAAGATGTGATAGCTGCGTGTAGAATTGTTTTTATCCTATTTTATCTTTCACGTGTTAATCTCAAGATTGAGAGTTGTGTGATTGATATTTTTAATATTTTATAAGATTTGAGAGTTGTGGAGGATTGTCCCCTTCGTAGCATGATGTATATTATATTTAGAATGGAATATTATCAATTGAGATTTGATATATTTGGTTGTTGTGATTTAGATTTTGAAACTCTTTTATTATATTTGGTTTTATAAACATGGTTATTTTTTATATTTCTTATTTTGTATCAAGCAATGAAAAAATACCTTCTTTATTATTATTACGAATCATGATATTTGTTGTTTTTTGATTAATCGGTCGAGTTCCCTTGGTAGATCGGTCAATTTGTTGTGTTTTTTCTCCCTTTGTGAATTTGTTATTCTATTTCTCATTTTTTATATTCTAACCTAATCGGCCGATCTCCTATGTATGTTTCTATTATTCTTATGGGTTGTTGTTACAATTTTACAATTAATTGTCAAATTGTTACCCATTTCTCATTGTCAGATTTTGACCCGTTTATTTGAATCGGGTCTTGTATATTTGTCAGATCTAAAGTCTCATCCCTTGTCAGTAGCATCTTATGAAGTGGGGAACCTCTAGGCAATGTTGTTAACCGTGTCAGAAACCCGGAAGTGTCCGAAAACTTCTCGAACACGTCAATATAGCGAGGACACGATTAGGATTCAAGACACTTTTCCAACATCGAAAATGGGTCGGACCCAACCGGAAACTTCTAGAAATGGGTGAGCAACCACCCGACCCAACCGGTCAACCCAACCGAATATACGGTTGAAAACCCCGAAGGACTCCGTGTGGTGGGTGGTTGATAGGTGAAATTAGTGGGTGGTGAGGCGGGCATGGGTAGATACAACCACCCATCACCGAAAACCATCACTCACCCCCTTCATCCGCGCCATTTCACCCGTGTAAATTAATTAATTAAATTATTAAAATCATAAAATGCATACTACTTTTTCACATTTGTCATTTACTTAGCCAAAAGAGTTGCAGCCGCATGGCCCCGCACTGCCTTCCCCGGATTTTTGAAATCTCTTCACCAAATCTTCGAGTCTTGACACCTTAGTCCGGAGAGCCTCTGACCACATTCACGCGAGCACTTCACTCCTTTTGTAACTCACTCCCTTCTCCGCTTGCTCACTTGTAATTTATGTTGATTAATGTTTGTTGTATGCAACAAAAATTGTATGTTTGCATCGCTTTGTATTAATTCGAATTTGTTTCGCAACTAGTTTGTTATGTTGGATAATATTCCTTGAACTAGCAGAGTTAGATTCATGATAATTCTATCATAAATGCATTATATATTTTGAAATTTCTAAAATGAAAGAAATACTACACACCCGGTTATTTCCCCTGAACTCCCGGTGGGTGATGGGTGGGTGGGTGACAGTTGAACTATTAGACGGTGGTGGGCGGGGTAGGTGAGAGTTTAACTAAGTTGGGGCAATTGGTGCAAATGGTACACTCACCCATCAACCGACTTATTTTCATTCCTAGTCACGGGTGGTGGCTACGTTTTGTTTTTTTTTAATCCTTCCCTAGAGATGAATCAGACATATATGGTTGATACGTTCTGTTTTCATTTTTGAATATCTAGATGGACGAGACATTCATGGTTGCTAACTCAATATCACTTAACGCGATCAATTTGCTTATTTCTCAATAATTCTACAACTAATAGCATATTCATATATCCTTGGTTTTATCATGTCTCTTTTATTATATATGAATTACTCTTCACAGACTTTAAAATGTTATATTATTTATATTTCTTCATTGTGTCCCGTTTCTTATAAATGTTATATTATTTATATTTCTTCATTGTGTCCCGTTTCTTATGATAACTTAGGATTATCATTTGGGCTACATAGGTCCCCCATTTCCCGTCGTGTATATTTTCCGTTTCCGTGCTACATAGGTAGCATGTTATGATCCAAAAGAAACAACATTGTGTCCTAAAAATTTTCCTCGGTAATATGGTGTGAAGAGTATTCATGTGGCAGATCAGAACGAGAGAGGATTGAATAGTTGACATCAGATAGTAGAAATTTGACATTGCATTTAGTTATTTTGCAGCATCTTATCATTCAATGACCTGATTATACAATACAGTCTCAACCCGAATTACTACAGTATATCCAAAGGGTCCTCAAAATATCCAATTCTAGTCCAGAAATCTGGATTGTGATGATCCTCAATAAGCTTGGATCATCGTAGATTTACAAACACAACCACCCCATTTTTCTATTTGGTTACGAGCTCTCCAATAGCAAGAGTGGCGTGTGAGCATTTGTATGACAAATCCTTTGTCGTATGTAGCAATTTATTACCCTTTCATTGTACTGTCAACACTCAACAGTCAAGATACCCAAAACCAAAAGCGTTGGAGAAGGTGCAAAGCCACGTCATCTGCCTTCGGTTTCAACTTCATGAAAATCATTAACTTCAAAATAATGTACAATAATTAAGCAATAGTAGGTGTCTCTTCAAAGCACAGAAAGCAGGGTTCGTTCATGTTTTAAAGTTCATGAAATAAAAATCCAGATTTGGGGCCATAGGCCAATCCCAATGCCAAGTTACAAGTACCAGATTCCTAAGACCTTTTCTTGCGCCTGTCTTCTTCATCTTCATCAGAATCTCCACTCTCACGGAATCGGGGATTCTTTTCCTGCACAACCAATAGTTGTGTTCCAACATATAAGGTTCACAGCCACGTGCTACTTAGAGCTAATAATGTCGGCAGGAACTTACCGGTCTGGAATCATGGTCTGAGCTTCTGCGTGATTCATGATCATTTCTCTTTGGCATATCAGAAGCATGCCGGTCGTCGTCCCTGTATCGCTTCCTATGGAAGTCTGTTGGCACAGGTGAAGTGCGTCAGGATCAAAACAAGGGACTTCACTCACATCTATAAATGACCAAGACAAGGAACCCCATGGAACAACAAGACCATAGTTGTTAACTGTAATAATATTAGCCAATTTGGCTGTGTTCTTTGATAGAATAAAAACAATGATTAGCCTATTTCTATTTTGGAAAGTTCTACATGCTAACCTTGTGGTTTGCATTTTCCACGTGGTGCCCAAGGTTTATCCAAGCGGTATCTCTATTTTCTTAAAGTCTGCTTTTTTGAATTTTGTCCAGGTACCTTCAAGTATTTTATCATTTGTTTTGCCTCACTAAACGATAACATATGCTATTTTTTTACAATTGTACGCTACTCCAAATTACAGAATAATCAAAACTCCCACCTAATCATTATGATTTCTATCAGAATGGTTACTGTCAAAGTACTCGTGATTTTGATACTGTTGATGGCTAGATTCACCCAGGAAAATGGTTATAATCGTCAAGACTACAAAGTACGCAATTTGGGTGATATTAACACCACCCCTTGATAACTCTTAAAACCAATAGAAACTTTTAACTTTAAAGATGTGGATAAATGAGCCATTAACTTTTAGATATACCATAATTTATGATAGGCTATCATATGGAAGTATAGAGTTGAGGGACAGCACTTGGACTCTCACAAAACAGTGGACACCACATTGGAAATGAAAGAAAAACCACAGGGTGGTAACCATGTGAACCCAAAAGGCTGGACGGTGAGTGATGCCAATACGTATTTTTGAAAAAGATATGTGTATCATTGCTCAATGAAAACAAGCATAATCAAAATGACAAAAACATGAAAAGTCATTATATTATCGCTTAATCATTTAGAAACAAGAAAGTATATGATCAGGAAAGACGATAAATATTGACTACAGTTAATAATTATGCTCAAAGGTCACAACAATAATTCTGCTATCAACAAGTCAATGGGGAGGGGCAACTGAAATTTCTGGTACTCAAACAAAGACGGAATGGCAAGGATGTGTAAACAAGTCCAAGCCCCATGACACAGGTCTACAATTTAAATATTACAAATATTACTTATTAAAAAATTGGAGTGGTACTATACGACCTTCATATGTAATAATAATATATTTGAATAACCATAATGTCTCGAAACAGGAGTACCAAAATACTAACAACCATTGTACTGGAACTACTAAAGTATTTACGGGAAGAAAAAAACAACCAAATAAAAAATAATCAAATGGATAGATTTATATCATGCAAGTATATGCTAAAAACAGAATTGTCCGCCACAAAATTATTTATAAATATTTACCCTTTAGAGGAAAAATAGAATAGAGAAAAATTAATTATATATAATATATTACAAGAAATTGTGCATTATTATGTGTCATGAATCAACTTGTAACATCGAATTAGCTATATTTTTGGCACGAATGAATGTGGTTGCACTATGTAATATTTGGTGCTTCTGCTTTCGTAATATATACTTGAATGACCGCTCTAGATGTAAGGGAAAGAAAAGTGTACCTCTACCCTGTCGATGATGGCCTTGACCTCCTCCATGTCTCCCATCTGCACCGCAAAAAGGCAATTATGAGCATTGATATAGGCCGAGATGAAATTTGGGACTTTTTTTCATTTAAAACAAGGCTTATCGGATTATTTTGGGATCATAAGCCCCCAAAATAACCCTATCCCAAAACCAAACGGACCCAAAGTAACATATTTAAAAACTGAAACTATCCAAAGCCCAAATGATCAAAACCCAGGAACCATGATTGACTCATGCATTAAAATTATTATGATTAATGGATGTGCTTCAGAAAAACATGCTCCTAACTATTTTTTTTAAGTGAGAAAATGGAGTCAGGACATGAGAAGAGAAGATGTGCATTCCACATGCTCTAAGAAAGAGCACACATGAAGAAGCAATATCTACGTCATTCTTACGAAGAATTGAAGAACTACAATCCACGAGTAACCCATGGCAACATTCAATACCCTCACATTCAAATTTCAGACCACTTACTCGTTACTACCTTCATATTTTTATTTATCTATAACAAAAAGAATAATAATTGATCAAACAATTTGCATGAGCTATCCCTTCAAACCAGAATAGCAGGCTACTGAGCGATCG
This sequence comes from Fagopyrum homotropicum, assembly GCA_033239125.1. Classification (NCBI taxonomy): domain Eukaryota; kingdom Viridiplantae; phylum Streptophyta; class Magnoliopsida; order Caryophyllales; family Polygonaceae; genus Fagopyrum; species Fagopyrum homotropicum. Next base: position 76,657,981 of record BSWB01000004.1, read on the forward strand.
TGGTAGAGCTAAAATAGGGTATTCAGCCGAACACAAACCACAAGAACACTCAAAGAAACCAAAGGCCATGTTTACCCAAAATACTAAAGCCACCAGCATGGAAAACCTGTTTGGGCAATTAGCAAATGGCTTCACAACAAAACTTGAGGATGCTTAAGCTAGAGCGCAGTCCTCTTACTTATAGGAACTCCCTCCCTTGCACCTTACAAACAAGATTTTAGGAACTTCTAAACCTCACTAGTCCCAACCAATATTCTTTTCTTCTGTGCAAAATAAAGACCTCCTGGATGATTTTTATTGATGTAGGCTTTTTAGAACACGATTACCCTTTATAGTATATTTAGATCTTATGTGCAAGTAACAAAAACATCACCCTGTAAACTTGCTGACCTGATATGACATCAGTATGTATAAAAAAAATTCTTCCCTTACAAGAACTTACAGTGAGATGGCATCGCTGGTGGAAAAGTACCCAATGAACCAGTACCATAGTCCACAAGTTGCCGCTGCGCTTCAAGCTCTTTCTGAACCAGTTTACCATAACCCCCTCTACGTATTGCACATTAAGGAAAGCAAATACATGGTCATACTTCCCACAGTACAGGCACGATATGGCATAAAGAAAGAAAACTCATCAAACAGAAACTGCGGACATGCTCATTCATGTTCATATAGAATCAGCCAGAGCTGGCATTTAAACAGCTTAAGAGGATCGTTTAAATATTTTAACAAATTAGAGGGAAAATACCAAGAAAAGGGTTGTAACTTTAGAGCTTCCAACATTCAGAAAAGTAAACAACGAATTAAGATGGTATAAGACATGCCATTTATTAACATATAATCAGGAATTTAACTCCAAACAAGCAATAACACGCTGAAAAATTGTTTATAAACAATGCATAAATGATAATTGTATAAGCATAATTTCTTATAATACTTGTACAAAATAAGAGACGGGCACTTTGAAGTAAACATAAGAAGGATATCAGGATCGTAGTCAGTTCTGTATTCATCACGCACCTGTAAGGATTTAATATGACATAAGTAGTTAAAGCACCAAAATGATGAAACACAAGTACAAATTTAAAGCTGACCTGTCCGCCACTACGTCCACGTCCCCATTGCCTGCCTTCTTGAAATCCCCAATCGAAGTCCACACGAATAGGTCTATCATCAAGAATAGTTCCACTTATGTATTTCACAGCATCCTCAGTGTCCTCTCTGGAGTAGTAACTGGGAAACAAGGTTGCCGTCAAAAAAAGATATATTCAAGGATACATTTCCCACAAGGTAAAGCACTTGTCAAAACCTATCAACATATAATTAGGTTCCCTTATAGGAAATACAAAGTAACCACAAATTGGAAAATGACTTACTAACTTTTGCATTGCTTAAAAAATGGACACATTGTATGAAGAAAGTCTATTTCACAGGTCAGCAATACTAGAAATGGGAACTATAAAAACATGGGTCTTACAGTACAAAACAGAAGCCGCATGGAGTTTTGGTGTTCTTATCTAAACCCATGATTATCTTTTTGAGTTCTCCAACCCGAGAGAATAGCTCATAGACTTGCTCCTCAGTTGTATAGAAAGACATATTGCCAATGTAAGCTGTAGTTGAAGTCTTAAGTGCATGCTCAAATTCTTCTTGGTTTCCAGGAAATCTTCTGTCACGGTATGCTGATAACTTGTTCGGATCCTGAGATGTACAATAAAACAAAGAGGGGGGAGGGGGCACAAAAATGGCCTCCCGAATTTAGTTTTCTGCACTGAGAAAGATCAGAATCATATATGGGGGGAAAAAAACTTGTAATAAAAAGTATGGCTACATAGGATAGCATCATCCCATACTGCCCTCAAAGGTAGAAGATCAACACACTCTATTTATCTTCTCCATTTCAACATCTACTTCTCATATTCATACGAACAAAAATGTCATTACAATACCCTAGACATGTTATCCACTATTTATCCCTAAGTTTGTTATGACAAACAAAAAGAGAAAGACAAAAAAAAGAAGAACCAAAAACACACGATATTGTCTACATCTAAAATATCTAGCAGCTCCTCTTTTAATTTGATTTTCAGATGACATATTAAGGATTGTTTTCTCATCCCCAGCATTTTCACCAAAGTATTCTATTTTATTGGCATCATCAAACAAAGGAAATGATAAAGGGAGAGGAAGGAATCACTTACTGAAAACTCTATTGCATTTTCAAAACTTTCCCTGTCAATATTTTTCATCTCAGAAACAATAAGAAATTGAAAGATTCCTAGTCTCTCTGACATCCACAAAGCATGAATACCAGTGATCAACAAGGCCCACTACCCTTACCTACCCATCACTACAACTTCCTTAGTCCTAGAATAAAGAGTATTTTCTAAATCCTCCGCAATATTAGTGAGAGCTGAAAAGGTTGGTGGTTTTAGTTTCCCTCTTCTTATTTTCTGTAACAGAACAAGCCCTTAATTAAGGGATATATCTCAGATTTAGAAGTGCAAACAAACTGCTAAGTCATTACGAAATAGAACAAGCAATGGTGTGCCCAAATAAGAATTGCTAAGGAGAATGCCAAGTAAGAAGGCATTTTGCATAAAGTTCTATAATGGTCTAGTGTTCTTCAGACATTTGTACTTGGTAGAAAAACAAACATTAAAACCTTGGGATAATTCCATATTTACACTTGTAAAAGATTTGGAAGCAGTCTCCATCGAAATCCTTGTTTAAAAATAGTGTAAAATATACTACCAGCTTACAGTTATAGATTTCGTAATAGAAAATGACATGTTCAGAAATCGAAAGAATATGAAAAACATAAACCTTAACAGAGAATGAATGAAAGAAGGGTACCTTAAACAGAGAAGCCATTGATTTAACAAGATAATAGGAGAAACTAAAGTTCACTCTCCTGCAGTTGGAAGAACTCACAATATCAGTCGGGCATGGAGGTATCACATAGCATGCTACAAAAATTAAGAAAAATTCCATCCAACCAAGCCGTTCAAGTTTGCAGCCCAAATGGTTGAACTAAATTTAGGCTTATGTCTGGAAAATAAAAAAGAAACATGATGCAAACGCAAAAATAAGACCGGAAGCTGTTCAGGCTGTCATCTTTGTTGTCAACTTTACCTGAACAATCAGATATATTACCTTTTTATAAAAACATACAAACAATTATGCGCGCAAATTAGGGTTCAATTAGAACATTCATTAAACACAGCAATAGGGCTTGAAACCTAATGTCGGTTTTGTGGAAGAATAATGGAGAACTCAACCAAAAGAAAAAAACTTTGTTCGAGGGCTAATCAATGCACAGCAGTCGTCAATCTTCAGTATAGATCCTAGTATCAAAAGATTACGGTGAAAATTTGCTTGAGGAAAGCGAAGGATCGGTTGCCTACAAGAGAAAGAGAGAGAGAGAGGTGAGACTGTTACCGGCGAATTGCCGGGAGGTGGCCGGCGGCGTAGTGTGGTGGGGAGCAGCCTCTCTTCTCTCCGCGGGATAGGGGTTTGCGATAGCTTTTCTGTACTTCAGAGTCTTCACTCTCCTGCTAAACGTATTCAATTTTTTCAGTATATCTTTTAAAGGTAAATCTGTATACAAGCCCGTGCGTAGTTAATTTTATTTATGGTTTTTTTAATTTTTACTAAGGAGGTAAGCGACTTAGGAAGGTCAACGTATATAGTTGACCATCGTATGACATCTTTAAGGATGAGAGCATCAATAGATAGCGGAATATAAAGACTATCAACAGAAATATACTGACGAGAAGAATCGGCAGCAGGATCGTCATGACCAAGGTTGGCAAGTTTATCAGCTGCGCCGTTGATCTCTTTGTAGATGTGATTAATTTGGACTTGAGGGAAATCTGCAATCAAGAGAAATGTATGTAATACCAATATCGAGTTTTCACGGTGGTTTCCAAATAGTTTTCATTGAGTTAATAATCATGAGGTTGTCTCCTTCAATTTCGATGTTTCTCATTCCCAGTTGCTTTGCTTTTAAAAGACCTATTTTCAAAGCATAAGCTTCTATTTGGAGGATAGAGATGTGGCTACACTTACCGTAATATAAGTCAACCACTGAGGCATTATGGTCCCTTAAGATGAATCCAAAGAAACTTTGGCCATTGTTTTTCTTTGAGCCGTCAAAGTTTAGTTTAATCGTTCCTGATTTAGGGGGCGACCATTTAATGTTCTTTTATGATTAATTATTCATATATTATTTATGTCTTAAAAACTAAAAAAAATTATTCTAATTATAATATGAACGTGGGTTCAGTTTGGGCGAAGCGTCAAACCATCAGTTTTCAAACCGGCCCAAACCAGCGACCAACCGGCGGTTTTGGTCACGGTTTGGTCGCTGGTTTAAAAGTCGTTGCAAAGCAACGACTCTTTTCGGCCCACCAAAGGCGGTTTCAAATAGCCGTTAGTGGGCCCAACTACCCCAAGGGCTTGTAGCGGTTGGGATGTGTTTGTTTTTTTTGTTTTAATAAATGTTAAGTACTTACTAAAAAAACTCACCAATTTCTTATAAATACTCAACCCCTCATTCATTTTATTTCACACCAACATTCTCAACTCTCTCGTATTCTCAATTCTTGATTTCTCAAATTCGTTATTCGTCTCTCAATCTCGTAATGGCAAACCCGAGCGACAACACTCATCCCCATTTCTTCTATAGAACCCAAGAAAGCGAAACTCAAATGCCCGAAAGGTCACAAAGTGAAGGGGCATTTCGACAAGTTCCTCAACTGAAAATGCTTACATCCGACATTTTTACAAAACATTATAAGAAGGGTGAGACGGTGAACGAATATTGTCAAGTCTCATGCAACTATTGTCCAAAGGTGTACAAGTGGAGGGCGAAGGGCGGCTACGGGACTTTGCAAACTCACCTGCAAAAAACCAACCCGAGAAGGTAAGGATATTACGGGAACAATCTCAATTGTCTCACGGGTTTGCATCTTCTTCCTCTCAATCTCCTTTTATGACCTTCTGTGTCATATTTTCATGTGGAGAAATATCTTTCCCCCAAACTTTATTTCTTTATAAAGTATACACACCGCTTATGTTGCGTTAAGCTTTGATCTTATAGGTGTATATATATATATATATTCATGGATGCCGCCCCTAATGAAGACCCGCCAAGACAAATCGGATTCGTGGTCAAATCCTTTTAAAGAAGGGGGTTAATGTAGACGTATCTCCTAACCTAACACACTTCAATGACATGACTATGAATATTAGGAAGCAAGAAGTGAAGAGCACTCCAAGGAGAGAAGAGGAAGAGTCAGAAGGTTTAAGACCACAACCGTGGAAGCTAAGGAAGCTAGAAGGCAAGGAATGAAGAACACTCTTAGTGGAAGAAGGGGAAAAGTTAAATTTATTTCTAGGAGAGAAATGAATAACATTTTCAAGAAAGAAAAGGAAACCATTTTAAGCAAAGAAATGACGCCCATATCCTATAGAGAAATGTAAACCATATCTAGTAGAAGAATGAAGAACATTTCTAGAAAGGTGATGAAGATAATTATCCGGAACATTTTTAGAAGGAAAATTGATGAGGGACCATCACCAACAATCCCTATAAGTCTTATAATGCAAGGGTTAATCACTAGATCAAAGGTAAGAGCAATCCAAGAGGAGGTGTCCAACTTGTTAGTGTCTTTCGCTACTAAGAAGACCTTTGGTGATCTAATTGTGACTAAGGCTTCCTTAGTGATAACATGAATTATAGTCTAAGTATTGACATTAGTTTTGATGGTTTATCTTTATTATTTTGCATGCATGGACATATATTCAAGTTGATTATGCTATTATTTGCCTACTTTGCAAGAATCGAGGTCTACACCTATTTTGGTTGTAATTGTAGAAATTAGGGCACATTTGGATCGAAAAGGAGCATTGAAGCATAAGGAGTCTAGTGAGTAGCATGATGGAACACTTGGGACTGCAAGAAGAAGAGCAATGACCTTAGAAGATGGATGCAAGAAGGAATCAAGAGAAGAATCAAAGAAAAGTATGTGACTGAGGCAGAATCTCGGATGAAGGAAATACTATCTCGATCGAGATGCTTTATTGAGCTCGATCGACGATGGCCCACAACCCATGACTTATAAAATATTTTTCCATAAGTTTTTGTATAAAGATGGAAGGTGGATATTAATCTAAAGACGGTTGGCGGTTGCGAGTTCAATTCTCTTTTCGACGGTAATTACGGAAGGAGTTCATCCGAAGGATTGGGGGAAAGAATTGTGAAGATCAAGATCGAAGGTGAAAGAAGAAGAAGATTAGAAGACACTTGTAAGGTTTTCTTGGAAGGATACTTAGTAGTTGTTATCATCTTTTGGAACACAATATAGATACTTTGCTGGATTGTTTTGCTCTTTGATTATTGAGAACCTTTTGTTAAGCGTTTTATTCCCTTTTCTTGATAGTTTGACTGAATATATATTGATTGCTTGAACATGATGATTGTTGGCTAAAACTCTTGCAATTCTAGGGTGATTAGTTGAAAGTTGTGGTATAGATGATGAAAGAGTAGACCTTTATCTCTAGTGGACCCTGAAAGTTGAGTTTAGCCTATCCAGTTTTGCGTCTTGGGTTGTTCTTCAGGAATCCCGACCGAGATTGAGCAAGAACATAACGAGATTGGACCTGACTGGCTGATCTTGAAGCTTAGGTTATAGTTTGCCAAATCCTATCCTTGTTGTACCTTTCATGGTTTATATCCAAGCCTAGGAAGAGACTTACCCGGTAATTCCTTTGATTGTTTACCTTTGATGATGAGTGTTAGGTAACAAAGGTTTATCCTTTGTTAGGTTTGAGTGTGCCTTCACCTTACCTTTGAGAGTTAACCTGAGACTTACCCGGTAAAGGTTAGTTTTGTTCCCTTAGGTTGAGTTGTTGGTTTGAGAGTATAGTTCCTTTCCTTAGATCCTTGAGACTTACCCGGTAATAGGAACTTTGGTTTGGGATAGTGGAAAGTGAGACATCCCCCGTGATCTATCCCATCTTGATAACACCTTTCCTTAGTATTCTCAGCTTTGTCCGCGTTTATCCTTAGAAGTCTTGAGTCGAAAACCACAACTTGACGCTATGATCTCTAGAATCTACATTTTTCCTGATTATCATACATTCGTTGCTTGTTGTTTTTAGTCATTGATATTCGATCTATTCTATCATTGATTTGTCACCTGTTGATTTCACCTTAGTCTTTGTGTTAGACCCTGGAGTATTGTCTTGCTACGATTGATCCGTACTCCGTTATGATCAACTGAGGTGTAGAGGAGCAATCCTCTCTACCGGAACTTCTAGTGTGTACTTCTTTAGTCGATGTCCATTCACCTTGAAATTTACGCAATGTTCACCCCATACTTCAACTGCACCATAAGGGAAAACATGTTTCACAATATAAGGTCTCGTCCATCTAGATTTCAACTTATCGGGAAAGAGGCAAAGGCGGAGAGAAGAGCAAGGTCTCCTTCTTTGAGCTCCTTTGGAATGATATGCTTGTCATGCCATATTTTTGTTCTCTCCTTATATATCTTTGCATTCTCATAGGCATTTAAGCGAAGTTCTTCCAACTCATTGATGTCCAAGAGTCTTTTCTCTCCAACTTCCTTGATATCAAAATTCAGCCATTTGATCGCCCAATAAGCTTTATATTCAAGCTCGACCGGAAGATGAAAAGACTTCCCAGAAACCAAGTTGTAAGGAGTGGTTCCTATGGGAGTCTTGAATACGGTCATATACTCACAAAGAGCGTCACCCAGCTTTATTGACCAGTTCTTCCGCATTCTAGAGACAATTTTCTCCAAAATTTCTTTGATTTCTCTATTTGATATTTCAACTTATCCACTATTTTGAGGATGGTAAAGAGTTGCTACCTTATGGGTGACCCCATACTTCGATAGAAGTGCTTCAAACTTTCGGGCAGTGAAGTGTGTCCCTCCGTCACTAATATGACTCGAGGTGTCCCAAATCTTGGAAAATTAGTCCGGTTGAAGAACTTCACTACTATCATGGCGTCATTAGTGGGAGAATCAATGACTTTCATCCATCTTGAAACATAATTGACCGCCAAAAGTATGTATAGATTTGCTGCAAATTATGGGAATAGTCCCATGAAGTCAACTCCTCGTACATTGAAAAATCTCGACCTCTTGAATGTTATTGAGGGGTATCTCGTTCCTTCTAGATAAATTCCTTGTTCTTTGGCATGCATCACAAGAAACAACAAACGTGTGTACATCCTTAAACAATGTAGGCCAAAAGAAACCGGAACGTAGTACCTTAGTGCAAGTTTTGTGGGCGCTAGCATGTCCTCCACAAGGCAACGAATGACAATGCCTAATTTCACTTTCCGCTTCATCCTTCGGAATACATCTCCTTAGCATCCCATATGGACCTCTTTTAAAAAGAATAGGTTCATTCCAATAGTAGTGACGCACATCCTTAAGGAATTTCTTCTTTTGTGCGTATGACAAACCGGGAGGTATTTCTTGACAAACAAGATAGTTAACAATGTCAGCATACCAAGGTTCATTACCTTCAGAAATCCGGTGAAACCAATGCTCCATCCAATGCAGCTGCTCATCCGGAAAGGAATCATCGATGGGCAAGTCATCCTTCTCCAAAGCAATGGGAGGTAAACGGCTAAGGTGATCCGCCACTGAATTCTCAAATCCCTTCTTATCGCGGATCTCCAAGTTAAATTCTTGAAGGAGGAGGATCTATCATATAAGCCACGGTTTTGCATCCTTTTTAGTGAGCAAATACCGGAAAGCGGCATGGTCGGTGTATACAATGAATTTCGCCCCTACAAGGTAGAACGAAACTTCTCGAAAACGTAAACCACTACCAAAAGCTTCTTCTCAGTTGTGGAGTAATTCATTTGAGCTTCATCTAGCGTCTTGCTAGCATAATAGATGACATGAGTGCGTCCATCTTTCTTATGTCCAAGAACGGCTCCTACGGCCAAATCACTAGCATCACACATGACCTCGAAGGGAAAATTCCAATCATGATGTTGAATGATCGGAGCATATATCAATGCTTCGTTCAACCTATAAAATGCATCTAGACAATCCTGCAAAAACTCAAAAACCACATCCTTATTCAGTAGGTTATTCAATGGTTTAGAGATTTCCGAAAAATCCTTGATGAACCTCCAATAGAATCCTGCATGTCCTAGGAAACTCCTTACCCCCTTAACAAAACAAGGTGGAGGGAGTTTCTCAATGGTCTCGATCTTATCTCGATCTACTTCAATTCCTCGGTTTGAAATGAGGTGACCTAAGACAATACTTTCACTAACCATAAAATGACATTTCTCCCAATTCAAGACGAGACTAGTGTCTTCACATCGTTGCAGTACTAGAGAAAGGTTAGCTAAGAAACTATCGAAAAAAGAATCATAAATAGAAAAATAATTCATGAATACCTCCATGATCTCCTCGATATACTCAGAGAAGATAACCATCATATAGTGTTGGAATGTGGCAGGTGCGTTACACAATCCAAACGACATTCTCCGATAAGCAAACGTACCCCAAGAGCACGTGAAAGTGGTCTTCTCTTGATCATCCGGATGGATAGGGATTTGGAAGAATCCACTATAACCATCCAAGTAGCAAAAATGGGAGTGTTGTGCTAATCGTCCAAGCATTTGATCAATGAAAGGAAGGGGGAAGTTGATGTGGGACCATCTCTAACACAAGGACCAGTTGCACACTAAAAGGCTAAGGCATTGAAGGACAAACCAACAACCCCTCCACCTTCTTCGAATTCCGTCGTGGATGGAGCGATCACAAGGTCAAAAGAAAAGACGATTCAAGAGGAAGTTACGAATATATTCACGACATGTATGCTCAAGGAAACTCTCCTTACTCTCAAGAGTTCCTTGGTGACATTATTGACTATTATAGAAGAGCCAAACCATGACCAAGAAGATCCATCAAGTAAAGAAGAAGGATAAGAGCAAGGAAGAGCCTCAGAGAGGAAAAATCAACCTACTGAATCGGCCGATTTTCCTGTAGGAAACTCGACAGATTTCTAGTCCGATTTTCCTCACTAAGACAAGTTTTGCAAGATCGGACCATGATCTTCTTTTCGCAATTATATCTTTTAGTGATTCCTTAAAGCTTTCACACGATCTTAAGGGTTTTTTAGTTTAGATCTTATCTTTACAGTTTTTATATTTTTATATATCTTAAAGATATATTTACAAGATTATCTTTAAGTATATCTTTCCTAGTTTTCATAGTTAATCTCCCTTATAAATAGCCTTAGTGGGGTAGACTGTTGGGGAGATTAGATTTGATATTTTTTCTCCACAACTTTGTGAGACTTGCAGCTTTGTTTACGAAGTTTGTACTTTATTCATTAATATTCAATCAAAAAGAGAGCTTTTGGTTGAATCGTTGTGAAGTCCTCCCTAGATTGTTCTTGTGTATGTTAATCTTATTTAAGGTTGGTGCTCCTGGTCAATTCTAGTCCCTCCTTGTGCTTGTCTTAATTAGAAGACTTGTGTAAGGTTAAAGAAGTGCGGGTTAAGGTAATCTTCTCGTTTGAGGGTTTTGATATATCATTGGTCAAGGTTCTTTGCGGAACTATCTTAGTTCATATCTTACTATATCTTTCATTTATCATTCGATATTCATCTTCTTATTTTTCCATATCATCCATTAATCCGTGTTCTGAGTTTCCAGAAAAATTGACCCGTTCTTCATATAACTCGACTGATTTATTCTATAAAACAACCCAACTTTTATCCAGTTAAGGACTTTCAATCTAGATCGGGAATTGCGGCTTATCCCCACATCAAAGTGGTATCAGAGCTAAGCGTTTGAATTCCGAACGTTCACAAAAGGTTTGATTGATTTTTAAGTCTTCTTTGAGTCATATAAAGTCGAGTCTTTTCTTGTTCGCCATTTTTGTGAGATTCTTTGAGTTTAATGTGCATTGATTTGTGTAAATTCTAGAAGAAAGAAACGCCACAACCCTAAACATAAGCCAACCGTTGACCTTTGAAACCTCGCCAAACCCAAAGTGCAAACAAAACTTGTGCTTCAAGTCAAGATCTTTTCTATTAGTTAAGATCTTACCTATCTTCTGTCAAAGCAGGGTTATAGACACTTCTCCGCGCAGTAAAGATCACAAGGCAACCAAGGAGTAGCAGCCCAAGGGAGATTCTTGAACGTCGAAACCAAAGAGTTGATTTTTGTCAAAAATTGACTTGTTCTTCAGGAGATCGACCGATTTTTCACCCGAATTTTGCTACTGTTGTCAATTTTTTGGAGAAATTTTGAGGCATAGTTTGCAGAATCCAAGTGCACCCTGTGCAAGAGCATTACAAAAGAAGAGTTTCAATATACACCTTGATCCAATTAAAGAGTACTAGCCATACCCAAATCCAAACCCGGCTAACTCTCTTGCTAACTTTCGCAACATCAAGGTACGTTCTTCTCTCTTCTTAATCTCTTGTGTGCGTTTCCTTAGCCTCTTTTCTATTCTAAACACTAAGTTTTTTTATTTAAGTGGGTTAGTTAGTATCTATACTTCTTAACATACTATTCATCTATCCGCAATTTTCTTTCTACCTTGTCGTGTGTGGAGTAAACTTCTAACAGGAATTTCTTAACCATCTCACCCCACAAGAACCTTTAACCGAACCAAGTTGACTAACTGAGTCAATCAAGGAGTTCTAGTGAGACCAAGCTGCTGATTTGTAAAGAAGCATTAATCCATACAAGTCAATTCCATCAAACCATCTTGCGACAACACAACACGAGCATGAGTGCGAGAGAAAACAAGTAAGACCTTTTTTCGTGTTCTCTAACCTTACAATTTGTTGTTACTGTGCGTGTTTGTATAGATGTCAGGAAGAGATAGTTCACGAGGATCTCAAAAGGAAACTACCCAAAGTCCAGATATCGCGGACATGTTCAAGCAAATAACGACTAAGATGTCCAACATGAATAGACGACTTGAACAAGTGGAAGCAAGACCCAATGTAGACTACCGATCTGAATCTCACCTCAAATCGATCCAAAAGCTGTTTATGAAGTAGGCGGGTGTTATGCTAATCCTCCTCCACCACCACCGCCTCTAGTTTCAGCTATAAACCATCAATCGATGCCCGGCAACACTCACCCTAATCAATTCTTTAATGCTAATCGCAATCCACTTTTTGGTGACGAATTTTAGGGCGTAAGTGATGACGATGATGAGGGCATGTGGAGAGATTACCCACGACGTCATCAACGAAGAGGGTGTTATAATGAACACTATAGGCCTCAGCAAGATAATGAAGGACTTGGGAAAGTCAATGTTAAAATTTTAAGTTTCGAAGGTCGATATGATCCGGACGCATACATGGAGTGGGGGACCAAGATTGAACAACTTTGCTCTTGCCATAAATTTAATGAGCTACGGAAGATCAAATTTGCTACGTTGGAATTCCAAGGCTACACTCTAATTTGGTGGGATCATCTCATTAAAGAGCGGCGGAGAGCGGGAGAACCGGACATCAACACTTGGGAACGCATGAAGACCTTGATGAAGGCTAGTTTCGTGCCGCCGCACTATGGTCGGGATTTGAGACAAAATTTAGAGAACCTCAAGCAAGGTTCCATGACCGTAGAAGAAGTCTACACCGCCATGCAAACGACGATGGTGAAGGCTAACATACAAGAAGATGAAGAGTCTATTATGGCTCGATTTCTACACATTTTACACCCCTCTTTAGCTAATGAAATTGATCTTTATCCCTATGCTTCTATGACGAATTTAATGCATTTGACTATTAGGGTGGAGAAAAAGATCAAAGGACGGAATCAATGAATAACTTCTTGGACCGCAGAGAAGAAAAATCGAGTTAGTGCCAGGAATATCGGGCAATTTTTTGACCGATCTTCTACCCAAGATGAAGAAGGAAAGCGTTCTTTGCCCGATCCAACAGCTCCCAAACCCTCTACGTAGTCTCGTCCTTTGAATGAGCCTTCAATGCACAATAGAGGGAGTACTTATAACCCTACTTTAGGATCTAAATATATTATTTGCTTTGATTGTCAAGGTAGAGGTCATTACATGCGCGATTGTCCTAATAAACGAGTTTTCTTTCTAAATCAACAAGGACTATATGAAAGTGAGGAAGAAAATGAGCATGATCATACCCACATCAATGCATTATATGAGCATGATAATCATAGCGATAGTGATTGTGAATATGAGCATGGTGAATCCTTGATTGCTAGATGTACTTTGCATGCTAAGATTGATCTATGTGAATCAACGTGCAAATATTTTTCATACTCGATGTCTTGTTCAAGGAAAGGTTTGTAACATGATTATTGATGGAGGTAGCTGTTGCAACATCCCTAGTGAGGAATTGATCACTAAGTTGCAAACCACCACCTTCTATTATCCTCGACCTCATAAATTGCATTGCAGGTTTGATTGTAGGAAATTAAAAGTTAATGAACAGACTCGAATTGCGTTTACCTTGGGAAAATATGAGGAAATTGTTGTTTGTGATGTTGTGCCTATGCAAGCATGTCATATTTTGTTAGGTCGTCCTTGACAATTTGATAGAAAGGTTATGTATGATGGTTATTCTAATAAACATTTGTTTGAGTTTAAAGGGAAAGCCATTACTCTGAAACCCATGACACCTCTAAAGATTGTTGACCATTACGACAATAAGAAGGAGAAACGCAAGTAGAAGAACCAAGAATCAACTCTCAGAGAAGAAAAATCGGGCAGTTCTTCCAAAAATCGACCGATTTCTAAAGAAAATCTGGTTGTTCAATGGAAAATCAACGGATTTTCCTGTGCTTCATCCAATTTTTCCTCTCGGGGGCAACAACAACACCTTCTTTCATCTAAAAGGGAGTTTCTCGATGATTATGTCCCTTTAGATCTTTCTTTACTGAGATTATATAAAAGCCTACTAACTTTAAGTGATGAAGTGAAGGCCGCCTTGCCTTCAAACATTTTACAGGCTTTGGATGAATACAAAGACGTATTTCTGGATGAGATTCCTGCCGGGCTTCCACCATTCCGAGGCATTGAGCATCAGAATTACTTCATTCTAGGTTCGTCAATTCCTAACCGTCCTGCTTATAGAATGAGTCCGCATGAAAGTCAAGAAATACAGGATCAAGTACAAGACCTTTTGAACAAAGGTTATGTGCATGAGAGGTTAAGTCCTTGTGCGGTACCGGTTCTGTTAGTGCCGAAGAAGGACAACACTTGGAGGATGTGTGTAGATTGTCGAGCAATCAACAACATCACTATCAAGTATCGACATCCCATTCCTCGATTAGATGATATGCTAGATGAGCTTATCGGTTCCACCTTGTTCTCCAAGATTGATCTTAAGAGTGGATACGATCAAATCCGGATGAGGGAGGGAGATGAATGGAAGACAACATTCAAGACCAAGTTTAGACGTTATGAGTGGTTGGTTATGCCTTTCGGTTTGACTAACGCTCCTAGTACTTTTATGAGGTTAATGAATCATGTCTTACACCATTTTATTGGGAAGCTTGTGGTTGTCTACTTTGACGACATCCTCATTTATAGCAAATCCATTGAGGAGCATGAAGAACACTTAAGGGAAGTACCTGTAACTCTTAGATCTGAATCTCTAGATGCTAATATTAAGAAATGCCAGTTTAGTACTAATCAAGTGGTTTGTCTTGGATTTGTAGTAAGCACAAGAGGCCTTGAGGTGAATAAAGAGAACATCAAGCCATCCAAGAATAGCCTACACCTATCACCATTGGACATGTGCGTTCTTTTCATGGACTGACGAATTTCTATAGACGCTTTGTGAAGGATTTCAGCACCATCTCAACCTCTCTCACGCATCTCACGAAGAAGCAAGTACCGTTCGAGTGGGAAGAAGCGCAAGAGAAAGCATTCTTGAAACTAAAGAGGCAACTATCGAACGCACCTCTTCTTGCACTTCCGGACTTCACCAAACCGTTCGAAGTGGAGTTTGACACTTCAGGTATTGATATAGGAGGAGTACTCATGCAAGAAGGTAAACATGTAGCCTACTTTAGTGAGAAATTAAAGGGTCCATGTTTGAGTTACTCTACTTATGACAAGGAACTATATGCTTTATTTTGAGTTTTCAAAACATGGTAACATTATCTTTGACCTAATGAATTCATCCTTAGAACTAGGGGTGGGCATGGGACGGGACGGGACGGAATAGGGGTCGTCTCACGTCTCGTTTTGCAAGTTATTTGCGGGACGGAACGGGACGAGATTTATGACTTTTTTTCTTCGTTCCGCGCGGGCCTTGTCCAATGTGGAACGGGACGGGACGGAACGGAACAAATCCCGTGCAAATTATGCACCGATTATATTCAATATGTATGCTTGTTTTCTCTCATATTTAAAGACACAAGTGATCAGAAAAAAAACTTGATACCTAATTATCGATTCATGATGCCTACCTACATTAGTAGTTAATACATTGAAAACAAATTCAAGTTACATCAAAGTGTCTGAAAACTCCACCTTGTTTATAATGTTTTACAGGTGTTGATGTTGGAAGACTTAAACAAAAATGTAATAGTTGGATATACTAAACAAGGTATTGATTATATTCTCTAGATGTTTGGTTGGTTTGAATTCAGTACAGGTATTATCAAATGTCAAGGGTCTTGATTCAAGGGCCTTGAAGTATAACTTAAGAACAAGGAAGATAGCATTTACAAAAGGACGATCTCAAAGGCCTTGGAGTTATAGATGCACGAAACAAGGATTCAAATGCAAAGAAGATTTTCCAAGAAGATTTGCTCAAACCGAATAATTTTATGGAAGATATTTTTCAACCGAAGATCTCAACCGAAGATTTTATAAAAACAAAAGCGGAAAAATATCTTCTCTTTTGATTCAACAGAGGACGAGAAGATCAAGGAGCTAAGGACTCGACGTGTTTTCAGGAGTTGAAGATTTGCAATGTCTACCTTATCTCAAAACAAGAAACGATCTTCATGGAGAAGAAGATTCATCTTCAAACGGTCATCTCTCCAACGGCTAGAAGACCTCTCCATAGAAGAGTATAAATGAAGATGAAGGTCGAAGAAGAAAAATACATAAGCATACACGGAAAACATCTTTACGTCTTCAAGCAACCTAAACATCTTTTCTTTCTCTCATTTACACAAAAGCTTTATCCCCTTATAGAGAGAAAACACAAGACCTCCATTGGAAGATCTAAATAGTGCTCTACTAGAGTGTGTGTTACTCTACAAAGTAACTAGGCTATTATAGCTAGGTTGAGAGTTGGAGCTAGATCGTAGCATTGACTACAGTGAGAGAAGAAGGGGATTTCTTCTAGTTTGTATCTAGGACTCTTTGAAGCTGAGAATAGATAGTTAGATCCTAAGGATATACCCTGAGACGGAGAGTAGGCTATTTCGAGCCGAACTTCGTAAACATATCCTCGTGTCAATCTTTTACATTCCGCACTATATTTTACTATTGTGACTAACTTTGTTTTTGTAGGAGCACGAAGTCAAGGCTTTTGAAAGTTGTTTCAAAGTCCTTGAAATCAAAGTTTGACTAAGAGCACAAATTGACATCAAGGCCCTTGAAAGGAGTTTCAAGGCCTTGAGATTTGATTTGCGAAAAGTTCCCATACTCTATTCAACCCCCCTTCTAGAGTATCTTATTACATTATTTATTTCACCTACCGGTTCTTCAATTGGTATCAGAGCTAGACTCACGTGTATTGATTTAACCATCAGTGAGACTAATCATGAATCCTGTAGGTGATGGTGGATTTGCTCAAGGAAGATCCTCATCTCGACCACCACTCTTCTGTCGCAACAACTTTGCTTATTGGAGAGCACTCATGCGTATGTTCATTATTGACCAGGACATGGAGCTTTGGAGCATCATTCAAAATGGACCTAAAGTTCCAATGACAACGGTTGAAGGTGTACAAGTTCCAAAGAAGGAAGATGACTTCACATAGGCTGACCTGGACAATGTGTCAAAGAATTACAAAGCAATGAATCTACTATACTGTGGATTAGATACAAATGAATTCAACCGCATCTCATCATGCAAGAGTACTAAAGAAATATGGGACAAGCTTGTTATCACTTATAAAGGAACAAGTCAAGTCAGGGAAACAAAGATTAGCATCTTCCTCAGACAATACGAGCTATTCCAAATGAAACAGTCAAAGAAATCTTCACCAGATTCACTAAGATCGTGAACAACTTGGACTCACTAGGAAAGATCTTCACAAATGAAGAGAAAGTTAGGAAAATTCTAAGGAGCCTACCTAATGCTAAGTGGGGACCAAAGATGACTACTATTGAAGAAGCTCAGATTTTCACAACTCTTCCTCTTAATGACCTACTTGGAAAACTCATCACACATGAAATTATTCTTGGTGAAGAAGATGGAGAACTCCCATCCAACTCCAAGAATTTGGCATTAATATCAAGAAGAGATGAATTACCATCTGATGAAGAGGATAGTGATGATGATGAAGAAGAAGATGCAATTGCCATGATTTCTAAGGGTCTCGATAGAATTCTCAAGATTAAGAAACAATCTGCTAATAGAGAATATCCACGAACATCAAAACCCCGAGGTAAGTTTTCTAACTCTAATAAGAAAACTAGAGTACTGACTTGTTTTGAATGTGGTAAAACAGATCATCTTGTGAAGGATTGTCCACAAAAGAAGAGGACCAACTTCAAGAAAAATGATTGAAAGAAGAAAGCTATGGTTGCTTCATAGAGTGATTCAGAATCAACAAATGAATCAGAAGACGAAAAAGAACAAGCAAACTTGTATCTCATGACCGATCATGAAGAAGATTCAAATCTATATGTTGACAATGTGGTAAGTAGAATTATGTCTCAACCTGAAATTGATCTGAAACAATTCCTTAAAGATATTATCATATGTGATAAGGAACATAGAATAAGGATAAATTCTTTAAAAGAAAAGCTTCTTGAACTAGAAAAACAACTAAGTGAAATGTCTCTAGAAATTGAAAATCTTAACACAGAAAAAGTAGACCTTGATGACAATATCAAGGCCTTGGAATCAAAGAACCTGATTCTCAAGGACAACCTCTTTTCTCTTCATCGAAACTATATTGATCTAGAGAAAGAGAAAGTTGATCTAACTTTGACGTGTCAAGACCAGAAGGCTGCACTTATTAAGTTTACTCGTTCAATAGCTAATCTTGAGAGAATGATGGGTGAACAACAGTCCTCTCTTAACAAAAATGATATAGGTTATCATAGGAGCTTTCCTAGCAAACCTACCACCACTTTTGTCAAGGCCAAAGGAAGCATTCATATGCCTACTTGCTTCTACTATTGTAAAAAGGGTCATGTTAAATCTACATGTCCTTATAGAAGAAATGATCCTTATATAACTAGAAATATCTATCCTTTATGTTTAAGTAAACAGGTCAAACAAATCTGGGTTCCTAAAGGTACTAGACCACCAAACATGATCGAACTTGAGTATGAACCAAAATATGCCATTTGGTCGACCCGAAAAGGTTGATGTTTGCTGTTTTGCAAGATATCACCAAGGTAAAGGAGCACAAATGGATATTAGATAGTGGTTGCTCAAGACACATAAGTGGAAAAAGCTCTTTATTCTCAAATTTAAAAAGCAATCATCTGGAACCATTACTCTTGGTGATAAAGGAAAGTGTGACATAATCGGTATTGGTAAAATTTGCTACAATTCATCTAACTTTATTGATGATGTTTATTTGGTTGTTGATTTGAAATATAATCTGCTAAGTATATCTCAAATTTGTGATGAAGGCAATAAAGTCATGTTTGATTCACATAAATGTGAGGTTCAAGACAAAAAGACGGGTGAAGTATTGCTTACTACTCCTAGATGTAATAATGTTTATTCTATGAGTACTAACTGATAGGTGATGAAATCACTATCATTTAGGATAGTTTTTAGAGTCTTTTTATTGCATTTGTGTCGGTTTATGCTACTAACTCCGTGATCCAGAAGAAGAAGACTAAAAGAAGCTAAGGAAGGAGTTATAAGCACTTAGGAGTGAAGATCGATCACGAAGCAAAGCTTCTCTTGCCTCACCGCCTCAGCGGAGCCTTGCCACCGCCCCTGCGGGTGACGCCTTACACCGGAGCGCTCCTTGCGCCTTCACCAGCGCCGGCCATGAAGTGTGTCACCGCCCTTGCGCCACTCCTTGGCGCCCCTGCGGTGACCTGCCCCGAAGAGATGAAGACCAGCTCCCCTGCGCCTCCCACTGCGCCCCTGGCTGCGCCTCAACCTGGGAACTGGAAGACGAAGAGGTTGTGACACCGCCCCTGTGTTGACATAGGGACGCCCTGGCGGCTTGGCATCAGAAACGTCAGGAAGTCGAAGGGTCAGACGTTTGAAGAGCATTGAAGATCCACCCAGCGGAATTACTTAGCCGCCCCTGCGGCCATGAAGAAGATCAGGCGTTTTTGCCTTCACCGCCCATGCGGACCTGAAGGCCGCCCCTGCGGTTTAACACCAGAAGCTTTACTCCGGCTGTTTACACCACCTTTATGGCATTAAAGGTGACTGTTTTAGGCTGGCCATTTACTCCTATTTAGTGTCTTTTGTAGTATAAATAGTCCTTGGTTGATTGCTAGAATCATCCATCTAGTTAGCCAACAAAAATCATCCACTTAGATTATCTTGCTTCCTTTGTAATGAGTTGCTTACTCCCTTGCTACATTTGGTTGGTTTGAAGTTGCGTTGTTACTTTGGTTGTAAGTTCTTTTTAATATAAGTTTTCATTCAGTAATGCTTTGTTTTTCCTTGATCTCCATTGTCTAATTGTATGTTTACTATTGCTTGAGATTGATCACCTTAGGTTCTAAAGTGCATGCAAACAACTAGGATTAATAGGTTCCGGGTTCGGGTCTTTAATCTAGTAGTAACTTTAAGTAATAACGGGTTGTAATTACTTAAAGAAAAGGAACACAAATATAAAGATAAGTTTAACGGTTTTAATCTTCTCTTTATATCCCTTAGTCTTTGTTTGAAAGCTAACTTGTTATTTGTTCTTGTAGGTTTACGGAACATTAACCTGTTAAGTTGTGTTGATGTCGGTTGGCTCAACACATATATATGATCGAGACGGGAGATTACTTGAAAACTTGTAAAAGGAACTCACCAAAGTAGCAATTGCATGCTTAGAGTCAACCTAGTGTAGATTCATCCATCATTGTCTTATGTTCGCTCCAAACGGTGTGTGCAAGCTTTAATTTTATAACCCTAGACTTAAGCTTAAAACAAGGATGCGAACCCGCAGTGTACGGGTCAATCGTAGTAAAAGCAAGAAAATTCCAGGGGTCGATCACAGGGAGTCGGTGAAACAAAGTCAATACGGTGTGCTTATGTCAATACTAACCACGAGAGCGATTAACACAATCAAAGATGAATAAGAAGTCAATAAAACAAACATGCAATTCTATGGATTAAAGCATCTAGTTGTGGTTCCAACTCAAGATCTATAGATAAGCGGACAAAGCTGAGATTTTTGCGTGGGGAAGGTGTTACTAAAGTGGAGTAGATCACCGGGTAAGTCTCACTACACACTAATCTTAAACCATAACTCCTATTACCGGGTAAGTCTCAAGGAATCAAGATAAAGGACTATAACTTCAAACTAACACACCATCTAAGGGAATAGAATCAACCTTTACCGGGTAAGTCTCAGGCTAACTCACAAAGATGGGATGGAAGCACACTCAAACCCTAATAAAGGATGAACCTTTATTACCTACACTTATGATCGTTGGTATACAAACTAAGGAATTACCGGGTAAGTCTCATCCTAAGCTTGCTTTGAACCAGGAAGGGTGTAATAAGAATAGGATTTGGCAAACTCTAACACTTAACTCTCAGTTATGGATCAGATAAGTCACCTCGGTCAGCCAGTTTCCACCCCGGCCGAGATGTTCATCGACTGAACGAGATGCTTAGGGTTAAGGTTAAAGACTCGAACTTTCAGGATCCTACTGGAATCTAAGATTATTCTATCACTGTTTTTCCCACAACTTTCAGCTAATCACCCTAGAATCACACAAGGAAATTAGCCACTCATCATCATAATGAAAGTATTAAAATATATGGGAAGAAAGTGAATATTTGAACAAAGAAGAATTTAATGAAAAGACTTCAATAACTGAATCAAATATCACAACAAAGCGTTCCTTGGATAGCAATCCAACAAGACAAGACAACAAGTGAGGGAATTGAAGATAATCTTACAAAACCCTCCAAAGAGCTATAAAAGCTATGGATTTCAACCTTCTTCAACCTTCAACAAGGTTCTTCGAATCTCTCCCAAACTGGAGTGCGGCTACTGCAGGAAGTATGCGGATCTCAGCGGGGTATGCGACGTCGTATGCGAGATGTTGGATTTGTGAAAATCCAACCCTTTTTATAGGAAAATAACCCTCCAAAGATAAGATATCTTAGAAAGATCTCTTCCCATAAAAATAGGTAAAATATATGATTCTGCATATCTCTTTCCTTTCCAGGAGCCAAGCCCAAAAATATAAGATCTCTTTCCAATTTTAAAAGATCTCAGCCAAGAATAAAATATTCTCGCCGCGTCCTAGGTATTCGCCTCGGTCGAGTCGGCGTCTCTGGATCACCTCGGTCGAGGTGAATCTCTGGTCAACCGAGGTGAGTCACAACTGAATGCGAAATCTCTCAAAACTGGTCCAAAGTAAATCTTTAATCCATGGCTATGCTTCCTGGATGTAGCTCTAAATGACTCATGACTCCTTTCGCTCCTTTTTGATGCAAAACGTACCAAATTACCTGCAATTACAACAAAACTAGGTGTAGACCTCGATTCTCGCAAAGGTAGATGAAATGGTGGTAAAATCACATAATGCACATACAAACATGCAGATTATGAAAGATAAAACGTCCAAACAAACCCCAAAATATAGACTATAATTCATGCTATCAAAATACCCCATACTTAGCCCTTGCTTGTCCCCAAGCAAGTTCCTCATATAGAAGACAAGGTAGAATGGATTATAGGTCAAGAAAATCAATGAAAAAGTCTTCCAAAAACATTTTATGGTGTGCAACTACCATAGATCACTCTAAGAGAGTACTTCCTGGAATTTAAAAACTCAACATGATCAAAACATTTTATAAATATAGGAAAGTTGTTCATCTTTGCATAAAATCATAGAATGCATAATAAATCATAATTATCTAAATTAATCATGTATAATCCGATTTAAACCGCTAAGTCAATCAACAAGCTCAAGGTCTCAAGGGCTTCCCAAAAGAAAGGTCAAGAAACGTGTAGGGTAGGGATGTATGTAAGGTGATGTGGTGCTAGAATCCGGGAAAAGGATGAACTTCACTTTCACTTTGACTTGCAACATCTTCCACCAATAAGCTTCGCTTATCTCACACTTTTTCTTTTTACTTTACTTTTTGGGATGCATGGACAGAGGTGCACAATAACCGAAGCCTAGGAAATCTGCAATCATCAATTTCTCGAGATGCATCAAACCCTTGATGCACATACCATGACCCGTTAGGAATATCGCTCAATCCGATTTTGGCAAGACACAAACACCCGGCTATGTGAATGGTGCCGAGTTACTCATCTTCATGATTGACTTCCCCAAACCTATTATTGCTTTCTAACACTTTCACTTCCAGCCACTTCTCAACTTCAACTCCACTTGCTTTCACCACTTCGTTTGCTTCCAAATTCCCGGATAGGTAAAGGGAGGCAAAATGTATATGAGGGGCTAAGCATGATCAAGAAGAAGAAGAAGAGAATGAATTGCCTTGGTCTTTCCAAGAAGAAAGTGAGAGAACTTAACCTGCGGTGTCAACCTTCAAATTCAACATAATTTGGATAAAAACAAAGTATTAAACATGCCAATAATTTCAAACAAAGCATTTAGCAACTTAAACATATTATAAAACCTTTCAAACACATAAAGAATTTAAAACCAGTCAGTAAACAAGATCTTCACTGAGATCATATCCAGATAAGTAACACAAAAAATCGTTTCGAAAACTCTCAGTAACCCACCTCGGTCGAGGTGTTCTTGGTTCAACCGAGGTGAAATGCCTCGTTTGGCCAGAATCTCCCCGGTCGAGGTCAAAAAATATTTTTTTTTTTTTTTTTTTTTTTTTCGTTTTCGACGTTTTTCTCAATCAAATAACCTGTAGGTATGCATGTAATATCAGATAATCATATAAATGCAACTGAAGCATAAATATGAAAATATCCGATGAAATATAATACATCAAGTAGTCAAATACATCAAAAGGTAGTCAAATAATACAAACACCCCATACTTGGGACACACTGTCCCAGTGGGTCAAATAAAAAGTCTAGAGACAAGAGTACTCACCGGATAAAAAGCTGAACTGCATAAAAATAGAATAAAGAAAATCCTGCAGCTCCTCAATAATCCTGATCCGGTGGTGGTGGTGGTGGCGCATACGGATACTGCGTCGGGTCGAATGGATACCCCATAGTCTGCTGGAACTGTAGCTCCATCATCCTGCGCTGATAGTGCTACTCCTCTAACATCTGATGGGTCCAGCGGTCAATGCGTCGGTCCTGGGCAGCAAATCTCTCATGCATGTCCACTGTAAGGGCAGCATAAGAGTCTATCATCTGATCTGTCAGGTCGTCGATCCGGTGATGAACCTCAGAATCTCTGTGACGGCGTGTCCGACGCCTAGCAGATCTAGCAGGAGGTGCAGCAGGTGCCGGCTCAGTATCCTCCTCATCATCCAAATCGATGATCGGTGGTGCGCTCGTGCCTGCAGTATCCGTCCCTGTATCCATCGGGACTCCACCATCTCTCTCGTCCATCGTCTCCTCATCGTCGTCGTCATCCTCCTCAGCCTCAGCAGGGGCAGCTACTGCCTCTCTGTGATCCTCCATCAGTGTATCCCAAGCTGTCTGCCAGTAATGCGGATCAAAGACTGTGAACTGTGCAGACCAGCGGATCCCCTGAGGTGCAGTCCGCTCCCAAGGCATGGCTACGTATGGAGTTGTCAAACCACGGGGAACTAGAATCCTCCGTGTGATCATCTCCTGTAATCCCAGCGGCTTCGGAGCCGCCGCCATCGTGCAAACACTGAGGTCCATCCCGTGGTAGGTAGCGATGTGGGTGACTAGACCTCCGCAGCAAATGTCTCCCTTCGCCTTGGCCTTGATCCTGTGCAGATCCTCTGCCAGGAGCAAGCCAAAGTCTGGGAAACCTCCTGTCACCATGCAGTAGAGACTGAAGAGCTCGCCCTGTCTGATCTTCTGGGGCGTCTCAGTACGCGCCAAAAGTGTCTCGCTAAAAATCCTGTGGGCTAGTCTGAAGGCCGGATGAAAGATGACCTTCTCCCTGGAATCTCCAGGGCGCCATCTGTCCGCATGCTCAGTAATATGGGCTATCTGCCCCCAGAACTCCCTAGCTACGGATCGGGAGGGGAAATCAGTGGCGGTGGGCTCAGAGAAACCAAAAATCTCTCTCCATATCTCTAAAGGAACTATGAAGTTCCGGTTCATCAACCGGTACTTCACAGACCGGTCTGTGGGGAGGTAGGAGAAGGAGCTAACAAACTCCAAGGTCGGCTCCAAGTAAGCTGGGGCTCGGATCTCAGTAAACTGATCCAGCCCGACAGTAGCAATCATCCTCCTAAGGTCAGCGTCTAACCCTAGGCAATCAAAAGCCGACACGTCCAGAAATCGTGGTGCGATAACTGGACGGCTAGCTATCCGCTCATAGTCTACCCGGCATCTCTCGTGGATAACCGGGCGGTAAGGACGGGAAGAAGAAGAAGAAGGGGAGGGTGAGGATCTGTCTCTAAGGGCTAAGCGACGATCTGAACTCATTTTCACTCAACTCTGTCAGACCACCTCGGTCACTGACAAGCCTCAAGAACACCTCGGTCGAGATGCAGTTCGACTGGACCGAGGCGCAGCAGTTACGATTCCAATTCTCAGAAATTCAGTTCTTTTCCCCCCAAAATCACTACAATTGCTTCCTAAGGGGTACTTATGCCTTTTCTCAGCAGAATCAGGGGCAACCAAAGCCCAAATCGAAGCGAATGAACGAGTTAGGGTTTCGATTTGTTTTACCTCGTTTCGGTCGATTCGTTCGATTTTCTTGCAGATCTGTTGTTGCAATCGGTTCCTCGACCCTTCAATCACAGTTTAGAAGCAGAAATCTTCGAAAACGAGCGAGATTTGAGAGAGAGCGAAGTGGACTGTCGCCGCGGTCGAGGTGGGTAAAAAAAGTGAAAAATAAAATTTTCCCCCTTTTATACTGTTCCTGGATCTGCTGTCACCTCGGTCGAGATGGTCTCGACTGGACCGAGGTGGTACGGACCGAGGTGGTTCTGCAGAAACCCTAGTCGCCTCGGTTGCTCAAGAATCAACTCGGTCGAGATGCTCTGACAGTGACCGAGATGCTTCTGTCTTCTCAAAATCTCGAACTTCTGTCCTTCCAGTTGTCCATCCTTCCTTAGATGTTCCCTGTTGACTGTCCAGAACGCCAAAAAAACAAAGCAAAGCGAAGCAAAAACAAAAACTATCTAAGCTAGACTAGAAAACGGGAAAAGAAAGCAATACCTTGGGTTGCCTCCCAAGAAGCGCTTGATTTAAGGTCGCTAGCTGGACCATGATGCGTCTCAAATGAGGTATATTGGTGCAACCTCCTCAACCGGCGTTTCCGGTTGGTATTTCTTAAGTCTATGACCGTTGACCTTGAAGCTTCCGCTAGTTTCGCCCCATATCTCAACTGCACCATGAGGGAAAACATGTTTCACAACGTAAGGCCCGGTCCATCTAGATTTCAACTTACCTGGAAAAAGGCGGAGGCGGGAGTTGAAGAGTAGAACTAAGTCTCCTTCGTTAAGCTCCTTTGGGACGATACGCTTGTCATGCCATCTCTCTGTCCTTTCCTTGTAGATTTTGGCATTCTCATAAGCGTTCAAACGCAGCTCCTCCAGCTCGTTGAGTTCCAATAGTCGCTTCTCACCAGCCTCTTTGATGTTGAAATTCAACCATTTGATCGCCCAATATGCATTGTGTTCCAATTCAACGGGCAAATGGCAAGACTTCCCATATACTAAATTATAAGGAGTGGTACCTATGGAAGTCTTGAATGCGGTCCTGTACGCCCAAAGAGCATCGTCCAACTTCATGGACCAATCCTTCCTTGTTCTAGAGACGGTCTTCTCTAAAATTGCCTTGATTTCTCTATTCGAGATCTCGACCTGTCCATTAGTTTGAGGGTGATAAGCAGTTGATACCTTGTGAGTTACCCCATACTTCGATAGAAGTGTTTTGAACTTCCGGTTGATGAAATGCGTTCCTCCATCGCTAATGATGATGCGTGGAGTTCCAAACCGTGGAAAGATAGTTCTATTCAAGAACTTCACAACCACATTGGCGTCGTTAGTGGGAGAAGCAATGGCTTCAACCCATCTAGAGACGTAATCAACTGCAAGGAGAATGTAGAGGTTTCCTCCGGAGGATGGGAAAGGTCCCATGAAGTCAATCCCCCATACATCAAAGATTTCCACTTCTTGGATGTTATTAAGTGGCATCTCGTTCCTCCTTGATAAGTTCCCTGTTCTTTGGCATGCATCACAAGAGACAACAAAAGATTGCACATCCTTAAATAATGTAGGCCAAAAGAAACCGGAACGCAATACCTTAGCGCATGTTTTATCGGTACTAGCATGTCCCCCACAAGGAAGTGAATGACAATGCCTTATGACGCTATTAACTTCATCCTCCGGAACGCACCTTCGAAGCATCCCATCCGGTCCGCGCTTGAATAGCAACGGCTCGTCCCAGTAGTAATGTCGTACTTCTTTGAAGAATCTTTTCTTTTGAGAGTACGTCAATCCGGGCGGTATCTCCTGGCAAACAAGATAGTTCACAATATCAGCGTACCAAGGACCTTTATTATCAGAAAGTTTGTGGATGGAATGCTCCACCAACAGTGGATGAATATCAGAGGAGGGAGTAAGAAATTTGTTATTCTCAGTAATCTCAGTTGACATCATCTCGCCATCGACTTCGGTCGAGGCGCATAAGCGTTGACCGAGATGTTCTTCGGTCGCTTCGCTCAGTCCAGAAAGTGCCTCGGTCGAGGTACTGCTACTGGATCCGAGACTGGAGATCTTCGTCTCCTGGATTAGCTTCTCAGTTTTAGCTCCTGGATCCTCTTCCAGTGCCTTCAAGCTCCGTATATCTGCATCACAAGAAGCATCTATATCTTCCTCCATTAAACTGAAGCTAATAACTCTTTCGAGTGGATCGTTAATAAGGATAGAGCTCACCAATTCTCTTGATTCTTCTTCATCGTAGATGTTGAAGATATCATCAGTTAGTTTCTCCCCTTTCATGGCTGCAAGTAGCGCGAACTCCACCTCATCGCCACCAACGTTGAATTTCAACTTGGCGTTCTTGCAATCCACGTTGCAACCCGAAGTTGCTAGAAATGGCCTCCCGAGAATAATAGGAACAGGATAATCTTCGGGAATGTCAAGTACGACAAAATCTATGGGTAGATAGAAGTTACCTAACTTGACTGGAACGTCTTCCAAAATGCCCACGGGATGGGTAATGGAGCGATCCGCCATGTAAAGTCGAATCTTGACCGGCTTGGGCTCTCCAAGACCGATCTTCGTGCATAGCTCCAGCGGGATGATGCTTACGCTGGCTCCTAGATCACAAAGGGCTTCACAAGTGACATCCCCAACTTGAATGGGAATACAAAATGAGCCGGGATCTCTCAACTTAGGTGGCATCTTTTCCTTCATGATTTTGATAAGCTCCAAAGATTTAGATGTCATCCTAACTTCACCAACATCTTCCAGCTTCCTCTTCCTTGATAAGATTTCTTTTAAGAACTTCCCATAGGCGGGCATACCTAAAATAGCATCAAGGAAAGGAATATTAATATGTAGCTTATTCATCAAGTCAAGAAACTTACCAAAGTGCTTGTCTAGATGTGCTCTGGCTCTGGACTGAGGGAATGGAAGTGGTGGTTTGTATGCAGGAGGTGGAACATAAGTTTCTGTCGTCCCTCCTGCTTTCTGTTGCGCCGCCTCGGTTGGCATCTCGGTCGAGGTGTTCTTCGACTGGATCTGGACCGAGGTGGTCTGCGTCGAGCGAGGTACTGGATCTGCAGTTTTGAGTCCACTCCTCGTCGTTATGGCCATGCATTGGCCCTTAGGGTTAGTTTCCGTCTTTGCTGGAAGCTTCCCTGGATCTCTTGGCGCTTCATTCGCCTTATTAGCAAGTTGTTGTTCGAAGGACTTTTGGGCCCTCGAAAATGAAGTCATAGAATTCTCCATAGCGCTAAGCTTGATCAAGATTGCCTCCAGAACTGCGTCTTTCTTTTCTGGCTGAGACGAACTTGATCCTTGCCCTTGGCTTTTCAATGGAGTAGAAGAAGAAGAAGGGGAAGAGAGGAAAGGGTTAGAGGAATCATTAGAGTTGGAGTTTGAATGATTGTTACCGTAGTTTTGGTTATTCGCCCTCCAGTTGTTGCTATTGGATCCTCTATTGTTGTTGTTGTAGTTGTTGTTTCGGGGACCGTTGTTGTTGTTACGGTACCCGTTATTGTTGTTGTTCCTTTGCCCTTGCTCGTCCTTCTTAGTTTGAGCCATCAAGAGTTCCTTCAATTGCTTCACATCATTCTTCAACGACGTGAGTTGATTGTTGTTGGAATGAGTCTCTTGAAAGTTGACTCTTTTAACTCCACCTTCAGCTCCTTGGTGGGTATATTTCTCCATGTGCAAGGCTTGCTTCTCAATGAAGTCCCAAGCCTCATCAACCGCCATGTCCATGAAGGTACCGGCGGAGAGTAGTTGGAGATTGAACTGGGTGCTTCCGTCCAGCCCTTTGAAGTAGATCTCCAACAACTCGATCTTCGGAATCCCATGATGTGGGCAATCCAAGAGAATATCCTTGAACCGCTCCCAAGATTTGGACAAGCTCTCCTTGTCCTTCATAATGAAAGCGTTGATCTTCCCTCTCATTTCAGCGGTCTTTGAGGGGGGAAAGAATTTGGTCAAGAATTCCGTAGTCATCTCCTCCCATGTGCTAATTTTTCCTGGAGGAAGAGATTGATACCAAGTAAGAGCTCTATCTTTTAAAGAAAAGTAAAAAGGTCTTAGCTTGTAGTTGTTATTCTCAATTCTGGGGGGTCGCAAGGTTTCCATCAAGATCTCGTAGTTTTGAAGATGTTGATGCGGCGACTCTTTCTCTAGCCCTCCGAATTGGCATTGGCGAATCATGGCTAGAACTTGCGGTCGAAGTTCGTAGTCATGATCTGCTGGATCTCCTAGGTTCACTCCTGGACGCCTCAGCTGTTGATTAGGGTCCATCCTTTGACCTAGGGTTTGTGGGATTCCTGCAAGAAGAACATCTCGGACTGGCATCCGAGGTGGAAGTACATCGGCCGGGGCGTCAGGTACTGGAATCTGCCTCGGTCGCGGGTCAACTACTGGATCCTGCATCGGTCGAGGATCAATAGGAGGATCTTCCCTCGGTCGAAGTAGAATCTGGTCTCGTATGACTGCTATCTCAGCTTCGATTGCTGCAGTCTTGGTGCGATTCTCTTCTTTCTCTTGCCTGAGTTCTTCCTTGCTGAGGCGTAGCAGCTCTAGCGCCTCTTTCAATTGGGCCGCAAGATCGCGATCGTCTTGTTGGGCCATCTTTGCTTCTCTTAAGCGTCGCTTGTATGTCTTTTCTGGTTCGGGATCGTAAGGAACGATTTCCTTCCCAGCGCGGGTTCTTCGCCTATACCTAAGAAAGAACCTGCAAAAGTCGTCACTCAAGTAGAGTGGTTAGAGGAAACGGGGCAAGCGCCCCAAGAGCAAACCGTACCGGCTCGGTCTAGACCAAGTCCCCGGCAACGGCGCCAAAAACTTGTTCGCTCCAAACGGTGTGTGCAAGCTTTAATTTTATAACCCTAGACTTAAGCTTAAAACAAGGATGCGAACCCGCAGTGTACGGGTCAATCGTAGTAAAAGCAAGAAAATTCCAGGGGTCGATCACAGGGACTCGGTGAAACAAAGTCAATACGGTGTGCTTATGTCAATACTAACCACGAGAGCGATTAACACAATCAAAGATGAATAAGAAGTCAATAAAGCAAACATGCAATTCTAGGGATTAAAGCATCTAGTTGTGGTTCCAACTCAAGATCTATAGATAAGCGGACAAAGCTGAGATTTTTGCGTGGGGAAGGTGTTACTAAAGTGGAGTAGATCACCGGGTAAGTCTCACTACACACTAATCTTAAACCATAACTCCTATTACCGGGTAAGTCTCAAGGAATCAAGATAAAGGACTATAACTTCAAACTAACACACCATCTAAGGGAATAGAATCAACCTTTACCGGTTAAGTCTCAGGCTAACTCACAAAGATGGGATGGAAGCACACTCAAACCCTAATAAAGGATGAACCTTTATTACCTACACTTATGATCGTTGGTATACAAACTAAGGAATTACCGGGTAAGTCTCATCCTAAGCTTGCTTTGAACCAGGAAGGGTGTAATAAGAATAGGATTTGGCAAACTCTAACACTTAACTCTCAGTTATGGATCAGATAAGTCACCTCGGTCAGCCAGTTTCCACCCCGGCCGAGATGTTCATCGACTGAACGAGATGCTTAGGGTTAAGGTTAAAGACTCGAACTTTCAGGATCCTACTGGAATCTAAGATTATTCTATCACTGTTTTTCCCACAACTTTCAGCTAATCACCCTAGAATCACACAAGGAAATTAGCCACTCATCATCATAATGAAAGTATTAAAATATATGGGAAGAAAGTGAATATTTGAACAAAGAAGAATTTAATGAAAAGACTTCAATAACTGAATCAAATATCACAACAAAGCGTTCCTTGGATAGCAATCCAACAAGACAAGACAACAAGTGAGAGAATTGAAGATAATCTTACAAAACCCTCCAAAGAGCTATAAAAGCTATGGATTTCAACCTTCTTCAACCTTCAACAAGGTTCTTCGAATCTCTCCCAAACTGGAGTGCGGCTACTGCAGGAAGTATGCGGATCTCAGCGGGGTATGCGACGTCGTATGCGAGATGTTGGATTTGTGAAAATCCAACCCTTTTTATAGGAAAATAACCCTCCAAAGATAAGATATCTTAGAAAGATCTCTTCCCATAAAAATAGGTAAAATATATGATTCTGCATATCTCTTTCCTTTCCAGGAGCCAAGCCCAAAAATATAAGATCTCTTTCCAATTTTAAAAGATCTCAGCCAAGAATAAAATATTCTCGCCGCGTCCTAGGTATTCGCCTCGGTCGAGTCGGCGTCTCTGGATCACCTCGGTCGAGGTGAATCTCTGGTCAACCGAGGTGAGTCACAACTGAATGCGAAATCTCTCAAAACTGGTCCAAAGTAAATCTTTAATCCATGGCTATGCTTCCTGGATGTAGCTCTAAATGACTCATGACTCCTTTCGCTCCTTTTTGATGCAAAACGTACCAAATTACCTGCAATTACAACAAAACTAGGTGTAGACCTCGATTCTCGCAAAGGTAGATGAAATGGTGGTAAAATCACATAATGCACATACAAACATGCAGATTATGAAAGATAAAACGTCCAAACAAACCCCAAAATATAGACTATAATTCATGCTATCATCTTACTTGTCGCATTAATCGTTTTCATAAGTTTTTGTGTGCATCAATTCAATCAACCCCCCCTTTGTTACTTGTTACTATAATCGATAATTGCATCTAAAACACCTTAACTCTCTTGGGTTCGACCCTTACTTAACCACTATACTTGTTATTAGTGCTAAGTCGGGATTTACTTTTGATTGGGTATAGACGACCATAGAAATACCGTCGGTCAAATTTTGCACCGTTGCGAGGGAGTTTTATTGTTTTAGTGTTATTATTGATTATTGGTTTGAACCATTTTTATGGTTCAAACCCGTGCTACTAACTCCGGCTTTGCTTCGTTTGATCCAGAAATTGAGAGGACGCACATCCGGCAACGAAGATAACAACAACTTCAACAAGAGATGGCTGACCGTACTCTTCATCAACTTACGCAGCCCACCTTGGCTCAAAACCCTCTTGCGGTCATTATACCGGCATTAGGGGAAGGAGTCAACTTTGAGCTCAAGCCGGGCCTCATTCACTTACTTCCATCCTTCCATGGGCTAAGTGGTGAAGAACAAGCATCTTGGGAAGTTCCATACCGTGTGTATGAGCATGAAGCCGGCCAATATTACCGAAGAACAAATCAAGATGAGGGCATTCGGCTTCACACTCAAAGATTCAGCGGATGATTGGTATTACCACCTTCCATCCGGGAGCATCGACACTTGGGAGAACCTTCACAAGGCGTTTTTGGAGAAATACTTTTCAGCCAAGAAGGCCAATAGCTTGAAGAAAACTATAAGCAACATCGAGCAAGAGGCGAACGAAACTCTCTACGAGTACTTCGAAAAGTTTGCACGCCTCCGATCCAGCTGTCCTTTTCACGGATATTCAACTCAAGATCTAGTCTTGTACTTGTACAATGGCTTGCTAGACAATGAAAGGAGGATCGTTGATGCGGCTTGCGGAGGTAATATTCTTAACTCTACTCCTGACCTTACTTTGGAAAAAATACAGGAACTAGCGGAAGGTACTCGGAACTTTGGAAGGACCCCGGCAAAGAAAGGAGTTCATGCTGTGAGTTCCGGGAAGAGTGAGATCTCCACTGAACTCGCAGAGTTGAAAGAAATGGTGAAGAGACTAACACCTATGGAAACCCCACAACAGCTCAAAGCTTATGGAGTTTGTGCTGACCCATATCATCCAACAGACATGTGTCCACAAGTCCAGGATGACGATGCTGAGGTGAACGCAATGGGTTATGGACAACCACAACAGCAAAGGCCTAGGAACGATCCCTATGCACAGAATTTCATGTCAAACTGGCGTGACCAACATAATTTTCGTTGGAGGGATCAACAAAACTGACAACAACAGCCCCGTCAAGGTAAGTATCAATCAACTGAAGATATGTTGCAGGTTTTGACTAAACAGTTTGCTACTCATGTCCAAACAACAGAATCTAGCATCAAGAACCTTGAAAAACAGGTTGGTCAAATAATGGAAGCCATTTCAAGGACCAAATCAAGACTTTCCGGAGGATTGCCTTCCCAGACGTTTATAAACCCCAAGGAGAATGTTAGTGCCCTAACATTAAGGAGTGAGAAGCAGATCCAACAAAAACCAGCAAAAGAATCACAAAGCAAACCTTCTGTCGATTTTACCGCACCCACAGCCGCCCCTGCGGCTGCACTTGTGCCCAACACAGAGCAGACGACGCCCCTGCGGCTGGATGTCCCCGCCCCTGTGGTAACAACCCCTGATCCGCCCCTGCGCATACAAGCTGACGCCCCTGCGGAAAACACAACAGAAGGTTCTGCTGAAAGGGATACTTACGTCCGGCCTAACTTTCCGCCACTGTACTCAGAGAAACCACTAGCTCCTTTTCCCGAGGCTTTGAAGGAGAGAAGAATCATTGAGGACAAGGACCTCTTTAAGACTTTCTCCAAATGCGAGGTAAACATTCCCCTCCTTAAGTTGGTGAAAAGTATTCCTAAGTATGCTCGTTTTTTTAAGGAACTTTGCACTATCAAGAGGAATCAGAAGCTAAAGGGGAAACAGAAAGTGCAAGTAAGTGAGCATGTGTCGGCGGTTTTCCAACGGAGAATGCCCAAGAAATGCAGCGATTCAGGCATGGTAAGCATTCCTTGTGTTATAGGGGAAACCCGCTTTGACAAATCAATGCTTGATCTCGGTGATTCTATCAATGTTTTACCATATTCAATTTACAAATCACTTGGCCTTGGGCCATTAATGGAAACTAGGACTGTAGTACAACTTGCTGATAGATCTAATGTGTACCCGAAAGGGATAATTGAAGATGTCTTAGTAATGGTAGACAACCTAATATTTCCTGCTGATTTCTTTGTAATGGATATGGAAAATGATTCACATGCTGCATCCATTCTGTTAGGTAGGCCATTTCTGAAAACTGCTAGGACTAAAATTGATTATGTTAGTGGCAAATTAACCATGGAGTTTGATGGAGAAGTAGTGGAATTTGACATCTATGATGCAATGAGATTTCCTAGTGATGATCATTCTTTATGTGCTATTGACATTGTTGAACCTTTTGTGCAAGATGTTTTTGATAACTCTGATGTTGATGAATTGAAAATGTGATTGAGCATGACATTGATGGTTTCAAATCGGATTATGTATTAACATCTAGTATGAAAGAGGTCCTAGCCCAATTAGATGGGCATAAAAGGCTACCTATCTCTAATTTGGCCATTGGGCCCACTTTACTAACCCCAAGCGAGAAGCTTGTTCCATCTATAGTGCAGGCACCTGAAATAGAATTGAAGGACCTTCTGTCACACCTCAAGTACGTTTTCCTTGGAGAACACAATACCTTGCCGGTGATCATCTCCAACAAGTTGACTACCGGTCAAGAAGACAAGTTGGTGAAGGTACTAAAAGAGCACAAGACGGCCCTTGGATGGACCATTGCGGACATCAAAGGGATAATCCCTTCAACTTGTATGCATAGGATTTTACTTGAGGATGAAGCCAAACCCTCTAGGCAACCTCAAAGGAGGTTGAATCCGCCGATGATGGATGTGGTCAAAAAGGAAGTGTTGAAGCTCCTCCAAGCGGATATGATCTTTCCCTTCTCGGATAGCACTTGGGTTAGCCCAACCCAAGTAATTCCAAAGAAGGGAGGCATTACCATGGTGGAAAATCAACATGGAGAGATGGTCCCAAGCAAAACACAAACCGGATGGAGAGTTTGCATTGACTACCGCAAGCTCAATAAGGTAACACGAAAAGACCATTTCCCATTGCCTTTTATTGATCAAATGTTGGAACATCTTGTAGGTCATCAATACTACTGTTTCCTGGATGGATATTCGAGCTATTTCCAAATAGCCATTGCTCCAGAAGATCAAGAAAATACGACGTCCACTTGCCCATTTGACACTTTTGCATACCGCAAAATGCCATTTGAACTTTGCAACGCACCCGACACCTTCCAACGGTGCTTGATAAGTATTTTCTCCGAATACATAGAAAATTTCATTGAAGTCTTCATGGATGATTTTACCGTCCATGGAGATAGTTTTGACGCATGTTTAGGACATTTGAAACTTGTTCTTGAAAAATGTGTTGAAACCAATTTGGTTCTTAATTCGGAAAAATGTCATTTCATGGTCGAACAAGGAATTGTGCTAGGACATGTAATATCCTCAAAAGGGATAGAGGTAGATAGGGCAAAGGTTGATGTAATTCAAAATTTACCTTATCCTACTAATGTTCGGGAAATCCGATCTTTTCTTGGTCATGCAGGTTTCTACCGACGTTTCATCAAAGATTTCTCAAAGATCTCTGCACCCCTATGTGAATTGCTCAAGAAAGACGTCACCTTCATAGTGGATGAGGATTGCAAGAAAGCTTTCGACACTTTGAAGGCATGTCTTACCACCGCACCAATCATCCGTTCCCCGGATTGGGAGAAACCTTTTGAAATCATGTGTGACGCCAGTGACTACGCCGTTAGAGCTGTCTTAGGACAAAAAGACGGACGGGCTTCCCATGTGATCCATTATGCGTCAATGACACTCAATGGAGCGCAAAAGAATTACTCTACCACCGAGAAGGAAATGTTGGCGGTTGTTTTTGCCCTTGAGAAATTCATGCAGTACCTACTTGGGGTAAAGGTAATCATCTTCACTGACCATGCAACTCTAAGGTACCTCATGGAAAAGAAGGAGGCAAAGCCACGATTGATCCGATGGGTGCTCCTTCTAAGTGAGTTTAACCTAGAGATAAGGGACAAGAAGGGGGCTGAGAACCTGGTGGCCGATCATTTGAGCAGACTAGTGCAAGCGGAGGAAGATCCAGGAAAAGGAAGAGAGATAGCTGGAAGTTTTCCAGACGATACATTTTACACAACTCTTTATTGTGTAACCGTCCCCACGCCTCACACCAGCCGCCCCTGCGGCTCAGTCTAGGCGCCCCTGTGGAATTGTCGACAGAGGTTTGTCTTAAGCTCCAATCTTTTAAGCCTTGGTTTGCTGACATTGTGAACTTCATTGTCAGGAAGGAGTATCCTCCAGACTTCACCAAGGCACAACGAGAGAAGGTAAAGGCTGAAGCTCGACACTACGTTTGGGACGATCCTTACCTTTGGAAACATTGTAGTGACCAAGTGATCCGACGTTGCATTCCGGACAATGAGGTACAATCCGTCCTAACTTTCTGTCATTCTCAAGCATGTGGATGGCACTTTGGGGCAAACAAAACTGCAAGAAAAGTTTTGGATGCCGGTTTCTTTTGGCCACACATTTTTCGAGACGCTTTTGCGTTTTGCAAAGTGTGTGATAAATGCCAAAGAGTAGGAAATCTTTCAAGGAGACATGAAATGCCCCAATCCTCTCTTATATTTTGTGAAATATTTGACGTTTGGGGAATTGATTTCATGGGGCCGTTTCCTACTTCATTCGGGAACACATATATTTTGCTTGCGGTGGACTATGTTTCCAAGTAGGTGGAAGCAAAGGCCACCAAAACTGATGATTCAAAAGTAGTTGCAGCTTTTCTTAAGGAAAATATCTTTGCAAGATTTGGAATAGGGGTACCCATTTCTACAACAAGACGATCACGGCTCTCCTTAAGAAGTACCACTTCCATCAAAGAGTATCAACTGCTTATCATCCACAAACAAACGGCCAAGCTGAGGTATCCAACCGGGAGATAAAGACCATCCTTGAAAAGACAGTATCTCCCGGACGGAAGGATTCGAGTGCAAGGCTAAATGACGCCCTATGGGCATATCGGACAGCCTACAAAACTCCTATCGGGATGTCTCCTTTTAGGCTCGTGTTTGGGAAAGCTTGCCACCTACCGGTGGAGCAAGAGCACAAGGCTTGGTGGGCGGTAAAGAAGTGCAACATGAACATAGAGGAAGTGGGAGAATTCTGGAAGCTCCAATTGCAAGAGTTGGAGGAACTGAGGCTAGATGCATATGACCATGCTACCACATACAAAGAAAAGACCAAAGCATGACATGACCGGAGCATTCTCTGGAAGGACTTCAAGGTAGGTAATAAGGTACTTCTCTTTCAGTCACGTTTGAAACTCTTCGTAGGTAAGCTGCGTTCGAGATGAACAGGGCCGTTCATAGTAGCGGAAGTATACCCTCATGGAGCTGTGGATCTCTATGATCCTCAAACGCACAAGGTGTTCAAGGTAAACGGACAAAGGCTAAAGCTTTACCTTGAAGGAGTCAAGAACGATCCTATTGACGAGATGGTGCTGGAGGAAGCACAGTCAGAGAAGTAAATATCTTACGTCAAGCCAACGACATAAAACAAAGGCGCTTCTCGGGAGGCAACCCGAAGGAATAAGAAGAGGAGCCTCTGTCAAGAAACCGCTCCTGCGGTTCTGTGTTCCCGCCCCTGCGGTGACACTCATGCCTAGTGCCGCCCCCGGCGCTGGGCCTGCGCCATGCTTGTCACCGCCCCCGCGGTGACACCCCTACGCCCCTGCGGCGGCCATCCTTGACACGCATCCTCGGCGCCGCCCCTGGCGCTGAGCCTGCATGACCCCTCTACCTTGTCACCGCCCCCGCAGCGACAATCTCCCGCCCCTGCGGGTTTACCCAGAAAAGAAAAAAAAAAGTGGATCTCGAAAATGCCCACACCTACCACACACCACCCACCAGCCTTCTTCACCAAACACACGAACCCTCCAAACCCTACTCCCTCAAACCACTCTCACGCTCCTGCGCCCCTTTGCTCACCAACCACCTCGTCGACGCCCCTACGCTGCCTCCGACAACCAGCCACCAGACGCGACGCCTCTGCGCCACCCTCTCCTATTACCTCCTTATTCTCTCACATTCCTACAACCTTCATCCTCACCCACTTCAAACATTCCACTCCATCTACACCGTCGGCGACAACTAAACCACCAAGGAAGCCACCGGAGCAGCCTCAGAAACACCACTTGCATCGCAAGCCAGAAATCGCCTCTGCACTTCTCCCGCCCCGCGCCTGCAAGTACCCGCACCTGCGCCTTACCGCCCCTGCGCCTGCACAGCCGCCCCTGCGGAAATCACACTAGAAAGGTCGTTTTCTTTCCCCTGTTTCGACATTTACTAATCTTTTGCTTCAATCATCTTCAAGAATGGATGCACCAAGGAAGTACAAGATGACCGAAACAGAGAAGGAGCGTTACAGGATTGTGCAGGATTAAGTTGTGTATGCAACTCGTTTTTTGCATATTCCTACTTTGGAGAAACTAGGCATGCTGGAGAGTATGCAATGTAACACCCCAAATTCTGAGAACTCGGGGAGCTACTGGTTAGAACCTCACAATGGATCCCGACCTTAGTTTGACAACAATTTCACTAGGATCTTACAACAAGGCACTAAGGTATTTAAAACATTTGAAAAGTTTAAACAATATATACACGAAGAATATGTATCAGCCTTACAAATCAAAGGTACTAAAACGACGCATATGAATCATAGAAGACATCCCCGTCCCCAACTAAATGAGTACGTGGACCCGGCTGACCATTCCCTCCAGATCTCTCTACAACTGTCTTAACATGCAAGGCATCTACAAGCGGTATAAAACCGTTAGCTAACATTCTATGCATAAGTATAAAGGTAAAAGCACAAACACACAACATACACAATCAACATGCAACACTCAATCCTTTTATTATCTTTAATTAGGTGATAGGTTATTACTAATGATACTTATTTTGTGACACGAGGGATTCCCAAACCTCGCCCCTGTCCCCGTTTACCAACGAGAAATGGTACTAATGCATCTGACCGTCTACCTGCCTGGGCTGGTCTTAGGGAACCTCCTAGACTCTCGCAAGAGCTAAGCAGATGATGTCACGACCCGTTATCATAGACTTGGGTCAATTACGTAAATAATAAAGTCAACCTAATCCGGTTTCGTTGTTTATCATAACTAACAAATACCACTCGTACACATTACACTCATACAAGAAGCCAGCTAAGTAAGTTCGTGGACTTACTAGTCTCTAAGCGCAACAGATCACCACACTCTCAAGTTCCCTCAGGAAAACATGCAGCGCCTGTTCAACACAAGGCACACGGATCAAACAATGGTCTAGTCAACTAGAAGTCCTTAGACTTCTAGGCTCAACATCCTCTCAAGAACAACAACACTCTAGTCAATTAGAAGTCCGTAGACTTCTAGGCTCACCATCCTCACAAGAGCATAAATGCATAAGATAGATCGACACTTAAAACATAACACAACTCTTCTAAACCAAACTATACTTATACCCAACTTCAGAACATCGTAAATCTGGATTAAACCAACGGATCGTTCTCAACTTTTACCATATGCTCCTTTGTATATCCATCAACAACATATCCAAAAATCAAGTTCCACAGAGGTCAATAACCCCTCCAAATCTACCTCACAAAACTGCATCACAAGCAGTTTTTCTAACACTTAGAATATTTCAGCAACCATCTAGAAAACTGTTTACAACCTCAACTTTGAAAAATCATAACTCATAAACCTCTCGATGGAATCCTCTAAAATTTTGATATATTATACTATGAAATCTTAACTATGACATATCCAAAATTCAAGTCTAACGGAGAAATATAACCCAATCAAATCTACATCACAAAACTGGATCACAAGCAGTTTTAGACAAAATTCAGCACAACCTATAAACTGCTCAAGGTCTCTTCTTTGGGACTCATAACTCTTAAAATGTAACTCGAATTCCTCTCAAATTTCAGTATGTTCTACTATGAAATACCAACTATAACATATCCGAAAATCAGAAATAAAGGAGGAGTCTAACTTACCCAAATCAGGATCACAAAACTAGCAGTTTTTCCAACACTTGGGAAATTCAGCAAACAACAAAACTGCACACTGTCTCAACTTTGAAAAATCGTAACTCCTAAACCACTCGCTGGATTTATCCCAAATTTTGATATGTTCTACTATAAAGTCTTATCTATAAGATATCCAAAATTCAGCAGAAAAGGAGGAGTATAACTTACTCAAATCTGGACTCAAAGTTTACTGTTCGTCACTTCCGGAAACTTAGAAATGTAACAGTTGTTCTTGTCGTCTTCCATGGCTGCTATGGACGTTTCCCACCTCCACACTAGGTCTTAGCCTCCCTACAAGGCCTAGCCTTGTCACTTCACTGGACTTCCGGCCTCATGAAAGATGGATCGACGCTGGAGCAAGCAAGGAGAAGAGTGGAGAAGAAGAGAGCAAGAGAGT
Source organism: Fagopyrum homotropicum (assembly GCA_033239125.1). Taxonomy (NCBI): domain Eukaryota; kingdom Viridiplantae; phylum Streptophyta; class Magnoliopsida; order Caryophyllales; family Polygonaceae; genus Fagopyrum; species Fagopyrum homotropicum. Next base: position 76,698,426 of record BSWB01000004.1, read on the forward strand.
GATGTTTTGAAAGAGGGAAAACTAAGTAACGTGAATGAAATGAGAGGGAGAGGAGAATGGCTGCATAAATGAGGGGAATGTCAAGGGACCCTCAGCCATGAACTCCCTCAACATTAATAAGGTGAGTTATAAAGATAGGAAGGTGAAAGGTTGATCGAAAACGCTAAAACGCAAGGGCGTGAGCCCTTGCGCACGACTCCCACTACTCCTCTAAAACTATCAAAACGTAACGAAAATTCCAGTCGTTACATGCAAGTTTTTTTGGCGAATGCTGGGCTCGGAGACTTCCTACAGAAGAGTGCTCCAACATATCCCGAGCTCAACAGATAGTTCATCTCCACTTTCACAATGGAGAAGGAAGATCATGTGTGTATTAACCTCACTTTCAAGTTCAACAAGGTGAAATACACACTTGATTTCGCCGATCTACAAGAGGCCTTTGGGGTGAATCTAAACCCCTCTGCAAACTGGTGGGATCCAGTCCCGACCCCGAACCTGTGTGAGTTTTGGCAAGCTACTAGGTCAGAGTTCCATGCTGGGGGTGAGTACTCCAACAAAATCATTCACCCCAGCTTGAGGCTCATCTCAAAGATCCTCATGAGTGTCTTCTGTGGACACAAAGAGGAAAACAAGGTCGCCCTCAAGGACCTCCCACTACTCTAGTCCTGCCTTCCGCAGAGCGAGAACGTAATGGATTGGCCGTCCCTCTTCCTTGCCGCTTTGAAGCGGATTAGGAGGGACGAGCCGAGGGACATTGTCGGCGGTAGGGTGATCTCCTTGATCGCCTCACATGTGATGGACCTGTCCGAGTTAGAGGACGGGTTGGAGGCTCCTCTCTACACTGATGGAATGCTTAGGAGGTGCAAGCTCCTCCGGTGGGACGGGGAGAACCTATTTTGGATCTCCCTTGCAGATGGGAGCCACCTCACCTACCTCCCTCGGCCTGTACCATTAGGAGGTGAGCTCTCCGAGCTTTGCATTCCGGAAGATCCTTTCGTGCCGAGGAGGCCACTAGTGGCCATGGTGGAGAGGCATGCTGCCAGCTCCATCCGGGCTCATCAGGAGGAGCACCTGCCCATTCCCGACGTCGACGAGCAGATGCCCACTGCGGCACCGGAGGAGGACCCGGCCCTTGCGAGCCTTCAGGCTCAGATGGCGGCTATGACCACCCAACACCGGAGCTGGCAGTCCGACTACCAGAAGACTATGATGGAGCAGCAGTAGAGCTGACAGACGAGCTTTGCTGCCTCCATGTCCTCCCACTTCGACCTGAGGCAGGAGGCTTGGCAGGCAGTCCAGCAACAGCAGCTGGAGGCCCAGCAGCTGGCTTGGCAGGCCAGTTTTGAGACCTCCTTTGGCCGCCGAATGACAGCTCAGCAGGACCGCATAAATGAGATCTACCGCCGGCAGGAGAATTTCTTCCGCCATTTCCCTTACCCACCAGAGGAGGTTCTAGGTGGTCCATCCGGACCATCCCACTGAGGGGTACATTTCTCTTCCCTTTTCCCACATTTATCTTTGCCTCATTTCCACTTTGAGGACAAAGTGTACTTCAAGTATGGGGGAGGGACATATCATTGCTTGTACGGTTCATTTGAGTTTTTGATTTGTTTTGTTTTGCATTTTTGAATTCAGATTGAAATTCACAAAAAAAAAAAAGAAAAAGCCAAATTGGAAAAAAGGCATGAAAATCCTTGGATAAACAGAAAACCCGAAAGGGCGGTTTAGGCAAAAAGAAGGTAGTCCGACCAACCTTAGGTTGGTGCAAAATTGGACTTGAGGGATGTGAGTTAAAGTGAGATCATCAAAAGAAGAAGAGTGACAAGGTGAAAACCCGAAAGGGCGCCTTGACAAAATGAGCGACACCGAGTGTAGGTTTCCCTTCCGGCGTTTGGCGACATAAGAAGGGGAGTCGTAAGGAGGTTGTCCGGGTAGGCCACTCTTGGAGCAATAAGGATGGTAGTTTCTCCCTTTTTTTCTCACATTTCCTCTCTTTTCCTTCTTTCTTTCTTGGCTTTTCTCTTGTTTTCATTGTCTTTCTTGCTTACCCATGCTTCCTGAGGCCTTTGAGTCTAGTTACTGTCATTTGTTTTACTCGGGACGAGTAAAAGGTCTAAGTATGGGGGAGTTTGATAGGTGATGGAATTACTATCATTTAGGATAGTTTTTAGAGTCTTTTTATTGCATTTGTGTTAGTTTATGCTACTAACTCCTTGGTCCAGAAGAAGAAGACTAAAAGAAGCTAAGGAAGGAGTTATAAGCACTTAGGAGTGAAGATCGATCACAAAGCAAGTCTTCTGTTGCCTCACCGCCCCAGCGGAGCCTTGCCACCGCCCCTGAGGGTGACGCCTTACACCGGAGCGCTCCCTGCGCCTTCACCAACGCCGGCCATGAAGTATGTCACCGCCTCTGCGCCACTCCTTGACGCCCCTGCGGTGACCTGCCTTGAAGAGACGAAGACCAGCTCCCCTGCGCCTCTCATAGCGCCCCTGCCTGCGCCTCAACCTAGGAACTAGAAGACGAAGAGGCTGTGTCACCGCCCCTGCGTTGACATAGGGACGCCCCGACGGCTTGGCATAAAAAACGTCAAGAAGTCGAAGGTTCAGACGTTTGAAGAGCATTGAAGATCCGCCCCTGCGGCCATGAAGAAGATCAGGCGTTTTTGCCTTCACCGCCCCTACGGATCTGAAGGCCGCCCCTGCGGTTTAACACCAGAAGCTTTACTCCGGATGTTTACACCACCTTTATGGCATTAAAGGTGGCTGTTGTTCGCTCCAAACGGTGTGTGCAAGCTTTAAATTTATAACCCTAGACTTAAGCTTAAAACAAGGATGCGAACCCGCAGTGTACGGGTCAATCGTAGTAAAAGCAAGGAATTCCGGGGGTCGATCACAGGGACTTAGTGAAACAAAGTCCAGTTACGGTATGCTTTTGTAAATACTAACCACAAAGGCAATTAACACAATCAAAGATGAATAAGAAGTCAATAAAGCAAACATGTAATTCTAGGGATTAAAGCATCTAGTTGTGGTTCCAACTCAAGATCTAAAGATAAGCGGACAAAGCTGAGGTTTTTGCATGGGGAAGGTGTTACTAAAGTGGAATAGATCACCGGGTAAGTCTCACTACTCACTAATCCTAAACCGTAACTCCTATTACCGGGTAAGTCTCAAGGAATCAAGATAAAGAACTATAACCTCAAACTAACACACCATCTAAGGGAATAGAATCAACCTTTACCGGGTAAGTCTCAGGCTAACTCACAAAGATGCGATGAAAGCACACTCAAACCCCAATAAAGGATAAACCTTTATTACCTACACTTATGATCTTAGGTACACAAACTAAGGAATTACCGGGTAAGTCTCATCCTAAGCTTGCATTGAACCAGGAAAGGTGTAATAAGAATAGGATTTGGCAAACTCTAACACTTAACTCTCAGTTTCAGATCAGATAAGTCACCTCGGTCAGCCAAATTTCACCCCGGCCGAGATGTTCATCGACTGAGCGAGATGCTTGGGGTTAAGGTTAAAGACTCGAACTTTCAGGGTCCTACTGGAATCTAAGATTATTCTATCATTGTTTTCCCCACAACCTTCAGCCAATCACCCTAGAATCACACAAGGAAATTAGCCACTCATCATCATGAAAGTATTAATCAAATATATGGGAAGAAGGTGAATATTTGAACAAGAAGAATTTAATGAAAAGACTTCAATAACTGAATCAAATATCACAACAAAGCGTTCATTGGATATAAATCCAACAAGCAAGACAACAAGGAAGAGAATCTAAGGTAATCTTACAAGAAAACCTTCCAAAAGCTATAAAAGCTACAATCTTCAATCTTCCTTCAACCTTCAAAAAGGTTCTTCGAATCTCCCAACTGGAGTATGGCTGCTGCGTGATTCCCAACTGAATGCGGATTTTTCGGCGTAAGCGGGATGTTGGATTTGTGGAAATCCAACCCTTTTTATAGGAAAATAACCCTCCAAAGATAAGATATCTTAGAAGAGATCTTTGCCCATAAATATAGGTAAAATATATGATCTAGCATATCTTCTTCCTTCCAGGAGCCAAGCCCAAAAATATAAGATCACTTTCCAAAGATAAAAGATCTCAGCCAAGAATAAAATATTCTCGCCGCGTCCTAGGTATTCACCTCGGTCGAGTCGGCTTCTCTGGATCACCTCGGTGGAGGTGAATCTGTGGTCAACCGAGGTGAGTCACAACTGAATGTGAAATCTCTCAAATCTGGTCCAAAGTGAGTCCTAAATCCATAGCTATGCTTCCTGGATAGTTCCTTATGTTCCTTTTTGTAGCTCCAATGACTCCATAGCTCCTTTTGCTCCTTTTTGATGTAAAACGCGCCATTTTACCTACGATTACAACAAAACTAGGTGTAGACCTCGATTCCCGCAAAGGTAGATGAAATGGTAATATAATCACATAATATACATACAAACATGCAGATTATGAAAGATAAAACGTCCAAACAAACCCCAAAATATAGACTATAATTCATGCTATCAAAATACCCCATACTTAGCCCTTGCTTGTCCCCAAGCAAGTTCCGCATATAAGAGACAAGATAGAATGGATTATAAGTCAATAAAATCAATGAAAAGTCTTTCAAAAACATTGTATGGTGTGCTACAATCATAGATCACTCTAAGAGAATACTTCATGGAATTTAAAATCAAACATGTTCAAAACATTTTATAAATATAGAAAAGTTGTTCATCTTTGCATGAAACCATAGAATGCATAATAAGTCATAATTATCAAAATTAATCATGTATAATCCAGTTTAAACCACTAAGTCAATCAACAAGCTCAAGGTCTCAAGGGCTTCCCAAAAGAAAGGTCAAGAAACGTGTAGGGTAGGGATGTATGTAAGGTAATGTGGTGCTAGAATCCGGGAAAAGGATGAACTTCACTTCACTTTGACTTGCAACATCTTCCACCAATAAGCTTTGCTTATTTCACATTTTTTTCTTTTTACTTTACTTTTTGGGATGCATGGACAGAGGTGCACAATAACCGAAGCCTAGGAAATCAACAATCATCAATTTCTTGAGATGCATCAAACCCTTGATGCACATACCATGACCCGTTAGGAATATCGCTCAATCTGACTTTGGCAAGACACAAACACCGGGCTATGTGAATGGTGCCGAGTTACTCATCTTCATGATTGACTTCCCCAAACCTATTATTACTTTCTAACACTTTCACTTCCAGCCAACTTCTCAACTTTAGCTTCACTTGCTTTCACCACTTTGCTTGCTTCCAAATTCCCGGATAGGTAAAGGGAGGCAAAAAATGTATATGAGGGGCTAAGCATGATCAAGAAGAAGAAGAGAGAAGAATGAATTGCCTTGGTCTTTCCAGGAAGAAAGTGAGAGAACTCATGCTGCGGTGTCAACCTTCAAATTCAACATAATTTGGATAAAAACAAAGTATTAAACATGCCAATAATTTCAAACAAAGCATTTAGCAACTTAAACATATTATAAAATCTTTCAAACACATAAAGAATTTAAAATCAGTCAGTAAACAAGATCTTCACTGAGATCATATCCAGATAAGTAACACAAAAATCGTTTTTCGAAAACTCTCAGTTAACCCACCTCGGTCGAGGTGTTCTTAGGTCAACCGAGGTGAAACGCCTCGTTCGGCCAGAACTACCACGGTCGAGGTCCAAATTTTTTTTTTTTAAAACCAGTTTTTTTCAGTTTCGACGTTTTTCTCAATCAAATAACCTGTAAGTATGTATGCAATCTCAGATAAACATATAAATGCAGAAGTAAAGCATGCATATAAATATCCGGTCAATAGAGTCATACATCAAAGTCAAATAATACATCAAATACCCCATACTTGGGACACACTGTCCCAATGGGTCAAAATAAGTCTGAAGATAAAAATACTCACCGGATAATAAGCAGAACTGCATAAAAATAAGAAAGAAAAATCTCGCAGCTCTCAATAGTCCTGATCCGGTGGTGGTGGTGGTGGTACGTACGGATACTGGGATGGGTCGAATGGATAACCCATAGTCTGCTGGAACTGTATCTCCATCATCCTGCGCTGATAGTGCTGCCCCTCTAACATCTGATGAGTCCAGCTGTCAATCTGTCGGCACTGGGCAGAAAATCTCTCATGCATGTCCACAGTGAGGGCAGCATAAGAATCTATCATCTGATCCGTCAGATCATTGATCCGACGATGAGCCTCTAAATCTCTATGACGGCGTGTCCTACGCCTAGCATGTCTAGCAGGTGATGCAGCAGGTGCAGGCTTAGTATCCTCATCATCCAGATCTATAACTTGTGGTGCGCTCGTCCCTGCAGTATCTGTCCCTGTATCCATCGGGACTCCACCCTCTCTCTCATCAACTGTCTCCTCATCGTCAGCCTCCTCCTCAGCTGGGGCAGCTGCTGCCTCTCTGTAATCCTCCATCAGTGGAGCCCAAGCGATCTGCCAATAGTGTGGGTCATAAACAGTGAACTGGGCAGACCACCTGATCCCCTGTGGCGCAGTCAGCTCCCACGGCATAGCTACATATGGAGTAGTCAGACCTCGGGGAACGAGAATCCGCCGAGTGATCATCTCCTGCAATCCAAGTGGCTTGGCAGCCGCCACCATCGTACAAGCACTGAGATCCATGTCTTGATAGCTAGCTATATGGGTGACAAGCCCTTCGCAGCAGATGTCTCCCTTTGCCTTGGCCTTGATCCTGTGCAGATCCTCTGCCAGCATCAAGCCAAAGTCCGGGATACCTCCAGTAACCATGCAGTATAAACTGAAAAGCTCTCCCTGTCGGATCTTCTGGGGCGTCTCAGTACGCGCCAGAAGCGTCTCACTGAAGATCCGGTGGGCTAACCTAAAGGCTAGGTGGAAGATGACCTTCTCCCTGGAATCTCCAGGGCGCCATCTATCTGCGTGCTCAACAATATGGGCAATCTGCCCCCAAAACTCCCTAGCTACTGATCGGGACGGGAAGTCAACAGCAGTGGGCTTCGGAAAGCCAAAAATATCTCTCCAGTACTCAAGTGGCACTAAGAAGTTCCGGTTCATCAACCGGTACTTCGCAGACTGCTCTGTGGGAAGGTAGGTGAAGGAGCTAACGAACTCTAGGGTCGGCTCCAAATAGGTTGGGGCTCGGATCTCAGTAAACTGATCCAGCCCAACTGTAGAAATCATCCTCCTAAGGTCTCCGTCTACCTGGAGGCAATCAAAAGCAGACACGTCCAGGAAACGTGGTGCAATCACTGGACGGCCGGAAATACGCTCATAATCCACCCGGTGTCGCTCATGGATCACCGGGCGGTAAGGTCGGGAAGAAGAAGAAGAAGGGGAAGGTGAGGATCTATCCCTGAGGGCAAGGCGGCGGTCAGAACTCATTTTCAGAAAATCAAACTATCAGGTCACCTCGGTCGACTGACAACACTCAAGAATCACCTCGGCCGAGGCACAGCTTGACTGGACCGAGGCGAAAAACTGGATTCTAATTCCTTCTGAAAATTCAGTTCTTTTCCCCCAAAAATCACTACAATTGCTTCCTATGGGGTACTTAAGCTTTTCCTCAACAAATGCAGGGGCAACCAAAGCCCAAATCGAAGCGAGACGGAGAGGTTAGGGTTTCGGTTCGTTTTACCTCGTTTCGGCCGAATCGGTTCGATTTTCTGCAGATCTGTACTTGCAACACGATCCTCTATCCTTCAATCGTAGTTTGGAGATAGAAATCTTCGAAAACGAGCGAGAAACGAAGGAGGCGAGGTGAACTGTCGCCGCGGTCGAGGAGAAAGAGTAAAGTGAGGAGAGAGAAATCTTCCGCCTTTTATACCCTTTTCTGGACTGCTGTCACCTCGGTCGAGATGGTCTTGACTGGACCGAGGTGGTGCGGACCGAGGTGTTTTTTCAGAAAACCCTAGTCGCCTCGGTTGATCATGAATCATCTCGGTCGAGGTGCTCTGATGGCAACCGAGATGCCTCAGTCAAACTCCTTCTTCTCAAATTCTCGAACTTCTGTCCTTCCAGTTATGCTCCTTCCTTAGATGTCTCCTGTTATCTGTCTAGAACGCCAAAAACAAAGCAAAGCAAAAGCAAAAACTAACTAAGCTAGACTAGAAAACGGGAAAAGAAAGCAATACCTTGGGTTGCCTCCCAAGAAGCGCTTGGTTTAAGGTCGCTAGCTGGACCATAATGCGTCTCAAACGTGATAGGAGGTGCCCTCACCCCATACTTCACCTCCGTCGTGGGGTGAAGTAAGTAAATCTATCAAACGCTCCAACAAGTGTAAGTGCTCATCGGGGAATGAATCGTCTATGGGTGGGTCATCCTTCTCACGTGAAGATGCAGGTAGCCGGCTGAGGTGATCCGCAACAGAATTCTCGGATCCCTTCTTATCGCGGATCTCTAGGTCAAACTCTTGAAGCAAGAGAATGCATCGAATAAGGCGTGGCTTGGCATCTTTCTTAGCCAACAAGTAGCGAATGGCTGCATGGTCGGTGTAGACAATGACTTTCGCCCCTGCTAAATAGGAACGAAACTTCTCGAAAGCATACACAACCGCCAATAACTCCTTCTCGGTGGTAGCGTAGTTGCGTTGTGCTACATCTAGCGTCTTGCTAGCATAGTAAATGGCGGTGGTCCGCCCATCCTTCTTCTGTCCAAGCACCGCTCCTACGGCTACATCACTAGCATCGCACATGATCTCAAAGGGCAAGGTCCAATCAGGAGGTTGGATAATAGGAGCGGAGATCAATGCTTCCTTAATCCTGTAAAAAGCATCAAGACACTCCTGCGAAAACTCAAAAACAACATCTTTATTCAAGAGGTTAGTTAGAGGTTTAGAAATCTTAGAGAAGTCCTTGATGAATCTCCTGTAGAAACCTGCATGCCCGAGAAAACTCCTCACACCTTTAACAGAACAAGGGGGAGGGAGTTTCTCAATAGTCTCGATCTTAGCGCGATCGACCTCAATGCCTCGATTAGAAACAAGGTGTCCTAGCACAATGCCTTCACTAACCATAAAATGACACTTCTCCCAATTCAAAACGAGATTAGTGTCTTCACATCTTTTAAGCACTAGCGAAAGGTTAGATAGGCAATCATCAAAAGATGATCCATATACGAAAAAATCATCCATAAATACCTCCATGATATTCTCTAGGTACTCGGAAAAGATGGCCATCATGCATCGCTGGAAGGTAGCGGGTGCATTGCACAATCCAAATGGCATCCTCCTGTAGGCAAACGTCTCCCATGGACAAGTGAAAGTGGTCTTCTCCTGATCATCCGGATGGATAGGAATCTAGAAGAATCCACTATAGCCGTCTAAGTAACAAAAGTGCGAATGCTGGGCCAACCGCTCGAGCATTTGATCAATGAAGGGAAGTGGAAAATGGTCCTTCCATGTGGCCGTGTTCAGCTTCCTATAATCGATGCAAACCCTCTAGCCTGTAACGGTCCTAGTTGGGATCAATTCGTTGTTCTTATTTGTCACAACGGTCATCCCTCCTTTCTTCGGAACTACATGTACCGGGCTAACCCACTTGCTGTCCGAGATAGGATAAATGATACCTGCATCCAACAACTTAAGAATTTCCTTCTTCACAACCTCTTTCATGATCGGATTTAACCGTCTTTGAAGTTTTCGTGAAGTCTTATGATTGTCCTCCATTAGAATTCTATGCATGCAGAAAGAAGGCTTAATGCCAATAAGATCATCCGCGGTATAACCTATAGCCTTTTGATGCTTTCTCAGGACATGCATTAACTTAGACAATTCAGATTCGGAAAGGGAAGCACTAACAATAACGGGATAAGTAGAATCCGGTCCAAAAAAGACATACCTCAAGTGACTAGGGAGTTGTTTAAGCTCCACAACTGGGGGTGCTTTCTGAGGGGAATCCTTGCTTCCTCCTTCCAGTGGGATGGATTCAGAAACTGGACTTTCAGAAGTCTCACTTGACATCATCTCACCATCAACCTCGGTCGAGGCGTAGAGGTATTGACCGAGATGTTCTTCAGTCGCCTCGCTCGGTCCAGGAAGTGCCTCGGTCGAGGTGCTGCAACTGGAACCGAAACTGGAGATCTTCGTCTCCTGGATTAGCTTCTCAGTTTTAGCTCCTGGATCCTCTTCCAGTGCTTTTAAACTCCGTATATCTGCATCACAAGAAGCATCTATACCTTCCTCCATTAAACTGAAGGTAATAACTCTTTCGAGTGGATCGTTAATAAGGATAGAGCTCACCAATTCTCTTGATTCTTCTTCATCGTAGATGTTGAAGATATCATCAGTTAGCTGCTCCCCTTTCATGGCTGCAAGCAATGCGAACTCCACTTCATCCTCGCCAACGTTGAATTTCAACTTGGCGTTCTTGCAATCCACGTTGCAACCCGAAGTTGCTAGAAATGGTCTCCTCAGAATAATAGGAACAGGATAATCTGCGGGAATGTCAAGTATGACAAAATCTATAGGTAGATAGAAGTTACCTAACTTGACCGGAACGCCATCCAAGATGCCCATGGGATGGGTGATGGAGCGATCCGCCATATAAAGTCGAATCTTGACCGGCTTGAGTTCTCCAAGTCCGATCTTCACACATAGTTCCAGCGGAATGATGCTCACGCTGGCTCCTAGATCACAAAGGGCTTCACAAGTGACATCCCCAACTTCAATGGGAATGCAAAAGGAGTCGGGATCTCTCAATTTAGGTGGCATCTTCTCCTTCATGATTTGAATAAGCTCCGAGGATTTAGATGTCATCCTAACTTCACCAAAGTCTTCCAGTTTCCTCTTCCTTGATAGGATCTCCTTTAAGAACTTCCCATAGGCGGGCATCCCTAGAATAGCATCAAGGAAAGGAATGTTAATGTGTAGTTTATTCATCAAGTCAAGGAACTTACCAAAGTGCTTGTCTAGATGTGCTCTGGCTCTTGACTGGGGGAATGGAAGTGGTGGTTTGTATGCAGGAGGTGGAACATAAACTTCAATTTTCCCCTCCGCTTTCTGTGGCTCCACCTCGGTTGGCATCTCGGTCGAAGTGTTCTTCGACTGCATCTGGACCGAGGTGGTCTGCGTCGGTACTAGCACCGACCGAGGTACTGGATCTGCAGTTTTCAGTCCACTCCTCGTAGTTATGGCCATGATCTGGCCCTTAGGGTTGCTTTCCGTCCTTGCTGGAAGCTTTCCTGGATCTCTTGGCGCTTCATTCGCCCTACTTGCAAGTTGTTGTTCAAAGGCCTTTTGGGCCTTCGAAAACGAAGTCATAGAAGTCTCCATAGCACTAAGCTTGATCAAGATGGCCTCCAGAACTGCATCTTTCTTTTCTAGCTGAGACGAACTTGATCCTTGCCCCTGGCTTTTTAATGGAGTAGAAGAAGAAGAAGGAGGGGAAGAGAGGAAAGGGTTAGAGGAATCGTTAGAGTTGGAGTTTGAATGATTGTTACCAGAATTTTGGTTGTTCGCCCTCCAGTTGTTGCTATTGGACCCTCTATTGTTGTTGTTGTAATTGTTGTTCCGGGAACCGTTGTTGTTGTTACGGTATCCGTTGTTGTTGTTCCTTTGCCCTTGCTCTTCCTTCTTAGTTTGTGCAACCAAGAATTCCATTAATTGGTTTACGTCATTCTTCAAAGACGTGAGTTGATTGTTGTTGGGCTGAGTTTCTTGGAAATTAACTCTTTTAACTCCTTGGTGTGATTCTAGGGTGATCGCAGATTATCCTGCTAACTCACAAAGATGCGATGAAAGCACACTCAAACCCCAATAAAGGATAAACCTTTATTACCTACACTTATGATCTTAGGTACACAAACTAAGGAATTACCGGGTAAGTCTCATCCTAAGCTTGCATTGAACCAGGAAAGGTGTAATAAGAATAGGATTTGGCAAACTCTAACACTTAACTCTCAGTTTCGGATCAGATAAGTCACCTCGGTCAGCCAAATTCCACCCCGGCCGAGATGTTCATCGACTGAGCGAGATGCTTGGGGTTAAGGTTAAAGACTCAAACTTTCAGGGTCCTACTGGAATCTAAGATTATTCTATCATTGTTTTCCCCACAACCTTCAGCCAATCACCCTAGAATCACACAAGGAAATTAGCCACTCATCATCATGAAAGTATTAATCAAATATATGGGAAGAAGGTAAATATTTGAACAAGAAGAATTTAATGAAAAGACTTCAATAACTGAATCAAATATCACAACAAAGCGTTCATTGGATATAAATCCAACAAGCAAGACAACAAGGAAGAGAATCTATGGTAATTTTACAAGAAAACCTTCCAAAAGCTATAAAAGCTACAATCTTCAATCTTCCTTCAACCTTCAAAAAGGTTCTTCGAATCTCCCAACTGGAGTATGGCTGCTGCGTGATTCCCAACTGAATGCGGATTTTTCGGTGTAAGCGGGATGTTGGATTTGTGGAAATCCAACCCTTTTTATAGGAAAATAACCCTCCAAAGATAAGATATCTTAGAAGAGATCTTTGCCCATAAATATAGGTAAAATATATGATCTAGCATATCTTCTTCCCTCCAGGAGCCAAGCCCAAAAATATAAGATCACTTTCCAAAGATAAAAGATCTCAACCAAGAATAAAATATTCTCGCCACGTCCTAGGTATTCGCCTCGGTCGAGTCGGCTTCTCTGGATCACCTCGGTCGAGGTGAATCTGTGGTCAACCGAGGTGAGTCACAACTGAATGTGAAATCTCTCAAATCTGGTCCAAAGGGAGTCCTAAATCCATAGCTATGCTTCCTGGATGGTTCCTTATGTTCCTTTTTGTAGCTCCAATGACTCCATAGCTCCTTTTGCTCCTTTTTGATGTAAAACGCGCCATTTTACCTACGATTACAACAAAACTAGGTGTAGACCTCGATTCCCACAAAGGTAGATGAAATGGTAATATAATCACATAATATACATACAAACATGCAGATTATGAAAGATAAAACGTCCAAACAAACCCCAAAATATAGACTATAATTCATGCTATCAAAATACCCCATACTTAGCCCTTGCTTGTCCCCAAGCAAGTTCCGCATATAAGAGACAAGATAGAATGGATTATAAGTCAATAAAATCAATGAAAAGTCTTTCAAAAACATTGTATGGTGTGCTACAATCATAGATCGCTCTAAGAGAATACTTCATGGAATTTAAAATCAAACATGTTCAAAACATTTTATAAATATAGAAAAGTTGTTCATCTTTGCATGAAACCATAGAATGCATAATAAGTCATAATTATCAAAATTAATCATGTATAATCCAGTTTAAACCACTAAGTCAATCAACAAGCTCAAGGTCTCAAGGGCTTCCCAAAAGAAAGGTCAAGAAACGTGTAGGGTAGGGATGTATGTAAGGTAATGTGGTGCTAGAATCCGGGAAAAGGATGAACTTCACTTCACTTTGACTTGCAACATCTTCCACCAATAAGCTTTGCTTATTTCACATTTTTTTTCTTTTTACTTTACTTTTTGGGATGCATGGACAGAGGTGCACAATAACCGAAGCCTAGGAAATCAGCAATCATCAATTTCTTGAGATGCATCAAACCCTTGATGCACATACCATGACCCGTTAGGAATATCGCTCAATCCGACTTTGGCAAGACACAAACACCGGGCTATGTGAATGGTGCCGAGTTACTCATCTTCATGATTGACTTCCCCAAACCTATTATTACTTTCTAACACTTTCACTTCCAGCCAACTTCTCAACTTTAGCTTCACTTGCTTTCACCACTTTGCTTGCTTCCAAATTCCCGGATAGGTAAAGGGAGGCAAAAAATGTATATGAGGGGCTAAGCATGATCAAGAAGAAGAAGAGAGAAGAATGAATTGCCTTGGTCTTTCCAGGAAGAAAGTGAGAGAACTCATGCTGCGGTGTCAACCTTCAAATTCAACATAATTTGGATAAAAACAAAGTATTAAACATGCCAATAATTTCAAACAAAGCATTTAGCAACTTAAACATATTATAAAATCTTTCAAACACATAAAGAATTTAAAATCAGTCAGTAAACAAGATCTTCACTGAGATCATATCCAGATAAGTAACACAAAAATCGTTTTTCGAAAACTCTCAGTTAACCCACCACGGTCGAGGTGTTCTTAGGTCAACCGAGGTGAAACGCCTCGTTCGGCCAGAACTGCCCCGGTCGAGGTCCAAATTTTTTTTTTTTAAAACCAGTTTTTTTCAGTTTTGACGTTTTTTCTCAATCAAATAACCTGTAAGTATGCATGCAATCTCAGATAAACATATAAATGCAGAAGTAAAGCATGAATATAAATATCCGGTCAATAGAGTCATACATCAAAGTCAAATAATACATCAAATACCCCATACTTGGGACACACTGTCCCAGTGGGTCAAAATAAGTCTGAAGATAAAAATACTCACCGGATAATAAGCTGAACTGCATAAAAATAAGAAAGAAAAATCTCGCAGCTCTCAATAGTCCTGATCCGGTGGTGGTGGTGGTGGTGGTACGTACGGATACTGGGATGGGTCGAATGGATAACCCATAGTCTGCTGGAACTGTATCTCCATCATCCAGCGCTGATAGTGCTGCCCCTCTAACATCTGATGAGTCCAGCTGTCAATCTGTCGGCGCTGGGCAGAAAATCTCTCATGCATGTCCACAGTGAGGGCAGCATAAGAATCTATCATCTGATCCGTCAGAACATTGATCCGACGATGAGCCTCTAAATCTCTATGACGGCGTGTCCTACGCCTAGCATGTCTAGCAGGTGATGCAGCAGGTGCAGGCTTAGTATCCTCATCATCCAGATCTATAACTGGTGGTGCGCTCGTCCCTGCAGTATCTGTCCCTGTATCCATCGGGACTCCACCCTCTCTCTCATCAACTGTCTCCTCATCGTCAGCCTCCTCCTCAGCTGGGGCAGCTGCTGCCTCTCTGTAATCCTCCTTCAGTGGAGCCCAAGCGATCTGCCAATAGTGTGGGTCATAAATAGTGAACTGGGCAGACCACCTGATCCCCTGTGGCGCAGTCAGCTCCCATGGCATAGCCACATATGGAGTAGTCAGACCTCGGGGAACGAGAATCCGCCGAGTGATCATCTCCTGCAATCCAAGTGGCTTGGCAGCCGCCACCATCGTACAAGCACTGAGATCCATGTCTTGATAGCTAGCTATATGGGTGACAAGCCCTCCGCAGCAAATGTCTCCCTTCGCCTTGGCCTTGATCCTGTGCAGATCCTCTGCCAGTATCAAGCCAAAGTCCGGGATACCTCCAGTAACCATGCAGTATAAACTGAAAAGCTCTCCCTGTCGGATCTTCTGGGGCGTCTCAGTACGCGCCAGAAGCGTCTCACTGAAGATCCGGTGGGCTAACCTAAAGGCTAGGTGGAAGATGACCTTCTCCCTGGAATCTCCAGGGCGCCCTCTATCTGCGTGCTCAACAATATGGGCAATCTGCCCCCAAAACTCCCTAGCTACTGATCGGGATGGGAAGTCAACAGCAGTGGGCTTCGGAAAGCCAAAAATATCTCTCCAGTACTCAAGTGGCACTAAGAAGTTCCGGTTCATCAACCGGTACTTCGCAGACTGCTCTGTGGGAAGGTAGGTGAAGGAGCTAACGAACTCTAGGGTCGGCTCCAAATAGGTTGGGGCTCGGATCTCAGTAAACTGATCCAGCCCAACTGTAGAAATCATCCTCCTAAGGTCTCCGTCTACCTGGAGGCAATCAAAAGCAGACACGTCCAGGAAACGTGGTGCAATCACTGGACGGCCAGAAATACGCTCATAATCCACCCGGTGTCGATCATGGATCACCGGGCGGTAAGGTCGGGAAGAAGAAGAAGAAGGGGAAGGTGAGGATCTATCCCTGAGGGCAAGGCGGCGGTCAGAACTCATTTTCAGAAAATCAAACTGTCAGGTCACCTCGGTCGACTGACAACACTCAAGAATCACCTCGGCCGAGGCACAGCTCGACTGGACCGAGGCGAAAAACTGGATTCTAATTCCTTCTGAAAATTCAGTTCTTTTCCCCCAAAAATCACTACAATTGCTTCCTATGGGGTAATTAAGCTTTTCCTCAACAAATGCAGGGGCAACCAAAGCCCAAATCGAAGCGAGACGGAGAGGTTAGGGTTTCGGTTCGTTTTACCTCGTTTCGGCCGAATCGGTTCGATTTTCTGCAGATCTGTACTTGCAACACGATCCTCTATCCTTCAATCGTAGTTTGGAGATAGAAATCTTCGAAAACGAGCGAGAAACGAAGGAGGCGAGGTGAACTGTCGCCGCGGTCGAGGAGAAAGAGTAAAGTGAGGAGAGAGAAATCTTCCGCCTTTTATACCCTTTTCTGGACTGCTGTCACCTCGGTCGAGATGGTCTTGACTGGACCGAGGTGGTGCGGACCGAGGTGTTTTTTCAGAAAACCCTAGTCGCCTCGGTTGATCATGAATCATCTCGGTCGAGGTGCTCTGATGGCAACCGAGATGCCTCAGTCAAACTCCTTCTTCTCAAATTCTCGAACTTCTGTCCTTCCAGTTATGCTCCTTCCTTAGATGTCTCCTGTTATCTGTCTAGAACGCCAAAAACAAAGCAAAGCAAAAGCAAAAACTAACCAAGCTAGACTAGAAAACGGGAAAAGAAAGCAATACCTTGGGTTGCCTCCCAAGAAGCGCTTGGTTTAAGGTCGCTAGCTGGACCATAATGCGTCTCAAACGTGATAGGAGGTGCCCTCACCCCATACTTTACCTCCGTCGTGGGGTGAAGTAAGTAAATCTATCAAACGCTCTAACAAGTGTAAGTGCTCATCGGGGAATGAATCGTCTATGGGTGGGTCGTCCTTCTCACGTGAAGATGCAAGCAGCCGGCTGAGGTGATCCGCAACAGAATTCTCGGATCCCTTCTTATCGCGGATCTCTAGGTCAAACTCTTGAAGCAAGAGAAAGCATCGAATAAGGCGTGGCTTGGCATCTTTCTTAGCCAACAAGTAGCGAATGGCTGCATGGTCGGTGTAGACAATGAGTTTCGCCCCTGCTAAATAGGAACGAAACTTCTCGAAAGCATACACAACCGCCAATAACTCCTTCTCGGTGGTAGCGTAGTTGCGTTGTGCTACATCTAGCGTCTTGCTAGCATAGTAAATGGCGGTGGTCCGCCCATCCTTCTTCTGTCCAAGCACCGCTCCTACGGCTACATCACTAGCATCACACATGATCTCAAAGGGCAAGGTCCAATCAGGAGGTTGGATAATAGGAGCGGAGATCAATGCTTCCTTAATCCTGTAAAAAGCATCAAGACACTCCTGCGAAAACTCAAAAACAACATCTTTATTCAAGAGGTTAGTTAGAGGTTTAGAAATCTTAGAGAAGTCCTTGATGAATCTCCTGTAGAAACCTGCATGCCCGAGAAAACTCCTCACACCTTTAACAGAACAAGGGGGAGGGAGTTTCTCAATAGTCTCGATCTTAGCGCGATCGACCTCAATGCCTCGATTAGAAACAAGGTGTCCTAGCACAATGCCTTCACTAACCATAAAATGACACTTCTCCCAATTCAAAACGAGATTAGTGTCTTCACATCTTTTAAGCACTAGCGAAAGGTTAGATAGGCAATCATCAAAAGATGATCCATATACGAAAAAATCATCCATAAATACCTCCATGATATTCTCTAGGTACTCGGAAAAGATGGCCATCATGCATCGCTGGAAGGTAGCGGGTGCATTGCACAATCCAAATGGCATCCTCCTGTAGGCAAACGTTCCCCATGGACAAGTGAAAGTGGTCTTCTCCTGATCATCCGGATGGATAGGAATCTAGAAGAATCCACTATAGCCGTCTAAGTAACAAAAGTGCGAATGCTAGGCCAACCGCTCGAGCATTTGATCAATGAAGGGAAGTGGAAAATGGTCCTTCCATGTGACCGTGTTCAGCTTCCTATAATCGATGCAAACCCTCTAGCCCGTAACGGTCCTAGTTGGGATCAATTCGTTGTTCTTATTTGTCACAACGGTCATCCCTCCTTTCTTCGGAACTACATGTACCGGGCTAACCCACTTGTTGTCCGAGATAGGATAAATGATACCTGCATCCAACAACTTAAGAATTTCCTTCTTCACAACCTCTTTCATGATCGGATTTAACCGTCTTTGAGGTTTCCGTGAAGTCTTATGATTGTCCTCCATTAGAATGCTATGCATGCAGAAAGAAGGCTTAATGCCAATAAGATCATCCGCGGTATAACCTATAGCCTTTTGATGCTTTCTCAGGACATGCATTAACTTAGACAATTCAGATTCGGAAAGGGAAGCACTAACAATAACGGGATAAGTAGAATCCGGTCCAAAAAAGACATACCTCAAGTGACTAGGGAGTTGTTTAAGCTCCACAACTGGGGGTGCTTTCTGAGGGGAATCCTTGCTTCCTCCTTCCAGTGGGATGGATTCAGAAACTGGACTTTCAGAAGTCTCAGTTGACATCATCTTGCCATCAACCTCGGTCGAGGCGTAGAGGTATTGACCGAGATGTTCTTCAGTCGCCTCGCTCGGTCCAGGAAGTGCCTCGGTCGAGGTGCTGCAACTGGAACCGAAACTGGAGATCTTCGTCTCCTGGATTAGCTTCTCAGTTTTAGCTCCTGGATCCTCTTCCATGGCTTTTAAACTCCGTATATCTGCATCACAAGAAGCATCTATACCTTCCTCCATTAAACTGAAGCTAATAACTCTTTCGAGTGGATCGTTAATAAGGATAGAGCTCACCAATTCTCTTGATTCTTCTTCATCGTAGATGTTGAAGATATCATCAGTTAGCTGCTCCCCTTTCATGGCTGCAAGCAATGCGAACTCCACTTCATCGCCGCCAACGTTGAATTTCAACTTGGCGTTCTTGCAATCCACGTTGCAACCCGAAGTTGCTAGAAATGGTCTCCCGAAAATAATAGGAACAGGATAATCTGCGGGAATGTCAAGTATGACAAAATCTATTGGTAGATAGAAGTTACGTAACTTGACCGGAACGTCCTCCAAGATGCCCATGGGATGGGTGATGGAGCGATCTGCCATATAAAGTCGAATCTTGACCGGCTTGAGTTCTCCAAGTCCGATCTTCACACATAGTTCTAGCGGAATGATGCTCGTGCTGGCTCCTAGATCACAAAGGGCTTCACAAGTGACATCCCCAACTTGAATGGGAATGCAAAAGGAGTCGGGATCTCTCAATTTAGGTGGCATCTTCTCCTTCATGATTTGAATAAGCTCCGAGGATTTAGATGTCATCCTAACTTCACCAAAGTCTTCCAGTTTCCTCTTCCTTGATAGGATCTCCTATAAGAACTTCCCATAGGCGGGCATCCCTAGAATAGCATCAAGGAAAGGAATGTTAATGTGTAGTTTATTCATCAAGTCAAGGAACTTACCAAAGTGCTTGTCTAGATGTGCTCTGGCTCTTGACTGGGGGAATGGAAGTGGTGGTTTGTATGCAGGAGGTGGAACATAAACTTCAATTTTCCCCTCCGCTTTCTGTGGCTCCACCTCGGTTGGCATCTCGGTCGAAGTGTTCTTCGACTGCATCTGGACCGAGGTGGTCTGCGTCGGTACTAGCACCGACCGAGGTACTGGATCTGCAGTTTTCAGTCCACTCCTCGTAGTTATGGCCATGATCTGGCCCTTAGGGTTGCTTTCCGTCCTTGCTGGAAGCTTTCCTGGATCTCTTGGCGCTTCATTCGCCCTACTTGCAAGTTGTTGTTCAAAGGCCTTTTGGGCCTTCGAAAACGAAGTCATAGAAGTCTCCATAGCACTAAGCTTGATCAAGATGGCCTCCAGAACTGCATCTTTCTTTTCTAGCTGATACGAACTTGATCCTTGCCTCTGGCTTTTTAATGGAGTAGAAGAAGAAGAAGGAGGGGAAGAGAGGAAAGGGTTAGAGGAATCGTTAGAGTTGGAGTTTGAATGATTGTTACCAGAATTTTGGTTGTTCGCCCTCCAGTTGTTGCTATTGGACCCTCTATTGTTGTTGTTGTAATTGTTGTTCCGGGAACCGTTGTTGTTGTTACGGTATCCGTTGTTGTTGTTCCTTTACCCTTGCTCTTCCTTCTTAGTTTGTGCAACCAATAATTCCTTTAATTGCTTTACGTCATTCTTCAAAGACGTGAGTTGATTGTTGTTGGGCTGAGTTTCTTGGAAATTAACTCTTTTAACTCCTTGGTGTGATTCTAGGGTGATCGCAGATTATCCTGCTAACTCACAAAGATGCGATGAAAGCACACTCAAACCCCAATAAAGGATAAACCTTTATTACCTACACTTATGATCTTAGGTACACAAACTAAGGAATTACCGGGTAAGTCTCATCCTAAGCTTGCATTGAACCAGGAAAGGTGTAATAAGAATAGGATTTGGCAAACTCTAACACTTAACTCTCAGTTTCGGATCAGATAAGTCACCTCGGTCAGCCAAATTCCACCCCGGCCGAGATGTTCATCGACTGAGCGAGATGCTTGGGGTTAAGGTTAAAGACTCGAACATTCAGGGTCCTATTGGAATCTAAGATTATTCTATCATTGTTTTCCCCACAACCTTCAGCCAATCACCCTAGAATCACACAAGGAAATTAGCCACTCATCATCATGAAAGTATTGATCAAATATATGGGAAGAAGGTGAATATTTGAACAAGAAGAATTTAATGAAAAGACTTCAATAACTGAATCAAATATCACAACAAAGCGTTCATTGGATATAAATCCAACAAGCAAGACAACAAGGAAGAGAATCTAAGGTAATCTTACAAGAAAACCTTCCAAAAGCTATAAAAGCTACAATCTTCAATCTTCCTTCAACCTTCAAAAAGGTTCTTCGAATCTCCCAACTGGAGTATGGCTGCTGCGTGATTCCCAACTGAATGCGGATTTTTCGGTGTAAGCGGGATGTTGGATTTGTGGAAATCCAACCCTTTTTATAGGAAAATAACCCTCCAAAGATAAGATATCTTAGAAGAGATCTTTGCCCATAAATATAGGTAAAATATATGATCTAGCATATCTTCTTCCCTCCAGGAGCCAAGCCCAAAAATATAAGATCACTTTCCAAAGATAAAAGATCTCAACCAAGAATAAAATATTCTCGCCACGTCCTAGGTATTCGCCTCGGTCGAGTCGGCTTCTCTGGATCACCTCGGTCGAGGTGAATCTGTGGTCAACCGAGGTGAGTCACAACTGAATGTGAAATCTCTCAAATTTGGTCCAAAGTGAGTCCTAAATCCATAGCTATGCTTCCTGGATGGTTCCTTATGTTCCTTTTTGTAGCTCCAATGACTCCATAGCTCCTTTTGCTCCTTTTTGATGTAAAACGCGCCATTTTACCTACGATTACAACAAAACTAGGTGTAGACCTCGATTCCCGCAAAGGTAGATGAAATGGTAATATAATCACATAATATACATACAAACATGCAGATTATGAAAGATAAAACGTCCAAACAAACCCCAAAATATAGACTATAATTCATGCTATCAAAATACCCCATACTTAGCCCTTGCTTGTCCCCAAGCAAGTTCCGCATATAAGAGAAAAGATAGAATGGATTATAAGTCAATAAAATCAATGAAAAGTCTTTCAAAAACATTGTATGGTGTGCTACAATCATAGATCGCTCTAAGAGAATACTTCATGGAATTTAAAATCAAACATGTTCAAAACATTTTATAAATATAGAAAAGTTGTTCATCTTTGCATGAAACCATAGAATGCATAATAAGTCATAATTATCAAAATTAATCATGTATAATCCAGTTTAAACCACTAAGTCAATCAACAAGCTCAAGGTCTCAAGGGCTTCCCAAAAGAAAGGTCAAGAAACGTGTAGGGTAGGGATGTATGTAAGGTAATGTGGTGCTAGAATCCGGGAAAAGGATGAACTTCACTTCACTTTGACTTGCAACATCTTCCACCAATAAGCTTTGCTTATTTCACATTTTTTTTCTTTTTACTTTACTTTTTGGGATGCATGGACAGAGGTGCACAATAACCGAAGCCTAGGAAATCAGCAATCATCAATTTCTTGAGATGCATCAAACCCTTGATGCACATACCATGACCCGTTAGGAATATCGCTCAATCCGACTTTGGCAAGACACAAACACCGGGCTATGTGAATGGTGCCGAGTTACTCATCTTCATGATTGACTTCCCCAAACCTATTATTACTTTCTAACACTTTCACTTCCAGCCAACTTCTCAACTTTAGCTTCACTTGCTTTCACCACTTTGCTTGCTTCCAAATTCCCGGATAGGTAAAGGGAGGCAAAAAATGTATATGAGGGGCTAAGCATGATCAAGAAGAAGAAGAGAGAAGAATGAATTGCCTTGGTCTTTCCAGGAAGAAAGTGAGAGAACTCATGCTGCGGTGTCAACCTTCAAATTCAACATAATTTGGATAAAAACAAAGTATTAAACATGCCAATAATTTCAAACAAAGCATTTAGCAACTTAAACATATTATAAAATCTTTCAAACACATAAAGAATTTAAAATCAGTCAGTAAACAAGATCTTCACTGAGATCATATCCAGATAAGTAACACAAAAATCGTTTTTCGAAAACTCTCAGTTAACCCACCACGGTCGAGGTGTTCTTAGGTCAACCGAGGTGAAACGCCTCGTTCGGCCAGAACTGCCCCGGTCGAGGTCCAAATTTTTTTTTTTTAAAACCAGTTTTTTTCAGTTTTGACGTTTTTTCTCAATCAAATAACCTGTAAGTATGCATGCAATCTCAGATAAACATATAAATGCAGAAGTAAAGCATGAATATAAATATCCGGTCAATAGAGTCATACATCAAAGTCAAATAATACATCAAATACCCCATACTTGGGACACACTGTCCCAGTGGGTCAAAATAAGTCTGAAGATAAAAATACTCACCGGATAATAAGCTGAACTGCATAAAAATAAGAAAGAAAAATCTCGCAGCTCTCAATAGTCCTGATCCGGTGGTGGTGGTGGTGGTGGTACGTACGGATACTGGGATGGGTCGAATGGATAACCCATAGTCTGCTGGAACTGTATCTCCATCATCCAGCGCTGATAGTGCTGCCCCTCTAACATCTGATGAGTCCAGCTGTCAATCTGTCGGCGCTGGGCAGAAAATCTCTCATGCATGTCCACAGTGAGGGCAGCATAAGAATCTATCATCTGATCCGTCAGATCATTGATCCGACGATGAGCCTCTAAATCTCTATGACGGCGTGTCCTACGCCTAGCATGTCTAGCAGGTGATGCAGCAGGTGCAGGCTTAGTATCCTCATCATCCAGATCTATAACTGGTGGTGCGCTCGTCCCTGCAGTATCTGTCCCTGTATCCATCGGGACTCCACCCTCTCTCTCATCAACTGTCTCCTCATCGTCAGCCTCCTCCTCAGCTGGGGCAGCTGCTGCCTCTCTGTAATCCTCCTTCAGTGGAGCCCAAGCGATCTGCCAATAGTGTGGGTCATAAATAGTGAACTGGGCAGACCACCTGATCCCCTGTGGCGCAGTCAGCTCCCATGGCATAGCCACATATGGAGTAGTCAGACCTCGGGGAACGAGAATCCGCCGAGTGATCATCTCCTGCAATCCAAGTGGCTTGGCAGCCGCCACCATCGTACAAGCACTGAGATCCATGTCTTGATAGCTAGCTATATGGGTGACAAGCCCTCCGCAGCAAATGTCTCCCTTCGCCTTGGCCTTGATCCTGTGCAGATCCTCTGCCAGTATCAAGCCAAAGTCCGGGATACCTCCAGTAACCATGCAGTATAAACTGAAAAGCTCTCCCTGTCGGATCTTCTGGGGCGTCTCAGTACGCGCCAGAAGCGTCTCACTGAAGATCCGGTGGGCTAACCTAAAGGCTAGGTGGAAGATGACCTTCTCCCTGGAATCTCCAGGGCGCCATCTATCTGCGTGCTCAACAATATGGGCAATCTGCCCCCAAAACTCCCTAGCTACTGATCGGGACGGGAAGTCAACAGCAGTGGGCTTCGGAAAGCCAAAAATATCTCTCCAGTACTCAAGTGGCACTAAGAAGTTCCGGTTCATCAACCGGTACTTCGCAGACTGCTCTGTGGGAAGGTAGGTGAAGGAGCTAACGAACTCTAGGGTCGGCTCCAAATAGGTTGGGGCTCGGATCTCAGTAAACTGATCCAGCCCAACTGTAGAAATCATCCTCCTAAGGTCTCCGTCTACCTGGAGGCAATCAAAAGCAGACACGTCCAGGAAACGTGGTGCAATCACTGGACGGCCGGAAATACGCTCATAATCCACCCGGTGTCGCTCATGGATCACCGGGCGGTAAGGTCGGGAAGAAGAAGAAGAAGGGGAAGGTGAGGATCTATCCCTGAGGGCAAGGCGGCGGTCAGAACTCATTTTCAGAAAATCAAACTGTCAGGTCACCTCGGTCGACTGACAACACTCAAGAATCACCTCGGCCGAGGCACAGCTCGACTGGACCGAGGCGAAAAACTGGATTCTAATTCCTTCTGAAAATTCAGTTCTTTTCCCCCAAAAATCACTACAATTGCTTCCTATGGGGTAATTAAGCTTTTCCTCAACAAATGCAGGGGCAACCAAAGCCCAAATCGAAGCGAGACGGAGAGGTTAGGGTTTCGGTTCGTTTTACCTCGTTTCGGCCGAATCGGTTCGATTTTCTGCAGATCTGTACTTGCAACACGATCCTCTATCCTTCAATCGTAGTTTGGAGACAGAAATCTTCGAAAACGAGCGAGAAACGAAGGAGGCGAGGTGAACTGTCGCCGCGGTCGAGGAGAAAGAGTAAAGTGAGGAGAGAGAAATCTTCCGCCTTTTATACCCTTTTCTGGACTGCTGTCACCTCGGTCGAGATGGTCTTGACTGGACCGAGGTGGTGCGGACCGAGGTGTTTTTTCAGAAAACCCTAGTCGCCTCGGTTGATCATGAATCATCTCGGTCGAGGTGCTCTGATGGCAACCGAGATGCCTCAGTCAAACTCCTTCTTCTCAAATTCTCGAACTTCTGTCCTTCCAGTTATGCTCCTTCCTTAGATGTCTCCTGTTATCTGTCTAGAACGCCAAAAACAAAGCAAAGCAAAAGCAAAAACTAACCAAGCTAGACTAGAAAACGGGAAAAGAAAGCAATACCTTGGGTTGCCTCCCAAGAAGCGCTTGGTTTAAGGTCGCTAGCTGGACCATAATGCGTCTCAAACGTGATAGGAGGTGCCCTCACCCCATACTTTACCTCCGTCGTGGGGTGAAGTAAGTAAATCTATCAAACGCTCTAACAAGTGTAAGTGCTCATCGGGGAATGAATCGTCTATGGGTGGGTCGTCCTTCTCACGTGAAGATGCAAGCAGCCGGCTGAGGTGATCCGCAACAGAATTCTCGGATCCCTTCTTATCGCGGATCTCTAGGTCAAACTCTTGAAGCAAGAGAATGCATCGAATAAGGCGTGGCTTGGCATCTTTCTTAGCCAACAAGTAGCGAATGGCTGCATGGTCGGTGTAAACAATGAGTTTCGCCCCTGCTAAATAGGAACGAAACTTCTCGAAAGCATACACAACCGCCAATAACTCCTTCTCGGTGGTAGCGTAGTTGCGTTGTGCTACATCTAGCGTCTTGCTAGCATAGTAAATGGCGGTGGTCCGCCCATCCTTCTTCTGTCCAAGCACCGCTCCTACGGCTACATCACTAGCATCACACATGATCTCAAAGGGCAAGGTCCAATCAGGAGGTTGGATAATAGGAGCGGAGATCAATGCTTCCTTAATCCTGTAAAAAGCATCAAGACACTCCTGCGAAAACTCAAAAACAACATCTTTATTCAAGAGGTTAGTTAGAGGTTTAGAAATCTTAGAGAAGTCCTTGATGAATCTCCTGTAGAAACCTGCATGCCCGAGAAAACTCCTCACACCTTTAACAGAACAAGGGGGAGGGAGTTTCTCAATAGTCTCGATCTTAGCGCGATCGACCTCAATGCCTCGATTAGAAACAAGGTGTCCTAGCACAATGCCTTCACTAACCATAAAATGACACTTCTCCCAATTCAAAACGAGATTAGTGTCTTCACATCTTTTAAGCACTAGCGAAAGGTTAGATAGGCAATCATCAAAAGATGATCCATATACGAAAAAATCATCCATAAATACCTCCATGATATTCTCTATGTACTCGGAAAAGATGGCCATCATGCATCGCTGGAAGGTAGCGGGTGCATTGCACAATCCAAATGGCATCCTCCTGTAGGCAAACGTTCCCCATGGACAAGTGAAAGTGGTCTTCTCCTGATCATCCGGATGGATAGGAATCTAGAAGAATCCACTATAGCCGTCTAAGTAACAAAAGTGCGAATGCTAGGCCAACCGCTCGAGCATTTGATCAATGAAGGGAAGTGGAAAATGGTCCTTCCATGTGACCGTGTTCAGCTTCCTATAATCGATGCAAACCCTCTAGCCCGTAACGGTCCTAGTTGGGATCAATTCGTTGTTCTTATTTGTCACAACGGTCATCCCTCCTTTCTTCGGAACTACATGTACCGGGCTAACCCACTTGCTGTCCGAGATAGGATAAATGGTACCTGCATCCAACAACTTAAGAATTTCCTTCTTCACAACCTCTTTCATGATCGGATTTAACCGTCTTTGAGGTTTCCGTGAAGTCTTATGATTGTCCTCCATTAGAATTCTATGCATGCATAAAGAAGGCTTAATGCCAATAAGATCATCCGCGGTATAACCTATAGCCTTTTGATGCTTTCTCAGGACGTGCATTAACTTAGACAATTCAGATTCGGAAAGGGAAGCACTAACAATAACGGGATAAGTAGAATCCGGTCCAAAAAAGACATACCTCAAGTGACTAGGGAGTTGTTTAAGCTCCACAACTGGGGGTGCTTTCTGAGGGAATCCTTGCTTCCTCCTTCCAGTGGGATGGATTCAGAAACTGGACTTTCAGAAGTCTCAGTTGACATCATCTTGCCATCAACCTCGGTCGAGGCGTAGAGGTATTGACCGAGATGTTCTTCAGTCGCCTCGCTCGGTCCAGGAAGTGCCTCGGTCGAGGTGCTGCAACTGGAACCGAAACTGGAGATCTTCGTCTCCTGGATTAGCTTCTCAGTTTTAGCTCCTGGATCCTCTTCCATGGCTTTTAAACTCCGTATATCTGCATCACAAGAAGCATCTATACCTTCCTCCATTAAACTGAAGCTAATAACTCTTTCGAGTGGATCGTTAATAAGGATAGAGCTCACCAATTCTCTTGATTCTTCTTCATCGTAGATGTTGAAGATATCATCAGTTAGCTGCTCCCCTTTCATGGCTGCAAGCAATGCGAACTCCACTTCATCGCCGCCAACGTTGAATTTCAACTTGGCGTTCTTGCAATCCACGTTGCAACCCGAAGTTGCTAGAAATGGTCTCCCGAAAATAATAGGAACAGGATAATCTGCGGGAATGTCAAGTATGACAAAATCTATTGGTAGATAGAAGTTACGTAACTTGACCGGAACGTCCTCCAAGATGCCCATGGGATGGGTGATGGAGCGATCTGCCATATAAAGTCGAATCTTGACCGGCTTGAGTTCTCCAAGTCCGATCTTCACACATAGTTCTAGCGGAATGATGCTCACGCTGGCTCCTAGATCACAAAGGGCTTCACAAGTGACATCCCCAACTTGAATGGGAATGCAAAAGGAGTCGGAATCTCTTAATTTAGGTGGCATCTTCTCCTTCATGATTTGAATAAGCTCCGAGGATTTAGATGTCATCCTAACTTCACCAAAGTCTTCCAGTTTCCTCTTCCTTGATAGGATCTCCTATAAGAACTTCCCATAGGTGGGCATCCCTAGAATAGCATCAAGGAAAGGAATGTTAATGTGTAGTTTATTCATCAAGTCAAGGAACTTACCAAAGTGCTTGTCTAGATGTGCTCTGGCTCTTGACTGGGGGAATGGAAGTGGTGGTTTGTATGCAGGAGGTGGAACATAAACTTCAATTTTCCCCTCCGCTTTCTGTGGCTCCACCTCGGTTGGCATCTCGGTCGAAGTGTTCTTCGACTGCATCTGGACCGAGGTGGTCTGCGTCGGTACTAGCACCGACCGAGGTACTGGATCTGCAGTTTTCAGTCCACTCCTCGTAGTTATGGCCATGATCTGGCCCTTAGCGTTGCTTTCCGTCCTTGCTGGAAGCTTTCCTGGATCTCTTGGCGCTTCATTCGCCCTACTTGCAAGTTGTTGTTCAAAGGCCTTTTGGGCCTTCGAAAACGAAGTCATAGAAGTCTCCATAGCACTAAGCTTGATCAAGATGGCCTCCAGAACTGCATCTTTCTTTTCTAGCTGAGACGAACTTGATCCTTGCCCCTGGCTTTTTAATGGAGTAGAAGAAGAAGAAGGAGGGGAAGAGAGGAAAGGGTTAGAGGAATCGTTAGAGTTGGAGTTTGAATGATTGTTACCAGAATTTTGGTTGTTCGCCCTCCAGTTGTTGCTATTGGACCCTCTATTGTTGTTGTTGTAATTGTTGTTCCGGGAACCGTTGTTGTTGTTACGGTATCCGTTGTTGTTGTTCCTTTGCCCTTGCTCTTCCTTCTTAGTTTGTGCAACCAAGAATTCCTTTAATTGCTTTACGTCATTCTTCAAAGACGTGAGTTGATTGTTGTTGGGCTGAGTTTCTTGGAAATTAACTCTTTTAACTCCTTGGTGTGATTCTAGGGTGATCGCAGATTATCCTGCTAACTCACAAAGATGCGATGAAAGCACACTCAAACCCCAATAAAGGATAAACCTTTATTACCTACACTTATGATCTTAGGTACACAAACTAAGGAATTACCGGGTAAGTCTCATCCTAAGCTTGCATTGAACCAGGAAAGGTGTAATAAGAATAGGATTTGGCAAACTCTAACACTTAACTCTCAGTTTCGGATCAGATAAGTCACCTCGGTCAGCCAAATTCCACCCCGGCCGAGATGTTCATCGACTGAGCGAGATGCTTGGGGTTAAGGTTAAAGACTCAAACTTTCAGGGTCCTACTGGAATCTAAGATTATTCTATCATTGTTTTCCCCACAACCTTCAGCCAATCACCCTAGAATCACACAAGGAAATTAGCCATTCATCATCATGAAAGTATTAATCAAATATATGGGAAGAAGGTGAATATTTGAACAAGAAGAATTTAATGAAAAGACTTCAATAACTGAATCAAATATCACAACAAAGCGTTCATTGGATATAAATCCAACAAGCAAGACAACAAGGAAGAGAATCTATGGTAATTTTACAAGAAAACCTTCCAAAAGCTATATAAGCTACAATCTTCAATCTTCCTTCAACCTTCAAAAAGGTTCTTCGAATCTCCCAACTGGAGTATGGCTGCTGCGTGATTCCCAACTGAATGCGGATTTTTCGGTGTAAGCGGGATGTTGGATTTGTGGAAATCCAACCCTTTTTATAGGAAAATAACCCTCCAAAGATAAGATATCTTAGAAGAGATCTTTGCCCATAAATATAGGTAAAATATATGATCTAGCATATCTTCTTCCCTCCAGGAGCCAAGCCCAAAAATATAAGATCACTTTCCAAAGATAAAAGATCTCAACCAAGAATAAAATATTCTCGCCACGTCCTAGGTATTCGCCTCGGTCGAGTCGGCTTCTCTGGATCACCTCGGTCGAGGTGAATCTGTGGTCAACCGAGGTGAGTCACAACTGAATGTGAAATCTCTCAAATCTGGTCCAAAGTGAGTCCTAAATCCATAGCTATGCTTCCTGGATGGTTCCTTATGTTCCTTTTTGTAGCTCCAATGACTCCATAGCTCCTTTTGCTCCTTTTTGATGTAAAACGCGCCATTTTACCTACGATTACAACAAAACTAGGTGTAGACCTCGATTCCCGCAAAGGTAGATGAAATGGTAATATAATCACATAATATACATACAAACATGCAGATTATGAAAGATAAAACGTCCAAACAAACCCCAAAATATAGACTATAATTCATGCTATCAAAATACCCCATACTTAGCCCTTGCTTGTCCCCAAGCAAGTTCCGCATATAAGAGACAAGATAGAATGGATTATAAGTCAATAAAATCAATGAAAAGTCTTTCAAAAACATTGTATGGTGTGCTACAATCATAGATCGCTCTAAGAGAATACTTCATGGAATTTAAAATCAAACATGTTCAAAACATTTTATAAATATAGAAAAGTTGTTCATCTTTGCATGAAACCATAGAATGCATAATAAGTCATAATTATCAAAATTAATCATGTATAATCCAGTTTAAACCACTAAGTCAATCAACAAGCTCAAGGTCTCAAGGGCTTCCCAAAAGAAAGGTCAAGAAACGTGTAGGGTAGGGATGTATGTAAGGTAATGTGGTGCTAGAATCCGGGAAAAGGATGAACTTCACTTCACTTTGACTTGCAACATCTTCCACCAATAAGCTTTGCTTATTTCACATTTTTTTTCTTTTTACTTTACTTTTTGGGATGCATGGACAGAGGTGCACAATAACCGAAGCCTAGGAAATCAGCAATCATCAATTTCTTGAGATGCATCAAACCCTTGATGCACATACCATGACCCGTTAGGAATATCGCTCAATCCGACTTTGGCAAGACACAAACACCGGGCTATGTGAATGGTGCCGAGTTACTCATCTTCATGATTGACTTCCCCAAACCTATTATTACTTTCTAACACTTTCACTTCCAACCAACTTCTCAACTTTAGCTTCACTTGCTTTCACCACTTTGCTTGCTTCCAAATTCCCGGATAGGTAAAGGGAGGCAAAAAATGTATATGAGGGGCTAAGCATGATCAAGAAGAAGAAGAGAGAAGAATGAATTGCCTTGGTCTTTCCAGGAAGAAAGTGAGAGAACTCATGCTGCGGTGTCAACCTTCAAATTCAACATAATTTGGATAAAAACAAAGTATTAAACATGCCAATAATTTCAAACAAAGCATTTAGCAACTTAAACATATTATAAAATCTTTCAAACACATAAAGAATTTAAAATCAGTCAGTAAACAAGATCTTCACTGAGATCATATCCAGATAAGTAACACAAAAATCGTTTTTCGAAAACTCTCAGTTAACCCACCACGGTCGAGGTGTTCTTAGGTCAACCGAGGTGAAACGCCTCGTTCGGCCAGAACTGCCCCGGTCGAGGTCCAATTTTTTTTTTTTAAAACCAGTTTTTTTCAGTTTTGACGTTTTTTCTCAATCAAATAACCTGTAAGTATGCATGCAATCTCAGATAAACATATAAATGCAGAAGTAAAGCATGAATATAAATATCCGGTCAATAGAGTCATACATCAAAGTCAAATAATACATCAAATACCCCATACTTGGGACACACTGTCCCAGTGGGTCAAAATAAGTCTGAAGATAAAAATACTCACCGGATAATAAGCTGAACTGCATAAAAATAAGAAAGAAAAATCTCGCAGCTCTCAATAGTCCTGATCCGGTGGTGGTGGTGGTGGTGGTACGTACGGATACTGGGATGGGTCGAATGGATAACCCATAGTCTGCTGGAACTGTATCTCCATCATCCAGCGCTGATAGTGCTGCCCCTCTAACATCTGATGAGTCCAGCTGTCAATCTGTCGGCGCTGGGCAGAAAATCTCTCATGCATGTCCACAGTGAGGGCAGCATAAGAATCTATCATCTGATCCGTCAGATCATTGATCCGACGATGAGCCTCTAAATCTCTATGACGGCGTGTCCTACGCCTAGCATGTCTAGCAGGTGATGCAGCAGGTGCAGGCTTAGTATCCTCATCATCCAGATCTATAACTGGTGGTGCGCTCGTCCCTGCAGTATCTGTCCCTGTATCCATCGGGACTCCACCCTCTCTCTCATCAACTGTCTCCTCATCGTCAGCCTCCTCCTCAGCTGGGGCAGCTGCTGCCTCTCTGTAATCCTCCTTCAGTGGAGCCCAAGCGATCTGCCAATAGTGTGGGTCATAAATAGTGAACTGGGCAGACCACCTGATCCCCTGTGGCGCAGTCAGCTCCCATGGCATAGCCACATATGGAGTAGTCAGACCTCGGGGAACGAGAATCCGCCGAGTGATCATCTCCTGCAATCCAAGTGGCTTGGCAGCCGCCACCATCGTACAAGCACTGAGATCCATGTCTTGATAGCTAGCTATATGGGTGACAAGCCCTCCGCAGCAAATGTCTCCCTTCGCCTTGGCCTTGATCCTGTGCAGATCCTCTGCCAGTATCAAGCCAAAGTCCGGGATACCTCCAGTAACCATGCAGTATAAACTGAAAAGCTCTCCCTGTCGGATCTTCTGGGGCGTCTCAGTACGCGCCAGAAGCGTCTCACTGAAGATCCGGTGGGCTAACCTAAAGGCTAGGTGGAAGATGACCTTCTCCCTGGAATCTCCAGGGCGCCATCTATCTGCGTGCTCAACAATATGGGCAATCTGCCCCCAAAACTCCCTAGCTACTGATCGGGACGGGAAGTCAACAGCAGTGGGCTTCGGAAAGCCAAAAATATCTCTCCAGTACTCAAGTGGCACTAAGAAGTTCCGGTTCATCAACCGGTACTTCGCAGACTGCTCTGTGGGAAGGTAGGTGAAGGAGCTAACGAACTCTAGGGTCGGCTCCAAATAGGTTGGGGCTCGGATCTCAGTAAACTGATCCAGCCCAACTGTAGAAATCATCCTCCTAAGGTCTTCGTCTACCTGGAGGTAATCAAAAGCAGACACGTCCAGGAAACGTGGTGCAATCACTGGACGGCCGGAAATACGCTCATAATCCACCCGGTGTCGCTCATGGATCACCGGGCGGTAAGGTCGGGAAGAAGAAGAAGAAGGGGAAGGTGAGGATCTATCCCTGAGGGCAAGGCGGCGGTCAGAACTCATTTTCAGAAAATCAAACTGTCAGGTCACCTCGGTCGACTGACAACACTCAAGAATCACCTCGGCCGAGGCACAGCTCGACTGGACCGAGGCGAAAAACTGGATTCTAATTCCTTCTGAAAATTCAGTTCTTTTCCCCCAAAAATCACTACAATTGCTTCCTATGGGGTACTTAAGCTTTTCCTCAACAAATGCAGGGGCAACCAAAGCCCAAATCGAAGCGAGACGGAGAGGTTAGGGTTTCGGTTCGTTTTACCTCGTTTCGGCCGAATCGGTTCGATTTTCTGCAGATCTGTACTTGCAACACGATCCTCTATCCTTCAATCGTAGTTTGGAGACAGAAATCTTCGAAAACGAGCGAGAAACGAAGGAGGCGAGGTGAACTGTCGCCGCGGTCGAGGAGAAAGAGTAAAGTGAGGAGAGAGAAATCTTCCGCCTTTTATACCCTTTTCTGGACTGTTGTCACCTCGGTCGAGATGGTCTTGACTGGACCGAGGTGGTGCGGACCGAGGTGTTTTTTCAAAAAACCCTAGTCGCCTCGGTTGATCATGAATCATCTCGGTCGAGGTGCTCTGATGGCAACCGAGATGCCTCAGTCAAACTCCTTCTTCTCAAATTCTCGACCTTCTTTCCTTCCAGTTATACTCCTTCCTTAGATGTCTCCTGTTATCTGTCTAGAACGCCAAAAACAAAGCAAAGCAAAAGCAAAAACTAACTAAGCTAGACTAGAAAACGGGAAAAGAAAGCAATACCTTGGGTTGCCTCCCAAGAAGCGCTTGGTTTAAGGTCTCTAGCTGGACCATAATGCGTCTCAAACGTGATAGGAGGTGCCCTCACCCCATACTTCACCTCCGTCGTGGGGTGAAGTAAGTAAATCTATCAAACGCTCCAACAAGTGTAAGTGCTCATCGGGGAATGAATCGTCTATGGGTGGGTCGTCCTTCTCACGTGAAGATGCAGGTAGCCGGCTGAGGTGATCCGCAACAGAATTCTCAGATCCCTTCTTATCGCGGATCTCTAGGTCAAACTCTTGAAGCAAGAGAATCCATCGAATAAGGCGTGGCTTGACATCTTTCTTAGCAACAAGTAGCGAATGGCTGCATGGTCGGTGTAGACAATGACTTTCGCCCCTACTAAATAGGAACGAAACTTCTCGAAAGCATACACAACCGCCAATAACTCCTTCTCGGTGGTAGCGTAGTTGCGTTGTGCTACATCTAGCGTCTTGCTAGCATAGTAAATGGCGGTGGTCCGCCCATCATTCTTCTGTCCAAGCACCGCTCCTACGGCTACATCACTAGCATCGCACATGATCTCAAAGGGCAAGGTCCAATCAGGAGGTTGGATAATAGGAGCGGAGATCAATGCTTCCTTAATCCTGTAAAAGCATCAAGACACTCCTGCGAAAACTCAAAAACAACATCTTTATTCAAGAGGTTAATTAGAGGTTTAGAAATCTTAGAGAAGTCCTTGATGAATCTCCTGTAGAAACCTGCATGCCCGAGAAAACTCCTCACACCTTTAACAGAACAAGGGGGAGGGAGTTTCTCAATAGTCTCGATCTTAGCGCGATCGACCTCAATGCCTCGATTAGAAACAAGGTGTCCTAGCACAATGCCTTCACTAACCATAAAATGACACTTCTCCCAATTCAAAACGAGATTAGTGTCTTCACATCTTTTAAGCACTAGCGAAAGGTTAGATAGGCAATCATCAAAAGATGATCCATATACGAAAAAATCATCCATAAATACCTCCATGATATTCTCTATGTACTCGGAAAAGATGGCCATCATGCATCGCTGGAAGGTAGCGGGTGCATTGCACAATCCAAATGGCATCCTCTTGTAGGCAAACGTCCCCCATGAACAAGTGAAAGTGGTCTTCTCCTGATCATCCGGATGGATAGGAATCTAGAAGAATCCACTATAGCCGTCTAAGTAACAAAAGTGCGAATGCTGGGCCAACCGCTCGAGCATTTGATCAATGAAGGGAAGTGGAAAATGGTCCTTCCATGTGGCCGTGTTCAGCTTCCTATAATCGATGCAAACCCTCTAGCCCGTAACAGTCCTAGTTGGGATCAATTCGTTGTTCTTATTTGTCACAACGGTCATCCCTCCTTTCTTCGGAACTACATGTACCGGGCTAACCCACTTGCTGTCCGAGATAGGATAAATGATACCTGCATCCAACAACTTAAGAATTTCCTTCTTCACAACCTCTTTCATGATCGGATTTAACCGTCTTTGAGGTTCCCGTGAAGTCTTATGATTGTCCTCCATTAGAATTCTATGCATGCAGAAAGAAGGCTTAATGCCAATAAGATCATCCGCGGTATAACCTATAGCCTTTTGATGCTTTCTCAGGACATGCATTAACTTAGACAATTCAGATTCGGAAAGGGAAGCACTAACAATAACGGGATAAGTAGAATCCGGTCCAAAAAAGACATACCTCAAGTGACTGGGGAGTTGTTTAAGCTCCACAACTGGGGGTGCTTTCTGAGGGGAATCCTTGCTTCCTCCTTCCAGTGGGATGGATTCAGAAACTGGACTTTCAGAAGTCTCAGTTGACATCATCTCGCCATCAACCTCGGTCGAGGCGTAGAGGTATTGACCGAGATGTTCTTCAGTCGCCTCGCTCGGTCCAGGAAGTGCCTCGGTCGAGGTGCTGCAACTGGAACCGAAACTGGAGATCTTCGTCTCCTGGATTAGATTCTCAGTTTTAGCTCCTGGATCCTCTTCCAGTGCTTTTAAACTCCGTATATCTGCATCACAAGAAGCATCTATACCTTCCTCCATTAAACTGAAGCTAATAACTCTTTCGAGTGGATTGTTAATAAGGATAGAGCTCACCAATTCTCTTGATTCTTCTTCATCGTAGATGTTGAAGATATCATCACTTAGCTGCTCCCCTTTCATGGCTGCAAGCAATGCGAACTCCACTTCATCGCCGCCAACGTTGAATTTCAACTTGGCGTTCTTGCAATCCACGTTGCAACCCGAAGTTGCTAGAAATGGTCTCCCGAGAATAATAGGAACAGGATAATCTGCGGGAATCTCAAGTACGACAAAATCTATAGGTAGATAGAAGTTACCTAACTTGACCGGAACGTCCTCCAAGATGCCCACGGGATGGGTGATGGAGTGATCCGCCATATAAAGTCGAATCTTGACCGGCTTGAGTTCTCCAAGTCCGATCTTCACACATAGTTCCAGCGGAATGATGCTCACGTTGGCTCCTAGATCACAAAGGGCTTCACAAGTGACATCCCCAACTTGAATGGGAATGCAAAAGGAGCAGGGATCTCTCAATTTAGGTGGCATCTTCTCCTTCATGATTTGAATAAGCTCCGAGGATTTAGATGTCATCCTAACTTCACCAAAGTCTTCCAGTTTCCTCTTCCTTGATAGGATCTCCTTTAAGAACTTCCCATAGGCGGGCATCCCTAGAATAGCATCAAGGAAAGGAATGTTAATGTGTAGTTTATTCATCAAGTCAAGGAACTTACCAAAGTGCTTGTCTAGATGTGCTCTGGCTCTTGACTGGGGGAATGGAAGTGGTGGTTTGTATGCAGGAGGTGGAACATAAACTTCAGTTTTCCCCTCCGCTTTCTGTGGCTCCACCTCGGTTGGCATCTCGGTCGAAGTGTTCTTCGACTGCATCTGGACCGAGGTGGTCTGCGTCGGTACTAGCACCGACCGAGGCACTGGATCTGCAGTTTTCAGTCCACTCCTCGTAGTTATGGCCATGATCTGGCCCTTAGGGTTGCTTTTCGTCCTTGCTGGAAGCTTCCCTGGATCTCTTGGCGCTTCATTCGCCCTACTTGCAAGTTGTTGTTCAAAGGCCTTTTGGGCCTTTGAAAACAAAGTCATAGAAGTCTCCATAGCACTAAGCTTGATCAAGATGGCCTCCAGAACTGCGTCTTTCTTTTCTAGCTGAGACGAACTTGATCATTGCCCCTGGCTTTTTAATGGAGTAGAAGAAGAAGGAGGGGAAGAGAGGAAAGGGTTAGAGGAATCGTTAGAGTTGGAGTTTGAATGATTGTTACCAGAATTTTGGTTGTTCGCCCTCCAGTTGTTGCTATTGGACCCTCTATTGTTGTTGTTATAATCGTTGTTCTGGGAAGCGTTGTTGTTGTTACGGTATCCGTTGTTGTTGTTCCTTTGCCCTTGCTCTTCCTTCTTGGTTTGTGCAACCAAGAGTTCCTTTAATTGCTTTACGTCATTCTTCAAAGACGTGAGTTGATTGTTGTTGGGCTGAGTTTCTTGGAAATTAACTCTTTTAACTCCACCTTCAGCTCCTTGGTGGGTGTACTTCTCCATGTGCAAGGCTTGCTTCTCGATGAAGTCCCAAGCCTCGTCAATTGCCATGTCCATAAAGGTGCCGGCGGAGAGTAGTTGGAGATTGAACTGGGTGCTTCCGTCCAGTCCCTTGAAGTATATCTCCAATAACTCTAACTTTGGAATCCCATGATATGGGCAATCCAAAAGAATGTCCTTGAACCGCTCCCATGACTTGGACAAGCTCTCCTTGTCCTTCATAATGAAAGCATTAATCTTCCCTCTCATTTCAGCTGTCTTTGAGGGGGGAAAGAATTTGGTCAAGAACTCCGTTGTCATCTCCTCCCATGTGCTGATTTTTCTTGGAGGAAGAGATTGATACCAAGTAAGAGCTCTATCTTTTAAAGAAAAGTAAAAAGGTCTTAGCTTGTAGTTGTTGTTTTCAATCCTCGGAGGTCTCAAGGTCTCCATCAAGATCTCATAGTTTTGAAGATGTTGATGTGGTGATTCCTTCTCTAGCCCTCCGAACTGGCATTGGCGAATCATAGACAGAACTTGCGGTCGAAGTTCATAGTCGTGGTCCGCCGGATCTCCTAGGTTAACTCCTGGACGCCTCAGTTGTTGGTTAGGGTCCATCCTTTGACCTAGGGTTTGTGAGATTCCTGCAAGAAGAACATCTCAGACTGGCCTCCGAGGTGGAAGTACATCGGCCAGGGCGTCAGGTACTGGAACCTGCCTCGGTCGAGGGTCAGCAACTGGGACCTGCATCGGTCGAGGATCAACAGGTGGATCTTCCCTCGGTCGAAGTAGAATCTGGTCTTGTATGACTGCCATTTCTGCTTCGATTGCTTCAGTCTTGGTGCGAGTTTCTTCCTTCTCTTGCCTTAGTTCTTCCCTGCTGAGGCGTAGCAGCTCTAACGCCTCTTTCAACTCGGCCTCAAGATCGCGGTTGTCTTGTTGGGCCATCTTTGCTTCTCTTAAGCGTCTCTTGTATGTCTTTTCTGGTTCGGGATCGTAAAGAATGATTTCCTTCCCAGTGCGGGTTCTTCGCATATACCTAAGAAAGAACCTGCAAAAGTCACTTAAGTAGAGTGGTTAGTAGACACGGGGGCAAGTGCCCCAAGAGCAAACTGTACCGGCTCGGTCTAGACCAAGTCCCCGGCAACGGCGCCAAAAACTTGTTCGCTCCAAACGGTGTGTGCAAGCTTTAAATTTATAACCCTAGACTTAAGCTTAAAACAAGGATGCGAACCCGCAGTGTACGGGTCAATCGTAGTAAAAGCAAGGAATTCCGGGGGTCGATCACAGGGACTTAGTGAAACAAAGTCTAGTTACGGTATGCTTTTGTAAATACTAACCACAAAGGCAATTAACACAATCAAAGATGAATAAGAAGTCAATAAAGCAAACATGTAATTCTAGGGATTAAAGCATCTAGTTGTGGTTCCAACTCAAGATCTAAAGATAAGCGGACAAAGCTGAGGTTTTTGCATGGGGAAGGTGTTACTAAAGTGGAATAGATCACCGGGTAAGTCTCACTACTCACTAATCCTAAACCGTAACTCCTATTACCGGGTAAGTCTCAAGGAATCAAGATAAAGAACTATAACCTCAAACTAACACACCATCTAAGGGAATAGAATCAACCTTTACCGGGTAAGTCTCAGGCTAACTCACAAAGATGCGATGAAAGCACACTCAAACCCCAATAAAGGATAAACCTTTATTACCTACACTTATGATCTTAGGTACACAAACTAAGGAATTACCGGGTAAGTCTCATCCTAAGCTTGCATTGAACCAGGAAAGGTGTAATAAGAATAGGATTTGGCAAACTCTAACACTTAACTCTCAGTTTCGGATCAGATAAGTCACCTCGGTCAGCCAAATTCCACCCCGGCCGAGATGTTCATCGACTGAGCGAGATGCTTGGGGTTAAGGTTAAAGACTCGAACATTCAGGGTCCTATTGGAATCTAAGATTATTCTATCATTGTTTTCCCCACAACCTTCAGCCAATCACCCTAGAATCACACAAGGAAATTAGCCACTCATCATCATGAAAGTATTAATCAAATATATGGGAAGAAGGTGAATATTTGAACAAGAAGAATTTAATGAAAAGACTTCAATAACTGAATCAAATATCACAACAAAGCGTTCATTGGATATAAATCCAACAAGCAAGACAACAAGGAAGAGAATCTAAGGTAATCTTACAAGAAAACCTTCCAAAAGCTATAAAAGCTACAATCTTCAATCTTCCTTCAACCTTCAAAAAGGTTCTTCGAATCTCCCAACTGGAGTATGGCTGCTGCGTGATTCCCAACTGAATGCGGATTTTTCGGTGTAAGCGGGATGTTGGATTTGTGGAAATCCAACCCTTTTTATAGGAAAATAACCCTCCAAAGATAAGATATCTTGGAAAAGATCTTTGCCCATAAATATAGGTAAAATATATGATCTAGCATATCTTCTTCCTTCCAGGAGCCAAGCCCAAAAATATAAGATCACTTTCCAAAGATAAAAGATCTCAGCCAAGAATAAAATATTCTCGCCGCGTCCTAGGTATTCGCCTCGGTCGAGTCGGCTTCTTTGGATCACCTCGGTCGAGGTGAATCTGTGGTCAACCGAGGTGAGTCACAACTGAATGTGAAATCTCTCAAATTTGGTCCAAAGTGAGTCCTAAATCCATAGCTATGCTTCCTGGATGGTTCCTTATGTTCGTTTTTGTAGCTCCAATGACTCCATAGCTCCTTTTGCTCCTTTTTGATGTAAAACGCGCCATTTTACCTACGATTACAACAAAACTAGGTGTAGACCTCGATTCCCGCAAAGGTAGATGAAATGGTAATATAATCACATAATATACATACAAACATGCAGATTATGAAAGATAAAACGTCCAAACAAACCCCAAAATATAGACTATAATTCATGCTATCAAAATACCCCATACTTAGCCCTTGCTTGTCCCCAAGCAAGTTCCGCATATAAGAGACAAGATAGAATGGATTATAAGTCAATAAAATCAATGAAAAGTCTTTCAAAAATATTGTATGGTGTGCTACAATCATAGATCACTCTAAGAGAATACTTCATGGAATTTAAAATCAAACATGTTCAAAACATTTTATAAATATAGAAAAGTTGTTTATCTTTGCATGAAACCATAGAATGCATAATAAGTCATAATTATCAAAATTAATCATGTATAATCCAGTTTAAACCACTAAGTCAATCAACAAGCTCAAGGTCTCAAGGGCTTCCCAAAAGAAAGGTCAAGAAACGTGTAGGGTAGGGATGTATGTAAGGTAATGTGGTGCTAGAATCCGGGAAAAGGATGAACTTCACTTCACTTTGACTTGCAACATCTTCCACCAATAAGCTTTGCTTATTTCACATTTTTTTTCTTTTTACTTTACTTTTTGGGATGCATGGACAGAGGTGCACAATAACCGAAGCCTAGGAAATCAGCAATCATCAATTTCTTGAGATGCATTAAACCCTTGATGCACATACCATGACCCGTTAGGAATATCGCTCAATCCGACTTTGGCAAGACACAAACACCGGGCTATGTGAATGGTGCCGAGTTACTCATCTTCATGATTGACTTCCCCAAACCTATTATTACTTTCTAACACTTTCACTTCCAGCCAACTTCTCAACTTTAGCTTCACTTGCTTTCACCACTTTGCTTGCTTCCAAATTCCCGGATAGGTAAAGGGAGGCAAAAAATGTATATGAGGGGCTAAGCATGATCAAGAAGAAGAAGAGAGAAGAATGAATTGCCTTGGTCTTTCCAGGAAGAAAGTGAGAGAACTCATGCTGCGGTGTCAACCTTCAAATTCAACATAATTTGGATAAAAACAAAGTATTAAACATGCCAATAATTTCAAACAAAGCATTTAGCAACTTAAACATATTATAAAATCTTTCAAACACATAAAGAATTTAAAATCAGTCAGTAAACAAGATCTTCACTGAGATCATATCCAGATAAGTAACACAAAAATCGTTTTTCGAAAACTCTCAGTTAACCCACCACGGTCGAGGTGTTCTTAGGTCAACCGAGGTGAAACGCCTCGTTCGGCCAGAACTGCCCCGGTCGAGGTCCAAAATTTTTTTTTTAAAAACCAGTTTTTTTCAGTTTCGACGTTTTTTCTCAATCAAATAACCTGTAAGTATGCATGCAATCTCAGATAAACATATAAATGCAGAAGTAAAGCATGAATATAAATATCCGGTCAATAGAGTCATACATCAAAGTCAAATAATACATCAAATACCCCATACTTGGGACACACTGTCCCAGTGGGTCAAAATAAGTCTGAAGATAAAAATACTCACCGGATAATAAGCTGAACTGCATAAAAATAAGAAAGAAAAATCTCGCAGCTCTCAATAGTCCTGATCCGGTGGTGGTGGTGGTGGTGGTACGTACGGATAGTGGGATGGGTCGAATGGATAACCCATAGTCTGCTGGAACTGTATCTCCATCATCCTGCGCTGATAGTGCTGCCCCTCTAACATCTTATGAGTCCAGCTGTCAATCTGTCGGCGCAGGGCAGAAAATCTCTCATGCATGTCCACAGTGAGGGCAACATAAGAATCTATCATCTGATCCGTCAGATCATCGATCCGACGATGAGCCTCTAAATCTCTATGACGGCGTGTCCTACGCCTAGCATGTCTAGCAGGTGATGCAGCAGGTGCAGGCTTAGTATCCTCATCATCCAGATCTATAACTAGTGGTGCGCTCGTCCCTGCAGTATCTGTCCCTGTATCCATCGGGACTCCACCCTCTCTCTCATCAACTGTCTCCTCATTGTCAGCCTCCTCCTCAGCTGGGGCAGCTGCTGCCTCTTTGTAATCCTCCATCAGTGGAGCCCAAGCGGTCTGCCAATAGTGTGGGTCATAAACAGTGAACTGGGCAGACCACCTGATCCCCTGTGGCGCAGTCAGCTCCCACGGCATAGCCACATATGGAGTAGTCAGACCTCGGGGAACGAGAATCCGCCGAGTGATCATCTCCTGCAATCCAAGTGGCTTGGCAGCCGCCACCATCGTACAAGCACTGAGATCCATGTCCTGATAGCTAGCTATATGGGTGACAAGCCCTCCGCAGCAGATGTCTCCCTTCGCCTTGGCCTTGATCCTGTGCAGATCCTTTGCCAGCATCAAGCCAAAGTCCGGGATACCTCCAGTAACCATGTAGTATAAACTGAAAAGCTCTCCCTGTCGGGTCTTCTGGGGTGTCTCAGTACGCGCCAGAAGCAGCTCACTGAAGATCCGGTGGGCTAACCTAAAGGCTAGGTGGAAGATGACCTTCTCCCTGGAATCTCCAAGGCGCCATCTATCTGCGTGCTCCACAATATGGGAAATCTGCCCCCAAAACTCCCTAGCTACTGATCGGGACGGGAAGTCAACAGCAGTGGGCTTCGGAAAGCCAAAAATATCTCTCCAGTACTCAAGTGGCACTAAGAAGTTCCGGTTCATCAACCGGTACTTCGTAGACTGCTCTGTGGGAAGGTAGGTGAAGGAGCTAACAAACTCTAGGGTCGGCTCCAAATAGGCTGGGGCTCGGATCTCAGTAAACTGATCCAGCCCAACTGTAGAAATCATCCACCTAAGGTCTCCGTCTACTTGGAGGCAATCAAAAGCAGACACGTCCAGGAAACGTGGTGCAATCACTGGACGGCCGGAAATACGCTCATAATCCACCCGGTGTCGCTCATGGATCACCGGGCGGTAAGGTCGGGAAGAAGAAGAAGAAGGGGAAGGTGAGGATCTATCCCTGAGGGCAAGGCGGCGGTCAGAACTCATTTTCAGAAAATCAAACTGTCAAGTCACCTCGGTCGACTGACAACACTCAAGAATCACCTCGGCCGAGGCACAGCTCGACTGGACCGAGGCGAAAAACTGGATTCTAATTCCTTCTGAAAATTCAGTTCTTTTCCCCCAAAAATCACTACAATTGCTTCCTATGGGGTACTTAAGCTTTTCCTCAACAAATGCAAGGGCAACCAAAGCCCAAATCGAAGCGAGACGGAGAGGTTAGGGTTTCGGTTCGTTTTACCTCGTTTCGGCCGAATCGGTTCGATTTTCTGCAGATCTGTACTTGCAACACGATCCTCTATCCTTCAATCGTAGTTTGGAGACAGAAATCATCGAAAACGAGCGAGAAACGAAGGAGGCGAGGTGACTTGTTAATAGGTTCCGGGTTCGGATCTTTAATCTAGTAGTAACTTTAAGTAATAACGGGTTGTAATTACTTAAAGAAAAGGAACACAAATATAAAGATAAGTTTAACGGTTTTAATCTTCTCTTTATATCCCTTAGTCTTTGTTTGAAAGCTAACTTGTTATTTGTTCTT
Organism: Fagopyrum homotropicum; assembly: GCA_033239125.1. Classification (NCBI taxonomy): domain Eukaryota; kingdom Viridiplantae; phylum Streptophyta; class Magnoliopsida; order Caryophyllales; family Polygonaceae; genus Fagopyrum; species Fagopyrum homotropicum. Next base: position 76,741,959 of record BSWB01000004.1, read on the forward strand.
GTAGGTTTACGGAACACTCACCTGTTAAGTTGTGTTGATGCCGGTTGGCTCAACACATATATATGATCGAGACGGGAGATTACTTGAAAACTTGTAAAAGGAACTCACCAAAGTAGCAATTGAATGCTTAGAATCAACCTAGTGTAGATTCATCCATCATTGTCTTACTTGTCGCATTAATCGTTTTCATAAGTTTTTGTGTGCATCAATTCAATCAACCCCCTCCTTTGTTACTTGTTACTATAATCGATAATTGCATCTAAAACACCTTAACTCTCTTGGGTTCGACCCTTACTTAACCACTATACTTGTTATTAGTGCTAAGTCGGGATTTACTTTTGATTGGGTATAGACGACCATAGAAATACCGTCGGTCACTAACCAAGTTTCAGGAACTAAGCTAAAATGTCTAAAAACCTTGACTGATGATCCAAGGCTTTGGCATAGAAGACTTGGTCACGTAAGCATGCACACCATGCATAAGCTACTTACAAAAGATTTAGTACGTGGTTTGCCAAACCTAAATTTCAAGGTTAATGATCTATGTAAGGCGTGTACACAACGTAAACAAACAAGAGGTTCATTCAAACCTAAGAAAACTGTAAGTTCTTCTCGACCTATTGAACTTTTACACATGGATCTTTGTGGACCTATGTGTGTCAAATCTCCTAGAGGCAAGCAGTACATCCTTGTTATAGTAGATGATTTCTCTCGTTTCACATGAATTTCTTTTCTACGAGAAAAATCTGAAGGCTTATTTGAGTTTTCAAAATTGTGTAAGGAGTTACAAACTTTGAAAAACCTACCAATTGTTTCTATAAGAAGTGATCATGGTAGATAATTTGATCAACTAAAGTTTGATTTGTTTTGTGCAAAATATGACATTTCACATAATTTTTCAGCTCCTAGAACTCCTCAACAAAATGGACTTGTGGAACGTAAGAAGCGCACTCTTGAGGATATGTCTAGGACAATGCTTTTAGAAAACAATTTCCCAAAAATTTTTAGGCTGAAGCAGTAAACACTGCAAATTATATTTTGAATAGATGTTTAATTCGCCCTATTTTAAAAAAGACTCCTTATGAGCTCTATAAAGGAAGAAAACCAAATATTTTATATTTTAAACCCTTTGGATGTACTTGTTTTGTTCATAACAATGGCAAAGATAATCTTGGGAAATTTGATGCACGTAGTGATGAAGCTATATTCATTGGATATGCTTCAAATAGCGAAGCTTATCGTGTCTACAACAAACGTACCAAAATTGTTGAGAAAATCATTCATATTATTTTTGATGAAAGCAATGATGGTACTTTGAGTGAGAGTTTTGTAGATCTAAATCTAAATCAAAGAGAAGATCATAATTCGGATGAAGATGAAGATCCTAAAGATCGAGACAAGAATATGCAGGAAAAGATTCAAGATACCGAAGAAAACCCTCAAGACCTTGAAACACACCTTCAAGACCTTGAAACAGGAAACTGTGATAACAGAACTCCGCTTCAAGGGCTTGAAACCCAACTTTAAGGCCTTCAGATTGGATCAATAAGTAATATACCAACGGTACCCAAATCTAGTCAAACATATGAAGCTCAACCTTATGGATCTGCTCCATCTTTCAAAAGAAGAAAAGTTCAACACTCCTCATATCACCCAAAAGAGAATGTGATCTCAGATCCAAATACTGGAGTTCAAACTAGATCTAAAGTGAACAATCTATGTGTCTTCTCCGCTTTTGTATCGCTTGTTGAGCCAAAGAACTACATTCAAGCTCTTCAAGAACCTGATTGGATCATTGCCATGCAAAATGAATTGAATGAATCTGAGAGGAACAAGGTATGTACTCTTACTTCAAGACCAAAAAATCAATCATTTATTGGCACGAAATGGGTCTTTCGAAAAAAACTGGATGAAAGTGGCAAAGTCATACGAAATAAAGCACGACTTGTAGCACAAGACTATAACCAAGAAGAAGGTATTGCTTATGAGGAGACTTTTGCTCCAGTTACCAGGTTAGAAGTCATACGTATGCTACTTGCATTTGCATCTTTCATGAACATAAAACCTTTTCAAATGGATGTAAAATGTGTTTTTCTAAACGGCTTCTTAGAAGAAGAAGTCTACGTTGCTCGACCTACTGGTTTTGAAAATGATGAATTTCCAGATTATGTTTTTAAATTAGATAAAGCTCTTTACGGTCTTAAGCAAGCTCCTCGAGCTTGGTATGAAAGATTATGTAAATATCTTCTTGAAAACAATTTCAAAAGAGGTTTGATTGATAAAACATTGTTTATCAAAACTAGAGGCAACGACATTCTAGTAGTGCAAATCTATGTTGATGATATATTATTCGGTGCTACTAATGATTTCCTCTGCAAGGAATTTTCATATATTATGTGCAGGAAATTTAAAATGAGCTTAATGGGAGAGCTAAATTTCTTTCTTGGACTTCAAGTTACACAAGCAAAGAAAAGAATTTTTCTCAATCAAAGCAAGTATACTAAAGACTTTCTTAAGAAGTACAAAATGGATCAATCTAAGGTTGCAAAGACTCCTATGAGTTCAACACTTTCGCTAGATCATGACAAGAATGTCAAAAGTGTAGTATAAAAGGAGTATCAAGGTATGATCGGTTCATTGTTGTATCTAACTACTAGTCGTCATGACATTATGTTTAGCAAGTGTATGTGTGCTAGATATCAAGCTGATCCTAAAGAGTCACATTTGATAGATGTGAAAAGAAATTTTCGGTATCTCAATGGCACTAAGGATCTAGGGTTATGGTACCCACGTCAAAGCTCGTTTCATCTTGTTGGCTATTCAGATGCGGACTTTGCAGGTTATAAGGTCGATAGAAAAAGTATTTCTGGATGTTGCCAATTCTTAGGGTCATCCCTAATTAGTTGGCACTCCAAGAAGCAAAACTCGGTTGCCTTATCTACAACTGAAGCTGAATATATAGCTGCAGGAGCGTGTTGTGCACAAATTCCTTGGATTGCTCAACAACTTCGTGACCTTGGCTTTGACTTGAAAGGTATTCCTATAAAATGTGATTATACTAGTGCTATTTCTATAACTAAAAATCCTGTGCAGCATTCAAGGACTAAGCATATTGATGTAAGGCATCACTTCATACGTGCTCATGTTGAGAAAGGTGATGTTTCGATCTCTTTTATCTCAACTAACTTGCAACTTGTAGATATCTTTACCAAGCCTCTTACCGAGGAACAATTTAATTTTATTAGATTGGAGCTTGGTATGTTGAACAAGGAAGCATTAACGTAGGGGAGTAAACGAGTTCAATTGTTCCTACGCATGCAACCCAATTGATGTTTTCAAGGGCCATGAAATAAAATTCAAGGGGCCTTGAAACATATTTCACAAGGTATATTAAATTACGGATCTTTTAAGAATTAATATCTTTTAGATATTTCAATTCTTAAAATATTTTGTTTTAAATCTTTTGTTTGAAATTTTGAAAAAGATTTATTATTGTGTGTTTTTATATAGGTCTTTTAAAAAAAGCTTGATTTTCTCAAGATCTTGTTATTTCCCTGTTAAAAAGGACCTACTTTCTCTACCTTTTTCATTCTTTCACAAGAAACCCTATTTCAAAATCCCTTGATTTCTCTCTCAAACTTCCCTCATGGCACCCAGAAGCAAGAGATCTGCTCCTCAAGCTCCCCAAAAGAAAGTCGTTTAGAGTCCCTCAATTGCTAAAGAAGAAAAATCTTCTGAGGATGTGGATACATCTCAGACGACTGGTCTTCCCTCATCATGGTTCTTTAATTTTAAAGCTTCTGGATCTTGGCTTGATGGGTTTCACAATCGACCTCTCTATATGTGTGATCTGGTGGACACTGATTTTCTCGACACTCTTAAGATTCCTTGTATAGACAAGCTAAACAGTTCAAGTATCTGGAAGGTTCTAAATCCTGGAGATTTTGCTTTTCCTTGACTCACGAGACTGTTTTATGTTAATCTCACCACAAAAAGGGACAAAGGTTGTATCACTCTTGAATCTTCAGTTAAAGGTACTCCGATTTCAATCACTTCTTCTATTTTAAGCGAGATTTTTGGAATTCCTACAGATGTGGTATTCAACCATCCTTCAAGATCAAAGAGTGTCTGTATTGGCAAGGAGAAATTTCTAGTTCTGAATTCAACCTCACGTCAACTTACTCATACATCTCTAACCTTAGAGGCTAAAATAGTGTTTACCATACCGGTTCGTTGTGTTGTTCCTCGTGCAAACTCAAGAGAGCTGCTGACTGAGCAATCTCTGGAATTAATTCATTTGCTTATGTCTGATTTGGACATAGATGTGCCTAATCTGATTCTCAACCATATGATGCATTCTGTACATTCTAAGAGACCTATTCCTCTATCTTATGGAAATTTGCTGCCTAAGGTCTTTGATTATTACAAAATTGACACATCCTTTGAGGAAAGACAGTCTATTTCTGGCAAAATTGATGAGAACTGCTTAGAAATTCTGGGGATTGAGAAAATTCTTGCAGGAACATGGACTTTGAAAGATTGACATCAAGGCCCTTGAAAGGAGTTTCAAGGCCTTGAGATTTGATTTGCGAAAAGTTCCCATTCTCTATTCAACCCCCCTCTTCTAGAGTATCTTATTACCTTATTTATTTCACCTACCAGTTCTTCAATGTCTTACCGATTCACATTCAAATAATAACAACAAATAATTTACACAAAATTACATTTATTTAACTATCGATTACAATTGTGGGAATCCACAAATACAAGGGCGACGATGGAACGGACCAGAGCAAGGTGGCGAACGGACTAAATCAAGGGAGAGCAGAACCTCTAGTATTTTAGATCCAAATAAATGTAGTCGTAAAGAATGAGTGAATGACTGATGAAAAATTATCGAACTAATAATTTTGAAAATATAAAAATATTATTTTATATATATATATATATATATATATATATATATATATAAATATATATGCAGGACGGGACGGGATGCGATACACATTTTTTTTTCCAAATCCCACCGGGATTGGGACGGGATCGGGACAAGATCGGGACGGGACGGGATTAAGCGGGATTTATGCCCACCCCTACTTAGAACTCATCATGAGTCCTTGAAGTATTTTCGAAGTCAAGATAAGTTGGACAGGAGGTATGGAAGATGAATGGAGTTCATTGAGACATTTCCTTATATTATCAAATATAAGAAAGAAAAGGATAATGTCGTAGCGGATTCCCTTTCTAGGAGGTATACTTTGATCACAACAATGGATTCTAAGCTCCTAGGATTCCAATATATCAAGGATCTATACGAAGATGATGCTGACTTTGGCGAAATCTTCACTAGAGCAAAAAATCGACCCCCTGCCAAAAAAATCGGCCGATTTTTTAACCGAGATATCTCTCACTCGAGAGGTAAGTACTATCTTTTGAAGGATTTACGTTCCATGAGGATAAAGTTTGTATTCCTAGATGTTCTATGAGATTATTATTAGTTGAAGAGGCTCATATGGGAGGATTGATGGGATACTTTGGAAGAGATAAGACTTATCATATGCTTCACTCTCATTTCTTTTGGCCTCACATGCTCAAAGATGTTTAACATTTGATTAAGAGGTGCCTTGTTTGTCTAAAAGCAAAGTCAAGACTGAAACCGCACGGTCTGTATACTCCTTTACCTATTCCTACATCACCTTGGCTTGACATTAACATGAATTTTGTTGTAGGATTGTCAAGGACTAAGAAGGGGAGAGACTCTATCTTTGTGGTTGTTGATCGCTTTTCTAAAATTTCTCACTTTATTGCTTCCCAAGGAAGTTGTTAGATTGCATGGAGTGCCAAGAACTATTGTGAGCGATAGAGATGTCAAGTTCCTTAGTATAATAGCTAGGATTTCCGAATTCTAATTAATGTTGATTAACTTAATCGTTTATAGTAATTGGCATATAACTCACGAAGATTTCGCAAGTGATGAGTATGAGTCCCACCGATATGTTCCTCGCGTAATTTTGGACATTTGGGGGAATTTTTACTTTTTCCCCCGGGTAATTATTTTTACCCTCCGGTGTTATTTGGAGCATTTGGGAGCTCCAATTAATAAAAATGCAGTTGAGAGAAATGATCAGGATATCAGATATGTCCTAGATATGAAATTACAAGGAGAGGCAAAATGGCCAAAAGAGTCGCTATTTCGTTTCTTAACGGCTAAGAAAGACGGCTTAGGAATACACGTTTTTCGAGGAAGTTGTGGAATAATTATCCCTACAATATTCCAGATTTAATATTCCAATCTCGAGAAGTTTGGAGAAGGAGGTTCGACCCGCCTTTGGATCGGTTAAAGGATAATTATCGACTTTGCTAAAGGATAATTATCGTCTTCACTATAAATAGCGGAAAATACTTTATTAATTCATTTCCTTTCACGTTTTCTCGTAAAAGCTCTGATTTCTTTCAACCTTCAAACTCAGATCTACTCTCCGTTTCTAATCCGATTTCAATTCCGTTTGAGTTTCTGGATTCCTCTATTCATTCCGTTCATATCGGTACCTAGTTTCTGCATTTCCGAGCAGATGAAGGGTTGGTCGAGCATATATGTCACTAGGCAGGTTCCGTCGCTCAGATTTCGGTGAATTTGATGTTGTCCATGCGTAGCCTGCGTCGCTGTGATTCCGAATCTTCTTTCAGATCGTCAATCGGGTTAGTAACGAATAAGTTATGAATTTATTTGTTTTCCGTACAGAGATTTGGCCTAAATTGACTTTAGGCTTGTCAAAATGGATAATTAGAAATTCCGCTATGGTCGTTATGTTATTCTGGTGATTATGGGTTGTTTGTTTGATGAAATTTGATGACAGGGGGTTTAGAAATTGCCTGCGGGCAAAACTTTATTCTGGCGAAATCTAATTAGTTAATTAAATGTTAATTAATTAAATTAGGATTAGAATTGAGATTAAGGAATGTTGATTAGATACTACCTTGAGATACGAGGAATTGTGAGTTATGCTGAGATATTGAGGTTTAGTTGGTTGTGAGGCTTATAGATTGAGTATGATCCTCATGGATCCCTTTGGGTCTAGGTGTGACCCCTTTAATGAATAGAGTTTGATATATCTTTATGCCTTGTTATTAGGCAGTGCCCCTCTCTCAGGATTGGAGGTTATTGTGATTGATCTGAGTACGAGGTTGAGGTAAGTCCGTAGGACTTACTTAGCTACCATCCCTATATTGGGTGTTTGCATGAGTGGTGTGTGCGTTATATGTTTGCTATGATAGCATGAGATATCGTTTATACTGACCTATGTTTTATTGACTGCCCCGTTGCGTGGCTGTAACCCTTCCCTTTCATCCTGCCATGGAGTCTGGGAGGTTCTCTGACGTCAGGCCAGACTAGTTTACAAGAAGGGCGCAATCCACTCCCATAGGGTACACGGGTTGTGTGACCGATACTCGTACAACTGGATATAGCACTCAGAGGCGAGGATGTATCGGTCGTTGTGTCATATACTTTCACCTATCTATATATATACGATTTGAGTGAATGACTATTATATAAAGATGATAAAATGGGTAAATGTGTGATAGCATGTTGATGTGTTTATCTTTCATGATTGTGCTTGTGCTTATGCATTACCTTATATATGTATGGTTAGCTAACGGTTTCATACCGTGTTGTAGATGTTTGCAGGATAGGCGCTGTTGGGTGATCTGGCAGGGTGACAGGACGAGGACTCTCGTACATTAGGTGGTCGGTTTTGGGGTTGTTTATGTTTTCCCTCCTGCATGAGGATGATGTCTTGTTTTCCCTCCTGTGTGAGGATGTCGTTTCATACTCGGCTATGTTGTTGTTTACCTTTGGTTATACAGTTTATATGGTTTTATGTATTTGTTTTTATATCTCTCAGTGCCATGTTGTAAGGTCCAGTGAACTTGTTGTCAGGTTAGGGTCAGGATCCATTGTGAGATCCTAGCCCAATGTGACATCCCAAGTCCCGCGGAATCGGGGTGTTACACTTAGGTTCTTTTGGAAGACACTTTGGGAAAAGCTAGGTACAAAGTTGTTATTTTCAACTTCTAGTCATCCTTAAACGGATGGTCAAACAGAGGTAACTAATAGAACTTTGACTACGATCTTATGCGATGTTTTAAAAGATAATTTGAATGCATGGGAAGATGTTTTACCACATGTCGCATTTGCTTATAATCGTACCTTGCATTTATATACTAATCTAACGCCGTTTGAGTGTGTTTATGGAGTGATTCCTCTGACTCCCTTTGATCTTATACCATTGCCTTTAGAGGAGCGAGTAGATTTTATTGGAGGAAAACAAGTGGAGTTCATATAGGAATTACATGAGAAGACGCGCTTATGGCTGGAACACAAAGGAATATCCGTTGCTTCCAAAGCAAATCAGAAAGTTGGTGACAATGTATACGTCTAAAGGAATTACATGAGAACGATTTCCGAACAAGAGGAAGTCTAAGTTATCTCCAAGAGGAGATGAACCTTTTTGAGTAAAAAGGAAAGTTGGTGATAATGCATACGTCTTGGAGCTTCCAACTGATTTGGTGTAAGTCCCATCTTCAACGTCGGTGACTTCAGTCCGTTCGAGTTTAGAGATAAGCATGCTGATGATTCTAGGACGAATCCTTCTCAAGAAGGGGAGTCTGATATAGGACCATATCCAATACAAGGACCAGTTACATGCTCAAAGGCTAAGGAATTGAAGGACAAACCAGTAACCCTTTCACCTTCTTTAGATTCCGTCATGGATGAAGCGATCACATGGTCAAGAGCAAAGGCGATTCAAGAGGAAGTTACGTACATACTCACGACATATATGCTCAAGGAAACTCTCCTCACTCTCAAGAGTTCCTTGGTGACATTACTGACTGTTATAGAAGAGCCAAAACATGACCAAGAAGATCCATCAAGCAAAGAAGAAGGATAAGCGTAAGGAAGAGCCTTAGAGAGGAAACATCGACCTACTAAATTGGTTGATTTTCCTGTAGGAAACTCGACCGATTTCTAGTCCGATTTTCCTCATTGAGACGAGTTTTGCAAGATCCGACCATGATCTTCTATCTTTGGCAATTATATCTTTTAGTGATTCCTTAAAGCTCTCAGACTATCTTAAGGGTTTTTTTTAGCTTAGATCTTATCTTTATAGTTTTTATATTTTATATATCTTCAAGATATCTTTACAAGATTATCTTTAAGTATATCTTTCCTAATTTTCATAGTTAATCTCCCTTATAAATCGCCTTAGTGAAGGAGATTGTTGGGGAGATTAAATTTGATATTTTCTCCACAGCTTTATGAGACTTGCAGCTTCATTTACGGAGTTTGTACGTTATTCATTAATATTCAATCAAAAAGAGAGCTTTTGGTTGAATCGCTGTGAAAACCTTTCTAGATTGGTCTTGTGTGTTTTAATCTTATTGAAGGTTGGTGCTCCTGGTCAATTCTAGTCCCTCCTTGTTCTTGTCTTAATTAGAAGACTTGTGTAAGGTGAAAGAAGTGTGGGTTAAGGTAATCTTCTCGTTTAAGGATTTTGACACATCATTGGTCAAGGTTCTTTGCGGAACTATCTTAGTTCATATCTTCCTATATCTTTCATTTATTATTCAATATTCATTTTCTTATCTTTCCATATCATCCACTAATCCGTGTATAGAGTTTCCAGAAAAATCGACTTGTTCTTCATATAAATCGACCAATTTATTCTATAGAACAACCCGATTTTTATCCCAGTTAAGGACTTTCAATCTAGATCGGGAACTACGGCTTATCCCCGTAGCAGAAGTGATCCTTCATTGTTTCTACATTCAATCTCATGTAGTCAATGCACATCCTCCAGCCCGTCAAGGTTCTCGTTGGGATCAATTTGTTGTTTTTATTGTTCACAACGGTCATCCCTCCTTTCTTCGGCACCACATGCACGGGACTCACCCATTTACTATCCGAGATTGGGAAGATAATTCCTCCATCAAGCAACTTATGCACTTATTTCTTCACAACCTCTTTCATCATTGTGTTTAACCGTTGTTGAGGTTCTCGTGAAGGTCTATGGTCATCTTCCATAAGAACTTTATGCATGCATAGCGAAGGTTTAATTCCAACAAGATCTTCTATAGTATATCCTACAGCCTTTCGATACAATTTCAACTCATGCATCAACTTGCATAACTCATTATTAGTAATGTTAGCACTAACTATGACCGGATAATTTGAATTAGGTCCAAGAAATGCGTACCTTAAGTGTAACGGAAGAGGTTTTAACTCTAAGATAGGAGGTTCCTTAAGTGGACGTTCTGCGCCTCCAAGATCATCTTGCGAAGCTTCGGGAGAGGTATGGCTGAGGGTTGCAACGCTTGCAATCGTCGTACGAAGAAGTTTCGAAGACCCAGGAACCTCGGCCGGATCAAAAGCATCTCGACCGAGACGTGGGTTGAGGTCACTCCCTGCATACTTTTCCTCGGTTACCAAAAGTCATTTCGACCGAGATTCTTGGGAGTGGTCCGAGATCAATGCAGTTTTCCTCCTCTCATTCAAGCTTTTCAAAGACGGCCTTTGGATCCTTTTCCAAGGCTTCTAAACTTCTTATTTCGGCATCACAAATTGCATCTACACCTTCCTCCATAATACTAAAACTTAAAACCTTTTCAAGAGGATCTTTGATTGAAAATTGAACTAACCATTTCTCTTGATTCCTCGTCGTCATAGATGTTGAAGATGTCTTCCCCGAGAGCTTGACCTCTCATTATTGCTGAGAGTGTAAACTTAACGTGCTCCTCTCTAATGTTGAAGGATAATGTGGCGTTCTTGCAATCAACCATGCAACCAGAAGTTGCAAGGAACGGTCTTACCCAACTTTACAGGAATGTCTTCCAAGATTCCCACCGGACGAGTTATGGATCTATCCGCTATGTATAAGGTCATCTTCACAAGTTTTGGTTCTTCCAGTCCAATTTTCTCGCACAAAGCAAGGGGAATGATACTCACACTTGCTCCTAGATCACATAATGCATCATAGGTGACGTCTCCAACGCTAATGGGGATACAAAAGGATCCCGGATCTCGCAATTTTGGTGGCATTTTTTCTTTCATAATCTTGACAAGTTCGGATGATCTATTAGTCATCTTCACTTCTCCAAAACCCTCTAGCCTCCTCTTGTTAGAGAGGATCTCCTTTAAGAACTTTCCTTAAGCGGGCATATCTACAATTGCATCAATAAAAGGTTTATTAATGTGTAGTTTATTCATAAGGTCAAGAAACTTACCGAAATATATATCTAGACGCGCTCTCGCTCTAGATTGTGGGAACGGTAGTGGCGGTTTATATGCTAGAGGAGGTACATAAACCGCTTATTTCTCCTTCTCCTCTTCAACTGAAATCTCGTCCAACACAGGCTGCTTCCCCTTGTCGACATTCTTGGGTAGCGGCTTGTTGATCTTCACACCACTTCTAGCAGTGATGGCCATGACTTAACCCTTGTAATTGTTTTCCGTCCTTCCCGGATGTTTTCCTAGATCTCTAGGAACTTCTCCAGCCTTACTAAACACTTGATTTTCCAAATATTTTTGAGCTTTAGAAATAGAGGTCACCAAACTTTCCAAGCTATTCAACTTTCCCATCATTTTTTCAAGCATAACTTCTATCTTGTCTTTGGGTGGCTTATTTGAACCATGAGGAGGTTCTTGACTCTTCAGTGAAGTAGGACTAGATGAAGCAGGTGGGTTGAGATCTCCTTTGGCGTGTGAGTAGCGATTACCAGAATTATTTTGATTAGAGCGCCAATTGTTGTAATTCCTGTTGTTGTTGTTGTTGTTCTTGTTGTTGTTGTTGTTGTTGTAGTTTCTTGATCCTTGATAATTACCTCTTCTCATGTAGTTAACATCATGCTCCTTTGGCGGCCCTCTAGCTTGTGTTTGTGACTTCAATAGCTCCTTCAAAGCTTTGACTTCATTGTTTAGAATATTCAGTTGAGCACTACTTGAAGTAGTAAGATTTAACTCTTGGGGTCTGGATCATCGATTTATTTCATCAACCCTCCGATGGGAATACTTCTCAATAACTAGAGCTTGTTTCTCAACAAACTTCCATGCATCATCAATAGGCTGCTCCATGAACGTCCCTTCATAAAGGGATTGAAGCTTGAACTGCGTTTCCTCATCCAAACCCTTGTAGTAAATCTCGAGCGACTCGATCTTTGGGATCCCATGATGAGGGCAATCCAGCAAAAGGTCTTTGAACCTTTCCCGTGTCTTGAACAAACTTTGTCTATCTTTCATCACAAAAGCATTTATCTTACCTCTCAACTCCGTGGTCTTTGATGATGGGAAGAACTTAGTGAGGAATTCCGTAGTCATCTTCTCCCATGTACTAACTCTTCCGAACAGTAGTGATTAATACCATGCAAAAGCTTTCGATCTCTTTCAAGGAAAAAGAGAAACCCCTCCACTTGTGATTATTATTCTCCAATCTTGGAGACCTCAAAGTGTGCATAAGAATCTCATAATTCTGCAAGTGTTGATGTGGAAATTCTCCTTCTAATCCTCATAACTGATTTTGTCGGATCATTTGAAGAACTTGAGGGCGATGCTCATAATCGTGCATAATTGGATCTCCTAGATTCACGTCAGGTCGGCGTATCTGTTGAGCTGTATCCATTCTTTGACCAAGTGTTTGCGGCTCTCCCATAAACGGGTCAATCCTCTCATTCCTCGCCGGATAACGAGGTGTAGGTGGTGGTATAACAACGGGAGCGGGTAGGTCCACCTCTATCTTGAAATTGTCCCTTCTGTCAAGGAGCAATTGCCTCATAGTAGCTTGCGTTTCAGCTAGATCAGCTCGACTTCCTTCCTCCCGTTCGCGTGCAACAACTCTTTCTTCAACTAGAGCATCATCTCGAAGTTTCAGTTGTTCTAAAGCATCATCCAATTCAGCTTGGAGATCACTATCTTCGATCAAAGCCATTTTAGTTTCCTTTAACCTTCTTCTATAAGTCTTTTCTGGCTCTGGATCGGAGACAACGATTTCCTTATCAGCTCGAGATCGTCGCATAAACCTAAAGAAAGGTCCTACAAGAACACTCAAGTAGAATGATCAATAGCAAAGGGCAACAACGCCCAAGACAACCAAATACCGGCTTGGTCTAAACGAAGTCCCCGGCAACGGCATTAAAAACTTGTTCGCTCTAAAACGTGTGTTTATATGAGAGAAAATAGTCTTAAATTTATACCAAGAATAAAGCAAAATAAGTGAACTCGCATTGCACGGATCAATCGCAATAACAACAAGTATTCCAGGGTCAAACACAAGGACAATGGCGAAATCAAGCAACGGTATATAACTTTAGGTTCTAAGCAAATCTCAAGCAACAAGAACAAGAACAAGATATATGATAACAGATAAGAGAGCAGATTCTAGAGATCAAAGTATCCAGTTGTGGTTTCGACTCAAGACTTCTAAGGATAAAGTGGAGAAAACTTAGAATGCTATGGAAAGGTGTTACTAAGATGGGATAGATCACGGGGGAGGTCTCATTATCCACTATCCCAAACCAAATGTCCTATTACCGGGAAAGTCTCAAGGATCTAAGGGAAGAAACTATACTCTCAAACCAACAACTCAACCTAAGGGAACAGAACTAACATTTACCGGTTAAGTCTCAGGTTAAATCTCAAAGGTAAGGTGAAGACACACTCAAACTTAACAAAGGATAAACCTTTATTACATTACGCTCATCATCATATGTAAACAAGCAAAAGAATTACCGGGTAAGTCTCTTCCTAGGCTTGGATATAAACCATGAAAGGTACAACAAGGATAGGATTTGGCAAACTATAACCTAAGCTTCAAAATCGGTCGGTAAGGTCCAATCTCATTCTGTTTTTGCTCAATCTCGGTCGAGATTCCTGAAGAACAGCCCGAGACACAAAACTGAATAAGTTAAACTCAACTTTCAGGGTCCACTCGAGATAAAGGTCTAGTCTTTCATCATCTACATCACAACTTTCAACTAATCACCCTAGAATCGGAAGGGTTTTAGCCAACAATCATCATGTTTAAGCAATCAATATATATTCCATCAAACTATCAAGAAAAGGGAATAAAATGCTTTGCAAAAGGTTCTCAATAATCAAAGAGGAAAACAATTCAACAAAGTATCAATATTGTGTTCCAAAAGATGATAACAACAACTAAGTATCCTTCCAAGAAAACCTTACAAGTGTCTTCTAATCTTCTTCTTCTTCTTCTTTCACCTTTGATCTTGATCTTCACAATTCTTATCCCCAATCCTTCGGATGCACTCCTTCTGTAATTTCCATCGAAAAGAGAACAGAACTCGCAGCCGCCAACCGTCTTTAGATTAATATCCACCTTCCATCTACAACACGGTATGAGGGTTGTCAATCTCGATCGAGCCCAGTAAAGCATCTCGGTCGAGATAGTATTTCCTTCATCCGACATTCTGCCTCAATTACGTACTTTTCTTCGATTCTTCTCTTGATTCCTTCTTGCATCCATTTTCTAAGGTCCTTGTTCTTCTTCTTGCAGTCCCAAGTGTTCCATCATGCTGCTCACTAGACTCCTTATGCTTCAATGCTCCTTTTCAATCCAAAATGTGCCCTAATTCCCACAATTACAACAACTAAACTAGGTGTAAACCTCGATTCTTGCAAAGTAGGAAAATAATAGCATAATCAACATGAATATATGTCCATGCATGCAAAATAATGAAGAGAAACCGTTAAAACAAATGTCAATACTTAGACTATAATTCTTGTTATCACTTAGTCACCTTGATGATGATCCCAACTCATGTAGACGTGGAGAGAGCGTCATTACACGTAACGTTGAACCATGTACACGTGGAAATAAGCCATGCAAGAGCAAAGAGGAAGTACTTGTCCCGGAATTCCAAGAAAGCAAGGATTGAGGCACTTTGAGTTTTTATGTATTTTGTATCATCATTTTATATACAAATACAAGGCATTAGATTGTAATAAATGTTTTGAGATGGAGGCTTTTTCTAGACCTATAAAAGCCTCTCTTAGCTTCTTTATTTCGGTTAGTTAGATTTTTAGCGAAAACTTGTGTTTCCTTGGATGTTTTCGACATTCATGAAACTCAATAAAAAAAAGGAGCCTTTGATTGAGTTGTTGTAAGTCATTGCTAGATCATCCTTGTGTGTGTTAATTTCGTTAGAGATCGGTGCTCCTAGTTGATTCTAGTCCCTCTTTGTGCTTGTTTCGATTTGGAGACTTGTGTAAGGTTGAAGAAGGAAGGTTTAAGGTAACCATTTCTTGAGTTTTGATTGACTCGATCAAGGTTCTCATAAGTGTGTTCTTTGGTTCTTCTCGATCTATATCTCATCCATTAATCCATCATACATTTCTTATCTTTCCATTGCATCCATTGTTCCGTTTCTTTTCTTTTTTTTCTGTTTTTCTTGATCTCAATTTATCGGCCCTAATCTCGTGTTCTTGCCGAGGATTCATCTTTGAAGGTCATTTGACGGACTCCAATCTAGATCCGATCAGTTGTGGCATCAACCCCGCATCGAAGTGGTATCGGAAATTTGTCAATTGAGAGTCCGAATCCACCAACACCATTCACGGTTTAAGTATCTTTCAAATATTCTTTTTGAGTTTTGTATGGATTGAGTCTTTTGCTTCATTTTTAAGAGTCTATTTGAGTCTAACTTGCTTGTTTTCTTGTGTTGATTGGAGAACAAAGAAGGCCCCTATCCAAACACATATCCCGCCACCCCGTAACCTTACCATCGACCTTGCTTCGTTCTTGGTTTGATTCAGCCATGCAAGGAGAGCAGGCAAACCAATTGGTTCCTTAATTGTGGCAACTCCAAAGACTCTCCAACTCACTTCATTCAAAACGTCCATTCAAGAAGGAGAGAGACCACATTCAAGCTTCTTAAGTGTAGACACACAAAGACTCTCCATCTCACTTTATTCAAGACGTGCATTCAAGAGAGGGAGAAGCCACATTCAAAGTGATGTAAGGTTGATATCGCAGTTTTTCGATCTAGATTAGTACACAAAATTGACAACAAAAGCCACTACAACATTAAGAAGTATTTATAGCGTTTGAAAAACGCTATAAGGTAGTGTAATAGCGTTTTTATAAACGCTATGACAGAGCCCTCTATAATAGGGTTACAACTTTTCATAGAGCTTTTGCAAACGCTCTGAAAAGTGGGCCTTATAGCGTTTGCTGAAACGCTATGGAAAAGTGGACATCAATATCATTTGTTGAAACGCTACAAAAAACTGTACAATAATAGCGTTTGTTGAAACGCTATGAAAAAAGGTACAATTTACAACGTTTGTTGAAACGCTATGAAAAATTGTACATCAATATCTTTTGTTGAAACGCTATGAAAAGGCTATGGAAAAGTGAACAATAATAACGTTTCTTCAAACGCTATGAAAATAAGATCTTTTATAAATGCTATGGAAATAAGGTTAAAGATAACATTCCTGCAAAGGTTATAGAACCCACTGATAGCATTTTCTACAAACGCTATAAAATCTAACAATGGCTTTTTCCACAAATGCTATAGAACCTAACAATAACATGTTCTATAAACGCTATAAGAATCCATCAATGACAATTCAAATCAAATAACAATATTTTTGTAAATGCATAGTTTCATTTAAACGATCATCATACAAAAACCAAATTTCTGCATTTACAAGATTCAAAATTGAAAACTCCACCTTGATTATATACTTGTATAGGTGATGATGGAACACTTAAGACTTAACACAAGTGGTTTTATACTAAAAAAATATCGATTGTATTTCTAGTTGCTTGGTGTGTTTTGGTGTTTGTCTAGAATTTATGCAGGCCTTGGAAAGCATTTCAAGGAACATATAGAGGCCTTGAAATCGGATACAAGGGACAGACGAAGAGTTTAAAGAGATTCAACACGGAGGCCTTGAAAGCCATTTCAAGGGATCAGAAGCCAAAGCCTTGAGGTCAGTTTCAAAAGACAAAGAGATTGAAAGGAATTCAAAACTCTAACAACCAAATCTATCAAGCATTAAAAGAAGATCTTCGAAAGAGATATGCTCAACAAGAAGATATGCTCAAAGAAGATCTTAAATGACAAAGTGGATTCGATTCAAAACACGATCTCGCAAATATCCTCAACCAAAAAGCGCAAGATCCCTCCTCAATGGATTTCGGATATCTTCACAACAAGATCTGAAGATCTCGATCAAAAGACAAAGATTTTCAACACGTATGAGAAGATTAGGGACAAAAAGGACCAACGTGCTTTAAGGAGATGAAGACGATAGAAGATCTACAACGGCTATCTCATCTCAACCAAGAAGTGTTTTCCATGGAGAAGAAGAACCATCTTCAACGGTCATCTTTCCAACGGTTAGAAGATCTCTACATCGAAGACTATAAATGAAGAAGGAACGCAATCTTACACGGAAATATTCAAAATCTTCAAGCAAACCAAAACATCTTCATTCGATCAAACAAGTTTTTTCTTTCTCTCTTTTACAAAAAGCTTTATCCTCTAGAGAGAGATAAAACTCGAGAGCTCCATTGGAATATCTAAAGAGTGTTATACTAGAGTGTGTGTTACTCTGCGAAGTAACTAGGCTATTATAGCAAGGTGAATAGTTGGAGCTAGATCCGTAGCGTTGGCTACAGTGAGAGAAGAAGGGGATTTCTTCTAGTTTGTATCTAGGACTCTTTGAAGCTGATAAGAGATAGTTAGATCCTACGGCTATACCCCGGGACGGAGAGTAGGCTATTTAGAGCCGAACTTCGTAAACATATCCTCGTGTCGATCTTTTACATTCCGCACTTTATCTGCTTTATTGTGACTAACTTTGTTTTATAGGTGAACAAAGTCAAGGCTCTTGAAATCAGTTTCAAAGCCCTTGAAATCAAAGTGTGTCACAAAGAAGATCGACATCAAGGCCTTTGAAATCAGTTTCAATGTCTTGAGATAGGTTTTTGCAAAAACTTCCCATACTCTATTAAACCCCCCTTCTAGAGTATCTTTTATCCTTTATATTTACCTAACGGTTCTTGAATTGGTATCAGAGCTAGACTCACGTATATTAATTTAACCATCAGTGAGACTGATCATGAATCCTGTAGGTGATTGAGGATTTGCTCAAGGAAGATCCTCATCTCGACCACCACTATTCTGTGGCAACAACTTTGGCCATTGGAGAGCACTTATGTGCATGTTCATTATTGATATGGACATGGAACTATGTAACATTATTCAGAATGGCCCCAAAATCCAACTATTAGAGTTGAAGGTTTTCAAGTTCCAAAGAAGGAATCTGACTTCACACCAGCCGACTCGGATAGTGTGTCAAACAACTACAAGGCTATGAACTTGCTCTAATGTGGATTAGATGCTAATGAATTCAAATGCATCTTATCATGCAAGAGTGCAAAAGAAATATGGGACAAACTCGTTGTCAGATACAAAGGAACAAATCAAGTCAAAGAAACAAAGATCAGCATCTTCCTCAGACAGTATGAGCTATTCAAGATGAATCCAAATGAACCAGTCAAAGAAATATTCACAAGATTTACTGAGATTGTGAATAACCTGGACTCACATGGAAAGTTCTTCACAAACGAAGAAAAAGTTAGGAAGGTTCTAAGGAGCTTACCTAAAGCTAAGTGGGGACCAAAGATGACTACCATCGAAGAAGCTCATAATCTCTCAACTCTTCCTCTTGACGACCTCCTTGGAAAACTCATCACACACGAAATAGTTCTTGGTGAAGAAAATAGAGAGCTCCCATCCAACACAAAGAATCTGCATTAAGATCGAAAAAGGATGAGTTACCATCTGAAGAGGAAGACAATAATGACGATGATGAAGATGAAATTTCCATGATCTCTTAGGGTCTCGCAAGAATTCTCAAAATAAAGAAACAGTTTGCAAACAATAAAGAATATCCGCAAACATCAAGACCTCGAGCTAAGTTTTCTAACTCTAACAAGAAAACTAAAGTTCTGACTTGTTTTGAATGTGGTGAAACAAATCATCTCGTTAAGGATTGTCCACAAAAGAAGAGGACCAACTTTAAGAAGAATGATCGAAAGAAGAAAGCTATGGTAGCTTCATGGAGTGATTCAGATTCCTCAAATGAATCAGAAGACGAAAAAGAACAAGAAAACCTTTGTCTTATGGCCGATCATGAAGAAAATTCAAATCTCTACGTTGATAATGTGGTAAGTACTATCATGTCCTAACCTGAATCTGATCTCACACAATTCTTTAAAGACATTATCATATGTGACAAAGAACATAGGATAAAGATAAATTTCTTAGAAGAAAAGCTTCTCGAACAAGAGAAACGACTAAGTGAGATGTCTCTAGAGATTGAAAATCTTAACACGGAAAAGGTAGACCTTGATGACAATATCAAGGCCTTGGAATCGGAAAATGCGATTCTTAAGGACAAACTCTCTTCTCTTCATCGAAACTATATCGATCTAGACAAAGAGAAAGTTGATCTAACTTTGACGTGTCAAGACCAAAAGACTGCACTTGTCAAATTCACTCACTCGAAAGCCAATCTTGAAAGGATTATGGGTGAAAAACAGTCCTCACTTAACAAAAATGGTATTGGTTATCATAGGAGCTTTCCTAGAAAACCGACTACCACTTTTGTCAAGGCTAAAGGAAGTATTCATATGCCCACATGTTTCTACTGTTGTAAAAAGGGTTATGTCAAATCTACATGTCCATATAGAAGAAATGATCCTTACATCATTAGAAACACTTATCCTCTATGTTTAAGGAAACAGATCAAGCAAATACGGTTTCCTAAAGGTACTAGACCACCAAACATGATTTAGCCTGAATATGGACCAAAATATGCCATTTGATCGACCCGGAAAGGTTGATATTTGCTATTTTGCAAGATATTACAAAGGTAAAGGAGCATAAATGGATATTAGATAGTGGTTGCTCAAGACACATGAGTGGAAAAAGTTCTCTATTCTCATATTTAAAGAAGCAATCATCTGAACCATTACGCTTGGTGATAAAGGAAAGTGTGACATTATTGGCATTGGTAAAATATGTTATAATTCATCTAACCTTATTGATGATGTATATCTGGTTGACGGTTTGAAGTATAATTTGCTTAGCATCTCTCAAATATATGATAAAAGCAAAAAGGTAATGTTTGATTCAGAAAAATGTGAAGTTCAGGACAAGACGTCGGGTGGCATTGTGCTTACTGCTCCTAGATGTAACAATGTTTATTCTATGGGTACTAACCAAGTTTCGGGAACTAAACTAAAGTGTCTCAAAGC
Source organism: Fagopyrum homotropicum (assembly GCA_033239125.1). NCBI lineage: Eukaryota > Viridiplantae > Streptophyta > Magnoliopsida > Caryophyllales > Polygonaceae > Fagopyrum > Fagopyrum homotropicum. Next base: position 76,762,304 of record BSWB01000004.1, read on the forward strand.
CTTCATTGATGATCCAAGACTTTGGCATAGAAGACTTGGTCATGTAAGCAAGCACACAAAATTTAGAAGTTACTTTCAAAGGATTGGTACGAGGCTTGTCTAACCAAAACTTCAAGGTAGACGAACTATGTAAAGCTTGCACACACGGTAAACAAACAAGAGGTTCATTCAAACCAAAGAAGGTTGTAAGTTCTTCTCGACCATTGAGCTTTTACATATGGATCTTTGTGGTCATATGCGTGTCAAATCTCCCAATGATAAACAATACATCCTTATCATTGCGGATGATTATTTTCATTTTACATGGATATCATTCTTACGGGAAAAATCTGAAGCATTGTTTGAGTTTTCAAACTTGTGTAAGGAGTTGCAAACTTTGAAAAACCTACCAATCGTTTCTATAAGAAGCGATCAAGGTAGAGAATTTGATCAACTAAAGTTTGATTTGTTTTGTGCAAAATATGGTATTTTACACAACTTTTGCAGATCCTAGAACTCCTTAACAAAACGGTGTTGTGGAACGTAAGAACCGCATCCTAGAGGATATGTCTAGGCATATGCTTTTAGAAAACAGTTTGTCCAAACATTTTTGGGCAAAAGTAGTAAACACTGCAAATTACATCTTGAATAGATGTTTAATTCGCCCTCTTTTGAAAAAGACTCCTTATGAACTCTTTAAGGGTAGAAAACCTAATATTTCTTATTTAAAACCCTTTGGATGTACATGCTTTGTTCATAACAATGGAAAAGATAACCTTGGTAAATTTGATGCACGTAGTGACGAAGCAATATTCATTGGATATGCTACAAATAGCAAAGCTTATCGGGTTTATAATAAGCGTACAAAAATTGTTGAGGAAAGTATTCATGTCATATTTGATGAAAGCAATGATGGCACTTTGAGTGAAAGTTTTGCAGATCTTAATCTGAATCAACGAGAAGATCACTATCCTGATGAAGAAGAAGATCCTAAGGATCAAGAAAAAATATGCAAGAGAAGATTCAAGATACCGGAGAAAACTCTCAAGACCTTAAAACACATCTTCAAGACCTTGAAACAGAAAACTGCGATGTCAAAACTCCGTTTCAAGGCCTTAAAACACAAATTCAAGGCCTTGATATAGGATCCAAGGGTAACACTCAAGCGGTACCTGAATCTAGTCTAGTATATGAGCCTCAATCGTCAGGATCCGTTCCATCTTACAAACGAAGGAAGTTTCAACATTCTTCATATCATCCACAAGAGAATGTGATCTCAAGTCCAAACGCAGGAGTTGAAACTAGATCCAAAGTAAATAACCTATGTGCGTTCTATGCGTTCGTGTCACTTATTGAACCGAAGAATTATGTTCAAGCTCTTCAAGAACCCGACTGGATCATTGCCATGCAAAATGAACTAAATGAGTTTGCGAGAAACAAGGTTTGGACTCTTACTACAAGACCAAAACATCAATCAAAGCATCAATCCGTCATTGGCACGAAATGGGTTTTTCGAAACAAGTTGGATGAAAATGGTAAAGTTATTCGAAATAAGGCACGACTTGTAGCTCAAGGCTATAACCAAGAGGAAGGTATTGATTATAAGGAGACTTTTTCTCCGGTTGCTCGGTTAGAAGCCATTCGCATGGTACTTGCATTTGCATATTTCATGAGCATAAAGCTATTTCAAATGGATGTAAAATGTGATTTTCTAAATGGCTTCTTAGAAGAAGAAGTCTACGTTGCTCAACCACCTGGTTTTAAAAATGATGAATTTCCCGATCATGTTTTTAAATTGCACAAAGCTCTTTACGATCTTAAGCAAGCTCCTCGAGCTTGGTATGAAAGATTGTCCAAGTATCTCTTTGAAAACAATTTCAAAAGATGTTTGATTGAGAAAACTTTATTTATCAAAACTAGAGGCAACGATATTCTAGTAGTACAAATCTATGTTGATGATTTATTATATTCGGTGCTACTAATGATTCCCTATGCAAGGAATTTTCAAATATTATGTGCAGGGAATTCAAAATGAGCCTAATGGGTAAGCTAAATTTCTTTCTTGGACTTCAAGTTACACAAGCAAAGAAAGCAAAGAAAGAAATTTTTCTCAATCAAAACAAGTATACCAAGGACTTGATAAAGAAGTATAAGATGGATCAATCCAAGGTCGCAAAGATTCCTATGAGTTCTACACTTTCCCTTGACCATGACAAAGATGACAAAAGTGTTGTACAAAAGGAGTATTGAGGTATGAGCGGTTCTTTGTTATATCTAACCGCTAATCAACCTGACATTATGTTTAGTGTGTGCATGTGTGCAAGATTTCAAGCTGATCCTAAAGAGTCACACTTGATAGCTGTGAAAAGGATATTTCGGTATCTCAATGGCACTAAGGATTAGGGTTATGGTACCCCACGTCAAAGCTCGTTCCACCTCGTTGGCTATTCAGATGCAGACTTTGTAGGTTATAAGGTTGATAGAAAAAGCACTTCTGGATGTTGCCAAATCTTAGGGGCATCCCTAATTAGTTGGCACTCCAAGAAGCAAAACTCTGTCGCCCTATCCACAGCCAAAGCCGAATATATAGGTGTTGGAGCCTGTTGTGCACAAATTCTATGGATAGCTCAACAACTACGTGATCTTGGCTTTGATTTGAAAGGTATCCCGATAAAATGTGATAATACTAGTGGTATTTCAATTACTAAAAATCCAATGCAGCATTCAAGGACAAAGAATATCGATGTAAGGCATCCTTTTATACGTGATCATGTTGAGAAAGATGATGTTTCGATTTCTTTTATATCTACTGACTTGCAGCTTGCAAATATCTTTACTAAGCCTTTACCTGAAGATCAATTCAATTTTATTCGATTAGAGCTTGGTATGTTAAACAAGGAAGCATTAACGTAGGGGGAGTAAATCGTTTTTATTTTTTCCTTCGTATGCAGACCACTTTTCGTTTTCAAAGGCCTTGAAATGCAATTCAAGGGCCTTGAAACGAATTTCAAGGGAAAAACTGAGTATCATGGATCTATTTGGGGATTAATATCTTTTAGATATTTTGAGTCCTAAAATTATCTTACAAAAAGAGTTTTAAAAGTGATTTCAAAAGGTTCTATTTTTAGATTCAAAGAATTTTGAAAAATGGTTACAAAATTTATGAAAAGAATTCTAATCAACATTGATTCTCCCAAGGTTTTGAGTTTCTCAAGATCCTAGTGAACTAATGATGATGTGGCTTCTTCCCTTAAATATCATCCTTCTTTTTCTTTATCTCTTGCGTTTCATCTTCTCTTTGCTAAAACGCTTGCTTTACTCTTTCTTTTTCACAAACTACTTCAACTTCTTTAAAAAATTTTCCATGGCTTCCAAGAGATCTTCGGTCGATGATGCTTCATCCTCTGCCCCCAAACGCCAGAGGATCGTTCAAATCTCCTCCGACTCTAACTCTAATTCAAGCTCAAATTCCTCATTCCTTATGGGTGACACGGAAATCTGTACCAAAACTGGTCTTCCTTCACACTAGTTTGAGAGCCAAACCGCAGTCAAGAAACTGCATGTGCGAATTACTTGATCGAGAGCTCTTCACTTCTCTTTCTCTACCAGGCCTCAACGTGCTTCAAGCCAGTTCAATCTAGTTCATTATCAATCCCGGGGAGATAGCATATCAAAGGTTAACCAGGTTGTCCTATGTCAACCTGACAACTCGAAGTGAACAAGGAGAACTTGTTCAGGAATCAGTGGTTAAAGGTAAGAAAATCGTTCTTTCCTCTTCAATAATTGCGGAGATTCTAGGGCTTCCTTCCTTCAACTCATTTGACCATCCCACTCCCTCTAGAGCTGTTAAAATGACCAAAGAACAATTTCTTCTACCCAACTCTCTGCCACAACCTACCACTACGTGTTTAACTCTTGAAGCCAGAATTGTGTGTACCTTGCTGGTGAGATGTGTGGTGCTAAGGATTCACAATAGGGATGTGAGTTGCTTGCTTTTCTGTATCATGTGCTGAATGGGTTGGATGTTAACCTTCCTGAAATTATTTTGTCCCATATGCTTCACTCCATCAACTCTCCCAGTGATTCCCATTTACCCTATGGAAACATGCTCTCTAAAATTTTTCGATATTTTTTTATTGATTACACTGATGAGAAACAATAGTTTATTGTTGGAGAACTGGATGAAGAATTTTTTGACGTCATGGGCATTAGGAGAACTGCAACAGGGGAGTGGGCTTTGAAGGAGCAACTGACTTGGAATTATACAACTATACAAAAACTGGAAGTTGTGGAAAGAGGCCTGGACTCTATGCGACATGATCTCATAACCTTCAGATCTGTAGTTACTGATCGTTTGGATGAGACTCAGGACTTACTTGGGATCTTAAATCAGAAGATCAACCACATGTTTCATGTGAATGCCTTGTCTCTTACAACTGCTAGTAGTATTAAGCCGCTATCCGAAGAAGATGGTCAAGCCACCACCAAAGATGCTGAAAAGGTCATGACTCAATGTTACAAGATTATAAAGGATCGCTCATTGGTCAACCCAAATATGAGGACCCAGACATTTTACAAATCGAAGAGTTTGGGGTTGCGAAAAAGTACAAAGATGCCTCTGACCAAAGACGAACCGACATGTCCCTAAAAAATCATGACATCTCGAATGCTACCGACCATTGGAGAAAGACGTGCATGAAAGAGCACTACGGGAAGGGGCGTCTTAATCCGCGGTGGTACAATGAATGAAGACTCTCAATCTAACTATGGATTGCAAGGCCCTTGATATTGATTTCAAAACTCCTTGGTTTTTATATCAAGGCCTTGTATGTGTTTTTGAAAGACTTGGTTTCACAGTGGTTTTTGAAATACTTTTTCTGGGTTTGTAATCGTTTAAAACTTCTGTGCTTTAACTATTTTTCTCCCTTGTTGAAAGACAAAGGGGGAGAAATTTAATGATCCGACATTTCGGTATTTCTGCATTCTGCATTTTAAGTTAGGTTTTGATATTCATATATGTTTCGCTAACTTTACAATGCAGGTACGATATTTGTGTTGTCTCCATCAAGGGGGAGATTGAAAACTCCACCTTGATTATATATTTGTATAGGTGATGATGGAAGACTTAAGACTTAACACAAATAAAAGGGGTTTTTATACTAACAAAATATCAATTGTATTTCTAGTTGCTTGGTGTGTTTTTGTGTTTATCTAGAATTTATGCATGCTTTGGAAAGCATTTCAAGGAACATATAGAGGACTTGAAATCGGATACAAGGGACAGACGAAGAGTTTAAAGAGATTTAACACGGAGGCCTTGAAAGTCATTTCAAGGGATCAAAAGCCAAAGCCTTGAAGTCAGTTTCAAAGGACAAAGCGGTTGGAAAGAATTCAAAACTCTAACAACGAAATCTATCAAGCATTAAAAGAAGATCTTCCAATGAGATATGATCAACAAGAAGATATGCTCAAAAAAGATCTTAAACGACAAAGTGGATTCGATTCAAAACTAGATCTCGCAAAGTCCTCAACCAAAAAGCGCAAGATCCCTCCTCAATAGATTTCGGATATCTTTACAACAAGATCTGAAGATCTCGATCAAAAGACAAATATCTTCAACAAGTATGAGAAGATTACGGACAGAAAGAATCAACGTGCTTTAAGGAGATGAAGACGATAGAAGATCTACAACGGCTATCTCATCTCAACCAAGAAGCGTTTTCCATGGAGAAGAAGAACCATCTTCAACGGTCATCTTCCCAACGGCTAGAAGATCTCTCCATCGAAGACTATAAATGAAGATGCCGATTGAAGAAGAAGGAACCTAATCTTACACGGAAATATTCAAAGTCTTTAAGCGAACCAAAACATCTTCATTCGATCAAACAAGTTTTTTCTTTCTCTCTTTTACAAAAAGCTTTATCTCCTAGAGAGAGATAAAACTCGAGAGCTCCATTGGAATATATAAAGAGTGTTATACTAGAGTGTGTGTTACTCTACGAAGTAACTAGGCTATTATAGCAAGCTGAAGAGTTGGAGCTAGATCGTAGCGTTGGCTACAGTGAGAGAAGAAGGGGATTTCTTCTAGTTTGTGTCTATGACTCTTTGAAGCTGATAATAGATAGTTAGATCCTACGACTATACCCTGGGACGGAGATTAGGCTATTTAGAGCCGAACTTTGTAAACATATCCTCATGTCGATATTTTACATGTGACTAACTTTGTTTTGTAGGTGAACAAAGTCAAGGCCCTTGAAATCAGTTTCAAAGCCCTTAAATTCAAAGTGTGTCACAAAGAGCTCAGATCGACATCAAGGCCTTTGAAATCAGTTTCAAAGCCTTGAGATAGGTTTTTACAAATAGTTCCCTTACTCTATTCAAATCCCCTTCTAGAGTATCTTTTATCCTTTATATTCACCTAACGGTTCTTAAAAAATGATACACAACCATGAGTAGTTGAAAACAACCATTCTACAAGAGAACTAAGTGTAATAGGTAGATTTCCGAATTCTAACTAATGTTGATGAACTTAATAGTTGATAGTATTTGACACATAACTCGCGAAGATTTCATGAGTGATGAGTATGAATCCCACCGTTATGTTCCTAGCGTAATTTTGAGCTTATGGGGAATTTTTACTTTTTCTGCCGGGTAATTATTTTTACCATCCGGTGTTATTTGGAGCATTTGGGAGCTTTAATTAATAAAAATGCAATTTAGAGAAATGATCAGGACATCGGATATGTTCTAGATATGAAATAGCATGGAAAGGAAAACTGCCAAAAGAGTCGCTATTTCGTTTCTTAGCGACTAAGAAAGACAACTTAGGAATACGCGTTTTCCGAGTTAGTTGTGGAATAATTATCCCTACAATATTTCAGATTTATTATTCCAATTTCGAGAAGTTTGGAGAAGGGGATTTAAGCCGCCTTTGGGTCGGTTAAAGGATAATAATCGACTTCGCTAATGGATAATTATCGTCTTCGCTATAAATAACGGAAAATCGTTTATTAATTCATTTCCATTCACGTTTCCTCGTAAAAGCTCTAATTTCTCTCAACCTTCAAACTCATATCTACTCTCCGTTTCTAATCCGATTTCAATTATGTTTGAGTTTCTGGATGCCTCTCTTCATTCTCTTCATATCGGTACCAAGTTTTTGCGTTTTCGAGCATATGAAGATTTGGTCAAACATATATGTCACCAGGCCGGTTTCGTCGCTCCGATTCCGGTGAATTTGATGCTGTCCAAGCCTAGCCTGCGTCGTTGTGATTATGAATCTTCTTTGGGATCGCCAATCGGGTTAGTAACGAATAAGTTATGAATTTATTTGTTTTCGTTGACCTTAGGCTTGTCAAAATGGATAATTGGAAATTCAATTATTGTCGTCATATTATTATGAGGATTATATGTTGTTTGTTTGATGAAATCTGATGACAGGTGGGTTTAGAAATTGCCTGCGGATAAAACGTTATTCTAGTAAAAGTTCGTTAATTTATTAATGGTTAATTATTAAATTAGGATGAGAATTGAGATTGAGGAATGTTGATTATATGATACCTTGAGAGGTTTGGGGAATTGTGAGTTATGTTGAGATATTAAGGTTTATATTCGAGTTATAGTTTGGTTACGTTTATTAGATGTAGGAGGCTGATCTCCTAACCTCAGATGATGTTGATTGTGTGTGTGCCTTGCTAATGCAGGCGCTGATCATTTCCTCGAGGGAAAACTGTGACGTGGTACATGTTTACATGTATATCAGGTAAGTCCATAGGACTTACTTAGCGAGCAGTTTTCGATTTGAGTGTTTGTGATAGTGGTGTTTGCGTGCATATAATTGTTGCATTTATAACCTAAATTGGACTAGGATGACCACATATGTATACTTAAAAGGCCCAAATGTATTATAACGGGTCGTGACCACATGTCAAAGCTCGTCGAGAGTGAAGAAGGTGCTCGGAAGCCAGTAACCCGGGGGGAGGAAAATCCCTATGCAAAACCTGTGTTAAAGGGGGAAGAGGCAAGGCTAAAGGCTCCTCGTGCCACAAAAAAGTTGAATTAGTAATGAAATAACATAATTGAAGATAATAAATGGTTGTGTGTGTGGAATTCCATATTGGGTTGTGTTGATGTGTTATATTACTTCATTCTTATTCATTTCTGTTAGCTAACGGTTTATACCGTGTTGTAGATATTCTGCCGAATAGCGATAACATGCACTATAGTCTATATTTTTGGGTTTCTTTGGACGTTTTATCTTCATAAATCTGCATGCATGGTTGTATATTCTTGATGATTATGTCGTTTTGTTTACATTTGCAAGAATCGAGGTCTACACCTAGTTTTGTTATAATTGTAGGGAAAATGACACGTTTTGAAGTGATATAGAGCCAAGGGATTTACGTAGTCATTGGAGCTACATTTTGGAGCATCAGGGAGCTACAAGGAAGGCATAAGAACCATGAATGTAGGATAGAAATTTGATATTGGACCAGTTTTGGAAGATTTGCACGTAACGGAAGTTCATCTCGGTTGACTACATAATCACCTCGACCGAGATGACTTGCTGGGCTTGGATCGAGACGCACAACCCATGGCCCATGAGATCTTTTATTTTTGGCAAGTGATTTTCCTATAAGATTGAAGATATTTTCTGGAGTGAAGTATGCTTGGTTAGTTGATTATTTTGGAAGATTGAAGATATTCCAAGGAAGAAGGAAGTTGAAGGAAGAGAGCTTTGAAGTGAAAGTTGAAGACTTTTGAAGGAAGTTGTAAGTTTTTTTAGGGAACCTTGATTATTGTCTTTTGATTTGCTATTGAGGAACACAGTTTGCTGATTGTTTTGATTGATTGTTTGTTTAAGTTGATTATTTAGACCTTTTTGTTAAGGTTTTCTTGTTTGCTTATTGATTCTTTCATCATATATTTGCTTGTTATTATCATGATGATTGTTGGCTAATTTCTCTTGCAATTCTAGGGTGATTGACTGAAAGTTGGTGGAAAGACGATGAAAGAGTGAACCTTTACCTTAGTGGACCCTGAAAGCTCGAGCCAAAACCAAACTGAACCTCACCTCGATCGGTTCATAGAACATCTCGACCGAGATCGATATGAACTTAACGAGACGTGAACCAGATCCGAACCAACCCGAGTTTAGGTTTTTAGTTTACCAAATCCTATCCTTGTTGCACCTTTCCTGGTTTATACGCAAGCCTAAGATGAGACTTACCCGGTGATTCCTTTGCTTTTATACCTATGATGATGAGTATTAGGTAATAAAGGTTTATCCTTTATTAGGGTTTGAGTGTGCCTTCATCCTACCTTTGTGAGTTAGCGTGAGACTTACCCGGTAAATGTTAGTTCTATCCCCTTAGGTGGTGTGTTGGATTGAGATTATAGTTCCTTTCCTTAGTTCCTTGAGACTTACCCGGTGAGGGGATCTTTGGTTTGGGATAGTGAGTAGTGAGACTTACCCGGTGACCTATTCCCACCTTAGAAATACCTTATCTTGCAAACCTCAACTTTGTCCACATTATCCTTAGAAATCTTGAGTCGGAACCACAAGTGGATGCTTTGACCTCTAAAATCTGCATTCCCTTATCTGGTTTATACATCATCTTTGTTATCTTTGGTTTTTTGTCTTGCTTTTGCTTGACAACCTGATTCTTACCGTGCTTGATTTCACCATAGTCCATGTGTTCGACCCTGGAGTATTTTCCGTTTTTACAATTGATCCGTACACTGCGGGTTCACATATTGTTCAAGATTTTATTTTAGGTTATAGATTTAAAGCTATTTCATTCACTATTTCACACACGTGTGAGAGTGAACAAGTTTTTGGTGCCGTTGTCGGGGACTTGGTCAAGACCAAGTTCGGTATTTGGTTGTCTTTTAGGGCTGCTACCCTGGTTGCTATTGATTGCTTTACTTGAGTGATTTTGTAGGATCTTTCTTTAGGTTTATGCGAAGAACTCGTGCTGGGAAAGAAATTGTTGCGTACGATCCTGAACCTGAAAAGACATACAAAAGAAGATTGAAAGAAGCTAAAATTGCTGAACAAGATAATCGAGATCTTGAAGCTGAATTGAAAGACGCATTAGAACAACTTCGGCTAAGTAATGAAGCTTTGCAAAGAGAAAGAGAAGAAGCTCGTGCAAGAACGGAAGAGATCCGAGCTGAAATGGCAGAACTGCAGGCACACATACAACCTCGACCAAATCCAGTCATTGGACCGAGGCCAAATCTTGACCTACCCGCACCGGTCGAGATACCTCCGCCACCACCTTGGTTGCGAGCTAGGGTTGACCGAGGTGACTTATTCGTTGGAGAACCGCAAACCCTAGGTCAAAAGGATGAACCCGAATCAACAAGTTCGGCGTCCCAGAGTTAATCTAGGAGATCCATCTGAGCATCACTACGAGTTTTGACCTCAAGTCATCTCAATGATTCAACAATGTCAATTTGGAGGCATGGAAAGAGAATCTCCACATCAACACTTGCAAAATTATGAGATTCTTATGGAGACTTTGAGACCATCAAGAGTGGAGAACAACAACTACAAGCTAAGGCCTTTCTACTTCTCTTTGAAAGACAAGGCGCTTGCTTGATATCAATCTCTTCCAGCTAGAAGAGTTAACACATGGAAGAGATGACTACGGAGTTTCTCATTAAGGTCTTTCCCCCATCAAAAACTGCGGAGTTAAGGGGTAAGTTTAATGCTTTTTTCATGACGGATGGAGAAAGGTTGTTAAAGTCATGGGAAAAGTTCAAAAACCTTTTGTTGGATTGCCCTCACCATGGGATTCTGAAGATTGAGTTGCTAGAGATCTACTTCAAGGGTTTGGATGAGGAAACTTAATTCAAACTCCAATCACTTTCTGTTGGCACCTTTATGGATACACCGGTTGATGAAGCTTGGGAGTTTGTTGAGAAGGAAGATTTACACATGGAGAAGTACTCCCATCAAAGGGTTGAAGATGGAGTGAAGCGAGTTGGACCTCCGGAGCTGAATCTTACCACTTCGAGCGTTGCTCAACTTACTACCCTCAACAACGAAGTCAAGGCTTTGAAGGAGATTTTATTAGCTCAAACTAAGGGATCATCCAAAGAGCAAGATGTTGGATACTTGGGGAGAGAAAACTATCAAGGGCCAAGGAATAAAACTTACAACAACAACAACAACAGAAATTTCAACAACAACTGGAGATCAAATCAACAAAATTCCGGTCACCCTTATTGTCATGCTGAAAGTGCTGTAACTCCCCCATCTTCTTCTTCTATTCCATTGATGCGTCAAGAGCCATCCTCAAGCTCATCCCAACAGCCTATGGAGAAGAGGGATGCTGTGTTGGAAGCAATTATGACCAAACTCAACGCTATGGAAAATTCTATGAACACATTTTTGAATGCACAAAAAGCCCTAGAACATAAAGTTTTCAACAAGGCTAATGAAGCACCTAGAGATCCGGGTAAACTCCCAGGAAGGACGGAGAACAACCCGAAGGGGCAAGTCATGGCGATCACCACATGAAGCGGATTCAAGACAACTGATCCGGTACCTCAGTCAGACCACGTTTTGTCGAAGAACACCTCGGTCGAGGTACCAACCAAGGTGGAGCCCCAGAAAGCAAAATAGAAGTATGATGTTTATGTTCCACCACCTGCTTACAAGCCTTCACTCCCGTTCCTTCAGTCTAGGGCATGGGAAGTCCGGTGCATTGACTATAGGAGATTGAATTTGGCTACAAGAAAGGACCATTTTCCTCTTCCATTCATTGATCAAATGCTTGAACGGTTAACACAACACTCCCATTTTTTCTATTTAGATGGTTATAGTGGCTTCTTTCAGATTCCTATCCATTTGGATGATCAAGAGAAGACCACTTTCACTTGTCCATGGGAGAGATTCGCTTATCGGAGGATATCATTCGAATTATGTAACGCACCCGCCACTTTTCAGCATTGTATGATGGTTATCTTTTCCGAGTATATTGAGGAGATCATGGAGGTATTCATGAATGATTTTTCAGTATATGGTTCCTCTTTTCATAACTGTTTGGCTAACCTTTCTCTAGTATTACAACGTTGTGAAGACACTAATCTCGTTTTGAATTAGGAGAAGTGTCACTTCATGGTTAGCGAATAAATTTTTCTAGGACACATCGTTTCTAGCCGAGGTATAGAGATCGATCGAGCTAAGATCGAGACTATTGAGAAACTTCCTCCACCTTGTTCTGTTAAAGGTGTGCGGAGTTTTCTTGGGCATGCAGGTTTCTACAGGAGGTTCATCAAGGATTTCTCTAAGATCTCTAAACCGCTTACTAATCTTTTGAATAAGGATGCTGTTTTTGAGTTCTCCCAGGAATGCCTTGATGCTTTTTACAAGATAAAGGAAGCATTGATCACCGCTCCCATCATTCAACCTCCCGATTGGACCTTGCCCTTTGAGATCATGTGTGATGCTAGTGATGTGGCCGTAGGAGTGGTGCTTGGACAAAAGAAGGATGGCCGGACCAACGCCATTTATTATGCTAGCAAGACGCTAGATGAAGCTCAGCTGAATTACACCACCACTGAGAAGGAGCTCTTGGCAACTGTCTATGCTTTTGAGAAATTTCGTTCTTACTTAGTGGGAGCAAAAGTTATTGTTTATACTGACCATGAAGATATTTGATACTTGCTAGCTAAGAAGGATGCAAAGTCACACCTTATTCATTGGATTCTCCTGCTTCAAGAGTTTGACTTAGAGATTCGAGATAAGAAGGGATCCGAGAATTCTGTACCGGATCACCTCAGCCGGCTACCACCTATTGCGCTCGAGAGGGACGATCTACCCATTGATGATTCATTTCCCGACAAGCATTTACATTTGGTGGAGCATTGCCTTCACCAAATTTCTGATAGTAAATAGCCTTGGTATGTTGATATTGTTAATTATCTTGTTTATCAGGAAGTACCTCGGGGATTGACATACGCTCAAAGGAAGAATTTGTTCAAATATGTACGTCACTATTATTGGAACGAACCTCTACTCTTCAAGAGAGGCCCGGATGGGCTGCTTCGACGGTACATTCTGGACGATGAGACTACTAGTGTCATACGGCATTGCCATTCACTTCCTTGTGGAGGACATGCTAGCGCTCATAAAACATGCTCTAAGGTATTGCGTTCCGGTTTCTTTTGGCCTTTATTATTTAAGGATGTGCAAACGTTTGTTGTTTCTTATGATGAATACCAAAAAAGGAAATATATCTAAGCGGAACGAGATGCCACTTAACAATATTCAGGAGGTCGAGATCTTTGATGTCTTGGGTGTTGATTTTATGGGACCTTTCCCATCATCTACAGGGAACCTCTACATTCTCTTAGCTGTTGATTACGTCTCTAGATGGGTGGAAGCCATTGCTTCTCCCACTAATGACCCCATGGTGGTTGTGAAGTTCTTCAATAGGACTATCTTTCCACTTTTTGGGACACCTCGAGTCATCATCAACGACGGAGGGACACATTTTACCGCCCGGAAGTTCAAGGCCTTTCTATCGAAGTATGGGGTCACCCACAAGGTAGGAACCCCTTATCATCCTAAAACTAGTGGGCATGTGGAGATCTCCAATAGAGAAATCAAGGAAATTTTGGAGAAGACCGTTTCGAGGACAAGGAAGGATTGGTCCATGAAATTTGGACGATGCTCTTTGGGCTTATAGGAACGTATTCAAGACTCCCATAGGTACCACACCTTACAATTTGGTATATGAGAAGTCTTGCCATCTTCCGGTGAGTTAGAGCACAAGGCGTATTGGGCGATCAAATGGCTCAATTTCGATCTCAAGGAAGCTGGAGAGAAGAGGCTTTTGGATATCAATGAATTGGAAGAGCTGCATTTAAACACTTATGAGAATGCCACGATCTACAAAGAAAGAACGAAGAAATGGCATGACAAGAACATCATCCCTAAGAAGCTTAAAGAAGGGGATCTTGTTCTACTCTTTAACTCTGATAGCATGTATTATAGTCTATATTTTGGATTGGTTTAGACGTTTTATCTTCATAAATCTGCATGCATGGATGTATATTCTTGATCATTATGTTGTTTTGTTTACCTTTGCAAAGAATCGAGGTCTATTGTTCGCTCCAAAAGGTGTGTGCAAGCTTTAAATTTATAACCCAAGAAGTATGCTTGAACAAATATGTGAACCCGCAGTGTACGGGTTAATTGTAATAAAAAGCAAAAATTCCAGGGATCGATCACAGGGACTTAGGTGAAACAAAGCACATAATCGGTTGTCAAATATTGCAATTAACCAAAAGCAATTAGAGCAATCAAAGATGATATAAAAGTCAAATAAGGGGAATGCGGATTCTATGGATTAAAGCATCTAGTTGTGGTTCCAACTCAAGATCTCAAAGGATAATGCGGACAAAGCTGAGGTTTGCAAAGGGAAAGTGTTTCTAAGGTGGGAATAGATTACGGGGTAAGTCTCACTACTCACTATCCCAAACCGAAGATCCTATCACCGGGTAAGTCTCAAGGTACTAAGGAAAGGAACTATAATCTCAAACCAACACACCATCCAAGGGAATAGAATCAACCTTTACCGGGTAAGTCTCAGGCTAACTCACAAGGATGGGATGAAGGCACACTGAAACCCCAATAAAGGATAAACCTTTATTACCTAAACTCATGATCTTAGGTAAACAAACAAAGGAATCACCGGGTAAGTCTCATCCTAGGCTTGCATTGAACCAGGAAAGGTGTAATAAGGATAGGATTTGGCAAACTAGAACACTTAACTTCAGTTTCGGATCAAGAAAGATTCACCTCGTTCAGTCAGATCCCACCCCGGCCGAGATGTTCATCGACTGAATGAGGTGTTCTAGGGTTATGGTTAAAGACTCGACCTTTCAGGGTCCTACTGGGATTAAGATCATTCTATCATCGTATTTCCCACAACTTTTAGCCAATCATCCTAGAAACGCATAAGAAACTTAGCCAACAATCATCATGATAACAATAATCAATTTAATGGAAAAGGAATCAATATTCGAACAAGAAAATCCCTTAATTCGAACAAGAAAATCAGCAAATCCCTTAATTGCTAGATGCTAACTCCAAACTATGAATCCTTCCTTCCTTGATCTTCAATCCTTCAATCCTTCCTTCAAAGCTTCCAGAAAATCCCTTAATTGCTAGATGCTCTCAGCATGTAAGCATGGTTTAACTTGTGGAAAATCCAACCCTTTATATAGGAGAATTATCTTCCAAAGATAATAATATCTTAAAAAGATAATTTTCTATAAAATATATCCATATCTCTAAAATAGATCTCCCAAAAATAATATCTTCCTTCTAGAAATCCAGCCCAAAAATATAAGATATCTTCTTTCCAAAATTAAAAGATCTCAGCCAAAAATATATATCTCACCGGTGGCAGGGTATTCGCCTCGGTCGGGACGCTCCTCAAGATCACCTCGGTCGAGGTGACACTGTAGCTGAACGAGGTGAATCTCAACTGAATGTAAATAATCTCGATTCTGGTCCAAAGTAAATCTTCTTAATCATTTCCATGCTTCATGAGTTCTTCCTTAAGCTCCAGAATGTAGCTCCAATGACTCCTTAGCTCCTTAGCTCCATTTCGGTCCAAAACGTGCCATTTTACCTACAATTACAACGAAACTTGGTGTAGACCTTGATTCCCGTAAATTTATATGAAACAACAATATAATCACATAATATACATCCATACATGCAGATTATTGAAGATAAAACGTCTAAACTAGCCCCAAAATATAGACTATAATACATGCTATCAAAACACCCCATACGTGTCCCTTGCTTGTCCCCAAGCAACTTTCAAATCTTAAGCACAAGATAGAATGGATTATAAGTCATCAAAAGATCAATGAAAAACATTTCAAAACATTTTCGGTGGTGTGCTCCACTCAAAGATCACTCCAAGAGAATGCTTCATGGCAAATAAAATCAATATATGATCAAAATATTTTATAAATATAAGGAAGTTGTTCATCTTTGCATAAAATCATAAAACGCATTATAAATCATATTTATCAAAATTAATCATGTATAATCCAGTTTAAACCACCAAGTCAATCAACAAGCTCGAGGTCTCAAGGGCTTTCCAAAAGAGGTCAAGAAACGTGTCAGGGTGGGATGTATATATGGTAATGTGGTGCTAGAATCCGGGAAAAGGATCTTACTTCACTTTCTTTGAAACTCAACATCTTCCACCAATAAGATTTGCTTATTTTACTTTACTTTTTGGGATGCATGGACAGAGGTGCACAATAACCGAAGCCTAGGAGATCAGCAATCATCAATTTCTTGCGATGCCTCAAACCCTTGATGCACATACCATGACCCGTTAGGAATATCGCTCAATCCGACTTTGGCAAGACACAAACACCCGGCTATGTGAATGGTGCCGAGTTACTCATCATCATGATTGACTTTCCCAAACCTATTTGTTTCTTTCTAAAACATTCAGCCAACATCTCAGCTTCACTTTCACTTGCTTTTCTTTTGCTTGCTTCCAAATTCCCGGATAGGTAAAGGGAGGCAAATATGTATATGAGGGGAAAAAGCATGATCAAGAAGAAGAAGAGAAGAGAATGAATTGCCTTAGTCATCCCAGGAAGAATGTGATAGAACTCATCATGTGGTGTCAACCTTCAAATCCAACATAATTTTGATAAAAAGAAAGTATTAAACATGCTAAAACTTCAAACAAAGCATTTTGCAACTTAAACATATCATAAAACCTTTCGAGCATATAAAGATTTCAAAACCAATATGCAAACAAAATCATCGCTGAGGTCATATCCAAAGAAGAAGCACAAAACATTTCGAAAAAAATCTCTCAGGTAAGCCACCTCGGTCGAGGTGTTCTAAGTCCTCCGAGGTGTTCAATGTCGTTTGGCCAGAATCATCCCGGTCGAGGTCAATAAAATTTTTTTTTCAAACCAGTTTTCGACATTTTTCTCAAACAAAAACCTATATGTATGCATGAAATGACAGATAAACACATAGAGCTAAATAAGATCATAAATATCCCTCAAGAGTCATACAAACATACACACATAGTCAAATAAGTACATCCACATACCCCATACTTGGGACACATTGTCCCAATGGGTCGAATAAAAGTCAAGGAAAATAGGAAACTCACCGGACCTAGCCGAACTGCATAGTAAATAAAGAAAAGAAATCCATGCAAGCTCTAATCGTGGTCAGCTGGTAGCGGTGGTGGTGGATGTGGGATGTAGGGGTGCTGAGATGGATCAAATGGATACCCCATCATATGCTGGAACCGGATCTCCATCATGCGCTGCTAGTAATGCTGGCTCTCTCTAAACTGAGCTGACCAAAGAATGCCCTGAGGTACAGTCGCCTCCCAAGGCATAGCTACGTATGGTGTACTAAGACTACGAGGAACCAAAATGCGCCTCGTGATCATCTCTTGAAGTCCAAGCGGCTTCGCAGCCGCTACCACTGTACATGCACTCAAATCCAAACCCATGACTGTAGCAATATGGGTCACCAATCCTCCGCAACAGATGTCTCCCTTGGACTTGCCCTTGATCCTATGCAAGTCCTCAACCAGCATGCCCCCAAAGTCAAGCACTCCACCAGTCACCATACAAAATAAACTTAGCAGCTCACCATGTCTGATCTTCTAGGGCGTCTCAATACGCGGCAGAAGTGTCTCGCTGAATATGCGGTGGGCAAGACGGAAAGCTAGATGGAAGATAATACGCTCTCTGGAGTCCCAGGTCTCCATCTATCACTATGCTCCACCACATGGGCTATCTGCCCCCAGAAATCTCGAGACACTGCTCGGGAAGGAAAGTCAGTCACGGTGGGAGTCGGGAAGCTAAAAACCTCTCGAAACTGATCCATCGGCACAATATAATTCTGGTTCAGCAACCGGTACTTGATGTTGTTCCTCTTAGGGACGTGAGTGACAAAATTCACGAACTCCATAGTCGACTCAAGGTAGGATGGAGCTCGAATTTCCATAAACTCCTCCAGCCCTACCATAGAAATCATCTTCCTCAAGTCCTCCGCCACGTGGAGGCACTCAAAGGCAGAAACATCTAAGAAACGCGGGGTAACTATGGGACGCCCGCAAATCCTATCAAAATCAGCCTGGTGACGCTCATGGATCACCGGTATAGTGGGATGAGATGCAAAAGAAGGGGAAGAACCACTGGGACCATCTCTCAGAACAATCTGACGATCGGATCTACTACTCATGATTCTTACTGAAGAACACCTCGGTTGCCCGGACAGTCTGAAGAACACCTCGGCCGAGACACAACACGATTGGACCGAGGTGACCGGCTGTTCGATTTCAACTCTCTGTATTTACAGTTATTTTCCCCCAAATCACAACCAATTGCTTCCTATGGGGTACTTATACTGAGCTAGATGCACCAGTAGGATCCACGAGTAGATCTTAGTGCCTTCTTGGTGAGTGCATGTTATATGCTTATGTGATATGTTGTGTTTTCGTGCTAGTTGTGATATGTGCATATGATTTGTTTGATCTCGTTTGCTAGTACGAGATAGGTATAGCTGGAGATGGTTCTTTCCTCCATGCTATGGTATGTGTGTTAGGACTACCTGGAGATGGTTCTTTCCTCCATGCTACCTTCGATGGACATAGTGTGAGTGGAGATGGTTTTCCTCCACATAGTAGTGTTATGTGTACGTTTTGGCTGGAGACGGCTTTCCTCCATGCCAGTGTGATGTGGTTAGTGTTTGGATAGAGATGATCTTCCTCTAGGCCTTGTCTAGAGTTGTTATGCTGGAGTTGTGATTCCTCCATGTTGTGTTGAGGATATAGAATATTATAGGTTGTGACCTGATGTTGTTGAGGAGAGAGTTTACTTCGGCTTATAGGTCCGAGAGGCTTTGGGATTTTGCAAGTTTCGGGACGAAACGTTTTTTAGGGGGGTGAGATGTAGGAGCCTTAGTCTTTGGAGCCGAGGAGCCTAGTTGAGCTATAGTGTGCCTTGTCTTGACTTTGCTAGCCGCACCTGCGCACCACCTGGGCCGCCCCAACGGCTAGGCGCCCCTGCGTCCTGGGCTAGCCGCCCCTGCGGCTCTGTGTTTGAGCAGTCGCATTCGTTGACTCTTTGACTCGTGCTTTGCGGCTGTCTTCTCCTATAAGTTTCCCTATCCTTCAGATGGGAGGGTTCTCCACTTCTTTCCAGCTTCTTCATCCTCTCTACATTCTCCATCTTCTCCTCTCTTCTTCCTTGATCTTCTTTGATCTCTTCTTGCTCTTGTGAGTGGGATCTTGTGAGTTTGAGTGTGGCTTTGGCCTTGAATGCTCTTGAAGATGTTGCTGAAGGTTGTTGGTATTGTGTTGAGGTGATAGACGTGTTGATGCTCCATAGTTGCAGCTTAGGGCTTGTTGTGGTAAGCTCTTCTCCTTCATCTCTCTTCTTTCCTTCTTCTTGCTTCTTTCTTCCTTTCTAGCATAGGATCACAAGCTAGGCTTGTGTTAGATCCTTTCCTGGATGGTTGATGATCATATATGTGTACATGTTGTTGTGGTGTGTTGAAGAAGTGAAGAGAGTCGAGAAAGAGATCGAAGAGAAGTCGGGACCAACTCTCTACACAGTTGGCCGCCCCTGCGCTTGGTATGTGAGCCGCCCTTGCACCTTTGGTGAGCCGCCCCTTCACCTCACTGGATCAGCCTTGTGCTCTTGCTTCTGTTGGTGCATACCTTGTTGGTATGTCTTCCTTCCTTCCTTTCCTTTGGCCTTGGCTTAGTTGATAGCTTGGTGATAGCATGAATTATAGTCTATATTTTGGGACTTGTTTAGACGTTTTATCTTCAATAATCTGCATCTTTGAATGTATATTTTGTGATTATATTGTCGTTTCATCTACCTTTGCGGGAATCGAGGTGTACACCAAGTTTTGTTGTAATTGTAGGTAAAATGGCACCTTTTGTATCAAAATGGAGCTAAAGGAGCTAAGGAGTCATTGGAGCTACATTCAGGAGCTTAAGGAAGGAAGAACCCAGGAAGCATGGAATTGAATTAAAAATTTATTTTGGACCAGATTTAAGAGATTTCACCTTCAGCTGAGAGTCACCTCGGTTGACCATAGAGTCACCTCGACCGAGGTGATCTAAGGGAGCGTCTCGACCGAGGCGAATATCTTGACGCGGTGAGATATATTTTATTTGGCTGAGATCTTTTATTTTTGGAAGGAGAGATCTTATATTTTTGGGCTGGATTTCAGGAAGGAAGATCATATATTGAGAAGATTTATTTTAGGAGATAAGATATATTTTAATAGGAAATTATCTTTTTAAGATATTTTATCTTTGGAAGATAATTCTCCTATATAAAGGGTTGAATTTTCCACAAGTTCAACCATGCTTAGAGGGCTGATAGCATCCAGCAATTAAGGGATTTTCTCCAAAGTTTTGAAGGAAGGAAGATTGAAGATCAATTTAGCAAGGATTGATAGCTTATTATAGCTTTTGTGAAGGGTTTTGTAAGACTTTCTTAGACTCCCTTCTTGTTGATTTGTCTTGTTGGATTTGTGATCCAAAGAACACTTATTTGTTTGATATTGGATTCAGTTATTGAAGCCTTGTTCTTAAGGTTTTTGTGTTCAAATATTCATTCTCTTCCCATATATTTGATTATTGCTTTCATGATGATGAGTGGCTAATTTCTTTGTGCGATTCTAGGGTGATTGGCTGAAGGTTGTGGGAAAAACAATGATAGAATAATCTTAAATTCCAGTAGGACCCTGAAAGCTCGAGTCTTTATCCTTAACCTTAGAACATCCCGTTCAGTCGATGAAAATCTCGGCCGGGGTGGAACTTGACTGACCGAGGTGACTTATCTGATCCGTAACTGAGAGTTAAGTGTTAGAGTTTGCCAAATCCTATTCTTATTACACCTTTCCTGGTTCAATGCAAGCTTAGGATGAGACTTACCCGGTAATTCCTTTGTTTGTTTACCCATGATCATAAGTGTAGGTAATAAAGGTTTATCCTTTATTGGGGTTTGAGTGTGCCTTCATCCCATCTTTATGAGTTAGCTTGAGACTTACCCGGTAAAGGTTGATTCTATTCCTTAGTTGGTTTGTTGGTTTGAGATTATAATTCCTTTCCTTAGTACATTGAGACTTACCCGGTGATATGTTCTTTGGCTTGGGATTGTGAATAGTGAGACTTACCCGGTAATCTATTCCACTTTAGTAACACCTTCCCTTTGCAAAACCTCAGCTTTGTCCGCTTATCTTGACATCTTGAGTTAGAACCACAACTAAATGCTTTAATCCCTAGAATTTGCATATTTCCTTTAATTGACTATATTATCATTTTTTATTGCTTTAATTGATTTGGTGGTTATTTGTAATATTGACAACCTATACTTGCTTGTGTTTCCCCCAAATCCCTGAGTTCGATACTCTGGAATTCATTCTTTACTACGCCGATCCGTACACTGCGGGTTCGCTTTTGCTTAATTTCAGTTTTATAAATTTTAAGACTTTGACGCACACACTTTTGAGCGAACAAGTTTTTGGCGCCGTTGCCGGGGATTTGGTTTAGGCCAAGTTCGGCTCTCGGTTGTCGAGCTTGGGAGCTTTGATCTTGTGATTTGATCTATCTACTTGAGTGATTTTTGCTAGAATTTTTATAGGTATATGCGAAGGTCTAGATCCACCAAAGACCTCGTTCCTTTTGATCCTGGATTAGAGAAAACTTTGAGAAGAAAGCTAAGAGAGAAAAAGATGGCTGAAAATAATGAGAGGAACATCCAAGAGGAGTTGGATGAAACATGAGCTCAACTCCAATTGAGTGAGAAGGCTCGCTTAGATGAAAAAAAGCGTAATCAGTTTCAAATAGATGAGCTTAGGGCGATGATTCTGGACATGAAATTGGAAAGGAATGACGTTAAGAAGAAGAAGGCTAAAGTGTGTAAAGCTGAATCATCCGATGATGATGATGATATGCCGGAGCTAGAGGATATACCACCACTTAATCCTCAAGCTCATGTTGATCCTCGCCCTCGTGTTAGAGAGGTGAGAGCTGCTGATGTCGTGGCTGAACCACGAACCCTTGGGCAACGAATGGACCCAATTCAACAACCACGCTGTCTAGGTGTGAATCTTGGAGAGCAAGATGATCATGACTTTGGGATGCGTCCACAAATCATCACTATGATCCGCCAAAATCAGTTTGGTGGAACGGAAGCTGAATCTCCACACCAAAACTTGCAAAATTTTGAGATTCTCATGGAAACTTTGAAACCTCAAAGGGTTAACAACAACAACTACAAGTTGAGACCGTTCATCTTCTCTTTGAAGGACAAAGCCTTAGCTTGGTACCAAGCTCTTCTAGCTGCAAAGCTCAACACATGGGAGGACTTGACTTCGGAGTTTCTCACCAAGTTCTTTCCGTCATCCAAAACGGCGGAATTGAGAAGTATGATAAATGCTTTTTCTATGAAACCTAACGAAAGTTTGTTTCAATCTTGGGAAAGGTTTCAAGATCTTCTATTGGATTGCCCACACCATGGCATTTCAAAGCTGGAATTGTTGGAAGTCTACTACAAAGGATTGAATGTGGAGACACAGTTCAAACTCCAATCTCTTTCTTATGGTACATTCATGGACATGAGAGAAGATGACGCTTGGGCTTCATTGAGAAGCAAGTCCAAGTAATTGAGAAGTATTCCCATAGGAAGATTGATGGTGGAAATCAAAACTCGGGAGACCCAGGAGCAAAGTTAACTCATGCTGCACAAACTCAAATATTTTCCCTCAACAATGAGATCAAGGAGTTGAAGGAAGTCATAAAAATTAGTCTTCAAAGGACGAAGGAGCAAGATGTTGGCTACCTAGGAAGGTATAATAACCAAGCCAATAGGAACAACTACCGGAACAATAATTGGAACAACAACAATAGGAATTCCAACAACAATTGGAGATCTAACCAACAAAATCCCGGTAATCCCTATTCACAGGCTGAAAATACACTAACATATCCATCTTCTTCTACTCCTTTTAAAAGCCAGGGTCAAACTTCAAATAATTCGAGTAAACCGGAGAAGGATAAGCATGATGCTATGCTGGAGACAATCCTGGGAAAGCTCCAAGGACTAGAGAATCATATCACTTCGGTTGATAAAGCACAAAAAGCTAAAACCAAGTTTTCAGCAAGGCCGGAGAAGTTCCTAGAGATCAAGGGAACGAAAGGAAGGGTGATGGCAATTACAATTAGAAGTGGTGTAACAACCACCGACCCGCAGCCAAAGTTCATCGAAGTCCCCGTTGAGAAAGAGAATGAAAAGGAGAAGGAAGATGTTTATGTTCCTCCTCCAGCTTACAAACCTCCTCTACCATTCCCGCAATCTAGAGCAAGGGCGCGTCTAGACAAGCAATTTGTTAAGTTTATTGATCTAATGAGCAAACTGCATATTAACATACCTTTCATTGATGCAATTGTAGGTATGCCCGCTTACGGGAAGTTCTTAAAGGAGATCCTCTCTAACAAGAGGAAGCTGGAAGACGTTGGAGAAGTCAAGATGAGTTTGGAATCTTCGGAGCTCATCAAAAAAGTGACGGAGAAGATGCCCCCAAAGTTGAGAGATCCGGGGTCATTTTGCATACCAATAGGAGTTGGAGAAGTCACATAGGATGCTCTTTGTGATTTAGGAGCAAGCGTAAGCATCATTCCGTTTGCTTTGTGTAGGAAGGTCGGTTTAGGTGAACCTAAACCGGTGAAGATGACGTTGTACATGGCGGATCGATCCATAACTCGACCCGTAGGAATCTTTGAAGACGTGCCGGTAAAGCTCGGTAAGTTATATATTCCTATAGATTTTTTTGTGCTTGATATTCATGTTGATTGTCCAGTCCCGATCATACTCGGGAGACCTTTTCTTGCAACTTCCGGCTGTATGGTAGATTGCAAGAATGCTAGACTAGCCTTCGATATAGGAGAAGAAAAGGTTGAATTTGTTCTCTCAACTTTGGCAAAAGAACCTGCGCTTGGAGAGGATATGTTCAACATCTATGACGAAGAAGTATCTAGAGAGGAAGTAAGCTCGATCTTGTTTAAAGATCCATTGCAAAAGGTCATAACCATGAGCATCATGGAAAGAGGAGAAGAAGAGGATTGCAATGTTGAGGTTGATGCTTTGGAGGAGCTAAAAGAAGTTCAAGTTGAATAATTCGAAAAATTGTACGATGGCTCCGAAATTGTTAGAAACCACAACCAATCGTGCTTTTCCATGGGTGTGGTTTCACCTATTCCAGCCGTGGAAAGCTATTTCGAGAGCAAAGATTTAATTCAAACCACATTCCACGGCCTCCAAGACAGAAATCACGGCCGTGGAAGTAAAAGTGGCACCGTGGTTTTGGAAAATACTGAAGACAACTCCGTTCTTTCTACAAACATCCATGATTCTTCTTCCACTACCCCCACACCCTTGGAGACTTCCAAGGAGACACCGGGCACAACTCAAGACACATAAAAAGCATCCATAGCTTTGGAATTGAATCCACTTTCCACACATCTTAGGTACGCATTTCTTGGAACTAAGTCTACCTTTCCTGTTATTATTAGTTCCGATTTAAATGAGGACGAACATGAAAAGCTTATGTTTGTTTTGAGGAAACATAAGAGAACTCTAGGCTATATCATAAATAATCTTGTAGGAATTAAACCATCTTTATGTATGCACAAGATTCTAATGGAAGAAGATTACAAGCCTTCATGCCAACCTCAAAGACGGTTAAATCCGATCAAAAAAGAGGTCGTGAAGAAGGAAATCATTAAGTTACTTGACGCATGGATTATCTATCATATCTTCGATAGCAAGTGGGTGAGCCCCGTTCAAGTTGTCCCGAAGAAGGGAGGAATGACCGTTGTGACCAACAAGAACAACGAACTCATTCCAACAAGAACGGTAACAGAATGGAGGATGTGCATCGACTACCGAAGCTTAACAATGCGACAAGGAAGGATCACTTCCCGCTACCATTCATCGATCAAATGCTTGAGAGGTTAGTACAACATTCCTATTTTTGTTACCTTGACGGTTATAGTTATTTCTTTCAGATCCCGATTCACCCGGATGATCAAAAGAAGACCACATTCACGTGCCCATGGGGGTACGTTTGCTTATAGGAGGATGCCATTCGGACTTTGTAATGCTCCAGCCACCTTTCAAAGATGCATGATGGCCATCTTCTCACAATACATTGAGGAAAACATGGAGGTTTTTATGGATGATTTTTCAGTTTATGGTTCCTCATTTGACAATTATCTTGCTAACCTTTCTCTTGTTTTGCAAAGATGTGAGGACACTAACCTTGTTCTAAATTGGGAGAAGTGTCAATTCATGGTTAGAGAAGGCATTGTGTTAGGACATTTGATCTCCAATAGAGGGATCGAAGTTGACAAGGCTAAGATCGAAACGATAGAGAAGCTCCCTTCTCCATCTTCGGTGAAGGGGATAAGGAGTTTCCTAGGACATGTAGGATTTTATAAGAGATTCATCAAAGATTTTTCGAAAATTTCTAAACCGCTAACTAATCTATTGATGAAGGATGTTGTTTTTGAATTTTCATAGGAATGTTTGGATGCTTTCTATAAGATTCGAGAAGCCCTAATCTCAGCCCCAATTATCCAACCTCGGGACTGGAATCTTCCATTCGAGGTTATGTGTGATGCAAGTGACGTAGCTATTAGAGCAGTGCTTGGACAAAATAAATACGGCCGCACTCATGCCATCTACTATGCTAGCAAGACGCTAGATGAAGCGCAACTCAACTACGCCACGACAGAAATGGAATTTCTTGCCGTTTTATATGCTTTTGAAAAGTTTCGTTCTTATCTTGTAGGAGCGAAGGTGATTGTATACACGGATCATTCAGCAATACGGTATTTGCTCGCCAAGAAAGATGTGAAGCCAAGGCTGATTAGGTGGATTCTTCTTTCCAAGAATTAGATCTAGAGATTCGCGACAAGAAAGGGTCCGAAAATTCTGTTGCGGATCACTTAAGTCGTCTACCACACACTACAAGTGACGACTTACCCATCGATGACTCCTTCCCAAACGAACAATTTCACATAATGGAAGAGTGTATCGATAAGATTTCTAGAGGTAACGAACCTTGGTTTGCTGATTTTGTAAATTATTTGGTTTGTCAGGAATTACCTCCCGGATTATCCTACGCACAAAGAAAGAAGTTCTTTAGGGATGTCCGCCAATACTATTGGAATGAACCTCTACTCTTCAAGAGAGGTCCTGATGGCATCATTAGAAGATGTGTGCCGGAAGATGAAATGCAAATTGTCATTCATCATTGTCATTCACTTCCTTGTGGAGGACACGCTAGTTCTCATAAAACTAGCGCTATGGTATTGCAATCCGGATTCTTTTGGCCTACTTTATTTAAGGATGTGCAAAACTTTGTTGTTTATTGTGATGCTTGTCAAAGAACAGGGAACATTTCTAGGAGGAATGAGATGCCTCTCAACAACATTCAAGAAGTAGAGATCTTTGACGTTTGGGGAGTCGATTTCATGGGACCATTCCCATCATGTTGTGGAAACAAATACATACTTCTAGCTGTAGATTATGTTTCGAGATGGATTGAAGCTATTGCCTTTCCAACTAACGATGTTATGGTCGTTGTCAAGTTCTTTAATAGAACTATTTTCCCAAGATTTGGGACACCACGAACCATCATTATTGACGGAGGTTCACACTTCATAGCCCGATGATTCGAAGCTCTACTAGCTAACTATGGGGTGACTCACAAGATCGCCACACCCTATCATCCACAAACAAGTAGACAAGTTGAGATTTCAAATAGAGAAATGAAAGGAATCCTTGAGAAGACGGTGTCAAAAACAAGGAAGGATTGGTCATTGAAGTTGGATGACGCATTGTGGGCGTATAGGACAACATACAAGACTCCCATCGGCACAACACCATACAACCTTGTGTATGAGAAGTCTTGTCATCTTCCGGTAGAGTTGGAACATAATGCGTATTGGGCTGTAAAGTGGTTGAACTTCAGCATGAAGGAAGCGGGTGTTAGCATGAAATATTGTGATACTTTAGGCACGTTTTCTAAGCGTATTTGATTCATATTGATAGTCTTTGATTGAACATCGTTGCATAAGTAAGCTAGTTTGCCTATATTGTCGATATGGATGTCTACACTAGTTCTATGTTGATTATAGGTACTTAAGAGCCATTCCTGAACGGAATTTAGCAAAGAAGAGTTGATTGAGTATGTCCATGGATTGAGGGCATTCTTAGGAGAAAAAAGGAGTTCAACTTGAGGAATGCACGAGGCTAGGGAAGAATCACGTTCTTGCCCTAAACCACGCTCTAAAATACGGCCGTATTACAAACCACGTTCAGCTCTACGGCCGTGGAAGTATGGCAAGAGAGGCGTGATGCATTCCAGTAACTATTACGGTCGTGGAATACATGGTTCAAACCGTGACACATTCCACGCTCTAAATTACGGTCGTGGAAACTTCCACGACCGTGATCTTGGCGATCTTTTTCGCCACATTTTGAAGCCACGATCTTTTGAAGATTGGGCCGGGCCGATATTTCATCTTGCCCTATAAAAAGACGGACAAAGGGAAATTCCATCATCGACGCATACATCCCTGCTTAGACGCACTTTTGCGACCTCGCTTTAGACCTTGGCTTACGCCATCGCTTAGCGGCACAACTCTTGTTTGGAAGCATTTACATCTCGTTGGAGATCAAAGTTCGTGCTTGGATTTGCCCTAATCTCGCACTTGGTGGAGATTATCGTTGGGACTTCCAGATTTCCCGGATTGACGGAGGGTTTGGAAGATTTCTTGCAAGAAGACTACTCTTCTTGTTTAGGTTTGATTTAGAAGACGGATTGACATCCCGTTCTTCCTTCTTTCCTAAGATTGAGTTTGTTTGTTCTATTCTGAATCTTGTGACGATATTTGTTCTTGATTGTGACTTTGAGATTGGTTTGGAGTTTATTGAAAGTTTTCGGAAGTTTTCATCTTTCAATCTTTTAATTCTTGAATTGATATCAACATGACTGTTATTGGCTAAAAACCCTTAACAATTCTAAGGTGAAGGGTTGATAGTTGTGGCTTAGATGATGATAGATAGATCGTAAACAGATTAGACCCTGAGAGTTTGAAAGAATCGTCGACGAACCCTAAATTACGGGTTGTTCTTGAGTTCCACAACCGTGGAATCTCAAGATCCAACCGTAATTTCCCTTAAGTTTACGAACCTGCTTTTACTTTAATCCAAAGTTAAAGATTTGCTTTAACTTAGTTTAGACTTGTCTTTTCTTGGTGGTAGTGAAGCCTCAACAACCTCTACCTCGATTGTGAGTGTCACAACCTCAATCGGTTAAGTTAGTCTTGATCCTTGGATTACAAGTTTGGGTATTTGATATTAATTCTCACCTTTAGAACCTTTCTATATTGAAGCCTCAACAACCTGTATAGAGAGTGTCTTGTAGGTGAGTCATATAAGGTTTTTGGAACTTCACCGTACGATTACCTTACATTAGCATACCTTCGCATATCTTAACTCTGTCTTTATATCAATAGTAAATCTTGAATCGATTGCTACAGCTGGATACGTGGATCTTTAGGATTGTTGTTTTCCCAATATTTGCAAAACTCTCATATTTACTCGCTTGATAATCTGCAATTGAATTTGTTCCCACCCAAATCCCTGTGTTCGATACTTTGGAATACTTGCTGATCTACGCCGATCCGTACACTGCGGGTTCACTTGCTTTTATTCTAGTTTTATAATTAAAACTTATTTGCACGCACGTTTAGGGGCGAACAAGTTTTTGGCGCCGTTGCCGGGGATTTGGTTTCGGCCGAATTCGGTAGCCGGTTGTCAAGCTTGGGAGCTTGCTCTCGTTATTTGATATTACTTTGAGTGCATGCGCAGGTCTAGGAACACCGAAGATCACTTACCTCTTGATCAAGAGCTAGAGAAAACTTTAAGGCAAAAGCGCAAGGAAAAGATGATGGCTGAAGAACACGAACGTGATCTTCAAGCGGAGTTGGCGGAGAAGGAAGCTCAACTCCAATGGAACGAGAATCTCCGCCGGGATGAAATGGATTGTCATCAATCTGAAGTTAGCAAACTACAAGATACGATGTTCCAAATGAGGATAGAGTTAAGCGACCTTAAGAATAAAGGAAGCAAGAATTCCTCAAGAAGGGCATCAAGATCTAGAAGAAGAAGAAGTCATTCATCCGCTGATGATAGTGACTCTTCCATGCCGCCGCTAGAAGAAATTGATCCCACGATCAATGCGAATCCTTTTCATCCACAAGGAGCTGCTAATTGCCGTGTTCCACCCAGGAACGCAAGGATCGAGCGTGTGGACGATGAGCCAAGAACTCTTGGCCAGCGGATGGATCCAACGCAACAACCACGCCGCTTGGGCGTGAATTTTGATGTTGAAGATGTACAAGGGTTTAGTTTCAACCCTCAAGTTATTACTCTTGTTCGCCAAAACCAATTTGGCGGGACAAGCGCTGAATCTCCACACCAACACTTGCAAAACTTTGAGTGTATGATGGAGACGATGAGACCGAAGAATGCTACTACCAACAGCTACAAGCTCAAGCCCTTCTTCTTCTCTTTGAAGGGGAAAGCGTTGTCTTGGTACCAAGCTCTTCCTAGTGGGAAACTAGATACGTGGGAAGATCTTTCCGCGGAGTTCCTCACCAAATTCTTTCCGCCTTCCAAAACGGCGGAACTTAGAGGTAAGATTAATGCTTTTTCCATGAGACCTAACGAAAGTTTGTTTCAATCTTGGGAAAGGTTTCAGGATTTGCTCTTGGATTGCCCTTATCATGGCATATCCAAACTTGCCTTGCTGGAGATTTACTACAAGGGGCTGGATGCGGGAACGCAATTCAACCTCCAATCCCTCTCATGTGGAACGTTCATGGATATGAGAGAAGATGACGCTTGGGACTTCATTGAGAAGCAAGCAAGAGTCATAGAGAAATATTCCCACCGGAAAGTGGAGGGAAATCGTGTGGAGCAAGGAGCAAAGCTCACACATGAAGCTCAAAATCAGATTTTCTCCCTCAACAATGAGATCAAAGAGTTGAAGGAGGCTATCAAGACCAACTTCCCAAAGCAACAAGGGAAGGATGTTGGTTATTTGAACAATAACAATGGCGGTGATAACACAAACCTCAACAACAACAACAACCGGAGCAACAATTGGAATGGCAACAACAACAATAATAACGGCCGGAACAACAATTGGAACAACAATAGGGGTTCAAGTAACAACAATTGGCGCTCCAATCAACAAAATTCCGGTAACTCTTATCCTTCCAATTCTAATTCACTAACTCCACCTTCCTCTTCCTCTACTCCTTTGAGAAGCCAAGGGCAAACATCAAATGGAGGAAACACTTCGGGAAAGGAGAAGCCCGATCCCATGTTGGAAACGATTTTGGGGAAGCTTCAAGGGTTGGAGAACCGCCTCATCAAGGTTGATGATCAAGTTTCTAAGGTTGATAAAGCTCAAAAGGTTTTAGAAAACCAAATGTTCAACCACGCGGAGGAAGTTCCTAGGAATCAAGGGAAGCTTCCAGGAAAGACGGAGGACAACCCTAAGGGAAGGGTGATGGCAATAACAACTAGGAGCGGAGTGACTACAACCGATCCGCAGCCTACGTTCGTTGAAGTCCCCGTAGAAAAGGACAAGGAGAAGGGGAAGGAGAAGGAAGATGTCTATGTTCCTCCTCCAGCTTACAAACCTCCCCTACCATTCCCTCAATCTAGAGCGCGAGCGCGCCTAGATAAACAATTCGGTAAGTTCATAGAACTCATGAGTAAGCTGCATATTAATATACCATTTATTGATGCTATTGTAGGTATGCCGGCTTATGGCAAGTTCTTGAAGGAGCTCCTCTCCAACAAGAGGAAGCTAGAAGACTTCGGTGAGGTCAAGATGAGTTCGGATTCTTTGGATCTCATCAAGACCATGAAGGAGAAAATGCCCCCAAAATTGAAGGATCCAGGGTCATTTTGCATTCCCATTGGAGTGGGAGATGTCACATACGATGCTTTATGTGACTTAGGAGCAAGTGTGAGCATCATACCACTTGCATTGTGCAGGAAGATCGGTTTAGGCGACCCTAAACCGGTAAAGATGACGTTGTACATGGCGGATCGATCCATCACTCGCCCCGTCGGTATTGTAGAAGACGTCCCGGTCAAGCTAGGTAAATTCTTTGTTCCCATTGATTTTGTCGTACTTGACATTCCTGCAGATAGCCCGGTCTCGATCATACTCAGAAGACCGTTTCTTGCAACTTCCGGCTGCATAGTCGATTGCAAGAATGGGAGACTCGCTTTTGATATAGGAGAAGAGAAAGTAGAGTTCGTTCTTTCCACTCTAGTGAAGGAGCCAATCTTCGATGAGGATATTTACGATGTCCAAGATGAAGAAGGTTTATCTAGGGAGGAGGTAAGTGCGATTCTCTTTAACGATCCTTTACAAAAAGTCATTACTATGAGTCTAACAGATGTAGGGGAAGAGGAAGAATGCAAAGAGGCAATTGAAGCCTTGGAAGCACAAGAAGAGATGCATGAAGTGGAGTTTGAGAAACTCCACGATGAGGCTGAGAACGTTAGAATCCACGGTCATACCCTGTATTCCACGACCGTGGATTTCACAACCAAAACCGTCCTCCACTCCAGGGAGTTATACGGTCGTGGAGAAGATGTGACAACCATATTTCCCTTCCACTCCCTAAACCACGGCCGTGGAGGACATGATCCACCCGTAATTTTGGCTGTGGAAGAGAGTGATCGGGACACTTCTTCAACTTCTTCTGATTCTTCCCCAACACACTCAACACCCTTAGAAACTTCTAAGGAGACATCGGATTCTCCTCAAGGATCGTTGGAAGCTCCGAAAGTGATTGAACTAAAACCACTTCCTACTCATCTAAGGTACGCTTTTCTAGGATCTAATTCTACCTTCCGGTTATCGTTAGTTCCGAACTAAGCATAGATGAACATAATCAACTCATGATCGTCCTTAGGAAACATAGGAAAGCCTTAGGCTATACTATAGAGGACTTAGTAGGAATTAAACCCTCCCTATGCATGCATAAGATACTAATGGAGGAAGACTTTAGAACTTCAAGACAACCTCAAAGGCGGTTGAATCCGACCATGAAGGAGGTTGTCAAGAAGGAAATTCTTAAACTTCTTGATGCAGGTATCATCTATCCTATCTTCGATAGTAAGTTGGTGAGTCCAGTTCAAGTAGTTCCGAAGAAGGGAGGAATGACGGTCATCACCAAAAAGAACAACGAACTCATTCCTACCCAAACCGTGACTGGATGGCGGATGTGTATAGACTACCGCAAGCTCAACAATGCAACGCGGAAGGATCACTTCCCATTTCCATTCATTGATCAAATGCTTGAAAGGTTAGCACAACATTCACATTTTTGCTACCTTGACGGCTATAGTGGTTTCTTTCAGATTCCGATACATCCGGACGATCAGGAGAAGACCACGTTCACGTGCCCTTGGGGTACGTTCGCCTATAGGAGAATACCGTTCAGGCTTTGCAACGCCCCATCCACCTTCCAACGGTGCATGATGGCCATCTTCTCCGAATACATAGAGGAAATCATGGAAGTCTTCATGGACGACTTCTCCGTATACGGTTCCTCTTTTAACGATTGCCTTTCTAACCTTTCTCTTGTTTTGCAAAGGTGTGAAGACACTAACCTAGTTCTTAATTGGGAAAAGTGTCAATTCATGGTTAGGGAAGGAATCGTATTAGGTCACTTAGTCTCTAGTAGAGGGATAGAAGTAGATAAAGCTAAGATAGAGACCATAGAGAAACTTCCTCCCCCAACTTCGGTGAAAGGGATAAGAAGTTTCCTAGGACATGCTGGATTCTATAGACGTTTCATTAAGGATTTTTCTAAGATATCAAAACCGCTCACTAATCTATTGATGAAGGATGCAGTTTTTGAGTTTTCGCAGGAATGCTTGGATGCGTTTAACACAATCCGGCAAGCTCTAATTTCAGCACCTATTATCCAACCTCCGGATTGGACTCTTCCCTTTGAGGTTATGTGCGATGCTAGTGACGTAGCTATTAGAGCTGTTCTTGGACAACGAAAGGAAGGGTGAACCCATGCCATATACTATGCTAGCAAGACGCTAGATGAAGCGCAGCTCAACTACGCCACTACCGAAAAAGAGTTTTTAGCCATTGTCTATGCTATTGACAAGTTTCGCTCCTATCTTGTAGGTGCAAAGGTGATTGTCTACACGGATCATGCTGCGATCCGGTACCTCCTTGCGAAGAAAGATGCGAAGCCAAGGCTAATTAGATGGATTCTTCTCCTACAAGAATTCGATCTTGAGATCCGCGACAAGAAAGGTTCAGAAAATTCTATTGCGGATCATTTGAGTCGTCTAACACATCTAGAGGACGGCCATCTATCCATTGATGACTCCTTTCTGGACGAACACCTACACATCATAGAGGAGTGCATCAACGTGATCTCCAAAGGTAACGAACCATGGTTTGCTGATTTTGTTAACTATTTGGTTTGCCAGGAGATACCACCCGGACTATCCTACGCACAAAGGAAGAAGTTCTTTAAGGACGTCCGGGAATACTATTGGAATGAGCCTCTCCTCTTTAAGAGAGGTCCGGATGGCATCATTCGGCGATGTGTGCCGGAAGATGAGATGCAAAGTGTCATCCGCCATTGTCATTCACTACCTTGTGGAGGACACGCTAGTTCGAACAAGACTAGCGCAAAGGTATTGCAATCTGGATTCTTTTGGCCTACTTTGTTTAGAGATGTGCAATCCTTTGTTTCTTGCTGCGATGCTTGTCAAAGAACAGGCACTATTTCTAGAAGGAATGAGATGCCCCTCAACAACATCCAGGAGGTGGAGATTTTCGACGTTTGGGGAGTCGATTTCATGGGACCATTCCCATCCTCTTGTGGAAACCAATACATACTATTGGCGGTGGATTACGTTTCTAGATGGGTGGAAGCAATTGCCTCTCCCACAAATGATGCCATGGTGGTGGTTAAGTTCTTCAACAAGACCATCTTCCCGCGATTTGGGACGCCAAGGACGATCATTAGTGATGGAGGTTCTCACTTCACAGCCCGTCGCTTTGAAGCTCTTCTAGCTAAGTATGGGGTTACTCACAAGGTCGCTACTCCTTATCATCCACAAACAAGTGGACAAGTTGAGATCTCAAATAGGGAGATCAAAAGAATTCTAGAGAAGACGGTTTCAAGGACTAGGAAGGATTGGTCCTTGAAGCTTGATGATGTATTATGGGCGTACCGGACTGCGTACAAGACTCCTATAGGAACCACACCATACAACCTTGTGTATGGGAAGTCTTGTCACTTGCCGGTAGAGTTGGAGCACAAGGCGTTTTGGGCTATCAAGTGGCTGAATTTCGGTATGAAGGAAGCGGGAGAGAAGCGTCTCCTAGACCTTAATGAGCTGGATGAACTCCGCTTGAACGCTTATGAAAACGCTAAGATCTACAAGGAGAGAGCAAAGCGTTGGCATGATAAGCATATCATTCCAAAGGACTTCAAAGAAGGAGATCAAGTTCTCCTCTTCAATTCAAGACTTCGCCTCTTTCCAGGTAAGCTTAAATCTCGTTGGACGGGACCTTTTCTAATTAAGCGTATTTTCCCCCATGGTGCAGTTGAAGTATGGGGTGAAGCGAGCGGAAGTTTTAAGGTGAACGGCCAACGACTCAAGAAGTATACGCCGGAACTCCAAGCTGAAGAGTTCGCGCCTACCGCACTCGAATAAGTGCGAAATTGGTCTAGCTACAGACCTTAAACAAAGCGCTTCTTGGGAGGCAACCCAAGGTAATGCATTCTTGTTTTTGTTTTCGATTCATAGTTTAGCTTAGAATAGACGTTTTTGCTTGTTTTTGCCTTCGATTTCTTCCGGTATGTTCGTGTTTTTGGATGTAGGAACGATGGAAAAGGAAAAGAGGAGGATGATGTTGAAGAAAAGTGAAGAAATTTGGACTTTGGAACTTTACAAAGAGTTCCACGGCCTAAATTACGGTGGTCATAGCTACAGTGCCCGTAATTTCCAAAAGCCTTTGAAAAATCACCAAAACCACGGTTCCGTACACTTCCACGGCCGTGGAACACCCCGACAAACCGTGATTTTCAAAAATTTTGCCTGTGACTATATAAGCCACATTCTTCACAAAAATCATCCCAAAACCCCTCTTCCACGCCCTAATTGCCGAAATCCACGACCCTCTCTCAAATCCTCGTTTCCTAATCGTTTTCAACGATTCTTCATCCTAAACTGAAGCAAATTCAACCACAAACAAGATCCAAGCGACGAATCGAGCGGAAATTCACCAACGAACGCACAATTCGGATTTTTCAATCCGAAAAATAGGTTTTTTCTCTCTTCTTGATTCTTGCCAATTTGGTTCATTTTTGTTAGAGATTTTTAGGAAGAACTGATTGAGATTGAAAGAAATTAGACTAGGACTGCCTGTTGTGGAGATTGATTGCTGATTTGCTGAGATTTGTGATTTTCTGAGACGAATCACGGTCTCTAGGGGAATTACGGCCGTGGTTTCTGAAGATTAGACCGTAATTTTGAGCATAATGGATTTTGTGAGAAGAGTTTCGGGGAGGATTAAAGAGAAGAAAAATGGTCAGAATAAGAAAAGGAAGGGTAATCCCTCCTCCTCCTCATCCTCTAGGGCACCACCACCCTCTTCCCCTTCACCTCCATCCTCACCTTCACCTCCATCTTCACCCCCTCACCCTAGAGTCCCGACCATACACGACGATCATCTCGATGCACTCGAGAGGATCAAGGAGAGGGCAGTGATTGGCCCTAGGTACTTGTTGTTAGAGGATCTAGCTCCTCTCAACATTGTGGAGGATCTTACTTGGCTCTTAGATAGAGCCGGACTAGTTGTCTTCTGGGCTATCCGAGAAGACGCTTATGAGGAGATTACACGGGAGGTTGTGACATCTTTCGAGCACAGCCACGTAGACAGGACCGTCTCTTTCCGTCTTATGGAAAGAGACTACCATTTTAGCATCCGTGAGTTTGGGATCATTTTCGGGTTCCATGAGACCTTTAACGGTCGATTTCCGAGTGGCGTTTACGCCAAGGACTTTTGGAAGGAGATTGCGATGATTTACGCCGACGAGGACCGTTGGCAACCCGCTGATACCAAGGCTAGATTGATGTACCATCTAGCCTTGAAGATAGCTCACCGTGTTCTTTCGGAGTGTCTCTTTCCTAGGACGGAGACGCCCCAAAAGATCAAGACGGATGAGTTGTTCTTGCTTTACTCCATGCTTTATGGACGCCGTGCTGATTGTGCTACTCTCTTGGCTGCTACTATGAGCAAGCTCAAGAACAAGAAGAAGGGAAACATCAGATATGGTGGGATAGTTACCCACATTGCTAGGAGCTTAGGTGTTGATTTTTCTGCTTGCACCCGCATACCGGCCGTACCTTTAGGGCTACATGCTTTCATGACTAGGGGTCTCATTTTCCCCACACATAGAGGTCCGCCTTATGCGGGCATGCCTTGGAAGAGTAGGACGGGCAGGGGTATAGAGTGGCTGCCGGAGTACTCCATTATGGCGGGACGCCATAATTGGAAGGAGACGTTCGCTGCTATGCATGCGAACAGGATAGTAGCTCCCCCTTATGTCCCACCACCGGTTGTCGAGGAGGAGGATATGGGAGATCAGTTTGAGAGTGGAGGAGGAGCCGAGCAGGAGTTTGGACGTTTCCGGATCAGCCGGAGGCGGCCCCAGATGTACCTAGATGCTCCCCACGTCCAGCTAGAGCCTCAGGCTCGTCTTCTCGCCGCGCTAGCGTGAGTGAGAGGCCTACGTGGATGACCACACCTCCCACATGGTATGGCGTTCCCCCTCCTTGGTCCACAGAGCAGCCAGCAGCACCAGAACCAACACCATCCGACGCCCCAGCATGGTACAGTCAGGCCCCGGGATGGTACGAGCAGATGCCGGGTTGGGCTACCGGCCTTTCAAAGAGAGTAGTGATTTGATGCATGACCGTTCGCTTTAGACACTCCACCGCCACTTTGTGAGTTTCTTTTTGTTTTCTTTCTTTTCTTTCTTTATTTTGAACATTAGGGACAATGTTCGTCCTAAGTATGGGTTGGGATGTACTAAAAGTTTGTAATAACTTCTACTCAATATGTTTGCTTTCATTCGAGACTATCATTGCATGTTCATTATGTGTTGCACGTTTCATTATTGCATTGCATGAAAAAGAACTTGAAAAACCCATAAAAATTGAAAAATTTTGAAAATTTTTTGCTTCTAATAAATTGAGATGATTTCCATGATAATCACTACTTGTGAATTGAGTTTGATGACAATTGCATGCTTAAAAGAATAGTGAATTGAAAAGAATTTGAATGAATGAATTATACCTCTTTTGCAAGTTTCATAATGTGATGAATATTGTCTAAATCATGTTGAGAAATTGAAGTTGAAATCACACTATAAGTTCTTATACTTCTTGTTGAGATGATTAAGGCAATTCGATTTTTCTTTCTTCTTTCTTTTGATTATTTCAGCTCCTCTTTGAAATATTAACCTCCTTTACCTATCCGGGAATTTTGGAGAAGTAAATGAAAAAGGCATGTTTGATGTGGGAGGGCCATGAGAGCAATTATTTGCAATCAAAAGAATAGAAAGAAATTATAAGTTTGGGGAAGTCAATCATGACGATGAGTAACTCGGCACCATTCACATAGCCGGGTGTTTGTGTCTTGCCAAAGTCGAATTGAGCGATATTCCTAGCAGATTATGGTATGTGCGCTAAGGGTTTGAGGCATCTCATGAAAATTGAGAAACGCCAATCTCCTAGGCTTCGGTTTTTGTGCACCTCTGTCCATAACTCCAAAAGTAAAGTCGAAAAAATGAAAGGAAGAGAGCGAAGCTCTAAAGTGAAGGTGTGCGGAAACCGCAAAAGAAGAAGAAGTAGTTGTCCACTTTCCCGGATTCATGCACCACATTCCCTTAAAGTTTTCCCTTCCCTTCCATATTCTAGACCTTTTCTTTGAAAGTCCTTAAGATCAAAAGAATGTTGTATGACTTGGTGATCTAAATTGAAGTTTCTTATGATTAATTTTGATAATGTTTGGAGGTTATGATGCTTGTTTAGAAGCTTAATTGATTCATGAGTTTTCTTTGCTTTTTACTCTTTGATTAAGTGTGTGAAAGTTTGATAAACGATTGAAGCAAGGTTTGAGAATGATCTATTCTTTAGAAGGCACATTCATCCAAAAGAAGGTACACATATTTCATCCTAACTCTTGTTTTAAAGACTTTTGAAAGACCTTGCTTAGGGACAAGCAAGTTGTAAGTATGGGGTTATTTGTTAGCATGAAATATTGTGATACTTTAGGCACGTTTTCTAAGCGTATTTGATTCATATTGATAGTCTTTGATTGAACATCGTTGCATAAGTAAGCTAGTTTGCCTATATTGTCGATATGGATGTCTACACTAGTTCTATGTTGATTATAGGTACTTAAGAGCCATTCCCGAACGGAATTTAGCAAAGAAGAGTTGATTGAGTATGTCCATGGATTGAGGGCATTCTTAGGAGCAAAAAGGAGTTCAACTTGAGGAATGCACGAGGCTAGGGAAGAATCACGTTCTTGCCCTAAACCACGCTCTAAAATACGGCCGTATTACAAACCACGTTCAGTTCCACGGCCGTGGAAGTATGGCAAGAGAGGCGTGATGCATTCCAGTAACTATTACGGTCGTGGAATACATGGTTCAAACCGTGACACATTCCACGCTCTAAATTACGGTCGTGGAAACTTCCACGACCGTGATCTTGGCGATCTTTTTCGCCACATTTTGAAGCCACGATCTTTTGAAGATTGGGCCGGGCCGATATTTCATCTTGCCCTATAAAAAGACGGACGAAGGGAAATTCCATCATCGACGCATACATCCCCGCTTAGACGCACTTTTGCGACCTCGCTTTAGACCTTGGCTTACACCATCGCTTAGCGGCACAACTCTTGTTTGGAAGCATTTACATCTCGTTGGAGATCAAAGTTCGTGCTTGGATTTGCCCTAATCTCGCACTTGGTGGAGATTATCGTTGGGACTTCCAGATTTCCCGGAATGACGGAGGGTTTGGAAGATTTCTTGCAAGAAGACTACTCTTCTTGTTTAGGTTTGATTTAGAAGACGGATTGACATCCCGTTCTTCCTTCTTTCCTAAGATTGAGTTTGTTTGTTCTATTCTGAATCTTGTGACGATATTTGTTCTTGATTGTGACTTTGAGATTGGTTTGGAGTTTATTGAAAGTTTTCGGAAGTTTTCGACTTTCAATCTTTTAATTCTTGAATTGATATCAACATGACTATTATTGGCTAAAAACCCTTAACAATTCTAAGGTGAAGGGTTGATAGTTGTGGCTTAGATGGTGATAGATAGATCGTAAACAGATTAGACCCTGAGAGTTTGAAAGAATCGTCGACGAACCCTAAATTACGGGTTGTTCTTGAGTTCCACGACCGTGGAATCTCAAGATCCAACCGTAATTTCCCTTAAGTTTACGAACCTGCTTTTACTTTAATCCAAAGTTAAAGATTTGCTTTAACTTAGTTTAGACTTGTCTTTTCTAGGTGGTAGTGAAGCCTCAACAACCTCTACCTCGATTGTGAGTGTCACAACCTCAATCTGTTAAGTTAGTCT
Organism: Fagopyrum homotropicum; assembly: GCA_033239125.1. Classification (NCBI taxonomy): domain Eukaryota; kingdom Viridiplantae; phylum Streptophyta; class Magnoliopsida; order Caryophyllales; family Polygonaceae; genus Fagopyrum; species Fagopyrum homotropicum. The sequence goes on from BSWB01000004.1 coordinate 76,802,132, forward strand.
TGATCCTTGGATTACAAGTTTGGGTATTTGATATTAATTCTCACCTTTAGAACCTTTCTATATTGAAGCCTCAACAACCTGTATAGAGAGTGTCTTGTAGGTGAGTCATATAAGGTTTTTGGAACTTCACCGTACGATTACCTTACATTAGCATACCTTCGCATATCTTAACTCTGTCTTTATATCAATAGTAAATCTTGAATCGATTGCTACAGCTAGATACCTGGATCTTTAGGATTGTTGTTTTCCCAATATTTGCAAAACTCTCATATTTACTCGCTTGATAATCTGCAATTGAATTTGTTCCCACCCAAATCCCTGTGTTCGATACTCTAGAATACTTGCTGATCTACGCCGATCTGTACACTGCGGGTTCGCTTGCTTTTATTCTAGTTTTATAATTAAAACTTATTTGCACGCACGTTTAGGGGCGAACAGCGGGCAAGAAGCACCTCTTGGACCTTAACGAGCTAGAAGAACTCCGCTTGAACGCCTATAAGAACGCCAAGATCTACAAAGAAAGAGCGAAGCGTTGGCATGATAAGCATATAATTCCAAAGGATCTCAAAGAAGGAGACCTTGTTCTTCTCTTCAATTCTAGACTTCGGCTCTTTCCAGGTAAGCTTAAATCTCATTTGACGGGACCTTATGTGATTAAACGTGTTTTCCCCATGGTGTAGTTGAAGTATGGGGTGAGAAGTGCGGAAGTTTTAAGGTAAACGGTCAACGAGTCAAGAAGTACTCATCAAAGCTCCAAGCTATGGAAATCGCTCCGATTGTTCTCACTTAAACATAGGAATAGTCTAGCTGCGGACCCAAAACAAAGCGCTTCTTGGGAGGCAACCCAAGGTATTGCATTCTCGTTTTTGTTTTGTTTTCTTTCTTAGATTAGATTAGTTTAGATGTTTTTGTTTGTTTTTCTTCGATAACTTCTGGTATGTTTGTGTCTTTGAATGCCAGAAATAAGGAACGAGCAAAAGAAGAGAGGAAAAGCCAAAAGAATGACGAAACTTGGATTTTTGGCGAAAACAGAGGATTCCACGGCCAAAAAGGCAAAACCATGGCCGTGGTTTGCTAAATTGGACCATGGAAAAGCAGGTCGTAGCTAAAGAAAATAAAAACGCCAAAAACCACGGGTTCCGTACAAAACCACGGCCGTGGAACATCCCGACTGGCCGTGGTTTTCAAGATTTTTATGGCCACTATATAACTCCTCCTTCTTCACAAAATCCCACACTTTCATCCCTTTCCACGCCCTATACCACGCCAAAAATCCCTAGCCTCGTGATTCTTCATCCGGTAACCAATTCGAGCGATTCTTTAGCCCATTATGAAGCAAATCAAATTCTACACAAGATCCCAACAACAAACTACACGAACAATAAGCAATCGGAAGGAAATTTGGATTTTCTCAAATCCAAAACCTAGGTTTTCTCTCTATCTCTCCTTCGTTGATTTTGCTCGTTTTTCTTGCAAATTTTTAGGAGAACTGAAAGGAATTGGACTTAGAAATAGTTGAGGGCTATTGTTGTTGAGTTTGTTGTGGATTAGCTGAATTTTGGGTGAAATCGAACAATTCAACGGTCGACCGTACAGTTCCACGGCCGTGGTTTCTGAAGAACAGACCGTGGTATTTGTTGAATTGTGAGAAAATGTTCGGAACAAGGAAATCAAACAGGAGTAAGAAACAAAAGGGTGATGGATCTTCTTCCCAACCCCCTCCTATAGAACCAACAGCCCCTAGAGTCACCATTATCCATAAAGATTACCTTAGAGCTATGGAAAAGATAGTTGAGCAGAATGTGATAGCTCCTAGGTTTATTGTCATGGAGGAGCTCCATGAACTGAATGTGGTTAAGAATTTAACTTGGTTACTTAATAGGGCTGGTTTGATTGTACTCTCCGTCATTAGGGAGGATGCATATGAGGAGATCACTAGGGAGTTCATCACTTCCTTTGAGCATAGCGCCGTTAACCGAACGGTATCTTTTAGATTGATGGAGCGCACCTACAATTTCTCGATTGTGCAGTTTGGGACAATGTTTGGGTTTCATGAGACGTTCAATGGAACGTATCCTAGAGGAGTCAAGGCTAAGGAGTTTTGGAGAGAGATAGCTATGATAGTCGGTCATGAGGACCGTTGGCAACCGGCCGCTTCGAAGGCCTAGCTCATCTACCACCTGGCTATTAAGATAGCCCATAGGATCCTTTCAGAATGCCTATTCCCGAGGACCGATACCCCTCAAAGATCAAAGCCGATGAGCTCTTTATCTTGTATTGCATGGTTTCCGGTCACTCCCCAGATTGTGCAACCTTGCTCGCCTCCACTATTAGCAAAGTGAAGAACAAATCAGCAAGAAATATAGGCTATGGAGGCTTGGTTACACATATTTCAAACAAGCTAGGGGTTGATTATTCGACTTGTACAAAGGCAGCAGCTGCGAGACCTTTGGGGCTCAATGGTCTCATGACTAGAGCGCTCTTGTTCCCTTGCCATCGTGGTCCACCTATTGCAGCCATGCCTTGGGAGGATAGAGGTGGTAGAGGCATTCCATGGCTCCCGGATTACTCTCTTTGTAGTCGACAAAACTGGAAGGAGACCTTTGTTCCTATGCATGCTAACAGGTTAGGAGCTCCTCCCTACATTCCCGATGAGGTTCTAGTTGCAGCTGCAGTTGATGAGGACGAGGAGATGGGAGAAGGTGACTTTCCGGATGCAGGAGGGGATGAGAAGGACTTTGGATCATTCCCGGAGCAGCCAACTGACTTTCCGGAGCCGCCTAGGAGGTCCACTTACTAGCAGCGGCCTTCCGCTTCTTCCTCCTCCCGCCGAGCTAGCGTTAGTGAGCACCCCACATGGATGGATATTGCACAGATTGGTACGGCCAGCAGCCAGCTTGGATGGGAGCTCCTCCACCTTGGTACCAACAGCCTCCTACATGGACCTAGCAGCCATCAGAATGGACACAAAAGCCTCCTTCTTGCTATGGACATCAGCTGGCGTGGGCGGGTGATATTTCTAGGAGGATGGACGACTTAGAGACCCGCCAGAATGAGGGTAATGAAGAAAGGCAAGAGAACGCAAGGATCCTTCGTGATGTCTACCGACAGTAGTTTAGGTGTCACTTCGACCCAAAATTTTATCCATTCCCACCGCCTCCACAGTGATTGACCGTGGATGTTTCGAGCTACTCCACCGCCTTAGTGAGTTTTCTTATTTCTTTTTCTTTTCTTTATTTTTCCTAAACATTGAGGACAATGTGTATGTTAAGTATGGGGTGGGGTGTGACTCTCATTTATGTAATAACTCGGTACACTTGCTTTGCCTTATTTCCATGAACACTTGCATCTTTCTTTTATTGTCACACGTTTCTTTATTGCATTGCATTAAAAAGCTTTGAAAAACCCATAAAAATTTTGAAAACTTTTGAAGATTATTGTGCTTCTAAGATTGGAGATGAATTCTATGTTGAATCTACTTGTGGATTGAATTTTTGATGACTTTTATGTACTTAAGTTGAATTGTGAATTGTGAAGAAATTGAGTATGTTGTTTAACCTTTCTTGCAAGTTTTATAATGTGAAAGTTTTATCTAAATCATATTGAGAAATGAAGATTGAAATCACAATATAAGTTCTTACACTTCTTTATGAAATGATTAAGGCACCTTGATTTTGTTTGCTTCTTTCCTTAATCATCTAGCCCCTCAATGAAAATATTTGCCTCCATTACCTATCCGGGAATTAGGAAGAGTTGATTTTGGCATATTTGATGTGGGAGGGACATGAAAGAAATTTGTGAATTCAAAGTGTAGAAAAATAGGTTTGGGGAAGTCAATCATGATGATGAGTAACTCGGCACCATTCACATAGCCGGGTGTTTGTGTCTTGCCAAAGTCGGATTGAGCGATATTCCTAACAGATTATGGTATGTGCATCAAGGGTTTGAGGCATCTCAAAATTGAGAAACGCCAATCTCCTACGCTTCGGTTTTTGTGCACCGCTGTCCATATTTCTAAAAAGTAAAGTCGAAAATTTTGTGCTAAAATAAGGATCAAAACCCTATATTGGTGGTTGATTCAAATTGCAAAAAGAAAAACAGTTTGAGTTGTTCCTTCTTCCCGGATTTATACACCACATTCCTTTATAAGTTTCCCACCTATTCACGTTCTTGACCTTACTTGAAATTCCTTGAGATCATAAGATTGTTGTTTGATTTGGTGATCTAAATTGATGTTTCACATGATTGATTTTGACATTGCTTGAAGGTTATGATGTTTGTCTTGAAGTTTATGCAAAATATGATGTTTCTTTTGCTTGACATATTTTGATTTATGTACATGGATGTTTTCAAGGAGGCATGAAGCAAGATTTGAGGATGATCTATTGATTAAAAGCACAATACCAAAAATATTACATTTACCTTGTTTTGCACTCATATTTCATCCTACCTTATGTTCTAAGCTTTTGAAAACCTTGCTTGAGGACAAGCAAGCGACAAGTATGGGGTATGTTGATAGCATGATATATGACCATATTTTAGGCACTTGTTTTAATTGTTTTTCCCCTTTAGTTGTGTACATGGATAAGAGTTTGAAGCATTTATGAGCACATTCACCTATTTTGTCGATATAGAGATCTACACAAGCTTTGTTGTGTTTTTAGCTGAATAAAGGCTTGGATTGGAGCATATATGAGAGAGTAGGAGTATTTGATCATGCTAGGAATCAAGATGATGCATTGGAGAAGCTAAGGAAGGAGCATGATTAGAGGACTTTACGAAACAAAGGCTTTTCGAAAGGAATTTGAGTTTCCACGGCCAAACATGGAGAACCACGACCGTGGTTTAAGCATTGAGGGCGTGGAAAACAAGGTGGAGAGCACCAGAAAGGTTCCACGACCAATTCCATAACCGTGGAATTTTACACTAGACCGTGATTTTTATAACCGTTTCCACGTGTCATATTTGCCACGTCAGCAACAGTTATCGGGCTTTTCGTAACCCTATTTTTCCCCTATAAGAAGGTTGAAGAAAGGAGAAAAAGGGGACACTGCATAAATCCCACATGGAGTGCATTTTGAAGATTGTTGAGGAAGATCTTATTGCGTACAGGGAAGATTCTGAGAAGGACGCATTTCGAGATTACGTACTTGGAGAATATCTTAGGATTCCTTTCGAAGACGGATTGACGTCCCGTTATTCATTGTTCCTAGAGATTGTTGTGAGGTTTTCTGTTCCCTATTCCGCATACATTGAACACATATACTTTGGATGGAATTGAGATTGATTGTTTGGTTATTATTGAGTTTTCGAGATTTTACCATTTTTCTCTTTTAAACTTGATTATTGATTTCCTAATGATGATTGTTGGCTAAAACCCTTTAGCAATTCTAAGGTGAAGGGTTGATAGTTGTGTCTTAGATGATGATAAATTGAACTTACACAGATTGGACCTTGAGAGTTGCGAGAAACCTCATCGTCGAGGATCTCCACGGCCTGTTCTTGAGTTCCACGGCCGTGGTTCTTCAAGATCCAGCCGTGGTTTCCTATGTCGTACGTCCTTTGCTTTTGCTTTGATCCAAAGTTAAAGATTTTCCTTAACCTAGCCTTGGCTTACCCTTTCTAGGTAGTAGTGAGACTCAACATCCTCTATTACGGTTTCGAGTGTCACAACCTTAACCGTTTTGTCTTATCTTTGATTCCCTTGGGTTTGGGCATGGGTATTTGAGAGTAATTCTTATCCTTTGATCCTTTCTATACTGCAGCCTCAACAACCTTTATAGAGAGAGCCTTTGGGTGAGACATATAGGGTTTTGGAACTTCACCGTACAATTACCCTACCTTAGATATACCTTTGCAATCCCGACTCTGTCCTTGTATCCTCAAAATATCTTGAATCAATTGCCACAATTGGATATCCGGATCTTTAGAATTGTTGTTTTCTTAATATTATTTGCAAAGCTTCTTTAGAATTGTTGTTTTCCTCAAAATATCTTGAATCAATTGCCACAATTCGATACTCTGGAATTCTTGTTTCACTACGCCGATCTGTACACTGCGGGTTTGCTTTTGCTTAATTTCAGTTTTATAAATTTTAAGACTTTGATGCACACACTTTTGAGCGAACACTAGTGTGCAACAAGGGGACCCTTTGGGGCCACTCCTCTTTTCTCTTGTCTTGAACCCGCTACTACATAGGTTCAGGGACAATTGCACACCTCTTCTACATGGTTGGTATCTTGATGATGGTACATTTATTGGTCGAACTGAGGAGGTGGCTAGAGCACTTGATACCATTCAAGACTTTGGTCTTGGTTTAGGCCTCGAGTTGAATGTTTGCAAAGCTGAGCTTTTTTGGCCTTCGTGTTATGGGTTAATACTTAGAGATAGAGTATTTCCACATGACATTGCAAGGCCGGCGTTGTGATGTGAGTCCGCCGGACTTAAGCAGCGAGAATGATGTGTCGGCACCTAGGTCAACACCACCTCTCACTCGAGCTAGAGCTCGCATGCTAGGACAAACCACATTGACCTACCATCCTTTCGGAGCTCCGGCATTTGGGGACGACTATGATTATCATTTGGTGAACATGCTTGAGGCGATTGAGGATTCCGGCTCAGCTTAAACTTAGACCTTACTTGTAATTTATTTGTTTATAATATATAGTCATGCTTGATTTAATTTCATGGTATGATGCTCACTTTTGCATGATATTATGAAATAATGAGGGTTGCTTAATACAAGTGAAATAAAATGCTCACTTGTACTTAAGCTAATCTTTCAAGAAGATTAATACCACATTTTGGGGATTTATTTTCAGCCACATTTTTGTTCCTTGGAGCTCTAGATGGCCAGCCATAGTTATGGTTTTTAGGCCATTTATTTGCTTGAAGTAAGTGGTGAAAGTCCCTTTGTTTTTCCTTTATTTAATTTCAAAATTGTTGAGCTTGTAACCTTTAATTGTTGAGAGTTAGGTGTTGCATTTTTAGCCTATATAAGGCCTCTCCCACACCTTTTTATGCAAAACAAATTTGAGTGAGTTTCATCAAAAGTTGTGTTTTTACTTTGAAAAAAACAAACCTAGAGACTAAGGTGAGTGGCCAAAATTTCGAAACCCACAAGGTGAGAGGCCTAGTGGTGTCCTTACGGTAAGAGGCTAGGAGGACAAAGGAGATCCAATCCAGAAGTAATATTCCGAGGGAAAAGATCTCGAGCCAAGGAGATCCAAGGTGCGAGGCTGGACCATTCTTGCTTGACATATCCCAATCAAAAAAATAATCAAAGAGAAGTGTACGGAAGGAACAACACCGGTGGATCCTCGCGTTCAACCGACGAAGAGCGCATCAAGTGGTATCAGAGCCCAACGGTGCGAGTTCCTCAAGCTTTCGGGGTACGAATGACTTACCTAAACTTGATTTTAGTTTTTGCAATTTTGAGTAGTTCCCCAAAATTTTGGTGTTTGCAATTTTCCTTCTTGTGAGTCTTTAGAGAGATCTTTGTTGGCCTTATAAAAAAAAAGAGAAAACATGCAACACATATTTATTTAATTCAGTAAAGTGAAGCAAAAGAAAAAAAGAAAAGAAAAGAAAATTTGTTTGAGCATTATCTTTGAATATTATCAAAAATATCCCGGAGTGTATGTGTTATCCTTGAGTGTTATCAAATGTCTTATCAAAATTTTCCTTGAGCGTTCTAACCAAGCTAAACACAACCCGCAAGTTTTGGGGAAGACGCTTGTTATTGCTTTGACTAACTATTTGTTAGGGACTAAGTAAATACTCGCTAGAAGACTCATATTTGTTGTGGTTTTTGTTGCCATTGGTGTGTGCTTTTTCTGAGGCTCTCTTGTTGAAGTTATATTTCATCTTGGAACACCTTGTTTTCCTTGTGCACTATCTTAGGCTCTTGCGGAATTATTGTTGCTAAGTGAAATATTTGAGTGAAGAGCATTGCCTAGTGCATTGGAAAAGGTGAGGGAGAGCTTTGCCTTGAAGCAAAGGAAAAGGGGACTTGTGTGAACCAAACACTATCAAACACTTGAGTGAGTGTGAGGGAAAATACACTTGAGAGAGAACGTTTTGTTTTTAACCTTTTTCCCCTGAGTTTGTTTTGTGTGATAGGTTAATTTTAGTTGTTAAAGGATTTGTTACAAAGGTGAAGAAACTAGCCAAGGTGAAAAACGGCCAGTTTTACGGTTTTTGCGGTAAACGGGCTTCCGAACTCAGAATTTCCATTGTCATACCTTTCCGAGAAGGGAAACGGGCCTCCGAGTCCAACTCACTCCTTTGCAGTGACTAAATGAATTTTTTAGCCATTCGACACCGTTTCGATCACGAAATCAGCATTTTTCAACTTTCGGTTTTACCTATTTTCTTTTGGCTTTGAGCACCCACTTGTTTATTATGGGACCAAACTGTTGACACTTAGTTTATTTTATTTCTTGCTTGATTTGTAATCCAAAACAAGATGGCATCTGTCAATGATAATGGGGGCAACCGAACCAACCAACGTCTTCACAACCTTGAAGCCCAACTAGCCGAGCTTCTAATAAGAATACCTCCCCCTCCACCTGAACAAAGTCAAGGAGGTAGCAACCAAGATCAACCCCGTCGAGGCAGAGAACGGAGTGTGAATAGCCATGCAAGTAAAACCATAATAGAGACCGGAACAGAAACCGGGACCATAGTCAAGCTTCACGACACAAGGACTCAGATGATGAAGAAAAACATGGCCACCGCAATCGGAGGCGTTACCATGGATCAAAAGTGGACGTTCCAAACTTTACCGGAACTTCAGAAGCTGATACCTACATTGAGTGGGAGACTAAGGCCGAACAAGTCTTCCGTTATTATGATTTTAACGAGGTTGAAAAGATTGAAACTGCTACTATTCACTTTGTTAATTTTGCACTAACTTGATGGCAGGAAAAATTAGAATATGTGGAGGAACATCAAGAACCATGACCTTGCTTTAGAAAAGATACAGGAGCTAGCGGAAGGAACTCGGAACTTTGGAAGGACCCCGGCTAAGACAGGAGTTCATGCCGTGAGTTCCGGGAAGAGTGAGATTTCCACCGAGCTAGCGGAATTGAAGGAAATGGTGAAGAGGCTAACACTTATGGGAACACCGCAACAGCTCAAAGTTTGTGCTGAACCGTATCATCCAACGGACATGTGTCCACAAGTTCAAGATGACGATGTTGAAGTAAACGCAATGGGTTATGGACAACCACAGCAGCAAAGACCTAGGAACGATCCCTATGCACAGAATTTCATGCCAAATTGGCGTGACCAACAGAGTGAAGATATGTTGCAGGTTTTGACTAAACACTTTGCTACTCATGTCCAAACAACAAAATCTAGCATCAAGAACCTTGAGCAACAGGTTAGTCAAATGGCGGAAGCTATTTCAAGGACCGAATCAAGGCTTTCCGGAGGATTGCCTTCCCAGACGTTTATAAACCCCAAGGAGAATGTTTGTGCCCTAACATTAAGGAGCGGGAAGCAAATCCAACAAGAACCAACAAAAGAGTCACCAAGCGAACCTTCTGTCGTTATTTCCGCACCCACAGCCGCCCCTGCGGCTGCAGCTGCGCCCAGCTCAAAAGGAAGGACCCCCTGCGGTGACAACCCCTAAGCCGCCCCTGCGCCTTTAAGCTGACGCCCCTGCGGAAAACACAACAGAAGGTCCTGCTGAAAAGGATACTTACGTCCGGCCTAACTTTCCGCCGCTGTACTCCGAAAAGCCACCGGCTCCTTTTCCTGAAGCATTAAAGGAGCGAGAATCATAGAGGACAAGGACCTCTTTGAGAGTTTCTCTAAATGCGAGGTAAATATTCCCCTCCTTAAGTTGGTGAAAAGTATCCCTAAGTATGCTCGTTTTTTGAAGGAACTTTGCACTATCAAGAGGAATCAAAAGCTAAAGGGGAAACAGAAAGTGCAAGTGAGTGAACATGTGTCGGCAGTTTTCCAACGGAGAATGCCCAAGAAATGCAGCGATCCGGGCATGGTAAGCATTCCTTGTATTATAGGGGAAATCCGCTTTGACAAAGCAACGCTTGATCTCGGTGCTTCTATTAATGTCTTGCCATATTCAATTTACAAATCACTTGGCCTTGGGCCACTAATGGAAACTAGGATTGTAGTACAACTTGCTGATAGATCTAATGTGTACCCGAAACGGATAATTGAAGATGCATTAGTGATGGTAGACAACCTAATTTTTCCTGCTGATTTCTTTGTAATGGATATGGAAAATGACTCGCATGCTGCACCCATTCTGTTAGGTAGGCCATATTTGAAAACGGCTAGGACTAAAATTGATTATGTTAGTGGAAAATTGACCATGGAGTTTGATGGAGAAGTAGTGGAATTTGACATCTATGATGCAATGAAATTTCCTAGCGATGATCATTCTCTATGTGCTATTGATATTGTTGAACCTTTTGTGCAAGATGTTTTTGATAACTCTGACGTGGATGAATTGAGAAATGTGATTGAGCATGACATTGATGGTTTCAAATCAGATTATGTGTTAACATCTAGCATGAAAGATGTCCTAGCCCAATTAGATGGGCATAAAAGGCTACCTATATCTAATTTGGCCATTGGGCCCACTTTACTAACCCCAAGCGAGAAGCTTTTTCCGTCCATAGTGCAGGCACCGGAAATAGAATTGAAGGACCTTCCGTCACACCTCAAGTATGTTTTCCTTGGAGCACACAATACCTTGCCGGTAATCATCTCCAATAAGTTGACCACCGGACAAGAAGATAAGTTGGTGAACGTACTAAAGGAGCACAAGACGGCCCTTGGATGGACTATTGCGGACATCAAGGGGATCGATAAGTCATTCCACTTGCATGCATAGGATTTTACTTGAGGACGAAGCCAAGCCCTCTAGGCAACCGCAAAGGAGGTTGAACCCACAAATGATGGATGTGGTCAAAAAGGAAGTGTTGAAGCTCCTCCAAGCGGATATGATCTTTCCTATCTCGGATAGCACTTGAGTTAGCCCGACCCAAGTGGTTCCAAAAAAGGGAGGCATCACTTTGTTGGAAAATCAACATGGAGAGATGGTCCCAAGCAAAACACAAACCGGATGGAGAGTTTGCATTGACTACCGCAACCTCAATAAGATAACACGAAAAGACCATTTCCCATTACCTTTTATTGATCAAATGTTGGAACGTCTTGCAGGTCATCAATACTACTATTTCCTGGATGGATATTCGGGCTATTTCCAAATAGCCATCGCACGAGAAGATCAAGAGAAGACGACGTTCACTTGCCCATTTGGCACTTTTGCATATCGCAGAATGCCCTTTGGACTTTGCAACGCGCCGGGCACTTTCCAACGGTGCATGATAAGTATTTTCTCCGAATACATAGAAAATTTCATTGAAGTCTTCATGGATGATTTTACCGTCCATGGGGACAGTTTTGACGCATGTTTAGGGCATTTAAAACTTGTGCTTGAAAAATGTGTTGAAACCAATTTAGTTCTTAATTCGGAAAAATGTCATTTCATGGTCGAACAAGGAATTGTGCTAGGACATGTAATATCCTCAAAAGGGATAGAGGTAGATAAGGCAAAGGTTGATGTTATTCAAAATTTACCTTATCCTACTAATGTTCGGAAAATCTGATCTTTTCTTGGTCATGCAGGTTTCTACCGACGGTTCATCAAAGATTTCTCAAAGATCTCAGCACCCCTGTGTGAATTGCTCAAGAAAGATGTCACCTTCCTAGTGGAAGAGGATTGCAAGAAGGCTTTCGACACTTTGAAGGCATGTCTTACCACCGCACCGATTATCCGTTCTCCGGATTGGGAGAAACCTTTTGAAATCATGTGTGACGGCAGTGACTACGCCTTCGGAGCTATCTTAGGACAAAAAGACAGACGGGCCTCCCATGTGATCCATTATGCGTCTATGACACTCAATGGAGCACAAAGGAATTACTCTACCACCAAGAAGGAGATGTTAGCGGTAGTTTTTGCCCTTGAGAAATTCCGGTAGTACCTACTTGGGGTAAAGGTAATTATCTTCACGGACCATGCAGCTCTTAGGTACCTTATGGAAAAGAAGGAGGCAAAGCCAAGATTGATCCGTTGGGTGCTTCTTCTAAGCGAGTTTAACCTAGAGATAAGGGACAAGAAGGGATATGAGAACCTGGTGGCCGACCATTTGAGCAGATTAGTGCAAGAGGAGGAAGATCTAGGAAAAAGAGAGATAGCCGAAAGTTTTTCAGACGATACATTCTACACGACTCTCTGTTGTGTAACTGCCCCCGCGCCTCACACCAGCCGCCCCTGCGGCTCCCTCTAGGCGCTCCTGCGGAATTGTCGACAGAGGTTTGTCTTAAGCTCCAATCTTTTAAGTCTTGGTTTGCTGACATTGTAAACTTCATTGTCAGGAAGGAGTATCCTCCAGACTTCACCAAGGCACAACGAGAGAAAGTAAAAGCTGAAGCTCGACACTACGTTTGGGACGATCCTTACCTTTGGAAGCATTGTAGTGACCAAGTGATCCGGCGTTGCATTCTGGACAATGAGGTACAATCCGTCCTAAGTTTTTGTCATTTTGAAGTATGTGGGGGCACTTTGGGGCAAATAAAACTACAAGAAAAGTTTTGGATGCCGGTTTCTTTTGGCAACACTTTTTTCGAGACGCTTTTGTGTTTTGTAAAGTGTGTGATAGATGCCAAAGGGTAGGAAATCTTTCAAGGAGACATGAAATGCCCCAATCCTCTCTTATATTTTGTGAAATATTTGACGTTTGGGGAATTGATTTCATGGGGCCATTTCCTACGTCATTCGGGAACACATATATTTTGCTTGCGGTGGACTATGTTTCCAAGTGGGTGGAAGCAAAGGCCACCAAAACTGATGATTCAAAAGTGGTTGCAGCATTTCTTAAGGAAAATATCTTTGCTAGATTTGAAATTCCGAAAGCCATAATCAGTGATAGGGGTACCCATTTCTGCAACAAGATGATCACGGCTCTCCTTAAGAAGTACCATGTTTACCAACGAGTATCAACAACTTATCATCCTCAAACAAACGGCCAAGCTGAGGTATCTAACCGGGAAATAAAGACCATCCTTGAAAAGACGGTTTCTCCCGGACGGAAGGATTAAAGTGCAAGGCTAAATGACGCCCTATGGGAATATCGGACAGCCTACAAAACTCCCATCGGAATGTCCCCTTTTAGGCTCGTATTTGGTAAAGCGTGCCACCTCCCGGTGGAACTAGAGCACAAAGCTTGGTGGGCGGTAAAGAAGTGCAACATGAACATAGAAGAAGTGGGAGAATTCCGGAAGCTCCAATTGCAAGAGTTGGAGGAACTAAGGCTAGACGCATATGACCATGCTACCACATACAAAGAAAAGACCAAAGCATGGCATGACCGGAACATCCTCCGGAAGGACTTCAAGGTAGTTAATAAGGTACTTCTCTTTCAATCCCGTTTGAAACTCTTTGCAGGTAAGCTGCGTTCAAGATGGACAGGGCCGTTCATAGTACCCGAAGTATACCCTCACGGGGTTGTGGATCTCTATGACCCCCAAACGCACAAAGTGTTCAAGGTGAACGGACAAAGGCTAAAACTTTACCTTGAAGGGGTCAAGAACGATCCGATTGACGAGGTGGTGCTAGAGGAGGCACAGTCAGAGAAGTAGAGATCTTACGTCGAGCCAACGACGTAAAACAAAGGCGCTTCTCGGGAGGCAACCCAAAGGAATAAAAAGAGGAGCTTTTGTCAAGGAAACCGCCCCTACGGATTTGTTTCCCGCCCCTGCGGTGACACTCCGGCTAGCGCCGCCCCCGACGCTGGGCCTGCACCTGCAACACGCCTGTCACCACCCCCGCGGTGACAACCCCACGCCCCTGCGGCGGCCATCCTTGACACAAATTTCAGCGCCGCCCCCGGCATTGGGCCTGCGTGCCCCTCTCCCTTGTCGCCGCCCCTGCGGTGTCAAACCCCCGCCCCTGTGGGTTTACCCAGAAAAGAAAAAAAAATAAAATATGATCTCGAAAAACACCTACACCTACCACGCACCACCCACCAACCCTCCTCACCAAACACAACCAAAATCCCTCGCACCTTCTCTCTCAAAGCTGCGAACGCCCCTGCGCCCTCAGAGAAACCTAACAACCACCCTCTCCGATGCCCCTACGCCACCAACACCAAGGACGCACCCCTCCAACGCCCTTGCGCCACCTGCTCTCGTGCCAAACGCCACCACCTTCGAAGCATTCGAAAAATCGCCTTCGGTAGTTCTTCCGCACCTGCGGCTGCAAGCATCCGCCCCTGCGCCTCACCACCCCTGCGCCTGCACAGCCGCCCCTGCGGAAATCACAACAGAAATGTCGTTTTCTTTTCCTCATTTCAACATTTGCTAATCCTTTGCTTCAAATACTTTCAAGAATGGAAGCCCCAAGGAAATACAAGATGATGGAAACAGAGAAGGACCAATATAGGATTGTACAGGATCGAGTTGTGTATGCAACTCGATATCTACATATCCCGACTTTGGAGCAACTGGGCATGCTAGAGAGCATGCAAACATTTTTGGCGAATGCTGGACTCGGAGACTTCCTCCAGAAGAGTGCTCCAACATATCCGGAGCTCAGCAGACAGTTTATCTCCACCTTCACAATGCAGAAGGAAGACCACGTGTGTACCGGCCTCACCTTCAAGTTCAACAAGGTGAAGTACACTCTTGACTACAACGATTTACGGGAGGCTTTTGGGGTGACTCTAAACCCCTCTGAGAACTAGTGGGAACCAGTCCCGACCCCGGACCTATGTGAGTTTTGGCGAGCAGCTACCGGGTCGGAATTCCATGTTGGGGGTGAGTAATCTAACAAACTCACTCACCCCAGTTTGAGGTTGATTTCAAAGATCCTCATGAGTGTCTTCTTGGACACAAAGAAGAAAATAAGGTCGCTCTCAAGGACCTTCCACTGCTCTACTCTTGCCTTCCACATAGCGAGAAACTGATGGATTGGCCCTCTCTCTTCCTCGCCGCTTTGAAGCGGATTAGGAGGAATGAGCCGAGGGATATTGTCGGCGGTGGGGTGATCTCTTTGATCGCCTCACAAGTGATGGACCTGTCCGAGTTAGAGGATGGGATGGCGGCTCCTCTCTACACTGAGGGGATGCTTAGGAGGTGCAAGCTCCTCCGGCGGGACGGGGAGAACCTGTTTTGGATCTCCCTTACAAATGGGAGCCACCTCACCTACCTCCCCCGACCTTTACCACTAGGAGGTGAGCTCTCCGAGCTCTACATACCGGAAGATCCTTTCGTGCCGAGGAGGCCACTAGTGACCCTTGTGGAGAGACATGCCGCCAGCTCCAGCCGGGCCCATCAGGAGGAGCACCTGCCCATCCCAAATGACAAGGAGATGCCCACAGCGGCACCAGAGGAGGACCCGGCCCTTGCGAGCCTTCAGGCTCAGATGGCGGCTATGACGACTCAGCACTGGGCTTGGCAGTCCGATTACCAACGGACTATGCTAGAGCAGCAGCAGAGCTGGAAGGACACTTTTGCCACCTCCATGACCTCACACTTCGACCAGAGGCAAGAGGCCTGGCAGGCAGCCCAGCAGCAGCAGCTGGAGGCTCAGCAGCTGGCTTGGCAGGCTAGTTTTGAGGCCTCTTTTGGTCGCCGGATGTTTGCCCAGTAGGACCGCATTGATGACATCTACCAGCCCCAGGAGAATTTCTTCCGCCACTTCCCCTACCCGCCGGAGGAGGGTCCAGGTGGTCCATCCGGACCACCCCAGTGAGGGGTACATTTCTTTCCCTTCTCCCACATTTATCTTTGACTCATTTTCACTTTGAGGACAAAGTGTACTTCAAGTATGGGGGAGGGATATATCATTGCTTGTACAGTTTATTGAGTAGTTTTTGGGATTTGTTTTTGCATTGTTGAATTCAGTTTCATTCGAAAAAAAAAAGAAAAAGCCAAAGAAGTGAAAAAAGGCATGAAAATCCTTGGATAAACCGAAAACCCGAAAGGGCGGTTAAGGTAAAAAGAAGGTAGTCCGACCAACCTTAGGTTGGTGCAAAATTGGACTTGAGGGATGTGAGTTTAAGTGAGAAAAGAAGAAGAGTGGCAAGGTGAAAACCCAAAAGGGCGCCTTGGCAAGATGAGCGACACCGAGTGTAGGTTCTCTCCCGGCGTTTTGGCGACATAAGAAGGGGAGTCATAAGGAGGTTGTCCGGGTAGGCCACTCTTGGAGCGATAAGGATGGTAGTATATCTTTTTCTCACATTTCGTCTCTTTTCCTTCTTTCTTGGTTTTTCTCTTGTTTTCCATTATCTTTATGCTTACTCATGCTTCCTGAGGCCTTTGAGTCTAGTTGATGACATTTGTTTTTACTCGGGATAAGTAAAAGGTCTAAGTATGGGGGGAGTTTGATAGGTGATGGAATCACTATCAATTAGGGTAGTTTTTAGAGTCTTTTTATTGCATTAGTGTTGGTTTATGTTACTAACTCCTTGGTCCAGAAGAAGAAGAACAAAAGAAGCTAAAGAAGGAGTTATAATCACTTAGGAGTGAAGATCGATCACGAAGCAAAGCTTCTGCTGCTTCACCGCCCCTGCGGGTCCTTGCAGCCGCCCCTGCGGTGACTTGCCTTGACGAGACGAAGACCAGCTCCCCTGCGCCTCCCACTGCGCCCTGCCTGCGCCTCGTCTTGGGAGCTGGAAGGTGAAGAGTCTGTGTCACCGCCCCTGCGTTGGCCTTAAGGCGCCCCTGCGCCTTGACATCAGAAACATCCGGAAGGCGAAAGGTCAGATGTTGAAGTGCATTAAAGATCCGCCCCAGCGGATTTAGGTAGCCGCCCCAACGGTTCTGAAGAAGATCAACCAATTCTGCCTAAACCGCCCCTGCGGTTCTGAAGGCCGCCCCTGCGGTTTAACGCCAGAAGCTTTACTCCGGTTGTTTACACCACCTTTATGGCATTTAAGGTGGCTGTTTTAGGCCGGCTATTTACTCCTAATTAAGTGTCTTTTGTAGTATAAATAGTCTATGGCTGATTGTTAGAATCATCCATGTTTTTCCTCACAAAAATCCATTTTAGACTTGAGTTTTCCATTGTAATGAGTTGCTAACTCCCTTGCTACATTGGGTTAGTTTGAAGCTGCTTTGTTGCTTTGGTTGTAAGTTCTTTTTAATCTAAGTTTTCATTCAGTAATACTTTGTGTTTCCTTGATCTCAATTGTCTAATTGCATATTTACTATTGCTTGAGATTGATCACCTTAGGTTCTAAAGTGCATGCAAACAACTAGGATTAATAGGTTCCGGGTTCGGGTCTTTAATCTAGTAGCAACTTTAAGTAATAACGGGTTGTGATTACTTAAAGAAAAGGAACACAAATATAAAGATAAGTTTAACGGTTTTAATCTTCTCTTTATATCCCCTAGTCTTTGTTTGAAAGCTAACCTGTTATTTGTTCTTGTAGGTTTACAGAACTTTAATAGGTTAAGTTGTGTTGATGCCGGTTGGCTCAACACATATATACGATCGAGACGGGAGATTACTTGGAAACTTGTAAAAGGAACTCACCAAAGTAGCAATTGCATGCTTAGAATCAACCTAGTGTAGATTCATCCATTATTGTCTTAATTGTCGCATTAATCGTTTTCATAAGTTTTTGTGCATCAATTCAACCCCCCCCCCCTTTGTGTCACTTCTCATTATAATCGATAATTGCATCTAAAACACCTTAACTCTCTTGGGTTCGACCCTTACTTAATCACTATACTTGTTCTTAGTGCTAAGTCGGGATTTACTTTTGATTTGGTATAGACGACCATAGAAATACCTTCGGTCAGATTCCTCAATACCCGGTTGATGAGATTTGTCATATGCCCAATTGTAGAAGAGTTTTGGATGCTTTTGGGGAGCACGCAGTTCATTGTAAAGAGCTCCTTGTCTTCAAATATAAGCATGATCTAGCCTGTGATGTTTTGTGTGATTGTTTAGAACAACAGGGTCTCGGTTAAGAAGGAGGTGCATGTGTCCTTCTTGACTGACTTACATGAGGGAATGTCCACATTGAGGCCGATGGATGTCTTTGTGCCTTGATGGGTGGGTGGAAAGCATGCTTGCAATGATTTGACTGTGATTTTTCCACTAGTTTTTTTTTTGAAATGTTAATTGTATTGAGAATGGATATACAAGTTGGGATTAGAACACTAGTTCGGGTTACATAATTCGAGAACAAAGATCTTGAACAACATATCAGTAATCACACGATGGTGAGAGATCGGCAACCTCAGTCAAGGCGGAGGTTCAGCAGCCCAGCAGAGTGAAGGGAGTGGGTAGATCGATCCTTCCAGGAAGCTTCAAAGTGAAGCTTGATGGACTTAATGATGTTGGCAGCGCAATCAATGGCTCTTGTGAATTCCTTGTTGTAGATCATGTTGTTACGTGCAGTCCATACGTGGTAGATGAAGGAGATAATGGAAGCAATCCTTATGCAGTCAATCAGCTTCATCTTATGAGTGGCACTGGAGCTCAGCCAATTAGGGGGCTGGGAAGGGTGTTCTAATCCATCTTGACACTATGTCAAGGACAAGGGATCCATAGCTGCAATGAGACCATAAGTGATCGTCATTTTCCGATGCACTCTTGCAAAGTTTACAAATGTCATTGTCGATCAGGTTCCAGGCTTTGATCCTTGCCAATGTGGGGAGTCTTTTGAGGGCAGCAATCCAGGCGATATAGCTACATTTAGGAATGTTGGAGCGGAGCCATATTGCGTTGAATGGGTTCGGGAGCCCAAGGGCTAGAAAGGGCTTGAATAAGGCATATACTTGCTTATGGGAGAAAGAGCCGTTCGAGCTAGCAAGCAAATTTCCACACCCACCCATGGCCTGGATGTCATCACGGATGTTAAGTAGGCTTTTCCAGAATGCGCTATGGTGGGGTTTTGGCCTGCAGTTCCATATACTATAGTTCCCTTTGAGAGTGTGTTTTGCAAGCCACTGGGTCCAGATGTTGGTGTCACCTCTATCAATATCGTAGATAAGTCGAGAGAGGGCCACCGTGTTTCGAGTATGCAAGTCAGGGAACCCAAGTCCACCATTAGATTTAGGGGAGCATATGGTATGCCAGGCAATCAAAGCTCTCTTACGGTTCTCAATGCCCGACCAAAAGTAAGAGCGAATGAGCCTATTGATCATGCCTATGACCTTGGCAGGCATCAGAAACATGGTACTCCAGTAATAATTGATGGAGAAGAGAATGGACTTCACAAGCTGGGCTCTCCCAACATAAGAAAGAGACTTTGCACTCCATGATTGAATACGCTTTGTAACTTTGTGGATCAAGGGAATGTAGTCATTAATTAAAAGTCTACTGCTCCCAATCGGGACTCCCAAGTAGAGGAAGGGAAGATTACCAATGGCCATACCAGTGATGTTGGAAGCACGAATAATCTCATCCTCCTTCATACCTCCAGTGAAGAGATGAGACTTAGTCGTGTTGATCCTGAGTCCCGAGACATCACCAAAGGCATCAAGCGTGTCTTTCAGAATTTTGATAGAGCATAGATCACCTCTACACAGCATCAAAAGGTCATCAGCGAATGTGAGGTGGGTGATAGCTGGGGAAGTACATTTCGGATGAAAGTTGAACTCCGGGTTTGAAATATTTAACTGGATCATTTTGGTGAGGAACTCCATATTTTTCCACTAGTTTGTTTGGGTAGTGGGCCTTTTGTGGTGTGTAAGGTGGCGCTTAATGCAGCCTCTACTAAGGTGGTCAAACATGAGAGAGCTTGTATTGAAAACCAACATGTCGTTCATTTTCAACACTTTTGATTTTCTTGCGCCCGACGCTATTGAAATTCTCAAGAAGGTGCAACAAGTCTTGTATGACAATGTTATTTCTCCAAGGTGTTCTAATGTTGTTTTTAGGAGGATCGGATCGTTATTATAAACTTAAGTATTTAACTAGTGAGAAGGAGTTTTTTTATGTCATGTGCGGACGAGATGACATTATCGTGCTTGACCTTCGGATGTGTACCACATATTAGTCCTCCAATAGCTCACCTACGGACAGGATGCCATTCTCCGTCATTGGCCGCGGAAAAGTACCTACTGCTAGAAAATGCTCCAAATAGCAATTTTAAGAGTGTTTCTTCTTTTCTGTTGGAATACTATAAGTTCTGTAACCTATATTTCCAAGCATATAAATAGAACTAAGATGGGAATTAGATCCACATGCTCAGAGCAAGCATTCAACAACACAGTTACGCATTATTCTGGTTTATGAGAAGAACCGCCATAGATGTAGCAACTAAACCCCCAGACCGTAATAACCAGAGACAAAATCTTGAAACCACTCATTGGATCTTTCAGCAGTATAACTGCTGCTATACTCGTAAGCGGGACCCTGATTGCATTAAGAACGCCCGTGAGCATGGTGGAAGCTAAGAACAGTACTCCAGTCGCCCCGAGAACCCCAACCTGAAAAGTTATGGCGCCCCATATGAGAACCATACAGTATGCAGACTCCCCACCCTTAAAACTCTTAGCTTCGGACGCCATTCCCTGAAAGCCCTGGTCCAGGACAAGCCCCACAGTTGTGAATATAAAGGCGAATAAAGAAACCATGACTTGCTGCTCAAGAACAACATGGAACGAAACTCTGCCTAGAAGCCTCACGAAAACCATTTCAGAGAGGGCGAAAATGAGACCGTGTAGAGCGGATCCCATTATGTCACAAACAAATCCTATGATGTACTGGTTGTTGCTTATGCTACCATATCTGTCTGAGTCTGAGTCCAATGCAATAATCACCATGGCAGCTGTAATCACCACAATTGCATTCAGGATTGAAGAATTCACCTTGTTCTTCACCAGCAAAAACCCGAACAGAGATGAGAAGATTAAAGATGAGGATGCCAATAAAGAAGCAGTTGATGCAGGAAGATAAGCATAGGCATATGCATATAGAAGATTATCCACAGCACTCAAGAACCCTAAGACAACATAAGCAGCTACGAGCTTCAAACTCAAGGGTGTCGGAGACGTCTTGCAAAAGAAATAGGTAGATATAAGAGCTACAGCAGTTAGTGGCCAGGCAGCAACTGCGACCCAAGATATGATCCATTTGCTCTGGCCACCATTAGCATAGTACAAGCGAGATAGAAGACTTGACGCCGGAAACGCCACGAGGATTCCTGCTGTGCTAAGGAGTAGAAGAACCCAATAAGAAACTGACTTCCCCTTGCATGCTTCCAAAATCCTAGCCTTGATCAAGGACTTTATTTGAGCCTTCACTGAACTGCCAGATCTTGAATCAACCTTTACATCTGTTTCAATCAGCATTGTTTCCTTGTTCGCTTCCTGGGTTTGCTGTATTGTGATCTCATGGCCATTCATCCCTGTGGCACGACCTGTTATACACATATCAGCTCCACAAGGGACGATGCAGGCCTTATATTCTTTTTTTTTTAAAACAAAACTTAGGGTGAAGAGGCTTTGTGGAATATGAAGAAAGAATGGACAAGGTAATGGCCCTAGAATATATAATGCAAACTATACAAAATCACCTTTAATTAAACTATCCTGCACAAAACCGCCATTAGTAAGTAAAACTACATTTATCATCCACTATCTATAGTTTTTAGCAAGTACTAAAACTGGACAAGCAAAATCTTAAACAAGAGTGGATGTCTAAATTAGGAATACTTTTACACATCTATAGCATTTGTTTTTGAAGATTTTTATAGTTGCTCTGAGCTAAGTGCAATTTTGGTGATAAAGGGTCATCTGAGAGAAGTCCCTTCAGGCTCAAAAAGACCTGTATCATATTATTACTAACCATTTTAAGGAAAGATGTTAGATGGAAGAACTGGACAAAGACCAAACATAACATTCAACTACAAATCTGCCAAGTGTAGCAATTGAGCTGATCTCGTAGAAGAATTTTACATAAATTTTCAGTGGTTCAGACATATTTCTTCAATTACTAGGTTTTAGCCGCTTACCTGCACTTGGACTAGCGTTACTCATACCCACTATATGACATTAAAGTTCCAGCATCAACCAATTTGGGCGTCCATTCGTGAATCAAAATCTGCAAAAACAGTATGAAAAGAATAAACCCTAAATTACAGAATTTGGAGCGAAGATACAAAGGGAGAGAATTAGTACTGATTAAATAAATTGATTGATGATAAAAACAGCATCAACGGCTTCGAAACCATCCAGTGAATCCAGAGGAATATCTCAAATTGGGGATTTCATGCCTGCAATGTTCATGCTTTTGCGACTGCTCCCAGCGGTTTGAATGATGTTTTTGCGTACACGATCATTGTTGGAGTAGAGCATAAGTATACTAGTGGTTGCCGACGCGTGATCACAATGCGTACACGATCTTTGTTGGACTAGAGCATATATATTCAAGTGGTTGCCGATGCGTGATCGCAATATAATGACAAGGCCAATTATGTTTCAAAAAAGCAATCAAGTGCGGATTTATTTGATTAACTATGTCAATTAAGTTTTAAAAAGCATTCTGGTGGTTGCCAACGTGACACCATGATAATAATAATAATATTATTATCATCACGTTGAAAATGAGGGTTTTTTTTAAATAAAAATCAATTCAAAGTCTATAAAGGCTTGTCTGGAATGGGATACAAGCTGCGGTTTGCGTGTGAGAAACAAATGGTGGATCTTCCGTGTCAAAATGATAGTATTGAGCCGTATATTTAAATTTATTAATTTATTTGTTAGTTTATCGTTTAAATTTGTTTATATGAATATCTGTCTGATATCATATTATACGATCTCCAAACACGCTTATGTATAAACAAGTTTTAGTTGCGACACATCCACCGCAGTCAGTTATGGCGGCGGCGGCTATCACGCCAACCTACAGGCACCCTAGAGCCCACTCTACCGGCCTGGTGTTATCGTCAACTAACAAAACAAAGACCAGTGAAGGAGAGGGTCCATCAAGTATCAACTCTCTAGGACGCTGGTCGTAGGACCCAAAATGTACCTTAGAACGCTAATCTACCTACGTTTTAGGACCCAAAACCTACCTAACATACTAATCAACCTGCGTCCTAAGACCCAAAACCTACCTTAAGACACTAATCTACGTGCGTCCTAGGGCCTAAAACCTACCCTACGACACTAATCAATTTGCGTCATAGGGCCCAAAGCCTACCCTAGAACGCTAATTAACATGCGTCCTAGCACCCAAAATACACCATAGGACACAAATAAACATGCATCCTAGGGCCGAAAACCTTCTCTAGGACGTTAATATACATGTATCATAGGGTCCAACCTACCCTAAGAAACTAATCGGGTGCCGAAGATGGTTTACACAAAAACCAGGTGCCAACGAACGACAAGGGTTGACTGGGGTGGCTGCTGGTGTTTTCTGGCAATGGTTTGCACAAAAACTGGGCTTGAGGATCCGGTTTGTAGGCAATCCGATTAGCGGTTTTGTGAGACTGGTTTCCGGTGAACAAAGGGTTAAAAGATCGGGTTTTGGATAATTTATAAATGGTTTAAAAATAGGCGGAAATTTAATATTTTTAAAAACCCGTAATAGAAAATGAAAGTAGTAAAGAACGAAAATAGCAGGACTAACCGAAACGGTGATTACTCCGGTGACTCTTTTTTGCGTAGTTCTTGATGAATATTGAAGTTCTTGATGTGAATAAACGCAACTCTGATACCACTTTGATGCGGGACTAAGCCAGTTAAAGTCCCACAATTTTGACATCAACAATGAAGACTCGATATAAATCCTTATTATAGGGATTAATTAAATGTAGGTGTGATAATGGTATAGGGTTGGTTAGCCGAATGGATGAGAAGGGACGGGTGAGTGTTTGTGTGAATGATATAGATCGGTAGATGGATAAATCAAGTTCGAACCCTATGAAACTACTTGGAGCACATTAGGGAAACTAAGACCCTAACACAACCAAGAATGATCGTAGAACCCATCCACTACACTGTTACACAAAAGGGAAAACGATTGTCAACAAAGCACAATAAGAAGGCTTGCAAATGATTGAGAGAACCAACTTGACAATTCAATGTGACACAACACAAAACAATTATAAGGTCCGACGAATTGTGTTGAAAGATACTCATAGTATTCGAATTGTACAAATGAAAATTGGTGGATTAACAATTGATCTTAAAGCCCCTTATATTGGTGAAAGGAAAACTATCTTATAACTAGAAGATCTATCTTAAGATATGATAAGATCTACCATAAGATAAAATAAGATCGATCTCCTACATGAGATAAGATCTAGATAAGATAAAATAAGATTTTTTCTTAAGATAAGATAAGATCTAAATAGTACTTATCTTTAAGCCTTCTATGTTAGATGAAATAAACTACAATATAATAAAAGAAACATGGGCTGAAACCCCATAATTTAAAGTGTTAATTACGGGTTGGAAAACAAGATCCAAAATAGATCTTTTCAGTCACTAAGTTTCGTGTATTCATCTTCTATCTTCTCCATATGTGAGTTTTCATGAGGATATGGTTTTTCATGCACACACGTGATTTTTGAGATCTTCCATCTCCAATAAGTGGTCTTCATTTCTCTCCAAGAAATGGTTTTTATTTCTTTTCCGAAAATGGTCTTCAATTCGTGTAACACCCGACTTTTCAGGGTCACCGCCCCCACAGTTACATTGAGCCGCGGTGACGGCCAACCGCTTTCGCCGCGGTCGCGGCAGGGTCAAGCCGTGGGTGCGGCTGACCCCAGATCGAGTACGATCTGTTTTTTTTAACCGTCTTATCTCTTTCCTTTTTTAGAAGATCTGATCATTTATCTTTTGGGTTGTCTTTCCTCTATCTTCTAAACCTAATTCTGGACCTTCCTTGGTCTTTCCCACCTGTTCTCTTTATATTCCCGCATTCCTTCTGTTTTCTTCTTCTTGCTTACGTTCTTCTTCAACCTCGAGCCAAGCTGCAACCTTTCCATGCGAACCTTTGCAGAAAAGTTTGTAAGTTCTTCATCCCTTTGTTCCCCTTCCATTTCTGAATCCCTCGTGCTGCATCTTTCTCTTTTCCATCTTCTTCTTTTCTTCTTTCTTCTTCTTGGCATGAATCAAGATCGAGTCTTGATTCTTATCTGTCCTTTCTTGGTTGCTATGTATGTGTTTCCAAGCTCCTTTGGTTGAGTATTGTCGTGTGAAGATTGAGAAGGAAGCTTTGATCTTCTTGGTTTGCTTCTACTGTCGAACAAAGGTCCCGACGTTCACCCTCGTCTGCGCCTCTTCTGCAGTAACTCCCGTCTTTGGTGAGTTGCTTCCATCTTTGCTTTCTTTTCCCTTTATTTCTGCAAGATCATGCTAGGCTGGACCTAGATGATTAGGTTATATGCCAGTTTGTGGCTTGTTGATCCTTATGAGTTGGTTATGGTTTGAGAGCCTTGAGAGCATGTTGTTGATGTTGTTCCTTGAGAACCTTGAGACTAGGAATCGTTCTTCGTAGCATATTGGAGATCAATTAGGGATCATTGAGACTAGAAGTATGTAAAATTCCAGCAATCGGGTAGTTTCTGATTCGTGAGGCCTTGTTTGAGCAAGCATATACCCTTTCCTTTGGGTAGTTGAGCAGTTAGCGGATTCTTGTGATACCTTTGATTCAGGTAAGTCCCTTGGACTTACTTAGCTGCATTCCGTATTTTAGAGTTGACCGTATTGGTGGTGTTTATTTACTTTATCGTTATAACGGAAAATCGGACTAGGATGACCTTATTACATTATTGGCCCAAGTGTATTATAACTGGGCGGTGACCACTTGTCGAATTCTACAAGAGACTGGGAGGTGCTCTTGCGACTAGGCCCACAGGTAACGAATAGATGCATATGATCTATTTGTTGTCAGTAACAAAAATGGAGGCGAGTTTCGGGAGATTCTCGTGCCACAAAAGAAGTTGAATTAGTAATGGATAACTTATATAAAATAATAATTGGGTTGTGTGTGAGCGTGCTATGTGTTTATATTCTTATATGTGTTTGTGGTTTTATTGTATTTCTAATATCTAGATGTTAGGTAATGGTTTATACCGTCGTTGTAGATGCCCTGTAGGGTAAAGATGATGCTGAGTGATATAGACGGAGTAGTCAGGCAGGGTTCCCGTACAATATAGGACGAGATCGGGGTTTATATTACAGTCATTGTCTTTTCTAGTTTGTTGTTGAAATCGGCTGAGAGTCTTTCGTTTTTCCTTTGTTATACCTTTTGACATTTTATCCATTTTGGTTTTTATTTATTTGTGCCTTGTTGTAAGATTCGATGTTATTGTTGCTACTCTGAGGGTCAGGAACCATTCTGAGGTCCTAGCCTGTAACACTCCGAGTTCCTAGAATTTGGGGTGTTACAATATGGTATCAGGGAGCTCTAGGTTTACAACAATGGCACTCGTAATCTTCTAAATGCCGAATAGATAAATAAACAAAACCCACAAGGTCTTAAAAGTGATTTTCGTTTTAGGACTTGTTTGGTATTAGTTGGGGTTTCTTTTTTTGGATTGTGGGGATGAAGATTGTTGGAGATTGTCGTAGATGGAGATTGTTAGGGATTGTTAGGGATTGTTAAATATTGAAAATTTATGTGTTTGGTGTAGGTTTCTTACGTGAGATTGTTTATTAAAAGATTACCAAGATGCCCTTACACATATGTTTACATATTTACTTCTTATTTAGCACAAGTGTAGAAGGCCTTTAGTTTTAAGTTTATATACAATAGCTAATCATTTGTAAGTTTGATAATTTTTGAGATGCAATTACTCTCTTGTACTTGCTGTTAGTGTTAACAAAAGTCTTACATCACTAATTTACTACTAAACACAACAAAGATACAACATTATCTAGGTGTGAATGTACAAACAACAAAACTACAATGTAGCAACACTAAACGGGTATGTATTAGGTTGAAAAGCAAACCAACATGGCAACAGTAAGCTGCTTTGAAGAACAAATGAAGCATTCAATTCCCACTGCTAGATGATAAAGTCAATTTTAGCATAACAATCATGATGCAATTAGGTTAATAGAACCAGAACCCATCATTTCAATCTAACATAGCCTTCAAGCATCTATCGGTTACAATACAATTCAAATGAATCATCCAATTCCCACTTCCACCTTCAAACTCCAGCAATCGCAGGAAAAGGTACAATAATTGCAGCATATAACCAAAACCAACCTTTGAATCTAGTTGAGCATGTGAAGAACAAGCAAGAGGAGCAGAATCACCATAGAAGACCCAGATGCGATAAAAGCGATGGTAAAAGATTCCGGCAATGACCTAGTTGGAGAAAATGCCACCTCGGGATTCGGCGAGGAGACTGGGTTATCCGGGTTAGGAGGGCTTGAAGGTATGATTGGAAGTGATGATTCGACGGGAGAAGGTGTGGCCTTTGAACCCGCCAAAGTTGGGAACGAAGGAGTGATGTCCGGCAAGAAAGCATGTGACTCCGATAGTGATGGGAAGAGGAAGGTGGTTGCGGGAATGGCATAACCACCGCAGTAACTGTGTTGATGAGAGACTGGAGAAAAGCATTTGAAGAAGAAAGGGTATGACTGTAACTGAAAAGAATCTAACCCATTGAATTCCCAAGAATCTTGGGTGGGCAAGCTTCTTTTTACGGGATTCTTTTACCAAAAGAATCTCGTAAAAGAATACATTCCAGAAGCCCAACTCATACCAAACGATGTCATTTTTGTCATCCCTAAGAATCATGTCAAAAAGAATCTAAATGAATCCCATAGAATACAATACCAAACAGGCCCTTAACTTGTCGGTCTTGGATAGATGTACAGGGGACCACTAGTACTTCCGCGGATCTTTGCAGCTTAGTCTTTCTTTTATGTTGGCCTTTTGCAGTAGTGTAGTTTCGAAAGTATGTCCTTATATATATACCCTTATCATATATGACACGTACTAGAGCTACATCTGCTATAGGGCAAGGAATTGGTCTACCACCTCTTCCACCTGCAGTCCGTGGACGAGGATGTGTAGGAAGACCTACATTAGCTAGAGGTCGGGGTCAAGCCCCTAAAGCTGAACCGCCTGTTGTTGAGGTGTTTACTGAAGAAGTTGTTAAGAGTGTTGTTCCCGAGGCAGGGAACGGGGCTGCTGCTAGGTCCGGCGCACAGAGAGCACAGTCGACCGAGTCCAATCGAGTGTCCTTCAGAATATCTGCTTATCGCGACTATATCGAGAGGGTCGAGGAGGCCATTAGGATAAGAGGACCTTCCCCAACGCCGCCGGTGCCTGCGAGATCAAATGAGGTTTCGCAGAGAGTGAAACAAGTATTAGATGCACTTGTGAGAGCTATTGAGGACGTCAGAGTTCCAAATGAGGCAAGAGAGTCGAGACTGGATTGTTGGTTAAAGTCTTTCAACCAGCTGAAGATACGTCCTTTCGCAAGAAAGACAGGACTGGAGGTGGAGTTCTGGCTAGGTCATGTTGACTCAACTTTGGAGTCAATTCGTTGTCTAAAGAGTTGACGTGTGGAGATAGTGCAAACGTTGCTGCGAGACCAGGCTCACTACTGGTGGACGACAGTTCGCAGCAAGATCACGAGTTATGACCGGATGAGGAGCATGATTAGTGATTGCTATTGCCCTCCAGCACTGAGGAGAGATCGACTACAAAATTTTCTTGAGGCTGGTTTTGAGGAAACTCCTATTTTTGAGACTATCAGCAAGTTTCAGGAGATTTTATCACTGTTGGGTCCCTCCGCACCACCAGAGGACCAACATGTGTATCTGTTCTCTCGGAGGCTAAAAGAGTCTACCCGTTCTTATCTCTTTGGTTTCCGTTGTGACTCCTTGATGGATTATCTAACAAAGCATCAACATATAAGAGAGATCGAACGGGTCCGAAGAGATCTTCTTAAGCAGGGGTCCTGAGAAGACACAGAGGACTGGGCCATCGAGTATTGGAGTTGGAGCTTCTGGATTTGGGCGTAGTCAGATGTCGGGATGCTATGTTTTTCAGCAGGCGATGTAGAGTTCGGATAGAGGGAAAAAGTGTCAAAACTACGAAGTTGTTGGACACATGCGAGCTGATTGTAAGAAGACTACAGTGACCTGTTTTTCTTGTGGAAAGCCTGGACATAGAGCTGCGTTTTTCTGTCAGGGCAAGGCACCATCACAACATGGTTCGTCACAAGCTAGCATCGCAAGAGGCAAATAGAGGCCGCCTTAGTACTAGTCACGGGGGCAGCAGTCGAGAGCCCCGAGATACCCCGCTCCTCAAGGTTCTGCTCAAGGACAAGGAAGGGGTAGAGGACGTCGTGGTAGTACTTTAGACACGATAGGTGCGTCAGCTAGAGTCTACGAGTTGAGGAATACAGTGAGCCAACAACTCCAGCGACCACATGTACCATTCTTATTAATGGTTTTCTATCAAAGTTCTTTTCAATACGGGTGCCACACATTCTTTTATATCTGATGCATGTGTAGATAGAATGACCTTAGTTACCGCTAAAAGAAGACTTTTCTCTATAGGGTTACCCGACGGGGGTAAGATTAGAGGTACTAGGGAAGTTTGCGATTGCCCTATCCGGTTAGGAGGTCGTGATTGGCCAGTTGATTTTTTCGTTATGTACTTAGTACATGAAGAAGTCATTTTAGGCATGGATTGGATGGACCGAGGCGGTTGTGGACATCGGCAAGAGGATCATGACGGTTTCTACGGAGTCAGGTCAATCACATGGAGATTTTCCGAGGATGGCATCTCGGAAAGACCGGTACAATCATCAGCGCAGTCCGAGCTACAAGACTTATCGTACAGGGTTGCGAGGCTTTTTGGTGCTATGCCATGAAGGAGAGTACGAGTCCGACACTAGAGAAGATTCCGTTAGCAAGAGAGTTTACCGATGTATTCAGAGAGCAACCAGGTCATCCACCACAGAGAAGTGTGGATTTCGGCATTGAGCTAGAGCACGGGACAAGATCGATCTCGAAGGCTCCCTACCGCATGGCGCCTATCGAGATGCTTGAGTTGAAAAAGCAGTTCGAGGAGTTAGCTGAGAAGGGCTTTATCTTCCCTAGTGTATCTCCTTGGGGCGCACCAGTACTCTTCCGCGTCGATGAGGTTACGTATTGACTACTTAGAGCTAAATAAGGTGACAAACAGGAATAAGTACCATTACCCCATATCAACGATCTTCTAGATCAGTTGTACGGAGCTTCAGTGTTTTCACGGGTCGATCTGAGATCTAGATATCACCAGTTGAGGGTGAGAGAGCAGGATATAGTTAAGACGGCATTTCGGACTAGGTATGGCCACTACAAGTTTCTAGTGATGCTATTCGGGCTCACGAATGCGCCCACCGTTTTCATGGAGTTGATAAACAGAATTTTCATCGACTTCCTAGACTAGTTTGTAGTGGTTTTCATCGATGATATTTTGGTATACTCTCGGAGAAGAGAGGAGCACGCAAAACACCTGAGGATTGTACTCCAAGTCCTACTAGTTAAGAGAGCTTTACGCAAAGCTCTCTAAGTGTGAGTTTTGGATGTCTGAGGTGGCCTTTCTTGGTCACATCGTTTCCGTTGAAGGGATCAAGGTAGATCCAGCGAAGATTGAGTATGTTGCATCCTGGCCGCCTCTTAGAAACGTTAAGGAAGTACACAACTTTCTTGGATTGGCTGGTTACTACCGTAGATTTGTGGAGGACTTTTTACTTATCGCCCGATCACTTACTTCCTTGCTGAGGACGTCTACCAGATTCGTGTGGTCCGAGTCGTGCCTGTAGAGTTTTGAGGATTTGAAGAGGAGGTTGACTTTCGCTCCTATCTTAGTCCAAACGGAAGACATTGAGGATTTTGTGGTTTACAACGACGCGTCCAAGATAGGCTTGGGATGTGTTTTGATGCAGAGGGGTAAGATTATAGCATATACATCGAGACAATTGAAGATGTATGAGTAGAGTTACCTACCCATGACCTTGAGTTGGCTGTTGTGGTTCATGCTTTGAAGATTTTGAGGCATTATCGGTACGGAGCTACGTGCTTGATATTCACATATCATAAGAGTCTGAAGTACATATTTACTTAGTGCGAGTTGAATAACCGCCAGAGGAGATTTATTGGAGTTGATCAAGGACTTTGATCTGGAGATTTTATACCACCCAGAGAAGGCAAATGTGGTTGCCGACGCCCTCAGTAGGAAGAATCCTCGCGAGATGGAGATCGCTCGGCTACCCACTCAACCTAGCTACAACAAGACTTGGTGTGGCTAGAGATGGATATCCACTTCCCGGAATTTAACAACCACCTTTCCATGTTACAGATGTTACCTGATCTGTTGGGAGAAATCCGACAGAAACAAGAGAGTTGCCCGACTTTTACATGGATCCGAGACAAGATGTCTCGAGGTGAGGCACCACAGTTTGTTGTCGGCGTTGACGGAGTTTGGAGACGCTAGGAGCGTATTTGTGTGCCATCAGACCAAGAGCTGAGACAACGGATCATACAGGAAGTTCACGCGACACCTTACTCGGTACATCCCGGTAATAAGATGTACCAGAATATCAGACACTCCTTTTGCTGGGGCGGGCTGAAGCCAGATGTGGCGAGATATGTAGCTCAGTGTGCGACCTGTCAGCTACAAGATTGAGCATCACCGGTCAGGTGAAGAGCTACGCGCACTTACAGTTCCCCAGTGGAAGTGGGAAGACATCTCGATGGATTTTGTTACCGGTTTGAGATTGAGCCGGAGGTTTGACGCCATCTGGGTCATAGTGGATCGAGTGACGAAGACCGCACATTTCATTCCTATCAAGGAGACGTCGCCGATAAGTCGATTAGGAGAGGAGTTCATTAGGCAGATAGTGATACTCCATGGAGTACCTAGGACCATAGTCTTTGACATAGACGGACGCTTCACGTCTAGGTTTTGGTAGCAAGTGCATGCCACCCTAGTTACGAGTCTACACTTCACAACCACCTATCATCCCAAGACAGATGGTCAACTTGAGAGGATCATACAGACTTTGAAGGATATGTTGAGAACCTGCGTGCTAGATTGGGGGTAGGTATGGCTAAATCACCTCCGTGTAGTTGAGTTCTTGTACAACAACAGTTGGCACGCATAGATCAGGATGGCTCCTTATAAGGCACTATACATAGAAAGATGTCAGACCCCGCTATGTTGGGATGATCCGGGTAGTGCTAGCAGAACAACACCCAAGCAGATACAAGATGATATGGCCCGAGTGGCGATGATCCGAGAGCGGATACTAGCAGCACAGAGTCGTCATAAGTCTTACGCTGACAAGAGGCGCAGACCTTTCGAGTTTAGAGTGGGAGCTCAGGTATGGTTACAAGTATCCTGATGCGTCCTTGGAGGTAACCAAGGATAACTCCGGATCTAGATCAAGCAAAACTCCAACTACTCCTTGATTCTTTGTGCAACGTTGTATCGTTTCGGATCCAAAGGGGCGGAAGCGATGAAGAAACAAAGGTTACTTTGATCTAGAGAGATCTAATACACCTTGTGTGGATCGAAGGTTGATTCTTAAGAAGAATCCTCGAATATGGATTTCTGGGATCAAAGACGAGATCCAAGGAAGAAATTTGAGAGATAGAAGAGAGGTTTTGATGCCCAAGCTAAGTAGGAGGATATTCTTCTCAAAACTTAGTAATATTGAACATGGAAAATAAGTGAGGCAAGATATCTCTTATATAGAGAGTCTTTCTTGCCTACCTATGGGCCAACGGGCCAAACAAAAATACATGAAGAAAAGCCTAAAAGGGAAAACCTAAAAGGATAAGTTCAAAAGGGAATATTCTTATACGGAATATCTCTTTTATTACATAAAAAGGAAAACATGAAAATATAGTCCGAAAATAAGCTAGCTTCATGCCATGGAGTCGGAAAGACGAGACATGCTGCTAACGGAACTGGTAGCCTATGCCATGGTGGTGTAGAGACATGGCATGCCGGTAATGGAACCAAGTGAAGAAGTAATGCGGGCGATGATGGAGCCGGTGGCTCGAGCAATGGCCTTAGCTCGGGATCCGGTGATCGGTCCATCTGAACGAACTCTAAGAGCCTCGTCCTCCTCGTCTATGGTCAACGTAAAAGGAACATCCAAGGGCGCATCAATCCCCCCATCTTGGCTATGAAACGTCCCCGTTTCACCATCGTCAAAGAGGGGCTCAACATAAGGGGAAAGGTCCTTGAC
This sequence comes from Fagopyrum homotropicum, assembly GCA_033239125.1. Taxonomy (NCBI): domain Eukaryota; kingdom Viridiplantae; phylum Streptophyta; class Magnoliopsida; order Caryophyllales; family Polygonaceae; genus Fagopyrum; species Fagopyrum homotropicum. Next base: position 76,835,359 of record BSWB01000004.1, read on the forward strand.
GTTGAACGTCGGGTGTACTCCGTAGGAATCCGGGAGCTCTAACTTGTATGCATTCGGGCCATGACGGGCTAAGATGCGGAATGGGCCATCACCACGGTCCGAGAGCTTGCTCATGCGGCGAGTTGGAAAACGCTCCTTCCTTAGGTGGAGCCAAACAAGATCACCGGGCTCAAAAGAGACATCGCGGCGGCCCTTGTTGCGTTGTCCGGAAAGTTGGGCGGCACGACGTTCGAGTTGTGTCCTAGTCCGCTCATGAAGCTCAATGATTTGGGCGGCTCGGTTCCCGGCGATGATGTGTTTTCCGTCCTTGAGCGGGCGGGGAGTGAAGTCCAACGGTGTGTGTGGATTAAGGCCGTAGACAACTTCAAATGGGGACAATTTAGTTGCCGTGTGCCTAGACCTGTTATACGAAAACTCCACAACAGAAAGTAAGTCCTCTCACCTACGTGGGTTGGTCCTAGTGGTGACTCTAAGTAGAGCACCAAGAGTTCGATTGGTCACCTCCGTTTAACCATCGGTTTGGGGGTGATAACTACTTGAAAACAACAAGTTGGTTCCAAGTTTTCCCCATAACGTTCTCCAAAAGTGACTTACGAATTTCACGTCCTGATCACTAACGATGGAACGTGGTATCCCATGTAAACGCACCACATTGTCAAAGAACAAGGTGGCAACTTCACTAGCATTTTGGGTGCTTTTACATGCAATGAAATGAGCCATTTTGGAGAAGCGATCGACTACCACGAAAATGGAGTCTTTGCCTCGTTTTGACATAGGCAACCCGACCACAAAGTCCATGGATAGATCCTCCCAAGGTCCCATTGGTATAGGCAAAGGAGAGTACATTCCATCCGGACCTTGGCATGACTTTGCATGATGACATGTGATGCAACCCTTGCAAAACCGTGTCACATGCATACGCATCCGGGGCCAAAATAAATGCTCTTGGAGAGCGGAAAGGGTCTTGGTAGCACCGAAATGACCACGACCCTCATGAGCTTCCTTGACCAACAAATAGCGTATAGATGAGCGCGGAATGCAAAGTTTGCCCGCTCGGAAAAGATAGCCATCGTTAATAAAGAAAGACTCGTGGTCTCGGAGGTCGAGGCATTGTGCCCATATGTCCTTGAAGTCAAGATCCGTGCCATATAACTCTTTTATAAGAGCAAAGCCATGTATCTTGGCATCCATATACACAAGGAGGGCATAGCGGCGAGAAAGGGCATCGGCTACCACATTCTCCTTGCCTTTCTTATGCCGAATGACATAAGGAAAGGTCTCTAAAAACTATACCCAACTAGCATGGCGCCGACTGAGATTTGTTTGACTCTTGAGATACGAAAGAGCCGCATGATCCAAATGAATCACGAACTCCTTCGGCCACAAGTAATTTTGTCATGTCTTAAGACAACGAAATAGAGCATATAGTTCCTTGTCATATGTAGGGTAGTTGAGCGAAGGACCGGACAGTTTTTCACTAAAGTAGGCAATTGGACGAGTCTCTTGTAAGAGAACTCCTCCAATGCCCACATTTGATGCATCACACTCCACTGTTCGCCCCTAAACGTGTGTGCAAAAAAGCTTTAAATTTATAAAACTAGAATCAAGCAAGCGAACCCGTAGTGTACGGATCGGCGTAGATTAGCAAGTATTCCAGAGTATCGAACACAGGGATTTGGGTGGGAACAAATTCAATTGCAGATTATCAAGCAAGTAAGTATGAGAGGTTTTGCAAATATTGGGAAAACAACAATCCTAAAGATCCAAGTATCCAGTTGTGGCAATCGATTCAAGATATACTTAATGATATAAGACAGAGTTGAGATATGCAAAGGTATGCTAATGTAAGGTAATCGTACGATGAAGTTACAAAAACCTTATATGACTCACCTACAAGACACTCTCTATACAGGTTGTTGAGGCTTCAATATAGAAAGGTTCTAAAGACAAGAATTGATGTCAAATACCCAAACTTATAATCCAAAGGTTAAAACTAACTTAACCGATTAAGGTTGTGACACTCATAATCGAGGTAGAGGTTGTTGAGGCTTCACTACCACCTAGAAAAGGCAAGCCTAAACTAAGTTAAAACAAATCTTTAACTTTGGATTAAAGTAAAAGCAGGTTCGTAAACTTAAGAGAAATTACGGGTGGATCTTGAGATTCCACGGTCGTGGAACTCAAGAACAAACCGTAATTTAGGGTTCGTCGACGATTCTCTCAAACTCTCAGGGTCTAATCTATTTACGATCGATCTATCATCAACTAAGCCACAACTATCAACCCTTCACCTTAGAATTGTTAAGGGTTTTTAGCCAATAACAGTCATGTTGATATTAAATTCAAGAATTAAAAGATTGAAAGATGAGAACTTTCGAAAACTTCCAATAAACTCCAAACTAATCTCAAAGTCACAATCAAGAACGAATAATGTCACTAATTCTAGAATAGAACAATGAAACACAATCTTAGGCAAGAAGGAAGAACGGGATGTCAATCCGTCTTCTAAATCAAACCTAAACAAGAAGAGAAGTCTTCTTGCAAGAAATCTCCCGAATCTTCCGTCAATCCCGGAAATCTCGAAATCCCAATGATAATCTCCACCAAAGTGCGAGATTAGGGCAAATCCAAGCGTGAACGTCGATCTCCAACGAGATGTAAATGCCTCCAAGCAAATGCTACGGAAAATCCCTCTAAGCAAGGGTGTAAGCGGGGATAAGCGAGGATGTATGCGTGGATGACGGAATTTCCCTTCGTCCGTCTTTTTATAGGGCAAGATAAAATATCGGCCCGGCCCAATCTTCAAAATATCGTGGCTTCGAAGTGTGGCGAAAAAGATCGCCAAGATCACGGTCGTGGAAGATTCAACGACCGTAATTTAGAGCGTGGAAAGTGTCACGGTGTGAACCATGGTTTCCACGACCATAATAGTTACTGGAATGCACCACGCCTCTCTTGCAAGGATCCACGGCCGTGGAACTGAACGTGGTTCGTAATACGGCTGTATTTTAGAGCGTGGTTTAGGGCAAGAACGTGATTCCTCCCTAGCCTCGTGCATTCCTCAAGTTGAACTCCATTTTGCTCCTAAGAATGCCCTCAATCCATGGACATACTCAATCAACTATTCTTTGCTAAATTCCGTTCGGAAATGGCTCCCAATCACCTATAATCAACATAAAGCTAGTGTAGACATCCATATTGACAATATATGCGAACTAGCTCACTAATGTAACAATGCTCAATCAAAGACTATCAATATGAATCAAATACGCTTAGGAAACGTGCCTAAAGTATCACAAAAATTTCATGCTAACAAATAACCCCATACTTGCAACTTGCTTGTCCCTAAGCAAGGTCTTTCAAAAGCCTTTAAAACAAGAGTTAGGATGAAATATGTGTACCTTGTTTTGGATGAATGTGCCTTCTTAAGAATAGATCATTCTCAAACCTTGCTTCAATCGTTTATCAAACTTTCACACACTTAATCAAAGAGTAAAAGGCAAAGAAAACTCATGAATCAATTAAACTTCTATACAAGCATCATAACCTTCAAACATTATCAAAATCAATCATAAAAAACTTCAATTTAGATCACCAAGTCATATAACATTCTTTTGATCTTAAGGACTTTCAAAGAAAAGGTCTAGAATGTGGAAGGGTAGGAAACCTTTAGGGAATGTGGTGCATGAATCCGGGAAATTAGACAACTACTCACTTCTTCTTCTTTTGCGGTTTCCGCAGCACTTTCAACTTAGAGCTTCGCTCTCTTCTCTTCATTTTTCGACTTTACTTTTGGAGTTATGGATAGAGGTGCACAAAAACCGAAGCCTAGGAGATTGGCGTTTCTCAATTTTCATGAGATGCCTCAAAACCTTAGCGCACATACCATAATCCGTTAGGAATATCGCTCAATCCGACTTTGGCAAGACACAAACACCCGGCTATGTGAATGGTGCCGAGTTACTCATCATCATGATTAACTTCCCCAAACCTACAATTTCTTTCTATTCTTTTGATTGCAAATAATTGCTCTCATGGCCCTCCCACATCAAACATGCCTTTTTCATTCACTTCTCCATAATTCCCGGATAGGTAAAGGAGGTCAATATTTCAATGAGGAGCTAAATGGTCAAAGAAAGAAGAAAGAAAAATCGAATTGCCTTAATCATCTCAATAAGAAGCATAGGAACTTATAATGTGATTTCAACTTCAATTTCTCAACATGATTTAGGTAACATAATCACATTATGAAACTTGCAAAAGAGGTATAGTTCATTCATTCAAATTCTTTTCAATTCACTATTCTTTTAAGCATGCAATTGTCATCAAACTCAATTCACAAGTAGTGATTATCATGGAAATCATCTCAATTCATTAGAAGCACGAAATTTTTCAAAATTTTTTAATTTTTATGGGTTTTTCAAGTTCTTTTTCATGCAAAGCAATAAGGAAACGTGCAACAATAAAATGCAATGCAAGATAGTCTCGAATAAAGCAAACATAGTGAGTAGAAGTTATTACAAACATTTAGTACATCCCACCCCATACTTAGGACGAACATTGTCCCTAATGTTCAAAAGAAAGAAAGAAAAGAAAGAAAAGAAAAAGAAACTCACAAAGTGGCGGTAGAATGTCTAAATCAACGGTCATGCATCATCATCACTGCGGTGCTGGTGGAGGCGGGAATGGAGAGAAGCTGGAGTCGTAGGGCCGCCCAAACTGCTGGCGGTAGACGTCCCTCATCATGTGATCAAGATCATCCATGCGTCCGTCTCTAGCATCGGCTCGGATCTCCAATGCTCCTACTCTCTCTGAAAGGCCAGTAGCCCAATTCGGCATCTGCTCGTACCATCCCGGAGCCTGACTGTACCATGCTGGAGCGTCGGATGGTGCTGGTGCTGGTGCTGGTGCTGCTGGCTGCTCTGTGGACCAAGGAGGGGGAACGCCATACCATGTGGGAGGTGTGGTCATCCACGTAGGCCTCTCACTCACGCTAGCGCGGCGAGAAGACGAGCCTAAGGCTCTAGCTGGACGTGGAGAGCGTCTAGGTACATCTGGGGCCGCCTCCGGCTGATCCGAAAACGTGCCAAACTCCTGCTCGACTCCTCCTCCACCCTCAAACTGATCTCCCATATCCTCCTCCTCAACAACCGGTGGTGGGACATACGGGGGAGCTACTATCCTGTTCGCATGCATAGCAGCGAACGTCTCCTTCCAATTATGGCGTCCCGCCATAATGGAGTACTCCGGCAGCCACTCTATACCCCTACCCGTCCTACTCTCCCAAGGCATGCCCGCATAAGGCGGACCTCTATGTGTGGGGAGAATGAGACCCCTAGTCATGAAAGCATGTAGCCCTAAAGGTATGGCCGGTATACGGGTGCAAGCAGAAAAATCAACACCTAAGCTCCTAGCAATGTGGGTAACTATCCCACCATATCCGATGTTTCCCTTCTTCTTGTTCTTGAGCTTGCTCATAGTAGCAGCCAAGAGAGTAGCACAATCAGCACAGCGTCCATACAACATGGAGTAAAGCAAGAATAGCTCATCCGTCTTGATCTTTTGGGGCGTCTCCGTCCTAGGAAAGAGACACTCCGAAAGAACACGGTGAGCTATCTTCAAGGCTAGGTGGTACATCAACCTAGCCTTGGTATCAGCGGGTTGCCAACGGTCCTCGTCGGCGTAAATCATCGCAACCTCCTCCCAAAAGTCCTTGGCGTAAACGCCACTCAGAAATCGACCGTTAAAGGTCTCATGAAACCCGAAAATGGTCCCAAACTCACGGATGCTAAAATGATAGTCTCTCTCCATAAGACGGAAAGAGACGGTCCTGTCTACATGGCTGTGCTCGAAAGACGTCACAACCTCCCGTGTAATCTCCTCATAAGCGTCTTCTCGGATAGCCGAGAAGACAACTAGTCCGGCTCTATCCAAGAGCCAAGTAAGATCATCAACAATGTTGAGAGGAGCTAGATCCTCCAATAACAAGTATCTAGGACCAATCACTGGCCTCTCCTTGATCCTCTCGAGTGCATCGAGATGATCGTCGTGAATGGCCGGGACTCTACGGTGGGGAGGTGAGGATGGAGGTGAAGGTGAGGATGGAGGTGAAGGGGAAGAGGGTGGTGGTGCCCTAGAGGACGAGGAGGAGGAGGGATTACCCTTCCTCTTCTTATTCTGATCATTCTTCTTCTCTTTTATCCTCCCCGAAACTCTTCTCACAAAATCCATTCTGTTCAAAATTACGGTCTGTTCTTTGAAAACCACGGCCGTAATTCCTCAGAGACCGTGATTCGTTTCAGAAGTTCGTAAATCTCAGCAAATCAACACTCAAATCCCACAAACAGGCAGTCCTAATCTAATTTCTTCCAATCTCAATCAGTTCTTCCTAAAATCTCTAACAAAAACGAACCAAATCGACAAGAATCAAGAAGAGAGCAAAAACCTATTTTTCGGATTGAAAAATCCGAATTGCGCGTTCCTTGGTGAATTTCCGCTCGATTTGTCGCTTGGATCTTGTTTGTGGTCGAATTTGCTTCAGTTTAGAAGGAAGAATCGTTAAAAACGATTGAGAAACGAGGATTTGAGAGAGGGTCATGGATTTTCGGCAATTAGGTCGTGGAAGAGGGTGTTTGGGGTGGTTTTTGTGAAGAATGTGGCTTATATAGTCACAGGCAAAATTTTTGAAAATCACGGTCTGTCGGGGTGTTCCACGGCCGTGGAAATGTACGGAACCGTGGTTTTGGTGATTTTTCAAAGGCTTTTGGAAATTACGGGTACTGTAGCTGTCACGATCGTGGTTTAGGCCGTGGAACTCTCTGTAAAGCTCCAAAGTCCAGATTTCGTCACTTTTCTTCAACATTATCCTTCCCTTTTCCTTTTCCATCGTTCCTACATCCAAAAACACGAACATACCGGAAGGAATCGAAGGCAAAAAGAAAACAGAAACGTCTATTCTAAGCTAAACTATGAATCAAAAACAAAAACAAAAATGCAATACCTTGGGTTGCCTCCCAAGAAGCGCTTTGTTTAAGGTCCGTAGCTAGACCAAACTCGCACTTATTCGAGTGCGGTAGGCGCGAACTCTTCAGTTTGGAGTTCCGGCGTATACTTCTTGAGTCGTTGGCCGTTCACCTTAAAACTTCCGCTCGCTTCACCCCATACTTCAACTGCACCATGGGGGAAAATACGCTTAATTAGAAAAGGTCAGGTCCAACGGGATTTAAGCTTACCTGGAAAGAGACGAAGCCTTGAATTGAAGAGGAGAACTTGATCTCCCTCCTTGAAGTCCTTTGGAATGATATGCTTATCATGCCAACGCTTTGCTCTCTCCTTGTAGATCTTAGCGTTTTCATAAGCGTTCAAGCGGAGTTCATCCAGCTCATTAAGGTCTAGGAGACGCTTCTCTCCCGCTTCCTTCATGCTGAAATTCAGCCACTTGATAGCCCAAAACGCTTTGTGCTCCAACTCTACCGGCAAGTGACAAGACTTCCCATACACAAGGTTGTATGGTGTGGTTCCTATAGGAGTCTTGTACGCAGCCCGGTACGCCCATAATGCATCGTCAAGCTTCAAGGACCAATCCTTCCTAGTCCTTGAAACCGTCTTCTCTAGAATTCCTTTGATCTCCCTATTTGAGATCTCAACTTGTCCACTTGTTTGTGGATGATAGGGGGTAGCAACCTTGTGAGTAACCCCATACTTAGCTAGAAGAGCTTCAAAGCGACGGGCTATGAAGTGAGAACCTCCATCACTAATGATTGTCCTTGGCGTCCCAAATCGCGGGAAGATGGTCTTGTTAAAGAACTTGACCACCACCATGGCATCATTTGTGGGAGAGGCAATTGCTTCCACCCATCTAGAATCGTAGTTTACCGCCAATAGTATGTATTGGTTTCCACAAGAAGATGGGAACGGTCCCATGAAATCAACTCCCCAAACGTCGAAAATCTCCACCTCTTGGATGTTGTTGAGGGGCATCTCATTCCTTCTAGAGATATTGCCTGTTCTTTGACAAGCATCGCAACAAGAAACAAAGGATTGCACATCTCTAAACAAAGTAGGCCAAAAGAATCCAAATTGCAATACCTTTGCGCTAGTCTTGTTCGAACTAGCGTGCCCTCCACAAGGTAGTGAATGACAATGGCGGATGACACTTTGCATCTCATCTTCCGGCACACATCGCCGAATGATGCCATCCGGACCTCTCTTAAAGAGGAGAGGCTCGTTCCAATAGTATTCCCAGACATCCTTAAAGAACTTCTTCCTTTGTGCGTAGGATAGTCCAGGTGGTATCTCCTAGCAAACCAAATAGTTAACAAAATCAGCAAACCATGGTTTGTTACCTTTGGAGATCATGTTGATGCACTCCTCTATGATATGTAGGTGTTCATCCGGAAAGGAATCATCAATGGGTAAATGGTCGTCTTCTAGATGTGTTAGGCGACTCAAATGATCCGCAACAGAATTTTCTGAACCTTTCTTGTCACGGATCTCAAGATCGAATTCTTGTAGGAGAAGAATCCATCTAATTAGCCTTGGCTTCGCATCTTTCTTCGCAAGGAGGTACCGGATCGCAGCATGGTCCGTGTAGACAATCACCTTTGCACATACAAGATAAGAGCGAAACTTGTCAATAGCATAGACAATGGCTAAAAACTCTTTCTCGGTAGTGGCGTAGTTGAGCTGCGCTTCATCTAGCGTCTTTGCTAGCATAGTATATGGCATGGGTTCGCCCTTCCTTTCATTGTCCAAGAACAGCTCCAATAGCTACGTCACTAGCATCGCACATAACCTCAAAGGGAAGAGTCCAATCCGGAGGTTGGATAATAGGTGCTGAAATTAGAGCTTGCCGAATTGTGTTAAACGCATCCAAGCATGCTTGCGAAAACTCAAAAACTGCATCCTTCATCAATAGATTAGTGAGCGGTTTTGATATCTTAGAAAAGTCCTTAATGAAACGCCTATAGAATCCAGCATGTCCTAGGAAACTTCTTATCCCTTTCACCGAAGTTGGGGGAGGAAGTTTCTCTATGGTCTCTATCTTAGCTTTATCTACCTCTATCCCTCTACTAGAGACTAAGTGACCTAATACGATTCCTTCCTTAACCATAAATTGACACTTTTCCCAATTAAGAACTAGGTTAGTGTCTTCACATCTTTGCAAAACAAGAGAAAGGTTAGAAAGGCAATCGTTAAAAGAGGAACTGTACACGGAGAAGTTGTCCATGAAGACTTCCATGATTTCCTCTATGTATTTGGAGAAGATGGCCATCATGCACCGTTGAAAGGTGGTTGGGGCGTTGCAAAGCCCAAACGGCATTCTCCTATAAGCGAACGTACCCCAAGGGCACGTGAATGTGGTCTTCTCTTGATCATCCGGATGTATCGGAATCTGAAAGAAACCACTATAACCGTCAAGGTAGCAAAAATGTGAATGTTGCGCTAACCTTTCATGCATTTGATCAATGAATGGCAAGGGGAAGTGATCCTTCCGCGTTGCATTGTTGAGCTTGCGGTAGTCTATGCACATTCGCCATCCCGTCACGGTTCGGGTAGGAATGAGTTCGTTGTTCTTGTTGGTGATGACCGTCATTCCTCCCTTCTTCGGAACTGCTTGAACTGGACTCACCCACTTACTATCGGAGATAGGATAGATGATACCTGCATCAAGAAGTTTAAGAATTTCCTTCTTGACAACCTCCTTCATGGTCGGATTCAACCGCCTTTGAGGTTGTCTTGAAGTTCTAAAGTCCTCCTCCATTAGTATCTTATGCATGCATAGGGAGGGTTTAATTCCTACTAAGTCCTCTATAGTGTAGCCTAAGGCTTTCCTATGTTTCCTAAGGACAATCATGAGCTGTTCATGTTCATCTATGCTTAGTTCGGAACTAATGATAACCGGAAAGGTAGAATTAGGTCCTAGAAAGGCATACCTTAGATGAGTAGGAAGTGGTTTTAGTTCAATCGCTTTCGGAGCTTCCAACGATCCTTGAGGAGCATCCGATGTCTCCTTAGAAGTTTCTAAGGGTATTGAGTGTGTGGGAGAAGAATCAAAAAGAGTTGAAGAAGTGTCTCGATCACTCCTTTCCACGGCCAAAATTACGGGTGGATCATGTCCTCCACGGCCATGGTTTAGGGCGTGGAAGGGAAATACGATTGTCACATCTTCTCCACGACCGTATAACTCCCTGGAGTGAGGCACGATTTTGGTTGTGAAATCCACGGCCGTGGAATACAGTGTGTGGCCGTGGATTCTCACGTTTTCAGCTTCATCGTGGAGTTTCTCAAACTCCTCTTCATGCATCTCTTCTTGTGCTTCTAAGGCTTCAATTGCCTCATTGCACTCTTCATCTCCCCCTACATTGGTTAGACTCATAGTGATAACTTTTTGTAAAGGATCGTTAAAGAGAATCGCACTTACCTCCTCCCTAGATAAACCTTCTTCATCTTGGACATCGTAAATATCCTCATCGAAGATTGGCTCCTTCACTAGAGTGGAAAGAACGAACTCTACTTTCTCTTCTCCTATATCAAAAGCGAGTCTCCCATTCTTGCAATCGACTATGCAGCCGGAAGTTGCAAGAAATGGTCTTCCGAGTATGATCGGGACCGGACTATCTGCAGGAATATCAAGCACGACAAAATCAATGGGAACAAAGAATTTACCTAGCTTGACCGGGACGTCTTCTACAATACCGACGGGGCGAGTGATGGATCGATCCGCCATGTATAACGTCATCTTCACCGGTTTAGGGTCGCCTAAACCGATCTTCCTGCACAATGCAAGTGGTATGATGCTCACACTTGCTCCTAAGTCACATAAAGCGTCGTATGTGACATCTCCCACTCCAATGGGAATGCAAAATGACCCCGGATCCTTCAACTTTGGGGGCATTTTCTCCTTCATGGTCTTGATGAGATCCGAAGAGTCCGAACTCATCTTGACCTCACCGAAGTCTTCTAGCTTCCTCTTGTTGGAGAGGAGCTCCTTCAAGAACTTGCCATAAGCCGGCATACCTACAATAGCATCGATAAAAGGTATATTAATATGCAGCTTGTTCATGAGTTCTATGAACTTACCAAATTGTTTATCTAGGCGCGCTCGCGCTCTAGATTGAGGGAATGGTAGGGGAGGTTTGTAAGCCGGAGGAGGAACGTAGACATCTTCCTTCTCCTTCCCCTTCTCCTTGTCTTTCTCTACGGGGACTTCAACAAATTTAGGCCGCGGATCGGTGGTAGTCACTCCGCTCCTAGTCGTGATTGCCATAACCCTTCCCTTAGGGTTGTCCTCCGTCTTTCCTGGAAGCTTCCCTTGATTCCTAGGAACTTCCTCCGCACGGCTGAACATTTGGTTTTCTAAAACCTTTTGAGCTTTATCAACCTTGGAAATTTGATCATCAACCTTAATGATGTGGTTCTCCAACCCTTGAAGCTTTCCCAAAATCGTTTCCAACATGGGATCGGGCTTCTCCTTTCCCGAAGTGTTTCCTCCATTAGATGATTGCCCCTAGCTTTTCAAAGGAGTAGAGGAAGAGGAAGGTGGAGTTAGTGAATTAGAGTTGGAAGGATAAGAGTTACCGGAATTTTGTTGATTGGGGCGCCAATTGTTGTTGTTTGAACCCCTATTGTTGTTCCAATTGTTGTTCCGGTTGTTGTTGTTTCCATTCCAATTGTTATTCCGGTTGTTGTTCCGGTTATTGTTATCGCCGCCATTGTTGTTGCCCAAATAACCAACATCCTTCCCTTGTTGCTTTGGGAAGTTGGTCTTGATAGCCTCCTTCAACTCTTTGATTTCATTGTTGAGGTAGAAAATCTGATTTTGAGCTTCATGTGTGAGCTTTGCTCCTTGCTCCACACGATTTCCCTCCACTTTCCGGTGGGAATACTTCTCTATGACCCTTGCTTGCTTCTCAATGAAGTCCCAAGCGTCATCTTCTCTCATGTCCATGAACGTTCCACATGAGAGGGATTGGAGGTTGAATTGCATTCCCGCATCCAGCCCATTGTAGTAAATCTCCAGCAATGCAAGCTTGGATATGCCATGATGAGGGCAATCCAATAACAAGTCCTGAAACCTTTCCCATGATTGAAACAAACTTTCGTTAGACCTCATGGAAAATACATTGATCTTACCAATAAATTCCGCCGTTTTGGATGGCGGAAAGAATTTGGTGAAGAACTCCGCATAAAGGTCTTCCCACGTATCTAGTTTCCCACTAGGAAGATCTTGGTACCAAGACAACGCTTTCCCCTTCAAAGAGAAGAAGAAAAATTTGAGCTTGTAGTTGTTGGTAGTAGCATTCTTCGGTCTCATCGTCTCCATCATACACTCAAAGTTTTGCAAGTGTTGGTATGGAGATTCAGCGCTTGTCCCGCCAAATTGGTTTTGGCGAACAAGAGTAATAACTTGAGGGTTGAAACTAAACCCTTGTACATCTTCAGCATCAAAATTCACGCCCAAGCGGCGTGGTTGTTGTGTTGGATCCATCCGCTGGCCTAGAGTTCTTGGCTCATCATCCACACGCTCGATCCTTGCGTTCCTAGGTGGAACACGGCGATTAGCAGCTCCTTGTGGATAAAAAGGATTCGCATTGATCGTGGGATTAATTTCTTCTAGCGGTGGCATGGAAGAATCACTATCATCAGCGGATGAGTGACTCCTTCTTCTTCTAGATCTTGATGCCCTTCTTGAGGATTTCTTGCTTCCTTTATTCTTAAGGTTGCTTAACTCTATCCTCATTTGGAACATCGTATCCTTTAGGTCGTTAACCTCAGATTGATGACGATCCATTTCATCCCGGCGGAGGTTTTCATTCCATTGGAGTTGAGCTTCCTTCTCCGCCAACTCCGCTTGAAGATCACGTTCGTGTTCTTCAGCCATCTTCTTTTCCTTGCGCTTTTGCCTTAAAGTTTTCTGTAGCTCTTGATCAAGAGGTAAGAGATCTTCGGTGTTCCTAGACCTGCGCATGCACCTAGAACAATATCAAATAACGAGAGCAAGCTCCCAAGCTTGACAACCGGCTACCGAATTCGGCCGAAACCAAATCCCCGGCAACGGCGCCAAAAACTTGTTCGCCCCTAAACGTGTGTGCAAATAAGCTTTAAATTTATAAAACTAGAATCAAGCAAGCAAACCCGCAGTGTACGGATCGGCGTAGATTAGCAAGTATTCTAGAGTATCGAACACATGGATTTGGGTGGGAACAAATTCAATTGCAGATTATCAAGCAAGTAAGTATGAGAGGTTTTGCAAATATTGGGAAAACAACAATCCTAAAGATCCAAGTATCCAGTTGTGGCAATCGATTCAAGATATACTTAATGATATAAGACAGAGTTGAGATATGCAAAGGTATGCTAATGTAAGGTAATCGTACGATGAAGTTACAAAAACCTTATATGACTCACCTACAAGACACTCTCTATACAGGTTGTTGAGGCTTCAATATAGAAAGGTTCTAAAGACAAGAATTGATGTCAAATACCCAAACTTATAATCCAAAGGTCAAAACTAACTTAACCGATTAAGGTTGTGACACTCATAATCGAGGTAGAGGTTGTTGAGGCTTCACTACCACCTAGAAAAGGCAAGCCTAAACTAAGTTAAAACAAATCTTTAACTTTGGATTAAAGTAAAAGCAGGTTCGTAAACTTAAGAGAAATTACGGGTGGATCTTGAGATTCCACGGTCGTGGAACTCAAGAACAAACCGTAATTTAGGGTTCGTCGACGATTCTCTCAAACTCTCAGGGTCTAATCTATTTACGATCGATCTATCATCAACTAAGCCACAACTATCAACCCTTCACCTTAGAATTGTTAAGGGTTTTTAGCCAATAACAGTCATGTTGATATTAAATTCAAGAATTAAAAGATTGAAAGATGAGAACTTTCGAAAACTTCCAATAAACTCCAAACTAATCTCAAAGTCACAATCAAGAACGAATAATGTCACTAATTCTAGAATAGAACAATGAAACACAATCTTAGGCAAGAAGGAAGAACGGGATGTCAATCCGTCTGGTAAATCAAACCTAAACAAGAAGAGAAGTCTTCTTGCAAGAAATCTCCCGAATCTTCCGTCAATCCCGGAAATCTCGAAATCCCAATGATAATCTCCACCAAAGTGCGAGATTAGGGCAAATCCAAGCGCGAACGTCGATCTCCAACGAGATGTAAATGCCTCCAAGCAAATGCTACGGAAAATCCCTCTAAGCAAGGGTGTAAGCGGGGATAAGCGAGGATGTATGCGTGGATGACGGAATTTCCCTTCGTCCGGCTTTTTATAGGGCAAGATAAAATATCAGCCCGGCCCAATATGCAAAAGATCGTGGCTTCAAAGTGTGGCGAAAAAGATCGCCAAGATCACGGTCGTGGAAGATTCCACGACCGTAATTTAAAGCGTGGAAAGTGTCACGGTGTGAACCATGGTTTCCACGACCGTAATAGTTACTGCAATGCATCACGCCTCTCTTGCAAGGATCCACGGCCGTGGAACTGAACGTGGTTCGTAATACGGCCGTATTTTAGAGCGTGGTTTAGGGCAAGAACGTGATTCCTCCCTAGCCTCGTGCATTCCTCAAGTTGAACTCCATTTTGCTCCTAAGAATGCCCTCAATCCATGGACATACTCAATCAACTATTCTTTGCTAAATTCCGTTCGGAAATGGCTCCCAATCACCTATAATCAACATAAAGCTAGTGTAGACATCCATATTGACAATATAGGCGAACTAGCTCACTAATGTAACAATGCTCAATCAAAGACTATCAATATGAATCAAATACGCTTAGGAAACGTGCCTAAAGTATCACAATATTTCATGCTAACATCCACTTCGAAAGTTTTCGAAAAGTTTGGGAGTTGGAGTAATGGTGCATTACAAAGGCGGTCTTTGAGCGCATCAAATGCTCGAGCATGGATATCACGCCACTCAAACGTGACACCCTTGGTAGTGAGCTCATGGAGCGGTGCCGCTACCGTGCTAAAGTCCTTGACAAAGCGTCGGTAGAAACCCGCTAAACCGAGAAAGGCTCGGACCATGGTGACCGTAGTATTAGTAGGCCACTCCCGAATAGCACGAACTTTAAATTCGTCTACTCGTAGTCCGTCCTTAGACACGACATAGCCAAGAAAGATAGTGGTGTCCGAGCAAAAGACGCATTTGTCAAAGTTGACATATAATTGCTCTTGTCTAAGACACTCGAGCACTTGGCGAAGGTGCCCGATGTAATCCTCCAAAGACGTAATAAACACCAAAATATCATCAAAATAAACAACAACAAATGTACCCAAGAATCGGCGCAAGACATGGTTCCTGAGGCGCATGAAGGTGGACGGGGCGTTGGAGAGGCCAAATGGCATGACAAGCCATTCATAGAGTCCATACTTCGTTTTAAACGTCGTCTTCCACTCGTCAACTTCGGCCATCCAGATTTGGTGGTAACCGCTATGGAGATCAATTTTGGAGAAGATGGTGGCGCCATGAAGCTCTTCCAACATGTCATCAAGGCGTGGGATCGGGTGGCGGTATTTGACGGTGATTTGGTTGATGGCACGACAATCAACACACATCCGCCATGATCCATCTTTCTTTGGTACTAAGATTACCGGGACGGCACATGGTGATAAGGATTCACGCACATGTCCCCGGTCTAGGAGCTCTTGCACTTGACGTTGTAGCTCCTTTGTCTCTTCCGGACTAGCTCGGTACGCGGCACGGTTTGGCAAGGAAGCACCGGGCACAAAGTCAATTTGGTGTTCAATCCCTCGGATTGGTGGTAAGCCGGGTGGAAGGTCTTTGGGCATAATATCCTGAAATTCGGACAACAACAAAGACACCTCGTGTGGCACATTACTCGGGTCATGAGAAGTAGATAAACGGAATGGGACAAGTAAGAAACATGGGAACTTGCCTTCCATGACCGGTTGTAAATCATGCCGGCGAGCTAAGAGTATCCTCGGCTCACACCGTCCTTGAATGACGGGGTCCGAAGATGGTAAAGGTGCGCTCGGGGGAACGATGCGACCTTTACTACCTTTGGACTCGGTAGCATGGACAAGAGGGGCGGTGTTCCGGGATTTGGAAGTACTAGCATTGACAACATCGGGACTCCGGGGGTCCGATTTTGCCGGTGCCTTAGCGGACTCATCTATAGTTTGTTGCTTCTTCCTATCCGCATAGTCAACCAAAATTTCGTGCGGAGTCATAGGCAAAAGTATGACCCGTTTTCCAATATATTGGAACATGTACCGGTTAAGATAACCATCATGATATGTTCGACGATTGAACTGCCATGGTCGTCCTAATAGGACATGTGTGGCGTCCATCTTAATAACATCACAAAGGACCTTATCAACATAGGCGCCAATAGAAAACATCACCCAAGCTTATTGTGTGACGGTGTCACAAGCCGTATCGAAAATCCATTGAAGTCCGTAAGGCGTTGGGTGGGGGGTTGTAGGCAACTTGAAGTGTTTTACCACTCGTTCGTTGACAATATTGCAACAAGAACCCCCGTCGATGATGAGAGAAAGGCTCGTATTATTAACCAAGCAACGAGAGTGGAAGAGATTCTCGCGTTGATCAATCGGAATATGCTCTTTAATAGCCAAAATACGACAAGAAACAAGAGCGAATTTACCGGGTTGTGCCGGAGCGCAAGCAAGCTCGTCGTCACATGGTTCCATGCCAAAATATAGGTCGGTGGCATGGTCATCCTCAATAATGATATTGCCGTCTTGTTGACCTTTTTCATCCTCGAAATATGCTGGGTCGGCAAACAAGACACGTTTGGTGTTTGGGCAATCACGTTGCACATGGCCAAAACCGCTACACTTATAGCACACGGACTCCCTTGGGCGAGCCGCCGGTGAGGGTCCTTGTTGACCTCGAGAGGGAGGCGCCGGTGCCGGGCCACGGGTTGGTGCCTTCTCAGTCCCCGCTTGCCTATTGAGGGACCCGTCCGTTGGGATCCTATGGATGCGTCGGTATTTGGAGGACTAGGCGCATCTCAAGAACGTGTGTTAGATGGATAAAGATATGGACTCGAGGAAGATGTATGCCTAGAAGATCGCGGTGTTTCGAGTTGTTGCTTGTATAGCTTCATGGCGGCATGGCATAATGCTCCGAAATCCTTGAATGGAACAATCTCGAGCGGCCTCCGGATTGAGGCATTAAGCCCACTCATAAATTTTGTGTGGAGGGCGGAGGGGAAGGCCGAGACGCCGGCCTTAATGTGCATGCCCTCAAGTTTAGCCAAGTAAGCCACCAGAGTGAGGTTGCCTTGCTTGAACTCGGCAATTTGCAACCGCATATCATTCTTAAAGTCCTCGGGCACGTACTTCTTGGTCATGCAAAAGAGCAATTGTTCAAATGTCTCAATCGGTGCCCATCCTCGCCTCTCACGGGTGAAATCATACCGGTTCGACCAAGACTTGGCATCTCCTTCAAAGTATAGAGTTGCCGCCTCGATTTTCTCGTATTCCTCCTCATAATGACAATGTTTTAATGCTCGTTTCATATACTGCGCCCAATCAAGAAAAACACACGGATCATATTCACCATGAAAGGTAGGGAACTTAACCTTACCTTCCCTACGAGCTCGGTAGGGGTCCGGACGGGGCGGTGGAATGTAGACATCATCGGCACGGGCTCGCCGGTGGCCGCCATGAGGCCGTTGGCGCCCATGAATGGGTGGGCCCTGCCTAGGTGGATTTGGGGGAGGCAACCATTCTTCACCCCGGTCTTGGTTCTCAAAAGGGTCTATGACGGGTGGGTGCCACGGACGGTTATGTGCTACCCGTTCTAAATCGGATTCATCACCGGAGAACTCGTTGAAGTTGTGTTGCTCATCGTATTCATCAAAGTCAAGGGTCCTCGGTTGCCGGGTTGACCGTTGGCGACGGTGTTCGGAACGATCATGTTCACGACCATGATTGGTGGTTGAGTTGGGACGGTACCGGGGCTCTTCCCGGGTTTGACGGTCGGTGCGGGGCACACTAGGTGGAGGTGGAGAAGGGACATACCGTTGATGTTGATGCTCATAATATTGGTGCCGATGTTCCGTATCGACTATGGGCAAGTCATCTTGACGCGGGTCGGGGAATTCCTCCTCTTCTTCATGGGACTCATTTCCGTCAAGAGGTAAAGGATGGGTGCGTTCAATGACAGACGCAAGCCGGGTAACGTTTGATGGTCCGGCTCCCAAAAGTCCCTTGCCTTTCCGTTGTGCATCGGATGTGGAAGCATTGGCCACGGTCTCATTCGGATATGTTGGGGTGGGACGTTGAGCAATCTGAAGGGCCTTAAGAGCTTCTAGCTCTTTTTTCAAGGCAATGTTTTCTCGGGTCAAGGCATCAAACTTTTGTTGTGCCTTCAATGGTTCCAATTCACGCCTTATGGAGTCATTTTCGAGGGACAACGAAGCAGTTTCTTGAGGCAAAGGTTCACTGAACTCTTGCGGACCAGAATCTTGAGAAGTTTCCATTTCAACGTTAGTCATTGCTCCAAATTAGCACACAATTGCAAGCAATCAAGTGAGCATGGTGACAAGTTAGGTCAACTTTACCCAAGTTCAAGTGCGTTATCGGGTTCTACTTTGGGGAAGGCCGTTTGGCGGTTAGGCAAGGAAGGCAAATCCAATAAAATTGAACCAATGACACACAAATAAACAAGTGATATTTTGCAAACGTATGTAAGAAAATGGAGAGATAGAAGATGGACGGATTGTTCACTCGGCAAGCTTTGCTTGCTTTCGGTCTTTGACCGTTTTGTAAAATCCGATTTTTCGGATGGACCGGTTTGCTGGACGTCTTTTCACTTTGTGTGTTTCGTTTCTTTGAAACATTTTGAGCAACACTTTCTTTTGTTTTGTTTTTGTTTTTGTTTTTGTTTTTGTTTTTTTTGAACACAAATCCATATTGATGAAGAGTTTTTTTGCTTTTCTTGGAATATCAAAAGCGAGATATCCGAACTTTTCATAAACAAAAATACCCCAAGAGATTTGGTGAAATTAATTAACAAAATTGTCGGATTGGGTCGGTTTAAGAAAAAGACGGGTTTGATAAATGGTTTGAAGGCAAACCAAATATCTCCAATTTTTGTACTTTTTGTTTTGAATTAAACACGGAAAAAAAAAATTTCAAGGAAAATGGATGAACAGGATGAAGAACATGATGAACAACATGAAGATCATGAAGAACAAATGAAGAACATCATGAACAAAAAGGCTAAAAAGGTTTAAGATAATAACGCACAAAAAACAAGAGTAAAGAGAACTTAGCTTTGATCCCTTGCTCTGACACCAATTTGATGCGTCCTTGGAGGTAACGAAGGATAACTCCGGATCTAGATCAAGCAAAACTCCAACTACTCCTTGATTTTTTGTGCAACGTTGTATCGTTTCGGATCCAAAGGGGCGGAAGCGATGAAGAAACAAAGGTTACTTTGATCTAGAGAGATCGAATACACCTTTTTGTGTGGATCGAAGGTTGATTCTTAAGAAGAATCCTCGAATATGAATTTCTGGGATCAAAGACGAGATCCAAGGAAGAAATTTGAGAGATAGAAGAGAGGTTTTGATGCCCAAGCTAAGTAGGAGGAAATTCTTCTCAAAACTTAGTAATATTGAACATGGAAAATAAGTGAGGCAAGATATCTCTTATATAGAGAGTCTTGCCTACCTATGGGCCAACGGGCCAAACAAAAATACATGAAGAAAAACACAAAAGGAAAAACCTAAAAGGATAAGTTCAAAAGGGAATATTCTTATACGGAATATCCCTTTTATTACATAAAATGGAAAACATGAAAATATAGTCCGAAAATAAGCTAGCTTCATGCCATGGAGTTGGAAAGACGAGACATGCCGCTAACGGAACCGGTAGCCTATGCCATGGTGGTGTAGAGACATGGCATGCCGGTAATGGAACCAAGTGAAGAAGTAATACGGGCTATGATGGAGCCGGTGGCTCGAGCAATGGCCTTAGCTCGGGATCGGGTGATCGGTCCATCTGAACGAACTCTAAGAGCCTCGTCCTCCTCGTCTATGGTCAACGTAAAAGGGACATCCAATGGCGCATCATATCCCCGACACGAGGTGTTAGACATTTCAGCGTCAAAGGGAAGCTTGGTCCCAGATATGTTGGACCCTTTGAGATGCTACAACGAGTTGGAGAGGCATCATACATACTTGCTTTGCCACCGAGACTAGAGGGTGTTTGTTCGCTCCAAACGGTGTGTGCAAGCTTTAAATTTATAACCCTAGACGTAAGCTTAAGACAAGGATACGAACCCGCACTGTACGGGTCAATCATAGTAAAAAGCAAGAAATTCCTGGGGTCGATCACAGGGACTTAGTGAAACAAAGTCGGAATAGGTAAGCTTTAACAATCACTAACCACAAAGCAATTAAAACAATGAAAGATGATAAAAGTCAATAAAGGAAATATGCAATTCTAGGGATTAAAGCATCTAGTTGTGGTTCCAACTCAAGATCTAAAGATAAGCGGACAAAGCTGAGATTTTTGCATAGGGAAAGTATTTCTAAAATGGAATAGATCGCCGGGTAAGTCTCACTACTCTCTAATCCTAAACCGTAACTCCTATCACCGGGTAAGTCTCAAGGAATTAAGATAAAGAACTATAACCTCAAACTAACACACCATCTAAGGGAATAGAATCAACCTTTACCGGGTAAGTCTCAGGCTAACTCACAAAGATGGGATGAAAGCACACTCAAACCCCAATAAAGGATAAACTTTTATTACCTACACTTATGATCTTAGGTAAACAAACAAAGGAATTACCGGGTAAGTCTCATCCTAGGCTTGCATTGGACCATGAAAGGTGTAATAAGAATAGGATTTGGCAAACTCTAACACTTAACTCTCAGTTTCGGATCAGATAAGTCACCTCGGTTAGACGAATTCCACCCCGGCCGAGATGTTCATCGACTGAGCAAGATGCTTAGGGTTAAGGTAAAGACTCGAACTTTCAGGGTCCTACTGTGATTAAGATCATTCTATCATTGTTTTTCCCACAACCTTCAGCCAATCATCCTAGAATCACACAAAGAGATTAGCCACTCATCATCATGAAAGTATTAATTAAGTATATGGGAAGAAAGAGAATAATTGAACAAGAAAACCTTAAGAGAAAGGCTTCAATAACTGAATCAATTATCAAACCAACAAGCGTTCCTTGGATAGAAATCCAACAAGACAATGACAAAGAAGGGAATCTAAGATGATCTTACAAAAACCCTTCAAAAAGTTATAAAAGCTATAGACTTTCTTCCTTCAATCTTCAAAAAGGTTCTTCAAATCTCCCAACTGGATTATGGCTGCAGCGTGTATAGCGTGATAGTAGATGTATGCAGGATGTAAGCGGATGTCGGATTTGTGGGAAATCCGACCCTTTTTATAGGAAAATTACTCTCCAAAGATAACCAAGGATAACTCCGGATCTAGATCAAGCAAAACTCCAACTACTCCTTGATTCTTTGTGCAACGTTGTATCGTTTCGGATCCAAAGGGGCGGAAGCGATGAAGAAACAAAGGTTACTTTGATCTAGAGAGATCGAATACACCTTTTTGTGTTTATTGAAGGTTGATTCTTAGGAAGAATCCTCGAATATGAATTTCTGGGATCAAAGACGAGATCCAAGGAAGAAATTTGAGAGATAGAAGAGAGGTTTTGATGCCCAAGCTAAGTAGGAGGAAATTCTTCTCAAAACTTAGTAATATTGAACATGGAAAATAAGTGAGGCAAGATATCTCTTATATAGAGAGTCTTGCCTACCTATGGGCCAACGGGCCAAACAAAAATACATGAAGAAAAGCACAAAAGGAAAAACCTAAAAGGATAAGTTCAAAAGGGAATATTCTTATACGGAATATACCTTTTATTACATAAAACGGAAAACATGAAAATATAGTCCGAAAATAAGCTAGCTGATAACACGATTTATGGCTTAGTTTTAGACACTCATTTAGATAGATTTCCCGCTCATTCATGCATGGTTTAGCATTAGTTCACGGCGTTTGCACTCAAATCACGTATTTTGTCGAGATAGACGTCTACACGGACTTGTGCGTTGCTTTGTAGGTATTTCTGGAGATTTAGGAGCTAAAACGATACGTTTGAGGATCGTTCACCTAGATGGCACACCCTCGGACTCATTAGGACACAAGTTAAAGGCTAAGGAGGACTCATGGAACCTTACCAACACAAGCCATGCACCAAACCATGGCTTAACGAGCCTAGAAGAAGCTTCTGGAGCAAACCACGGTCTAGACCAAGACCACGACCGTGGTTCTACCCGTGGATTTTGCCAGATTCTTGTGACAGCTGTGCCACTACTCTCATGGCCAGCTCATGCAAAATTTGTTATAAAAGTGGTCCTTCATTGGCTGAGAAGGGCATCTTGGAGCAGCTCTCCATTATCCATTATCCTCTAACAAAAATATTCTCTCAACAAGAAGTCTTTCTAGGAAGGAAAGTGTCAAAAAGGAAGAAGAAGAGCTCCATTGAAGAGGAGAAGAAGAACACACACCATTACCACACCTTGATATTTTTTGTATTGAAGAATCCCGGATTCTATTTCTAGGGTTGTATGAACCATTTGAACCTTCTTTTGGAAGGGTTGTGAGTCATTCTAATCTCATTTTCAGTTTGGTTTTGTTTACTTCACTTATTCATCTCTTTCTCTTTATTATCTTGCAAATGGATGCCATGATTTTGTGTTTAATCGTTTCGGTTTCTATGATGAATGTTGTAGGCTAAATAGATGTGGTTCTAGGGTAAGGAAAGGATGGTTATGGCTAGTGCTAGGATAGGACGGACTTAGATTTATCTTTGGATGACTTGTGTGCATAAACGTAGCCTCTATTAGGAATCACGGTTGGTTCTTGTCAAACCACGGCCGTGGTTTAGGTAGAACAAACCGTGATTTTCCCTGGTTCGATGGATCTTGTCTTAGATTGTTAGAATGTTGAAATCCTAAGTGTTTGTTGAGTTAAATCTATCCTAGGGTGACCTAGTGTTAGCAACTAAGTGTTAGGAGAGACTTACCCGGTAATCCTTACTCTTAGATTCCAAAGATAACAAACCTTAGGTAGTGGTGAGCCTAATAAGCCGCCATTGGATTAAGTGTGCTAGGATAGTTGCTTAGGACTTCCCTTTCCAAGACTTACCCGGTAAGGATAGGTTAAGATCTCTAGGTAACAATCCGGTTTGTGTAGAATTCCGTCCCTTAGGTTCTTAGAGACTTACCCGGTGATGAGACCTAGGGAATGGACTAGTGGATCATGAGACCTACCCGGTGATTGATCCCAATCTAGAAACACTTAAACCCAACATAGTTAATCCAAGGAATGAATAGATAGCTTGAGTCCTATGCCATAACCGGAACTTCCAACCCCTAGAATCCGTCTTTTCTTTCTTCGATCTATATCTTGTTTAGCTTGTTTATTTGTGTTGATTCATAGTTTAGTTGATTGTTTACTTTGCATGAATTGTGATCCTTGATTGATCACCAAAAACCAACCAAAAACATTTGAGATTTTCATTTCTTTATTTCTTTCTTTTCTTTCAACCTAGGTCTTTACTAAACTCAATCACAAATCGAATCAATTTCACCTTAGTCTTTGTGTTCGACCTCGGAATACTATCCCTACTACAAACGTCCCGTACACTGCGGGTTTCACTAGGAGTTAGGATAAATATAACGAGAATATAAATTTAAAACCCATTTGCGCATCACGATCTTAGCGTAATAAGTTTTTGGCGCCGTTGCCGGGGACTAGGTCTAGATTGAGTTTATTTTGTGATTGTTTATTAGTATAGATCTTTCTTGTTGCTTTTGATCTCTCTTTGGTGTGTGTCTTTGCTTTTCAGGACATCTTTTACTCTTTAGGTATATGCGAAGATCTCGTGGCAAGGATTTAGCTCCATTCGATCCCGAACCTGAGAAAACCCTTAGATCTAGATCCAAGAGTATTAAAAAGGGAAAAGAGATGGCCGGAAGAGATCTCCAAGCTGAATTGGATGAAGCCTTAGAGCAAATAAGGCTAAGAGATGAGCTCTTGGAGGAAGAAAGGAGACTTTCCAATGAGAGGCAAGAAGCAACTAGGAGGGAGATTGATGAGATTAGGCAAGCCCTTGTACAAGGGGAGCTTAATCGTCAACAACCTCCACCTCCTCCACCACCGGTGGTACAACCGCAGCCGGCGGCTAATGTTAGGGTTGTTCCCATTGCATTTGAGGAGCCACAAACCCTAGGAAGACGTATGGATCCGGCACAAAGAGCACACCGACCGGGTGTGAACTTAGGAGATCCCGCAACCCACAACTATGAGCTCCGCCCTCAAGTTCTACAAATGATCCGGCATAATCAATTTGGAGGGATGGAAGGAGAGTCTCCTCATCAACACTTGATGAATTATGAGATCTTGATGGAGACTCTTAGACCGCCTAGATTGGAGAGCAACAACCACAAGCTTAGGGCTTTTTCCTTCTCTCTTAAGGACAAGGCCTTGGCTTGGTATCAATCTATTCCACAAGGGCGAGTTGGTACTTGGGAGGAGATGACAACCGAGTTTTTGACTAAGTTCTTCCCACCTTCCAAGACTACCAAATTAAGAGGGAAGATCAATGCCTTCGTGATGAAGGATAGAGAGAGTTTATTAAAGTCTTGGGAGAGGTTCAAAGATCTTCTCCTTGATTGTCCACACCATGGCATACCGAAAATTGAGCTATTGGAGATCTACTTCAAAGGACTTGATGAAGATAGCCAATTCAAGCTCCAATCTCTTTCCGGTGGGACTTTCATGGAGAAGCATGTAGATGAAGCTTGGGAGTTTGTGGAGAAGCAAGCTCTAGTGATTGAGAAATACTCCCATAGGAAGAGTGAAGGGAGAAAGGCGGGAGCATATGAGGTGAGTGAGGTCACCATGAACAATTTCAAGCTTGACGCCATCAACAACGAGTTGAAGTCCTTAAGGGAGTTGTGTGCTACAACTTTGAAGAACCAAGCAACTCCTCAAGTGCTTCCACAAGCCAACTTGTCTTCCAAGGAGGAGGATGTGAATTACATGGGAAGGGGCAACTTCAACAATTATCAAGGCCCAAGGAACTTCAACAACAACCGGCAATTCAACAATTACCGGCCCAACCACAACCATCCCGGATTTTCTTACTCTAACCCGGATGGAGCCTTGAACCCTTCCTCCTCCACAAGCACAACTCCATCACCAAGAGCTTCACAAGAACCTCCACCCGGATTTACTCAACCTCAAAAGGATAGAACCGAAATAATGTTTGAGCAATTGCTTGGAAGGTTGAGTGGTCTTGAGAGCACCGTGACTTCAATCTCTAAAGCTCAAAAGGTTTTGGAAGCACAAGTGTTCCAAAAAGCGGGTGAAGCCCATAGAGATCCAGGAAAGCTTCCCGGAAGAACCGAAGACAACCCAAGAGGCCAAGTGTTGGCTATTACAACGAGGAGTGGGTTGAGTATGAAAGATCCTTTGCCCAAGGACAATGCTAAGGGAAAACAAGTAGTGGTAGAAGAAGGAAAGTTGCAAGAAGATGGAGGCAAGAGCAAGGATGTTGAGCCAACCTATGTGGCACCGCCTCCATACAAGTCACCACTACCGTTCCCACAATCAAGAGCAAGAGCTCGTTTGGACAATCACTTTGGTAAGTTCCTTGAACTAATGTCTAAATTGCATATTAACATTCCGTTCATGGATGCCATTTTAGGAATGCCGGCGTACGGCAAGTTTTTGAAGGAAATACTCTCCAACAAAAGGAAGTTGGAGGAGTATTGGGAGATAAGAATGACCAAGAGATCCTCGGAATTAATCCAAACAATGAAGGAGGAGATGCCTCCCAAGCTAAGAGATCCGGGCTCTTTTTGTGTCCCAATTGGAGTGGGAGATGTGAAGTACGAGGCCCTTTGTGATCTTGGAGCGAGTATAAGCATCATACCGCTTGCACTTTGCAACAAGGTCGGGCTAGGAGAGCCAAAACCGGTCAAGATGACCCTCTATATGGCGGACCGTTCTATCACTCATCCGGTTGGGATTTTAGAGGACATCCCGGTGCAACTAGGAGGATTCTATGTGCCAATTGATTTTATAGTCTTGGACATTCCGGCGGACTATCCGGTTCCCATCATCTTAGGAAGACCTTTCCTAGCCACCTCCGGATGCCTAGTGGATTGCAAGAATGGGACTCTCTCCTTCAACATTGGAGAAGAGAACATCAAGTTCAAGTTGTCCACAATGATGAAAGGGCCGACCCTTGATGAGGATGTCTTCAACATAGTCGAGCAAGAAGAATATAGAGAAGTTGTGAGCTCGATCTTGATCAAGGATCCCTTGGAGAAGGTCCTTACCTTAAGTATGATGGAGGAAGGTGTTGAGGAGGCTTGCAATGAAGAGATCAAGGCCTTGGAAGCATTAGAAGAGGAGCCAAGAGTTGCATTTGAAGGCCACGAACAGGTGTTGAACAGCTGCAAGTTCCACGGTCGAGATTTATGTTCCACGGCCGTCAAACTCTCTGGACAACTCCGAGAAGCAGGCTTGGCAAGAACCACGGCCGTGGGAGTTGAGCAAACCGTGGTTCCAGCCGTGGTTTCCCCTGGATCAGCCCTTGATGATGATCAAGCTTCTAGGAGCCTTGGAGGTTCTTCATTTGCTTTGAATTCATCTCATCCAACATTGTTTGGATCCTCTCCACTCGATAAAGGTCCTCCTAACCTTGAACTCAAACCCCTCCCCTCTCATTTAAAATATGCTTTCCTTGGTGTTGATTCTACATATCCGGTAATTGTGAATGCATGCTTAAGTGATGATGAACTTGCTAAGTTGTTGCATGAACTAAGATTGCATAGGAAAGCCATTGGTTATACTATTGATGATTTGGTTGGCATAAAACCTTCTTTGTGCATGCATAAGATAATGATGGAAGATAATCATAAACCCTCTATTGAACATCAAAGGAGATTGAATCCTATAATGAAAGAGGTAGTCAAAAAGGAAATCATTAAGTTGCTAGATGCGGGAATTATCTACCCTATCTCGGATAGTAAGTGGGTTAGTCCCGTTCATGTAGTTCCTAAGAAGGGTGGGATGACCGTAGTGACTAATGACAACAATGAACTAATCCCGACTAGGACGGTTACGGGGTGGAGGATGTGCATTGATTATAGGAAATTGAACATGGCCTCTAGGAAAGATCACTTCCCTCTCCCCTTCATTGACCAAATGCTAGAAAGGTTAGCTCAACACTCTCATTATTATCTATCTAGATGGCTATAGTGGATTCTTCCAAATCCCTATCCACCCCGATGACCAAGAGAAAACAACCTTTACATGTCCATGGGGTACTTTTGCATATAGGAGAATGCCATTTGGGTTGTGTAATGCACCCGCCACCTTCCAAAGGTGTATGATGGCTATCTTTTCGGAATATATAGAAAATATCATGGAAGTGTTCATGGATGATTTCTCTGTTTATGGTTCTTCTTTCGATAATTGCTTGGCTAACTTGTCATTAGTATTGCAAAGATGTGAGGAGACAAATCTTGTCTTAAATTGGGAAAAATGCCACTTCATGGTAAGTGAAGGAATTGTGTTAGGACACTTGGTGTCTAACCGCGGCATTGAGGTTGATAGGGCCAAGATTGAAACGATAGAGAAGTTGTCACCACCTACCTCGGTGAAAGGGGTAAGGAGTTTCTTAGGGCATGCCAGTTTTTACCGGAGGTTTATTCAAGACTTCTCTAAAATTTCTAAGCCTCTCACTAACCTACTAATGAAGGATGTTGATTTTGTCTTTTCCAAAGATTGTCTTGAGGCTTTTTGTAGGTTGAAAAACGCCTTGGTCTCCGCACCTATCATGCAACCTCCGGATTGGAGTTTACCATTTGAGATCATGTGTGATGCAAGCGATGTAGCCGTTGGGGCTGTTTTGAGGCAAAGGAAAGATGGGCGCACTCATGCCATTTATTATGTTAGCAAGACGCTAGATGATGCCCAACTCAATTATGCTACCACCGAGAAGGAGTTGCTAGCGGTTGTGTATGCATTCGAGAAGTTCCGCTCATATCTTGTTGGAGCGAAGGTCATAGTTTATACGGATCATGCTGCGATCCGTTATCTACTTACCAAGAAGGATGCCAAACCAAGGTTGATTCGGTGGATCCTTCTTCTTCAAGAGTTTGATTTAGAAATACGGGACAAGAAGGGATCCGAGAACTCCGTAGCGGATCACCTTAGTAGACTCCCACCATTGGAGCTTGAAAGAGATGACATCCCGATTGATGACTCATTCCGGGATGAGCAATTGCAAATGGTGGAGGAATGCTTGTTCCAAGTGTCTAGAGGAAGTGAGCCATAGTATGCCGACATTGTGAACTACTTAGTATGTGAGGAAGTGCCTCCCGGATTGACATATGCACAAAGGAAGAAGTTCTTCAACGATGTGAGGCACTACTATTGGAGTGAACCACTTCTATTCAAGAGAGGGCCGGATGGAATGTTTAGAAGATGCATACCGGAAGATGAAGTGGAGAGTGTGATCCGGCATTGTCACTCCTTACCATGTGGAGGCCATGCTAGCTCACACAAAACGTGTGCAAAGGTATTACAATCCGGTTTTTATTGGCCTAACTTGTTTAGAGATGTGCAAGGTTTTGTAGCGGCATGTGATGCTTGCCAAAGGACGGGCAACATCTCAAGGAGGAATGAAATGCCCTTGAACAACATCCAAGAAGTCGAAATATTTGATGTGTGAGGTGTGGACTTCATGGGACCATTCCCTTCTTCATGTGGCAATCTCTACATCCTATTGGCGGTAGACTATGTGTCGAGATGGGTGGAGGCAATCGCCTCTCCTACAAATGACGCCAAGGTGGTGGTGCGATTCTTCAACCGAGTGATCTTCCCTAGGTTTGGTACACCAAGAGTGATCATTAGTGATGGAGGGAAGCACTTCACCAATAGGAACTTTGGGGCGCTTTTGGCCAAGTATGGGGTGACTCATAAGGTGGCAACACCTTACCATCCCCAAACTAGTGGCCAAGTGGAGATCTCCAACCGGGAGATCAAGGCCATTCTTGAGAAGACGGTCTCTAGGACGAGAAAAGATTGGGCAATGAGGCTCAATGATGCCTTATGGGCATATAGAACCGCCTTCAAGACACCGATTGGCACCACTCCTTACAAGTTGGTCTATGGCAAGTCTTGCCACCTTCCGGTAGAGATGGAGCATAGAGCTTATTGGGCCATTAAGTGGCTAAATTTTGATCTCAAGGAGGCGGGAGAGAAGAGATTGCTTGAATTGAATGCCCTCGAGGAGATCCGGTTGGATGCTTATGAGAATGCCCGGATTTACAAGGAGAGAACCAAAAGATGACATGACAAGAGGATCATCCCCAAGGAGTTGAGTGAAGGAGATCTTGTCCTTCTTTTCAACTCAAGGCTAAGGCTCTTTCCCGGAAAACTCAAATCAAGATAGACCGGGCCATATGTGGTGAAGAAGATCTTTCCCCATGGAGCTATTGAGATAGGAGGGAAACATTGTGGGAACTTTAAGGTGAACGGGCACCGGTTGAAGAAGTATATCCCGGGAGCTCCGGTGGATATGATTGCCCCACTTCACCTAGAGTGAGACATCCCGAGCTTGGTCAAGCCAATGACCTTAAAGAAGTGCTTGGTGGGAGGCAACCCATTGGTAACATTTTTCCCTTTCTTGTTTTGCTTTTGTTTTAGATTTTTCCATCTTTGTGTGTGTTTTGTCTACTTTGCATGTGTGCTAGAACATTAGTGGCATTGGAAGCCTTGCTTGACATAGGAATGATGATGATGAACCCCTCATCAATTATGGGTGGAGCGGACGCGGAACTTGGACGGCTAGCGGTGCCTAGCGCGGGTCTCAACGCTTTGATGAACACTTAAAGCTCTCTACCATTCTTGATAGGATCATCCGCCATCAATCCATTTGAGTCATTCCAAATACCATAGCAAACCATTTTTACATTGTGAGAACCTTCTTTCACTCCTCTTTACTTCATTTACACATTGGGGACAATGTGTTTCTAAGTATGGGGTGGGGTTTGCATGATCCTTTGCATGATGAGCATCTAGGATAGTTTAAAATCTTCACATGTCTTGCATTATACATACTTAAATCGAAAATACCATAAAAATCAGAAATTTTAAAAAAAAAATTTTGTGCTTTCTAGGCTTGGATATGATCCTAATGATGAATCTTGTCTTGTGAATTGACTATGGATGGCCTCATGTGTTAGGATTGATGAATGCATATGTGGACTTGAAGTATTTCTCTTGAAATTCTATGAATGATTTGTGATCATGATGTTTGCCTAGAAATGATTGAGTATTGAAGATCGAAATTACATGATAGTTCTTGCATACCATCTAGGAATGAATGAGGCAATTAATCTTTCTCTACTTCTCTTCTTAATCATGATTGCTTGAGCACCTCAATTGAGATAAATTTGACCTCTTTTAACCCATCCGGGAATAGGAGCATGCTAGTGTGTTAATGTGTGTGAAAAGCAAGTGTGGGGTGAAGTTGTTGATGAAAAGAATGTCATAAATAAATGCTGAAATTGTTGTGAAAGTGTAGCTAAAAATATAGGTTTGGGGGCATTGGTTTAAATGACAAGTAACTCGGTACACTTCACATAATCGGGTGTTGGTTCCTTGCCAAAGTCAAATAAACCAATAGCCCTAACGAGCTTTGGTATGTGTGCCCGGTGTGGATGCACCTCGAAAAATAGAAAAAGCCCGAGGATGGCTAATCACCAAGGTTTCGGCTTTTGTACACCAATGCCATTGTCTCAAAAATAAGTCAAAGAAAAAAAGAAAAGAAAGAAAAGATAGAGGAAAATATACACTTGAGGGAAGTTGATCGAGGACAAGATTGTGGAGTTAGTTCCGTTCCCGGATTAGCATCACATAACCTAGAAATCCCCACCCAATCACTACATTTCTTGGCCCTTTTATTTCACAAGACCTTATGACCTATTTGCATGTTTGTAAGACTTAGTGATTTAGATTGGATGTACTCTTGATCTTCTTGACTCCTTCATCTTTACATTTCATGCATACTTTTGAGTTAAGTACAATTGTCTTTCCATGTCTTCATTCGTTTGATGCATGATTGTTTATCCTTTGCCATGAAACATGACTTTGAAGGTGATCCAATAATAGAAGCACAAACCCAAAAAGATTTTGCCATTTTTCTGCATACATAAATCATGTCATCTCTTAGTCTATAGTTGGGAATTTGCTCGGGGACGAGCAAACCTTAAGTATGGGGTATTTTGATAACACGATTTATGACTTAGTTTTAGACACTCATTTAGATAGATTTCCCGCTCATTCATGCATGGTTTAGCATTAGTTCACGGCGTTTGCACTCAAATCACGTATTTTGTCGAGATAGACGTCTACACGGACTTGTGCGTTGCTTTGTAGGTATTTTGGGAGATTTAGGAGCTAAAACGATACGTTTGA
The DNA here is from genome assembly GCA_033239125.1 of Fagopyrum homotropicum. Taxonomy (NCBI): domain Eukaryota; kingdom Viridiplantae; phylum Streptophyta; class Magnoliopsida; order Caryophyllales; family Polygonaceae; genus Fagopyrum; species Fagopyrum homotropicum. The sequence continues at coordinate 76,866,914 of BSWB01000004.1, forward strand.
GGATCGTTCACCTAGATGGCACACCCTCGGACTCATTAGGACACAAGCTAAAGGCTAAGGAGGACTCATGGAACCTTACCAACACAAGCCATGCACCAAACCATGGCTTAACGAGCCTAGAAGAAGCTTCTGGAGCAAACCACGGTCTAGACCAAGACCACGACCGTGGTTCTACCCGTGGATTTTGCCAGATTCTTGTGACAGCTGTGCCACGACTCTCATGGCCAGATCATGCAAAATTTGTTATAAAAGTGGTCCTTCATTGGCTGAGAAGGGCATCTTGGAGCAGCTCTCCATTATCCATTATCCTCTAACAAAAATATTCTCTCAACAAGAAGTCTTTCTAGGAAGGAAAGTGTCAAAAAGGAAGAAGAAGAGCTCCATTGAAGAGGAGAAGAAGAACACACACCATTACCACACCTTGATATTTTTTGTATTGAAGAATCCCGGATTCTATTTGTAGGGTTGTATGAACTATTTGAACCTTCTTTTGGAAGGGTTGTGAGTCATTCTAATCTCATTTTCAGTTTGGTTTTGTTTACTTCACTTATTCATCTCTTTCTCTTTATTATCTTGCAAATGGATGTCATGATTTTGTGTTTGATCGTTTCGGTTTCTATGATGAATGTTGTAGGCTAAATAGATGTGGTTCTAGGGTAAGGAAAGGATGGTTATGGCTAGGGCTAGGATAGGACGGACTTAGATTTATCTTTGGATGACTTGTGTGCATAAACGTAGCCTTTGTTAGGAATCACGGTTGGTTCTTGTCAAACCACGGCCGTGGTTTAGGTAGAACAAACCGTGATTTTCCCTGGTTCGATGGATCTTGTCTTAGATTGTTAGAATGCTGAAATCCTAAGTGTTTGTTGAGTTAAATCTATCCTAGGGTGACCTAGTGTTAGCAACTAAGTGTTAGGAGAGACTTAACCGTTAATCTTTACTCTTAGATTCCAAAGATAACAAACCTTAGGTAGTGGTGAGCCTAATAAGCCGCCATTGGATTAAGTGTGCTAGGATAGTTGCTTAGGACTTCCCTTTCCAAGACTTACCCGGTAAGGATAGGTTAAGATCTCTAGGTAACAATCCGGTTTGTGTAGAATTCCGTCCCTTAGGTTCTTAGAGACTTACCCGGTGATGAGACCTAGGGAATGGACTAGTGGATCATGAGACCTACCCGGTGATTGATCCCAATCTAGAAACACTTAACCCCAACATAGTTAATCCAAGGAATGAATAGATAGCTTGAGTCCTATGCCATAACCGGAACTTCCAACCCCTAGAATCCGTCTTTTCTTTCTTCGATCTATATCTTGTTTAGCTTGTTTATTTGTGTTGATTCATAGTTTAGTTGATTGTTTACTTTGCATGAATTGTGATCCTTGATTGATCACCAAAAACCAACCAAAAACATTTGAGATTTTCATTTCTTTATTTCTTTCTTTTCTTTCAACCTAGGTCTTTACTAAACTCAATCACAAATCGAATCAATTTCACCTTAGTCTTTGTGTTCGACCTCGGAATACTATCCCTACTACAAACGTCCCTTACACTGCGGGTTTCGCTAGGAGTTAGGATAAATATAACGAAAATATAAATTTAAAACCCATTTGCGCATCACGATCTTAGCGTAACACTAGCTTCATGCCATCGAGTCGGAAAGACGAGACATGACGCTAACGGAACCGGTAGCCTATGCCATGGTGGTGTAGAGACATGGCATGCCGGTAATGGAACCAAGTGAAGAAGTAATGCGGGCTATGATGGAGCCGGTGGCTCGAGCAATGGCCTTAGCTCGGGATCGGGTGATCGGTCCATCTGAACGAACTCTAAGAGCCTCGTCCTCCTCGTCTATGGTCAACGTAAAAGGGACATCCAAGGGCGCATCATATCCCCGACACGAGGTGTTAGACGTTTCAGCGTCAAAGGGAAGCTTGGTCCATGATATGTTGGACCCTTTGAGATGCTATAACGAGTTGGAGAGGCATCATACATACTTGCTTTGCCACCGAGACTAGAGGGTTTTTGTTCGCTCCAAACGGTGTGTGCAAGCTTTAAATTTATAACCCTAGACGTAAGCTTAAGACAAGGATACGAACCCGCAGTGTACGGGTCAATCGTAGTAAAAAGCAAGAAATTCCTGGGGTCGATCACAGGGACTTAGTGAAACAAAGTCGGAATAGGTAAGCTTTAGCAATCACTAACCACAAAGCAATTAAAACAATAAAAGATGATAAAAGTCAATAAAGGAAATATGCAATTCTAGGGATTAAAGCATCTAGTTGTGGTTCCAACTCAAGATCTAAAGATAAGCGGACAAAGCTGAGATTTTTGCATAGGGGAAGTATTTCTAAAATGGAATAGATCACCTGGTAAGTCTCACTACTCTCTAATCCTAAACCGTAACTCCTATCACCGGGTAAGTCTCAAGGAATTAAGATAAAGAACTATAACCTCAAACTAACACACCATCTAAGGGAATAGAATCAACCTTTACCAGGTAAGTCTCAGGCTAACTCACAAAGATGGGATGAAAGCACACTCAAACCCCAATAAAGGATAAACTTTTATTAACTACACTTATGATCTTAGGTAAACAAACAAAGGAATTACCGGGTAAGTCTCATCCTAGGCTTGCATTGGACCACGAAAGGTGTAATAAGAATAGGATTTGGCAAACTCTAACACTTAACTCTCAGTTTCGGATCAGATAAGTCACCTCGGTCAGACGAATTCCACCCCGGCCGAGATGTTCATCGACTGAGCGAGATGCTTAGGGTTAAGGTAAAGACTCGAACTTTCAGGGTCCTACTGTGATTAAGATCATTCTATCATTGTTTTTCCCACAACCTTCAGCCAATCACCCTAGAATCCCACAAAGAGATTAGCCACTCATCATCATGAAAGTATTAATCAAGTATATGGGAAGAAAGAGAATAATTGAACAAGAAAACCTTAAGAGAAAGGCTTCAATAACTGAATCAATTATCAAACCAACAAGCGTTCCTTGGATAGAAATCCAACAAGACAATGACAAAGAAGGGAATCTAAGATGATCTTACAAAAACCCTTCAAAAAGTTATAAAAGCTATAGACTTTCTTCCTTCAATCTTCAAAAAGGTTCTTCAAATCTCCCAACTGGAGTATGGCTGCAGCGTGTATAGCGTGATAGTAGATGTATGTAGGATGTAAGCGGATGTCGGATTTGTGGGAAATCCGACCCTTTTTATAGGAAAATTACTCTCCAAAGATAATATATCTTAGAAAGATCTCTTCCCATAAAAATAGGTAAAATATATGATCTAGCATATCTTCTTCCTTCCAGGAGCCAAGCCCAAAAATATAAGATCCTCTTTCCAAAGATAAAAGATCTCAGCCAAGAATAAAATATTCTCGTCGCGTCCCAGGTGTTCGCCTCGGTCGAGTCGACTTCTCTAGATCACCTCGGTCGAGGTGACTCTGTAGTCAACCGAGGTGAGTCACAACTGAATGTGAAATCTCTCAAATCTGGTCCAAAGTGAATCTTCTAGTCCATGGCTATGCTTCCTGGATGTTTCCTTATGTTCCTGAATGTAGCTCCAATGACTCCATAGCTCCTTTTGCTCCTTTTTGATGCAAAACGTGCCATTTTACCTACGATTACAACAAAACTAGGTGTAGACCTCGATTCCCGCAAAGGTAGATGAAATGGTAATATAATCTCATATTATACATACAAACATGCAGATTATTGAAGATAAAACGTCCAAACAAACCCCAAAATATAGACTATAATTCATGCTATCAAAATACCCCATACTTAGCCCTTGCTTGTCCCCAAGCAAGTTCCGTATATAAAAGGCAAGATAGAATGAACTATAAGTCAAGAAAATCAATGAAAAAGTCTTTCAAAAACATTTTTATGGTGTGCTACAATCATAGATCACTCTAAGAGAATACTTCATGGAATTTAAAACCAAAATATGATCAAAACATTTTATAAATATAAGAAAGTTGTTCATCTTTGCATAAAATCGTAGAATGCATAATAAGTCATAATTATCGAAATTAATCATGCATAATCCAGTTTAAACCACTAAGTCAATCAACAAGCTCGAGGTCTCAAGGGCTTCCCAAAAGAAAGGTCAAGAAACGTGTAGGGTAGGGATGTATGTGAGGTATTGTGGTGCTAGCATCCGGGAAAAGGATATACTTCACTTTCACTTTGACTTTCAACATCTTCCACCAATAAGCTTTGCTTATTTCACACTTTTCCTTTTTTTTACTTTACTTTTTGGGATGCATGGACAGAGGTGCACAATAACCGAAGCCTAGAAAATCAGCAATCATCAATTTCTTGAGATGCATCAAACCCTTGATGCACATACCATGACCCGTTAGGAATATCGCTCAATCCGACTTTGGCAAGACACAAACACCCGGCTATGTGAATGGTGCCGAGTTACTCATCATCATGATTGACTTCCCCAAACCTATTTATTTCTTTCTAACACTTTCACTTCCACCCAACTTCTCAAACTTTACTTCACTTGCTTTCACCACTTTGCTTGCTTCCAAATTCCCGGATAGGTAAAGGGAGGCAAAAATGTATATGAGGGGCTAAGCATGATCAAGAAGAAGAAGAAAAGAAGAGAATGAATTGCCTTGGTCTTTCCAGGAAGAAAGTGAGAGAACTTATCTTGTGGCGTCAACCTTCAAATTCAACATAATTTGGATAAAAACAAAGTATTAAACATGCCAAAAATTTCAAACAAAGCATTTAGCAACTTAAACATATTATAAAACCTTTCAAACACATAAAGATTTCAAAACCAGTCAACAACAAGATCTTCAATGAGATCATATCCAGAGAAGAAGCACAAAACGTTTCAAAAACTCTCAGTTAAACCACCTCGGTCGAGGTGTTCTAGGTCAACCGAGGTGAAGCACCTCGTTCGGCCAGAACTGTCCCGGTCGAGGTCAAAAAAAAAATTTTCTGTCCAGTTTTGACGTTTTTTTCAATCAAATAACCTGTATGCATGCATGTAATCTCAGATAAAACCATAGAAGCAAAAATAATCATAGATATCCGATAATGTAGAGTCATACATCACATAAGTCGATAAAATACATAAACACCCCATACTTGGGACACACTGTTCCAGTGGGTCAAAATAAGTCTAATGAAATAAAATACTTACTGGACATAAAGCTGAACTGCATAATAAATAAGAAAGAAAATCCTGCAAGCTCTCAATAATCCTGATCCGGTGGTGGTGGTGGTGGCATGTACGGATACTGGGACGTGTCAAATGGATAACCCATAGTCTGCTGAAACTGGATCTCCATCATCCGACGCTGATAATGTTGGCTCTCTAGGATCTGATGAGTCCAACTGTCGATCTGTCGGTGCTAGGAAGCAAATCTCTCATCGATGTCCACAGTAAGGGCAGCGTAAGAGTCTATCATCTGATCCATCAGATCATCGATCCGACGGTGAGCCTCTGGGTCTCTCTGTCGGCGCACCCTACGCCTAGCAGGTTGGACTGGTGATGCAGCCGGCGCGGTCTTAGTATCGTCATCATCTAGATCAATGACCGGCGCGCTTGTCCCAGCAGTATCAGTCCCTGGATCCATAGGAACTCCACCATCCCTGTCATCATCATCAGCAGACTCCTCCTCTACCTCAACCTCCTCAGCTGGTGCAGCTGCTGCCTCTCTAGCATCCTCCATCAATGGAATCCAAGCAGTCTGCCAGTAGTGAGGATCATAAACAAAGAACTAGGGTGACCATCTGATCCCCTGTGGTGTAGTCGACTCCCATGGCATCGCCACATATGGCATAGTAAGTCCTCGGGGAACCAGTATCCTCTGAGTGATCATCTCCTGTAGCCCTAGCGGCTTGGCAGCCGCCACCATAGTACAAGCTCTGAGGTCCATGTCCTGGTAACTCGCTATGTGAGTCACAATCCCTCCGCAACAGATATCCCCCTTCGCCTTGGCTTTGATCCTGTGCAGATCCTCTGCCAACATCAAGCAAAAATCGGGGATCCCTCCAGTCACCATGTAGTAAAGGCTGAAAAGCTCCCCCTGTCGGACCTTCTGGGGCGTCTCAGTACGTGCCAGAAGCGTCTCACTAAAAATACGGTGAGCTAACCTAAAGGCTAGGTGAAAAATAATGCGCTCCCTGGAGTCTCCAGGGCACCATCTATCTGCGTGCTCAACAACATGAGCAATCTGACCCCAGAACTCCCTAGCTACAACTCGGGAGGGAAAATCTACAGTAGTCGGAGCCGGGAAACCAAAAATATCTCTCCAGTGCTCTAAAGGAACTAAGAAGTTCCGGTTCATCAACCGGTACTTCACAGCTCGCTCTGTGGGGAGGTAGGTGAAGGAGCTAACAAACTCCAAAGTATGCTCTAAATAGGCAGGTGCGCGGATCTCAGTAAACTGATCCAGCCCTACCATCGAAATCATCCGTCTAAGATCTCCATCCACATGGAGACAATCAAAAGCTGATACGTCTAGAAAACGTGGTGCAATCACTGGACGGGCTGCAATACGGTCATAGTCGACCCGGTGTCTCTCGTGGATCACCGGTCTATAAGGTCTAGAGGAAGAAGAAGAAGGGGAAGGGGAGGATCTATTGTTAGCATGAAATATTGTGATATTTTAGGCACGTTTTCTAGTCGTAATTGATTCATATTGATAGTCTTTGATTGAGCTTTATGCATATATGAGCTAGTATTGCCTATATTGTCGATATAGATGTCTACACGAGTTCTATGTTGATTATAGGTGATTTGGAGCTATTTCCGAACGGAATCGAGCAAAGGAGAGTTGAGTCGATGTGTCTCTAGATCAAGGACACCTTTTGGAAGCAATTTGGAGTATTAGATTGAGGAATGCACGAATGAAGGCAAGAATCACGGTTTTACCCTAAATTACGGCCGTGGATTGTGAAGCAGAATTCGATGTTCATTCCAGGGGATATTACGGCCGTGGAAGATATCCGTGTTTATTTCCACGCCTCAAAATTACGGTCGTGGAAACTTCCACGACCGTGATCTTGGCGAATCCTTTCGCCACGTTTCGAAGCCATGATCTCTTGAAGATCGGGCCGGGCCGACGTTTTGCCCTGCATTATAAAAAGGACGGATGAAGCAAGATTCCGTCACCTCGCTACCTCGCCACCTCGCTACCTCGCTACCTCGCTACCTCGCTTACGACCTTTCAACCCTAAAGTTTAGCGGCAAAAACGCACGCTTAGCAACACAAACCCTCATTCTTGGAGGTGATTTTGAAGATCTCATTGAAGTTCCAAAGTTCGTATTGGAGAGTTGTTGTTTGTGATCTTCGTGTGGAAGATCGAAGTTCTTGGAGGATTTTTGCAAGAAGATTCCTCTTCTTGCTTAGGTTTGCTTTAGGATCGGATTGACATCCCGTTTCTTTTCTTTCCTAAGACTGTGATTGTTTATCCCGTTTTGAATCTTTTGACAAACACTTATCCTTGATTGTGATTCTAAGATTCAATTGAAGATTATTGATAGTTCTTGAAAGTTCCCATCTTTTACCTTTTTAATCTTGAATTAATATCAATATGATTGTTATTGGCTAAAAACCCTTAACAATTCTAAGGTGAAGGGTTGATAGTTGTGGCTTAGATAATGATAGATCGATTGTAAATTGATTAGACCCTGAGAGTTAGAGAATTGTCGCCGAAAACCCTAAATTACGGGCTGTTCTTGAGTTCCACGACCGTGGAATCTCAAGATCCAACCGTAATTCTCTTAAAGTTTACGAGCCTGCTTTTATCTTGATCCAAAGTTAAAGATTTGCTTTAGCTTAGTTTAGACTTGTCTTTTCTAGGTGGTAGTGAAGCCTCAACAACCTCTACCTCGATTGTGAGCCTCAACAACCTCAATCGGATAAGTTAGTCTTGATCTTTAGATCATAGGTTTGGGTATTTGATGTTAATCCTTGTCCTTAGAACCTTTCTATATTGAGCCTCATCAACCTGTATAGGAAGAGTCTTTTGGATGAGTTATATAAGGTTTTTGGAACCTCAACCGTACGATTACCTTACATTAGTATACCTTTGCATATCTTAACTCTGTCTTTACATCATTAGTATATCTTGAATCGATTGCCACAGCTGGATACCTGGATCTTTAGGATTGTTGTTTTCCCAATATCTACAAAACTCTCATATTAACCGCTTGATAACCTGCAATCGAGTTCGTTCCACCCAAATCCCTGTGTTCGATACTCTGGAATTCTTGCTTAACTATATCGATCCGTACACTGCGGGTTCGCTTGCTTGATTCTAGTTTTATAAATATAAAGCTTATTTGCACACACCTCTAGGGGCGAACAAGTTTTTGGCGCCGTTGCCGGGGATTTGGCTTCGATCGAACCCGGGTGCCGGTTGTCAAGCTTGGGAGCTTGCTCTCGTTATTTGATTTTTCTTTGAGTGTATGCGCAGGTCTAGGAACACAGAAGATCTCTTACCTCTTGATCAAGAGCTAGAGAAAACCTTGAGGCAAAAGCGCAAGGAAAGGAAGATGGCTGAAGAAAACGAGCACGATCTTCAAAATAAGTTGGCGGAGAAAGAAGCTCAGCTCCGATGGAATGAGACTCTCCTCCAGGATGAGATGGATCGCCATCAAACTCAAGTTAATGGTCTACAAGACATGATCGTTCAAATGAAGATAAAGATGAGCGATCTTGAGGACAAGGTGGGCAAGAAGTCCTCGAGAAGGAGGACAAGGTCTAGAAGAAGAAACCACTCACCCACCGATGATAGTGATTCTTCCATGCCTCCTTTAGAAGAGATTGATCCCACGATCAATATAAATCCTTTCAATCAACAAGGAGCTACTAACCGTCGCATTCCACCTAGAAATGCGAGGGTCGAACGTGTGGATAATGAGCCAAGAACTCTTGGCCAGCGGATGGATCCAACACAACAACCACGCCGTTTAGGTGTGAACTTTGATGCTGAAGATGTACAAGGGTTTAGCTTCAACCCTCAAGTTATCACTCTTGTTCGCCAAAGCCAGTTTGGCGGTACAAGCACCGAATCTCCACACCAACACTTGCAAAACTTTGAGTGTATGATGGAGACGATGAGGCCAAAGAGCGCCACTACCAACAGCTATAAGCTCAAACCTTTCTTTTTCTCTTTGAAAGGGAAAGCGCTATCTTGGTACCAAGCTCTTCCTAGTGGAAAGCTAGAGACGTGGGAAGACCTCTCCGCAGAGTTTCTCACCAAGTTCTTTCCGCCCTCCAAAACGGCGGAACTTAGAGGTAAGATTAATGCTTTTTCTATGAGACCTAACGAAAGTTTGTTTCAATCTTGGGAAAGGTTTCAGGATTTGGTCTTGGATTGCCCTCATCATGGCATATCCAAACTTGCCTTGCTGGAAATTTACTACAAGGGGCTGGATGCGGGAACGCAATTCAACCTTCAATCCCTCTCATGTGGAACGTTCATGGACATGAGAGAAGATGACGCTTGGGACTTCATTGAGAAGCAAGCAAGAGTCATAGAGAAGTATTCCCACCGGAAAGTGGAGGGAAATCGTGTGGAGCAAGGAGCAAAGCTCACACATGAAGCTCAAAATCAGATTTTCTCCCTCAACAATGAGATCAAAGAGTTGAAGGAGACTATCAAGACCAACTTCCCAAAGCAACAAGAGAAGGATGTTGGCTATTTGGGCAACAACAACGGCGGTGATAACACCAACCGCAACAACAATAACCGGAACAATAACCGGAACAACAATTGGAATGGGAACAACAACAACCGGAACAACAACAATTGGAACAACAATCGGGGTTCAAACAACAACAATTGGCGCTCCAATCAACAAAATTCCGGTAACTCCTATCCTTCCAATTCCAATTCACTAACTCCACCCTCCTCTTCCTCTACTCCTTTGAAAAGCCAGGGGCAATCATCAAATGGAGGAAACAATACGGGAAAGGAGAAGCCGGATCCCATGCTGGAAACGATCTTGGGAAAGCTTCAAGGGTTGGAGAACCGCATCATCAAGGTTGATGATCAAATTTCTAAGGTTGACAAAGCTCAAAAGGTTTTGGAAAATCAAATGTTCAACCATGCGGAGGAAGTTCCTAGAAATCAAGGGAAACTTCCAGGAAAGACGGAGGACAACCCTAAGGGAAGGGTAATGGCGATTACAACTAGGAGCGGAGTGACTACCACCGATCCGCAGCCTACGTTTGTTGAAGTCCCCGTAGAGAAAAGCAAAGAAAAGGGGAAGGAGAAGGAAGATGTCTATGTTCCTCCTCCAGCTTTCAAACCTCCCCTACCATTCCCTCAATCCAGAGCGCGAGCACGCCTAGACAAGCAATTCGGTAAGTTCATAGAACTCATGAGCAAACTACATATTAATATACCTTTCATTGATGCCATTGTAGGTATGCCGGCCTATGGCAAGTTCTTGAAGGAGCTCCTCTCTAACAAGAGGAAGCTAGAAGATTTTGGAGAAGTCAAGATGAGTTCGGATTCTTCGGACCTCATCAAGACTATGAAGGAGAAAATTCCCCCAAAGCTGAAAGATCCGGGGTCATTTTGCATTCCCATTGGAGTGGGAGAGGTCACATATGACGCTTTATGTGACTTGGGAGCAAGTGTGAGCATCATACCACTTGCATTGTGCAGGAAGATCGGTTTAGGCGACCCTAAACCAGTGAAGATGACGTTATACATGGCGGATCGATCCATTACTCGTCCCGTCGGCATTGTAGAAGACGTCCCGGTCAAGCTAGGCAAGTTCTTTGTCCCCATTGATTTTGTCGTGCTTGACATTCCTGCGGATAGTCCGGTCCCGATCATACTCGGAAGACCGTTTCTTGCAACTTCTGGCTGCATGGTCGATTGCAAGAATGGGAGGCTCGCTTTTGATATTGGGGAAGAGAAAGTAGAATTCGTTCTTTCCACTCTAGTGAAGGAGCCAATCTTTGATGAGGATATTTACAATGTCCAAGACGAAGAAGGTTTATCTAGGGAAGAGGTAAGTGCAATTCTCTTTAACGATCCTTTGCAAAAGGTTATTACTATGAGTCTAACCGATGTAGGAGAAGAGGAAGAGTGCAAAGAGGAAATTAAAGCCTTAGGAGCACAAGAAGAGATGTATGAAGTGGAGTTTGAGATACTCCACGATGAGGCAGAAAATACTCGAATCCACGGTCATACTCTGTATTCCACGGCCGTGGATTCCATGACCAAATTCGACCTCCATTCCAGAGGATATTACGGCCGTGGAAAACCAGAGGAAACCGTGATTTTGACCGTGGAAAAGGACGATCGACACACTTCTTCAACTTCCTCAAATCCTTCTCCAAACCATTCAACATCCTTAGAAGCTTCTAAGGAAACATCAGAAGCTCCGAAAGCAATGGAACTCAAACCACTTCCTACTCATCTAAGGTACGCTTTTCTTGGATCTAATTCTACCTTCCCGGTTATCGTTAGTTCCGAATTAAGCATAGATGAACATGAACAGCTCATGATTGTCCTTAGGAAACATAGAAAAGCCATAGGCTATACTATTGAGGACTTAGTAGGAATTAAACCCTCCCTATGCATGCACAAAATACTAATGGAGGAGGACTTTAGAACTTCAAGACAACCTCAACGGCGGTTGAATCCGACCATGAAGGAGGTTGTCAAGAAGGAAATTCTTAAACTTCTTGATGCAGGTATCATCTATCCTATCTCCGATAGCAAGTGGGTGAGCCCGGTTCAAGTAGTTCCAAAGAACGGAGGAATGACGGTCATCACCAATAAGAACAACGAACTCATTCCTACCCGAACCGTGACTGGATGGCGAATGTGCATAGACTACCGCAAGCTCAACAATGCAACGCGGAAGGATCACTTTCCATTGCCATTCATCGATCAAATGCTTGAAAGGTTAGCACAACATTCATACTTTTGCTACCTTGACGGTTATAGTGGCTTCTTTCAGATCCCGATACATCCGGATGATCAAGAGAAGACCACATTCACGTGCCCTTGGGGTACGTTCGCCTATAGGAGAATGCCATTCGGGCTTTGCAACGCCCCAGCCACCTTTCAACGGTGCATGATGGCCATCTTCTCCGAATATGTAGAGGAAATCATGGAAGTCTTCATGGACGACTTCTCCGTTTACGGTTCCTCTTTTAACGATTGTCTTTCTAACCTTTCTCTTGTTTTGCAAAGATGTGAAGACACTAACCTAGTTCTTAATTGGGAGAAATGTCAATTCATGGTTAAGGAAGGAATCGTCTTAGGTCACTTAGTCTCTAGTAGAGGGATAGAGGTAGACAAAGCTAAGATAGAGACCATAGAGAAACTTCCTCCCCCAATTTCGGTGAAGGGAATAAGAAGTTTCCTAGGACATGCTGGATTTTATAGACGCTTCATTCTAGACATTCCTGTGAAAACTCAAAAACCGCATCCTTCATCAATAGACATTCCGGATGGCATCATCCGGCGATGCGTGCCGGAAGATGAGATGCAAAGTGTCATCCGTCATTGTCATTCACTACCTTGTGGAGGACACGCTAGTTCGAACAAAACTAGCGCAAAGGTATTGCAATCTGGATTTTATTGGCCTACTTTATTTAAAGATGTGCAATCCTTTGTTTCTTGTTGCGATGCTTGTCAAAGAACAGGCAATATCTCTAGGAGGAACGAGATGCCCCTCAACAACATCCAAGAGGTGGAGATTTTCGACGTTTGGGGAGTCGACTTCATGGGACCATTCCCTTCTTCTTGTGGAAACCAATACATACTATTGGCGGTAGATTATGTCTCTAGATGGGTCGAAGCGATTGCCTCTCCCACAAATGATGCCATGGTGGTGGTCAAGTTCTTCAACAAGACCATTTTTCCGCGATTCGGGACACCAAGGACGATCATTAGTGATGGAGGTTCTCACTTCATAGCCCGTCGCTTTGAAGCTCTTCTAGCAAAGTATGGGGTTACTCACAAGATCGCTACCCCTTACCATCCACAAACGAGTGGACAAGTCGAGATCTCAAATAGGGAGATCAAGGGAATTCTAGAGAAGACGGTTTCAAGGACTAGGAAGGATTGGTCCTTGAAACTAGATGATGCATTGTGGGCATACCGGACTGCATACAAGACTCCCATAGGAACCACACCATACAACCTCGTGTATGGGAAGTCTTGTCATTTGCCGGTAGAGCTAGAGCACAAAGCGTTTTGGGCTATCAAATGGCTGAATTTCGGCATGAAGGAAGCGGGAGAGAAGCGTCTCCTAGACATCAACGAGCTGGATGAACTCCGTTTGAACGCCTATGAAAACGCTAAGATCTACAAGGAAAGAGCAAAGCGTTGGCATGATAAGCATATCATCCCAAAGGATTTCCAAGAAGGAGATCAAGTTCTCCTCTTCAATTCGAGACTTCGCCTCTTTCCAGGTAAGTTAAAATCTCGTTGGACTGGACCTTTTCTAATTAAGCGTATTTTCCCCCATGGTGCAGTTGAAGTATGGGGTGAAGCTAGCGGAAGTTTTAAGGTGAACGGTCAACGACTCAAAAAGTACTCACCGGAACTCCAAGCTGAGGAGTTTGCACCTACCGCACTCGAATAAGTGCGAGAATGGTCTAGCTACGGACCTTAAACAAAGCGCTTCTTGGGAGGCAACCCAAGGTATTGCATTTTCGTTTTTTCTTTCAATTCATAGTTTAGCTTAGAATAGAAGTTTTTGCTTTATTTTTGCCTCGATTTCTCCCGGTATGTTCGTGTTTTTGGTTGTAGGATCGATGGAAAAGAAGAAAAAGGGGATAATGTCGAAGAGAAGTGACGAAATTTGGACTTTGAAGCTTTACAGAGAGTTCCACGGTCTAAATTACGGTCGCCATAGCTACAGGGGCCGTAATTCTCAAAGGCCTGTGAAAAATCACAAAAATTACGGGTCCGTAATTTCCACGGCCGTGGAATGCCCCGATAGACCGTGATTTTTGAAATTTTGCCTGCAAGTATAAAAGCCACACTTCACCACAAAAACACCACAAAACCCCCAATTTCCACGCCCTAAATACCGAAAACCCGCAGCTCCTCCCAAATCTTCGTTCTCTAATCGTTTTTAACGATTCTTCTTCCTAAACTGAAGCAAATCCAACCAAGAACAAGATCCAAGCAACAAATCGCGTGGAAAACGATCAACAAACCCGCATTTTGGATTTCTCAATCCGAAAAAGAGGTTTTTGCTCTCTTCTTGATTCTAGTCGTTTTTGTTCGTTTTTGTTAGAAATTTTTAGGAAGAACTGATTGAGATTGGAAGAAATTAGATTAGGACTGCTTGTTGTGGAGTTTGATTGCTGATTTGCTGAGAATTGAGAATTACTGTGTCGAATCACGGTCTACAGACGTTCCACGGCCGTGGTTTTGGGAAGAACAGACCGTAATTTTCAACAGAATGGATTTTGTGAGGAGAGTTTCGGGAAGGATTAAGGAAAAGAGAGGGGAACAGAACAAGAAGAGAAAGGGCAACCCTTCCACATCTAGGGCACCACCACCCTCATCCCCCTCACCTTCACCTCCACCTTCACCTCCATCTTCACCTTCATCCTCACCACCTCACCCTAGCATCCCGATCATACACGAAAACCACCAAGCTGCATTTGAGAGGATAGAGAAGAGGGCAGTGATTGGCCCTAGGTACTTGTTGTTGGAGGATCTACATCCTCTCAACATAGTAGATGACCTTACATGGCTCTTGGATAGAGCCGGTTTGCTTGTCTTCACGAACATTCGTGAGGACGCTTATGAGGAGATCACCCGAGAGGTTGTGACGTCTTTTGAGCACAGCCATGTTGATAGGACTGTCTCCTTCCGTCTCATGAATAGAGACTACCACCTTAGCATTGTTGAGTTCGGGACCATCTTTGGGTTCCATGAGACCTACAACGGTCGCCTCCCTAGGAACGTTTCCGCTAAGGATTTTTGGGAGGATGTGGCGATGATCTATGCCGACGAGGACCGTTGGCATCCAGCTGATACCAAGGCCAAATTGATGTACCATTTGGCCTTGAAGATAGCTCACCGTGTTCTCTCGGAGTGTCTCTTTCCTAGGACGGAGACGCCCCAAAAGATCAAGACGGACGAGCTATTCCTCCTCTACGCTATGCTTCATGGATGCCGCGCCGATTGTGCTACCCTTTTGGCGGCGACGATGAGTAAGCTAAAGAACAAATCGAGAGGGAACATTGGATATGGTGGGATAGTGACCCACATAGCTAGGACTTTTGGAGTGGACTTCTCGGCTTGCACACGTATACCGGCAGTTCCATTAGGGCTACACGCTTTCATGGTTAGGGGACTCATCTTCCCCACACATAGAGGTCCGCCTTATGCGGGCATGCCCTGGGAGAGTAGGACCGGCAGGGGTATTGAGTGGCTGCCGGAGTATTCCATTGTGGCGGGACACCACAACTGGAAGGAGACGTTCGCTGCGATGCATGCGAACAGGCTTGTAGCTCCCCCTTACGTTCCACCGCCGGTAGTAGATGAGGAGGATATGGGAGAGCAGTATGAGAGTGGTAGAGGAGCAGAGCAGGAGTTCGGCACGTTTCCGGATCAGCCGGATGCGGCCCAGGATGTACCTAGACGCTCTCCGCGTCCGGCTAGAGCTTCAGGCTCGTCATCTCGCCGCGCTAGCGTGAGCGAGAGGCCCACGTGGATGACTACACCTCCCACCTGGTACGAGACACCCCCTCCTTGGTCCACTACGCAGTCAGCAGCACCAGCAGCACCACCACCACCACCATCAGCACCAGCCGATGCTCCCGGATGGTATGATCACCCCCCTGGGTGGTATGAGAGGATGCCGGATTGGGCTACCGGACTTTCAGAGAGAGTCGGAGCACTAGAGATCCGGGCGGATGATAGAGACAGACGTTTCGACGACCTTGACCACATGATGAGGGACGTCTACCGCCAGCAGTTTGGGCGGGTACTATGATCCGAGTTTCTCTCCATTCCCACCTCCACCGGCACCGCAGTGATAGATGACCGGACAGCTCGTTTCTAGACATCCCAACCACCATTTGTGAGTTTTCTTTTTCTTTTCTTTCTTTTGTTCTTTCTTGTGAACATTAGGGACAATGTTCGTCCTAAGTATGGGGTGGGATGTACTAAAAGTTTGTAATAACTCTACTCTCTATGTTTGCTTTCATTCGAGACTATCGTTGCATCTTCATTATGTGTTACACGTTTCCTTATTGCATTGCATGAGAAATGACTTGAAAAACCCATAAAAATTGAAAAATTTTGAAAATTTTGTGCTTCTAATGAATTGATATGATTTCCATGATAATCACTACTTGTGAATTGAGTTTGATAACAATTGCATGCTTGAAAGGATGGTAATTCGAAAAGGATTTGAATGAATGAATTTTACCTCTTTTGCAAGTTGTATAATGTGAGAATGTTACCTAAATCATATAAGAAATTGAAGTTGAAATCACGTTATAAGCTCCTATACTTCTTGTTGAAATGATTAAGGCAATTCGATATTCTCTTTCTTCTTTCTTTGATCATCTAACTCCTCATTGAAATATTAGCCTCCCTTACCTATCCGGGAATTTGGAAAGTGAATGAGAAAAAGGCATGTTTGATGTGGGAGGGCCATGAGAGCAAATATTTGCAATCAATTGAATAGAAAGAAATTGTAGGTTTGGGGAAGTCAATCATGACGATGAGTAACTCGGCACCATTCACATAGCCGGGTGTTTGTGTCCTGCCAAAGTCGAATTGAGCGATATTCCTAGCGGATTATGGTATGTGCGCTAAGGGTTTGAGGCATCTCGCAAAAATGAGAAACGCCAATCTCCTAGGCTTCGGTTTTTGTGCACCTCTATCCATAACTCCAAAAGTAAAGTCGGAAAATAAAAAGGAAAGAGCGAAGCTCTAAGTGAAGTGATTGCGGAAACCGCAAAAGAAGAAGAAGGTAGTTGTCCACTTTCCCGGATTTATGCACCACTTTCCCTTAAAGTTTTCCCTACCCTTCCATGCTCTAGACCTTTTCTTTGAAAGTCCTTATGATCAAAAGAATGTTATATGGCTTGGTGATCTAAATTGAAATACTTATGATTGATTTTGATAATGTTTGAAGGTTATAATGCTTGTTTGGAAGCTAAATTGATTCATGATTTTTCTTTGCCTCTTACTCTCTAATTAAGTGTGTGAAAGTTTGAAAACGATTGAAGCAAGGGTTGAGAATGATCTATTCTTTAGAAGTCACATTCATCCAAAAGAAGGTACACATATTTCATCCTAACTCTTGTTTTAAAGCTTTTTGAAAGACCTTGCTTAGGGACAAGCAAGTGTTAAGTATGGGGTTATTTGTTAGCATGAAATATTGTGATATTTTAGGCACGTTTTCTAGTCGTAATTGATTCATATTGATAGTCTTTGATTGAGCTTTATGCATATATGAGCTAGTATTGCCTATATTGTCGATATAGATGTCTACACGAGTTCTATGTTGATTATAGGTGATTTGGAGCTATTTCCGAACGGAATCGAGCAAAGGAGAGTTGAGTCGATGTGTCTCTAGATCAAGGACACCTTTTGGAAGCAATTTGGAGTATTAGATTGAGGAATGCACGAATGAAGGCAAGAATCACGGTTTTACCCTAAATTACGGCCGTGGATTGTGAAGCAGAATTCGATGTTCATTCCAGGGGATATTACGGCCGTGGAAGATATCCGTGTTTATTTCCACGCCTCAAAATTACGGTCGTGGAAACTTCCACGACCGTGATCTTGGCGAATCCTTTCGCCACGTTTCGAAGCCATGATCTCTTGAAGATCGGGCCGGGCCGACGTTTTGCCCTGCATTATAAAAAGGACGGATGAAGCAAGATTCCGTCACCTCGCTACCTCGCCACCTCGCTACCTCGCTACCTCGCTACCTCGCTTACGACCTTTCAACCCTAAAGTTTAGCGGCAAAAACGCACGCTTAGCAACACAAACCCTCATTCTTGGAGGTGATTTTGAAGATCTCATTGAAGTTCCAAAGTTCGTATTGGAGAGTTGCTGTTTGTGATCTTCGTGTGGAAGATCGAAGTTCTTGGAGGATTTTTGCAAGAAGATTCCTCTTCTTGCTTAGGTTTGCTTTAGGATCGGATTGACATCCCGTTTCTTTTCTTTCCTAAGACTGTGATTGTTTATCCCGTTTTGAATCTTTTGACAAACACTTATCCTTGATTGTGATTCTAAGATTCAATTGAAGATTATTGATAGTTCTTGAAAGTTCCCATCTTTTACCTTTTTAATCTTGAATTAATATCAATATGATTGTTATTGGCTAAAAACCCTTAACAATTCTAAGGTGAAGGGTTGATAGTTGTGGCTTAGATAATGATAGATCGATTGTAAATTGATTAGACCCTGAGAGTTAGAGAATTGTCGCCGAAAACCCTAAATTACGGGCTGTTCTTGAGTTCCACGACCGTGGAATCTCAAGATCCAACCGTAATTCTCTTAAAGTTTACGAGCCTGCTTTTATCTTGATCCAAAGTTAAAGATTTGCTTTAGCTTAGTTTAGACTTGTCTTTTCTAGGTGGTAGTGAAGCCTCAACAACCTCTACCTCGATTGTGAGCCTCAACAACCTCAATCGGATAAGTTAGTCTTGATCTTTAGATCATAGGTTTGGGTATTTGATGTTAATCCTTGTCCTTAGAACCTTTCTATATTGAGCCTCATCAACCTGTATAGGAAGAGTCTTTTGGATGAGTTATATAAGGTTTTTGGAACCTCAACCGTACGATTACCTTACATTAGTATACCTTTGCATATCTTAACTCTGTCTTTACATCATTAGTATATCTTGAATCGATTGCCACAGCTGGATACCTGGATCTTTAGGATTGTTGTTTTCCCAATATCTGCAAAACTCTCATATTAACCGCTTGATAACCTGCAATCGAGTTCGTTCCACCCAAATCCCTGTGTTCGATACTCTGGAATTCTTGCTTAACTATATCGATCCGTACACTGCGGGTTCGCTTGCTTGATTCTAGTTTTATAAATATAAAGCTTATTTGCACACACCTCTAGGGGCGAACATCTATCCCTCAGGATAAGCTGTCTATCTGAACTCATCTCTAAAACACTCTGTCAGATCACCTCGGTCGGCCTGACACAACTCAAGAACACCTCGGCCGAGGCACAGAACGACTAGACCGAGGCGAAGAACTGCGCGACGAATTTCTTCAAAAATCCAGTTCTTTTCCCCCAAAATCACTACAACTGGTTCCTATGGGGTACTTAATCTGTTTCTCAGCAAAAGCAAGGGCAACCAAAGCCCAATTCGAAGCAAAACAGTGAAGAGAATGAGATTAGGGTTTTTTCGATGTTTACCCTGATTCGGTCGATTCGGTTCGTTTTTCTCGCAGATTGACACTTGCATTGGGATCCTCTATCCTTTCTTTGTAATTTGGAAGCAAAAATCGTTGAAAACGATCGAAGATGGGCAAAGCGAGGCGAGGGGCTGCCGCGGTCGAAGAGAGGGTAAAAGAAGAGAGAGAAATTCAGCCCCTCTTTTATACCCTTTTCTGGAACTACTGTCACCTCGGTCGAGGTGGTCTCGACTGGACCGAGGTGGTACAGACCGAGGTGGATCTTCAGAAACCCTAGTCACCTCGGTTGCTCAAGAATCATCTCGGTAGAGGTGCTTTGACAGTAACCGAGATGTGCCTCAGTCAAAACTCCGTCTTCTCAAATTTTCGAACTTCTGTCCTTCCAGTTGTGCTCCTGGTTTGTACTCCTTCCTTAGATGTCACCTGTTGTCTGTCTAGGACGCCAAAAACAAAACAAAGCAAAGCAAAAGCAAACTATCTAAGCTAGGCTAGAAAAAGGGAAAAGAAAGCAATACCTTGGGTTGCCTCACAAGAAGCGCTTGGTTTAAGGTCGCTAGCTGGACCATATGGCATCTCTTAAACGAGGTATAGTGGTGCAACCTCCTCAACCGGAATTTCCGGTTTGTATTTCTTGAGTCTATGACCATTGACCTTGAAGCTTCCGCTCGTTTCGCCCCATATCTCAACTGCACTATGAGGAAAAACATGTTTCACAACATAAGGTCCGGTCCATCTAGATTTCAACTTACCTGGGAAGAGGCGGAGGCGGGATTGAAGAGTAGGACTAAGTCTCCTTCGTTAAGCTCCTTTGGGATGATACGCTTGTCATGCCATTTCTTCGTCCTTTCCTTATAGATTTTGGCATTCTCATAAGCGTTCAAACGCAGCTTCTCCAGCTCGTTGATATCCAATAGCCGCTTCTCGCCGGCTTCCTTAATGTCGAAGTTCAACCATTTGATCGCCCAATATGCTTTGTGTTCTAACTCAACGGGCAAATGGCAAGACTTCCCATATACCAAATTATAAGGGGTGTTACCTATGAGAGTCTTAAATGCGGTCCTGTAGGCCCAAAGAGCGTCGTCCAATTTTATGGACCAATCCTTCCTCGTCCTAGAAACGGTCTTCTCCAAAATTGCTTTGATTTCTCTATTCGTGATCTCGACCTGTCCACTAGTTTGAGGGTGATAAGGGGTTGCTACCTTGTGGGTTACCCCTTACTTCGATAGAAGTGCCTTAAACTTCCGGTTGATGAAATGCGTCCCTCCATCGCTGATGATGATACGTGGAGTTCCAAAACGTGGAAAGATAGTTCTGTTTAAGAACTTCACAATCACCTTGGCGTCATTAGTGGGGGAAGTGATGGCTTCAACCCATCTAGAGACGTAATCAACTGCTAGAAGAATATAGAGGTTTCCTCTGGAGGATGGGAAAGGTCCCATGAAGTCTATTCCCCACACATCAAAGATTTCCACCTCTTGAATGTTATTAAGTGGCATTTCGTTCCTCCTAGATAAATTTCTTGTTCTTTGGCATGCATCACAAGAGACAACAAACGATTGCACATCTTTAAATAATGTAGGCCAAAAGAAACCGGAACATAATACCTTAGCGCATGTCTTATCGGTGCTAGCATGTCCTCCACAAGGAAGTGAATGACAATGCCGTATGACGCTATTAACTTCATCTTCCGGAATGCATCTTCAAAGCATCCCATCCGTCCCGCGTTTGAATAGCAGCGGTTCATCCCAATAGTAATGGCGTACGTCCTTGAAGAATCTCTTCTTTTGAGAGTACGTCAATCCGGGCGGTATTTCCTGGCAAACAAGATAATTCACAATATCAGCATACCAAGGTCCTTTATTATCAGAAAGTTGGTGGATAGAATGTTCCACCAACTAAGGATGAATGTCAGAGAAAGGAGTAAGAAGTTTGTTCTTCTCAGCAGTCTCAGTTGACATCATCTCTCCATCGACCTCGGTCGAGGCGCAAAGGCTTTGATCGAGATGTTCTTCAGTCGCCTCGCTCAGTCCAGAAAGTGCCTCGGTCGAGGTACTGTAACTGGAACCGAAACTGGAGATCTTCGTCTCCTGGATTAGCTTCTCAGTTTTAGCTCCTGGATCTTCTTCCAGCGCTTTTAAGCTCCGTATATCTCCATCACAAGAGGCATCTATACCTTCCTCCATTAAACTGAAACTAATAACTCGTTCAAGTGGATCGTTAATAAGGATAGAGCTCACCAATTCCCTTGATTCTTCTTCATCGTAGATGTTGAAGATATCATCGCTTAGTTGCTCTCCTTTCATGGCCGCAAGTAGTGCAAACTCCACTTCGTCTCCGCCGATGTTGAATTTCAACTTGGCGTTCTTACAATCCACGTTGCAACCTGAAGTTGTTAGAAATGGTCTCCCGAGAATAATAGGAACAGGATAATCTGCGGGAATGTGAAGTACAACAAAGTCTATTGGTAAGTAGAAGTTACCTAACTTGACCGGAACGTCTTCCAAAATGCCCACGGGATGGGTAGTGGAGCGGTCCACCATGTACAATCGAATCTTGACCGGCTTGGGCTCTCCAAGTCCGATCTTCACACATAGTTCCAGAGGAATGATGCTCACGCTGGCTCCTAGATCGCATAAGGCTTCACAAGTGACATCCCCAACTTGAATGGGAATGCAAAATGAGCCGGGATCTCTCAACTTAAGTGGCATCTTCTCCTTCATTATTTGAATAAGCTCCGAGGATTTAGATGTCATCCTTATTTCACCAAAGTCTTCCAGTTTCCTCTTCCTTGATAAGATCTCTTTCAAGAACTTCCCATAGGCGGGCATCCCTAGAATAGCATCAAGGAAAGGAATGTTAATGTGCAGTTTATTCATCAAATCAAGGAACTTACCAAAGTGCTTGTCTAGATGTGCTCTGGCCCTTGACTGGGGGAGTGGAAGTGGTGGTTTGTATGCAGGAGGTGGAACGTAAACTTCAGTTTTCCCCTCCGCTTTCTGTGGCTCCACCTCGGTTGGCATCTCGGCCGAAGTGTTCTTCGACTGTACCTGGACCGAGGTGATCTTCGTCGGTACTGGCACCGACCGAGGCACTAGATCTGTAGTTTTCAGTCCACTCCTCGTAGTTATGGCCATAATCTGGCCCTTAGGGTTGCTTTCCGTCCTTGCTGGAAGCTTCCTTGGATCTCTTGGCGCTTCATTCGCCGTACTAGCAAGTTGTTGTTCAAAGGCCTTTTGAGCCTTCGAAAATGAAGTCATGGATGTCTCCATAGCATTAAGCTTGATCAAGATGGCCTCCAGCACTGCGTCTTTCTTTTCCGGCTGAGACGAACTTGATCCTTGCCCCTGGCTCTTTAATGGAGTAGAAGAAGAAGAAGGGGAAGAGAGGAAAGGATTAGAGGAATCGTTAGAATTGGAGTTAGAATAATTGTTACCAGAATTTTGGTTGTTCGCCCTCCAATTATTGCTGTTGGATCCTCTATTGTTGTTGTAATTGTTATTCTGGGAACCGTTGTTGTTGTTACGGTATCCATTGTTGTTGTTCCTTTGTCCTTGATCTTCCTTCTTGGTTTGAGCAACCAAGAGTTCCTTCAATTGCTTCACGTCATTCTTCAAAGACGTGAGTTGATTGTTGTTAGGCTGAGTATCTTGGAAGTTAACTCTTTTAACTCCACCTTCAGCTCCTTGGTGGGTATATTTCTCCATATGCAAAGCTTGCTTCTCGATAAAGTCCCAAGCTTCGTCAATCGCCATGTCCATAAATGTACCGGCGGAGAGTAGTTGGAGGTTGAACTGGGTGCTTCCGTCCAGTCCCTTGAAGTATATCTCCAACAACTCTATCTTTGGAATCCCATGATATGGGCAATCCAAAAGAATGTCCTTAAACCTCTCTCATGACTTGGACAAGCTCTCCTTCTCCTTCATAATGAATGCATTAATCTTCCCTCTCATTTCAGCGGTCTTAGAGGAGGGAAAGAATTTAGTCAAGAATTCCGTAGTCATCTCCTCCCAATTGCTAATTTTTCCTGGAGGAAGAGATTGATACCAAGTAAGAGCTCTATCTTTTAAAGAAAAGTAAAAAGGTCTTAGCTTGTAGTTGTTATTTTCAATTCTTGAGGGTCTCAAGGTCTCCATCAAGATCTCATAGTTCTGCAGATGCTGATGTGGGGATTCCTTCTCTAGCCCTCCGAACTGGCATTGGCGAATCATGGACAGAACTTGCGGTCGAAGTTCGTAGTCATGGTCCGCTGGATCTCCTAGGTTAACTCCTCGACGCCTCAGTTGTTGATTGGGGTTCATCCTTTGACCTAGGATTTGCGGGATTCCTGCAAAAAGAGTGCCTCGGACTGGCATCCGAGGCGGAAATACCTCGGCCGGGGCGTTTGGTATTGGGACTTGCCTCGGTCGAGGGTCTGCGACTGGGACCTGCATCGGTCCAGCATCGGGAACTAGGTCTTCCCTCGGTCGAAGTAGATATTGGTTTCGTAAGGCTGCCATATCTGCTTCGATCGCTTCAGTCCTGGTGCGAGTTTCCTGTTTCTCTTGCCTCAGTTCTTCTCTGCTGAGGCGTAGCTGTTCTAACGCCTCCTTCAATTCGGCCTCAAGATCGCTATTGTCTTGGTTGGCTATCTTTGCTTCTCTTAAGCGTCATTTGTATGTCTTTTCTGGTTCGGGATCGTAAGGAACGATTTCTTTCCCAGTGCGGGTTCTTCGCATAAACCTAAGAAAGAACCTGCAAAAGTTACTCAAGTAGAGTGGTTAGTAGACACGGCGGCAAGTGCCCCAAAAGCAAACCGTAACCGGCTCGGTCTAGACCCAGTCCCCGGCAACGGCGCCAAAAACTTGTTCGCTCCAAACGGTGTGTGCAAGCTTTAAATTTATAACCCTAGACGTAAGCTTAAGACAAGGATGCGAACCCGCAGTGTACGGGTCAATCGTAGTAAAAAGCAAGAAATTTCAGGGGTCGATCACAGAGACTTAGTGAAACAAAGTCGGAATAGGTAAGCTTTATCAATCACTAACCACAAAGCAATTAAAACAATCAAAGATGACAAAAGTCAATAAAGGAAATATGCAATTCTAGGGATTAAAGCATCTAGTTGTGGTTCCAACTCAAGATCTAAAGATAAGCGGACAAAGCTGAGATTTTTGCATAGGAGAAGTATTTCTAAAATGGAATAGATCACCGGGTAAGTCTCACTACTCTCTAATCCTAAACCGTAACTCCTATCACCGGGTAAGTCTCAAGGAATTAAAATAAAGAACTATAACCTCAAACTAACACACCATCTAAGGGAATAGAATCAACCTTTACCGGGTAAGTCTCAAGCTAACTCACAAAGATGGGATGAAAGCACACTCAAACCCCAATAAAGGATAAACCTTTATTACCTACACTTATGATCTTAGGTAAACAAACAAAGGAATTACCGGGTAAGTCTCATCCTAGGCTTGCAATGAACCAGGAAAGGTGTAATAAGAATAGGATTTGGCAAACTCTAACACTTAACTCTCAGTTTCGGATCAAATAAGTCACCTCGGTCAGACAAATTCCACCCCGGCCGAGATTTTCATCGACTGAGCGAGATGCTTAGGGTTAAGGTAAAGACTCGAACTTTCAGGGTCCTATTGTGATTAAGATCATTCTATCATTGTTTTTCCCACAACCTTCAGCCAATCACCCTAGAATCACACAAAGAGATTAGCCACTCATCATCATGAAAGTATTAATCAAGTATATGGGAAGAAAGAGAATAATTGAACAAGAAAACCTTAAGAGAAAGGCTTCAATAACTGAATCAATTATCAAATCAACAAGTGTTCCTTGGATAGAAATCCAACAAGACAATGACAAAGAAGGGAATCTAAGATGATCTTACAAAAACCCTTCAAAAAGTTATAAAAGCTATAGACTTTCTTCCTTCAATCTTCAAAAAGGTTCTTCAAATCTCCCAACTAGAGTATGGCTGCAGCGTGTATAGCGTGATAGTAGATGTATGCAGGATGTAAGCGGATGTCGGATTTGTGGGAAATCCGACCCTTTTTATAGGAAAATTACTCTCCAAAGATAAGATATCTTAGAAAGATCTCTTCCCATAAAAATAGGTAAAATATATGATCTAGCATATCTTCTTCCTTCCAGGAGCCAAGCCCAAAAATATAAGATCCTCTTTCCAAAGATAAAAGATCTCAGCCAAGAATAAAATATTCTCGCCGCGTCCCAGGTGTTCGCCTCGGTCGAGTCGAATTCTCTGGATCACCTCGGTCGAGGTGACTCTGTAGTCAACCGAGGTGAGTCACAACTGAATGTGAAATCTCTCAAATCTGGTCCAAAGTGAATCTTCTAGTCTTTGGCTATGCTTCCTGGATGTTTCCTTATGTTCCTGAATGTAGCTCCAATGACTCCATAGCTCCTTTTGCTCCTTTTTGATGCAAAACGTGCCATTTTACCTACGATTACAACAAAACTAGGTGTTGACCTCGATTCCCGCAAAGGTAGATGAAATGGTAATATAATCTCATATTATACATACAAACATGCAGATTATTGAAGATAAAACGTCAAACAAACCCCAAAATATAGACTATAATTCATGCTATCAGTGTTCACCCGATCTTCCATTTGTCTCAGTTATGGGGGTAGGTACCAGACCCAAGAGACATTGTCAGTCATGATGATTTAGTGGTTGAGCCCAACACCTGGTAGTTGTCCTAGAGTGTAGTACGAGACGCTTGCAATTGAAGGACATACTGATGATGAGGGTTTAGTTGTCGATGCGAGGAGTTTACGAGGCTACTTGGGAGACAGAGGATAGTACTATCCAGAGTTTTACGTTGAGCTAGACGTACCTATAGCATAGACGAGTGAGTTATGTTTCTTCCTTGTTGAGTTTTCGTGTGCATATGTGTGATGTTTTTAGTTATGTGCCCCGCGAGGGAATATGAGTTGTGATTAGTGGTTTTGCTACGTCGTTGTGTTGGTCATGTATGGTTGCTTCAAGTTTCGGGACGAAACTTCTTTTTAGGAGGATCTGATCTGATTTAACACCCGACTTTTCAGGGTCACAGCCCCCACGGTAGCGTTGAGCCGCGGTCGAAGCCAACTGCTTCCGCGGCGGGTGCGACTGACCCCCAATCACGTACGATATGTCTTTTTAACCGTCTTATCTCTTTCCTTTCCTAGAAGATCCAATCTTCTATCTTTTGGGCCGTCTTTCCTCTATCTTCTAAACCTAATTCTGGACCTTCCTTGTTCTTTCCCATCCGTTCTCTTTATTTTCCCGCCTTCTCTTCCGTTTTCTTCCTCTTGCTTACATTCTTCTTCAACCTCAATCCAAGCTACAACCTTTCCGTGCGAACCGTTGCAGAAACCTTCTTCTTGACATGAATCAAGATCGAGTCTTGATTCTTATATGTCCTTTGTTGGTTCTTGAGTATGTGCTTCCAGGCTCCTTTGGTTGAGTATTGTCGTGTGAAGATTAAAGAGGAAGATTTTATCGTCTTGGTTTGCTTTTGTTGTCGAAGAAAGGTCCTGACATTCGCTTTTGTCAGTTCACCACCCCTGCGACTGAATGTCCTCGCCCCCGCGGCTGCACCCAATTGCCACCCCCGCGCCTTCTGTCACCCGCGCCCGTGCCTTCTCTATAGTAACTCTCGTCTTTGGTGAGTTTTTTTCATCCTTGCTTCATTTTCCATTTCCTTGCGCTAGATCATGCTAGGTTGGACCTATATGATTAGGTCGTATGCTAGTTTGTGGCTTGTTGATCCTTATGAGTTGGTTATGGTTTGAGAGCCTTGAGAGCATGTTGTTGATGTTGTTCCTTGAGAACCTTGAGACTAGGAATCGTTCTTCCTACTATGTTGGAGATCTATTAGGGATCATTGAGACTAGAAGTATGTAGACTTCTAGCAATTTGGTAGTTTTTGATTCGTGATGCCTTGTTTGAGTAGGCATAGACCCTTTCCTTTGGGAAACTGAGTAGTTAGCAGATTCTTATGATACCTTTGATTCTGGTAAGTCTTTGGGACTTACTTAGCTGCATTCCGTGTATTAGTTGACCGTATTGGCGGTGTTTGTTTACTTTATCGTTATTACAGAAAACCAGACTAGGACGACCTTATACTGTTATTGGCCCAAGTGTATTATAATCGAGCGGTGACCACTTGCCTAAGAGGTGCTCTTGTGACCAGGCCCGCAAGTAACGGATAGATGCATTTGATCTATTCCTGTTGGTGACGGAAACGGAGACGAGTTTTGAGAGATTCTAGTGCCACAAAAGAAGTTGAATTAGCAATGGATAACTTATATAAAGATAATAATCGGGTTGTGTGTGAGTGCGCTATGTGTTTATATTTTTATATGTGTATGTGCCTTTACTGTGTTTTTGATATCTAGAATGTTAGCTAACATTTTATACCGTCGTTGTAGATGCCCTACAGGTTAGAGATGTTGCTGAGTGATCCGGACGGAGTGGTCAACCGGGGTTCCAATACATTATAGTACGGGATCGAGGTTTATATTTCAGTTGTTGTCTTTTCTAATTTGTTGTTGAAATCGGCTGAGAGTCTTTCGCTTTTCCTTTAATATACCTTTTGACATTTTATCCATTTTGGTTTTCATTTATTTGTTCCTTGTTGCAAGATCTGATGTTATTGTTGTTACTTTGAGGGTCGGGACCCATTGTGAGGTCCTAGCCCTAATGCTCCGATTTCCTAGAATTTGGGGTGGTACATTTTCCTTTTGAAAATGGTCTTTCATTCATTCTTACAAATGAAATTGATTCTTCCTCTTCTCCTTCTTAGAGTAATCTTTACTCCTTGCTTGCCTCCTAGCTTCCTTGATCATGGTCTCAAATTGAGTTAGGACCGGATATGCTCCTACATCACATTAGAAGAACAAAGATCAAACGATGAACATAAATCTTAAGCCATAAAACAACTAGATAAACCAAGTTCCCACTCAATTTGAGACACTAGCCAATTCAAAGCTATATGTTGTTCGCTCCAAAGGGTGTGTGAATGCTTTAAATTTATACCAAGAATAAAACCAAATAAGCGAACCCGCAATGTACGGATCGATCGCAGTAAAAGCAAGAATTTCAGGGTCAAACTCAGGGATTTGGTGAAATCAAATCAGAATAAGCAATCTAACAAGGAAAAATGCAACTATGGATAGCAAAGACAAATAATTTATGTATAATTTGGGAAAATGGATTCTAAGGATCAAGATATCCGATTGTGCTTTTCGATTCAAGACTAGGGGTGTAATACGAGCCGAACGAGCCGAGCTCGAGCCGAGCCTAAAATTTATACGAGCTTTAAAACGTGCTCAAGCTTGGCTCGTTTAGAAAGTGAACGAGCTCGAGCCGAGCTTTTGACGAGCCGAGCCCGAGTAGCTCGGCTAAAATAATGCTCCTATAGTGTTATTTTAGCCGAACGAGCCGAGTTTTACCCGAACGAGCCGAGCTTTGACATGCTCAAGCTCGGCTTGTTTATAAACGAGCCGAGCCCGATCCGGGCCTAAAAATTATACGAGCTTTAAAATGTGCTCAAGCTTGGCTCGTTTAGAAAATGAACGAGCTCGAGCCGAGCTTTTGACGAACCGAGCCCGAGCCGAGCCCGAGTAGCTTGTCTCATATTACAGCCCTATTCAAGACTTCTAAACATTGTATGGATAGAGTTGGGAAGGTATGTGTTCAAAAACGGAATGATGTACGGTGAAGTCTCAACCACCCATGTCCAAACCCAAAGGCTCTAAATAAACGATGTTGAGTCTCGATAAGATAGAGGATCTAAGGGAAGGATAATACTCACAAACCAAACACCAAGGGAATCAAGTTTACTCACAAAGGTAAGGTTTTGGCACACTCAACCTTAATAGAGGGTTTTAAATCCTCTATTACCTAGATCTTGTAATCGTTGGTAACCAATTATGGGAATCACCGGGTAAGTCTCTTCCCACACTCGGATATAGGTTAGAAAGGTTCAAAAAGGCTAGGGTTTAGGCAATCTTTAACCAAAGATTAAGGATAAAGCAAGATAGGTACGACATAAGGTAAATCGGGTTGTTCATCAAAGGAAATCTTCCGATTTTGACCAAGAACAGTCCGATTTTCCCTTTCTACGATGGTTAAACTCAACTCTCAGGGTCTAATCTTGATGTGATGTTCATTCTATCATCATGTAAGCAACAATCTTCAAAATCACCCTAGAATCACAAGGGTTTTAGCCAAGAATGCACATTATCAAAATCAAAGAAGATATTAATTCAAGAAAACCAAGAATAGTGAGAAAACTTTGAATCTTGAATAAAACCAAACTAAAAACGTTTGAACAAGGTTCAATCCCTCAAAATTCAAATAAAAACTCAAAACAAACTCCAAATCGTGTTCACAATGACATAATAAAACTAGAACTCACAAACTCCAAGAACTTCGATCTTGGACTTCAAACTTCCGAACTTCCTTCAATGCTTGTAACCGAATGCTCCTTGATAACTCTGAATGAGATTGGATGGTAGTGTGTTGGATGCTCCTGAATGGTGGTAAAATGTCCTCTATTTATTGGGTATGAGATGTGATCTTATGGTTATAATCCTACAACCAATCGGATTATAAAAGATAGAGATCGACTCCTTTACAATGAAAATCGGTCGATCTTAATAAATATCCATCCGATTTTTAGCTTCTGCACGTGTTTATCTTTTAGTTCCAACTTCTATCTTCTCTTGTGATCTTTTCTCAAATCTTCTTCGATCTTTTAGTCTCCTTCCTGATCCTTTATGATGTCTTGCTCCATATTGCTCCATTTCCGCACCAAATTTCCACCTTTTTACCTACAATTTCACAAATAACGTGTGTAGACCTCTATTATTGAAATATATATGAATATGGACAAAAGGTTCACAATCCTCATCAAATGTATGTAAAACTGAGGCGATACACTCGTAATATGCATGAATATGATGGTATATAATTCATGTCATCAAATTACCCCATACTTGCCTCTTTCTTGAACCCAAGCAAGGTTCAACTCTAGCATATAAGATGATATGGATTATATAATGCTTATAAACAAAACTGTTTTTGTGATGTGTTTCTTAATAATGGATCACTCTTAACATGATGTTCAAGGCATAGGAAGATAATGTATGAATCAATAAGCTTACAACACGAAAGGGCAAGGACACTTTATCCAAAGATCATACATGAAAGGTATAGTAAAAGATGTAGAAATAAGCATAAGAAAACAAGTATGCCATATAAGCCTTAAACATGTGCACAAAGGTCTCAAGGTCTTACTAATACAAAACGTCATAAAAACGTGTCAAAGGGGTGGGAATGTATAGGATATGTGGTGATAAATTCCGGGAATATAACTTCACAATTTTGAACTTCTTTTACAACCATAAAAAACAAGCAACTTCACTTTACATTTTGCAATTTTACTTTTCACTTTTTGAGAACATGGATAGAGGTGCACAATAACCGAAGCATAGGAAATCAACAAACCTCAATTTCTCGAGATGCCTCAAACCGTAATGCGCATACCATGACTCGTTAGGACTATCGTTCAATCAGACTTTGGCAAGACACAAACACCCGGCTATGCGAATGGTGTTACTTTACTCATCATCATGATGTACGTCCCCAACTGGCCTCCTCATCAACTGGCCTACTCGGACCGGCCTCTTGATCAGTATCCACCACCTCAGTATCTCCTCCGCTCCCTAACTCAAGCATACATCTAGCTGGGGCATGCACATCATCATGGTGATACTAAACAACAACTTTATCCCCAACATCTGCAAAATCCTCCTCCTCGGTCTCCTCTTCATCTCTGAAATGCTTAAATGCCTCCTTCTAGTAGTACACATCCTTAAAGGTTTAACGAGGCTTCCAAACAATCTCCTTAGGAACTCTATTCCAAGGCATAGCTACATGTGGGTTCCCTCGCCCCCTCGGAACTATCACAACTTTAGAAATCAATCTCTGAAGCCCTAGCAGTTGTGCCTCTGCTGCTAGAGTGCACACCGAAATATCAACACCTAATGCCTTGGCTACGTAGTTCACAAGACCTCCAGTACATACGTGACCGCTGGATTTATTGGAAATCTTTGTCAAGTAGTCAAATAACATAGTAGAGAAGTCCGGAACCATACCTGTAGTCATGAAGTAGAGAATGTACAGTTCGTCTGCCTTAACCTTCTATGGGGTCTCAGTTCTTGCGAACAGAGACTCACTCAAGATCCGGTGGGTGATCGTGAAGGTGAGGTTATAGATACTCTTCTCTTTGCAATTCCTGGGTCTCCATTTATCTCCCTCTACCGCTCCAACGGTGAAACTCTCCCAAAAAGCATCCGCACTCACCACATAAGGGAAAGTTCCTTCAGAAGATGTTGGGAAACCGAACAAGTTCCTAAACATGGCCACATTGAAGCTATATTTTTTATTCATCAACCTAAAGGTCACGTTTCTTTCGTTCGGATCATGCTTAAATGAGCTAAGAAATTCCCAAGTTATATCTTAGAATGCATTCTCCCTAATCTGCACAAACACTTGACAATCCATTTTTTTTTCTATAATCCAGTCCAATTCCTCTCTAATATGTAACTCATTCATCTCATCAAGCATCAAAAAGCGGGGAGGAATAATAGGACGAGTAAGGAGACGATCATACTGCTTTTTAAATTTCTCTTGAATGAACGGGAGTCTAGGAGGTGGGAGGGGAGGTACTTGAGAAGGTTGGGATGAAGATCCCCTCCGAGAAATAAGTTACGGCCTAATAGCATGCATTATAGTCTATATTTTGCGATTGGTGTAGACGTTTAATCTTCATAAATCTGCATGCATGGATGTATATTCTTGATGATTATGTCGTTTTGTTTACCTTTACAAAAATCGAGGTCTACACTTAGTTTTGTTGTAATTGTAGGGAAAATGGCACCTTTTGATGCGATATGGAGGCAAGGGATTTAAGGAGTCATTGGAGCTACATTTTGGAACATTGAGGAGCTACAAGGAAAGCATAGAAACCATGGAAGTTGGATAGAAGTTTGATATTGGACCAGTTTTGAGAGATTTGCACATAGCTGAGGTTTATCTCGGTTGACCCCAAGATCACCTCGACCAAGATGCTTTGTTGGGCCTGGATCGAGATGCACGGCCCATGGCCCATGAGATCATTTATTTTTAGCAAATGATTTTCCTATAAATTAGAAGATATTTTCTGGATGGAGAGGAGGACGGTTAACTGATTAGTTTGAAAGATTGAAGATATTCCAAGGAAGGAAGGAAGTTGAAGGAAGATAGTTTTGAAGTGAAAGTTAAAGGCTTTTTGAAGGAAGTTGTAAGGTTTTCTTAGGAACCTTGATTGTTGTCTTTTGATTTTTTATTGAGGAACACAATTTGCTGATTGTTTGGATTATTTGTTTGTCTGTTTGATTGAGTGATTATTGAGACATTTGTGTTAAGGTTTTTTTGTTTGGTTATTGATTCTTCCTTCATAGATTTGATTGTTATTATCATGATGATTATTGGCTAAATTCTCCTGTGATTCTAGGGTGATTAGCTCAAAGTTGTGGGAAAGACGATGAGAGAATGAGCCTTTACCTTAGTGGACCCTGAAAGCTCGAGCCAAACCTTAACCGAACCTCACCTCAGTTGTTTCATAGAACATCTCGACCGAGGTCGATATGAAGTGATCAAGGTGTGAATCAGATCTGATCCAAACCTGAGTTTAGGTTTAATTTTCCAAATCCTATCCTTGTTGTACCTCTCCTGGTCCATAAGCAATCCGGTGGTTCCTTTCCTTGTATACCTATGATGATGAGTGTTAGGTAATAAAGGTTTATCCTTGATTTGGGTTTGAGTGTGCCTTCATCCTATCTTTGTGAGTTAGCCTGAGACTTACCCGGTAAAGGTTAGTTCTATCCTCTTAGGTGGTGTGTTGGTTTGAGATTATAGTTCCTTTTCTTAGTTCCTTGAGACTTACCCATTTAGAGGATCTTTGGTTTAGGATAGTGAGTAGTGAGACTTACCCAGTGATCTATTCCCACCTTAGAAGTACCTTCCCTTGCATACATCAACTTTGTCCACACTATCCTTAGATATCTTGAGTCGGAACCACAACTGGATGTTTTGATCTCTAGAATATGCATTTCCCTTTATTTGATTATTACATCATCTTTGTTATCTTTACTTTGTTGCTTGTTTTTTATTGACAACTTGATTATTACCGTGCTTGATTTCACCATAGTCCCTGTGCTCGACCCTGAAGTATTTGCTGTTATTACAATTGATCCATACACTGCGGGTTCGCATATTGTTCAGGCTTTTATTTTAGGTTATAAATTTAAAGCTATTTCGTTCACTATTACACACACGTCTGAGAGCGAACAAGTTTTTGGCGCCGTTGCCGGGGACTTGGTCAAGACCAAGTTTGGTATTTGGTTTTCTTTTAGGGTTGTTGCCCTTGTTGCTATTGATTGCTTCACTTGAGTGATTTCGCAGGATCTTTCTTTAGGTTTATGCGAAGAACTCGTGTTGGGAAAGAAATCGTTCCTTACGAGCGTGAACCAAAAAAGACATACAAAAGAAGATTGAATGAAGCTAAGATGGTTGAACAAGATAATCGAGATCTTGAAGCTGAATTGAAAGATGCATTAAATCAACTTCAGCTGAGTAATGAAGCTTTACAAAGAGAAAGAGAGGAAGCTCATGCAAGCACGGAAGACATCCGAGTTGTTCGCTCCAAAAGGTGTCTGCAAGCTTTAAAATCTATAACCCAAGAAGTATGCTTGAACAATATGCGAACCCGCAGTGTACGGATCAATTGTAATAAAAGCAAGAATTCCAAGGGTCGATCACAGGGACTAAGGTGAAATAAAGCACGAAATCAGGTTGTCAAATATTGCAATTAACTAAAAGCAAATAAAGAAATCAAAGATGATGTATAAAGTCAAGTAAGGGGAAATACGGATTCTAGGGATTAAAGCATCTAGTTGTGGTTCCAACTCCAGATCTCAAAGGATAACGCGGACAAAGCTGAGGTTTGCAAAGGGAAGGTGTTTCTAAAGTGAGAATAGATCACCGAGTATGTCTCACTACTCACTATCCCAAACCAAAGCTCCTATTACCGGGTACGTCTCAAGGTACTACGGAAAGGAAATATAATCTCAAACCAACACACCACCCAAGGGAATAGAATCAACCTTTACCGGGTAAGTCTCAGGCTAACTCTCAAAGATGGGATGAAGGCACACTCAAACCCCAATAAAGGATAAACCTTTATTACCTACACTCATGATCTTAGGTAAACAAACAAAGGAATCACCGGGTAAGTCTCATCCTAAGCTTGCATTGATCCAGGAAAGGTGTAATAAGGATATGATTTGGCAAACTTAAACTCTTAACTCACATAAGGTTCAAGAAAACGTCACCTCGTTCAGTCATATTCCACCCCGGCCGAGATGTTCAATGACTAAGCGAGGTGTTCTAGGGTTAAGGTAAAGACTCGAGCTTTCAGGGTTCTGTTGGGATTAAGATCATTCTATCATCATCTTTCCCACAACTTTCAGCCAATCACCCTAGAATCGCATAAGAAACTTAGCCAACAATCATCATGATAGCAATAATCAAATTAATGGAAAAGGAATCAGTATTCGAACAAGAAAACCTTAAGAAAAAGGTCTCAATAACTGAATCAAAAATCAACAAACAAGCGTTCCTCAGTCAACAAATCAGAAAAGACAACAAACCAAAAGAGATCTAAGAAGATCTTACAAACTCCTTCAAAAGCTAACTTCAACTATGCTTCCTTCCTTCCTTGAACTTCAATCCTTCAATACTTCCTTCAAACCTCCAGAAAATCCCTCAATTGCTGGATGCTCCAAGTATGGTTGAACTTGTGGAAAATCCAGCCCTTTATATAGGATAATTATCTTCCAAAGATAATAATATCTTAAAAAGATAATTTCCTATAAAATAAATCACTATCTCTAAAAATAAATCAGCCTAAAATAATATCTTCCTTCCAAAAATCCAACAAAAAATATAAAATATCCTCCTTCCAAAAATAAAAGATCCAACAAAAAATAAAGATCTCGCCGGCGACAGGGTGTTCGCCTCGGTCGGGACGCTCCTCAAGATCACCTCGGTCGAGGTGATACTATAGCTGACCGAGGTGAATCTCAACTGAATCTGAAATCTCTCGAATCTGGTCCAAAGTAAATCTTCTTAGTCATTTCCATGCTCCTTGAGATCTTCTTTAAGCTCCAGAATGTAACTCCAATGACTCCTTAGCTCCCTTAGCTCCATTTCGATGCAAAACGTGCCATTTTACCTACAATTACAACGAAACTAGGTGTACGCCTCGATTCCCCCAAAGGTAGATAAAACAACAATATAATGAAAGAATATACATCTATACATGCAGATTTATGAAGATAAAATGTCTAAACCAGCCCCGAAATATAGGCTATAATACATGCTATCAAAATACCCCATACTCGTCCCTTGCTTGTCCCCAAGCAAGTTCCAAATCTTATATACAAGATAGAATGGATTATAAGTTAGAAAAGATCAATGAAAAGTATTTCAAAACATTTTTGGTGGTGTGCTCCACTCATAGATCACCCCAAGAGAATGTTTCATGGGAAATAAAATCAAGACATGATCAAAACATTTTATAAACATAAGAAAGTTGTTCATCTTTGGATAAAATCATAGAATACATAATAAATCATATTTATCGAAATTAATCATGTATAATCCAGTTTAAACCACCAATTCAATCAACAAGCTCGAGGTCTCAAGGGCTTCCAAAAGAGGTCAAGAAACGTGTCAGGGTGGAATGTATATAGGGTAATGTGGTGCTAGAATCTGGGAAAAGGATCTTGCTTCACTTTCTTTGAATCTCAACATCTTCCACCAATAAGCTTTGCTTATTTTTACTTTACTTTTTGGGATGCATGGACAGAGGTGCACAATAACCAAAGCCTATGAGATCATCAATTATCCATTTCTCGAGATGCCTCAAACCCTTGTTGCACATACCATGACCTGTTAGGAATATCGCTCAATCCGACTTTGGCAAGACACAAACA
Organism: Fagopyrum homotropicum; assembly: GCA_033239125.1. Lineage (NCBI taxonomy): Eukaryota > Viridiplantae > Streptophyta > Magnoliopsida > Caryophyllales > Polygonaceae > Fagopyrum > Fagopyrum homotropicum. The sequence continues at coordinate 76,903,402 of BSWB01000004.1, forward strand.
CCCGGCCATGTGAATGGTGCCGAGTTACTCATCATCATGATTGACTTCCCCAAACCTATTTGTTCCTTTCTAACACTTTCAGCCAACATCTCAACTTCACTATCACTTGCTTTTCTTTGCTTGCTTCCAAATTCCCGGATAGATAAAGGGACGCAATTATGTATATGACGGGCTAAGCATGATCAAGAAGAAGAAGAGAAGAGAATGAATTGCCTTAATCATCCCAGGAAGAATGTGATAGAACTCATCATGTGGTGTCAACCTTCAAATCCAACAAAATGTTGATAAAAACAAAGTATTAAACATGCTTAAACTTCAAACAAAGCATTTTGCAACTTAATCATATCATAAAACCTTTCCAGCATATAAAGATTTCAAAACCAATCTGCAAACAGAATCATCATTGAGGTCATATCCAGAGAAGAAGCACAAAATCGTTTCAAAAACTCTCAGTTAAGAACCTGCCTCGGTCGAGGTGTTCTGACGTCATCCGAGGTGTCTACCTCGTCCAGTCAAGAACATCCCGGTCGAGGTCATAAAAAAAATTTTCAAATCAGTTTTCGACGTTTTATTCAAACAAAAATCTGTATGTATGCATGTAATGGAAGATAAACACATAAAGCCAAGTAAAGTAGAATAAGATCATAAATATCCGGGAGTAATACAAACATACACACATAATGTCAAGTAATACATCCAAATACCCCATACTTGGGACACATTGTCCCAATGGGTCAAATGAAAGTCTAGAGAAACAGGAAACTCACCGGACCTAGCTGAACTGTATAATAAATAAATAAAGAAAATCCATGCATCTCTAATCCTCGTCAGCTGGTGGCGGTGGTGGATGTGGAACGTAGGGGTGCTGGGATGGATCAAAGGGGTAGCCTATCATCAGCTGAAACTGAATCTCCATCATACGACGCTGGTAATGCTTGCTCTCCCCTATCTGATTCATCCAGCCATCGGTGTATCTACGCTCCTCCTCAAAGCGCTGGGACATGTCAACCATCATAGTAGCGTAAGAGTCAATCATCTACTCGGTCAGCTCATCAATCGGTCGGTGAGCCTCAGGATCTCTCCGTCTGCGCTGGGATCTGCGTTGAGGTGGTGGTTGTGGTGGTGATGCCTCCTCCTCTGTCGCCTCGTCATCAAGGTTGACAATTGGTACACTAGGGCCGCCAGTATCAATACCGGTCTCCATAGCAGCTCCTCCATCATACTCCTCATCATCAGTAGCAACATCTCTAGCATCCTGCATGTATGGAAACCAAGCAGAAGACCAGTATTGTCGGTCGACGACTGAAAATTGAGATGACCATAGAATGCCTTGTGGAGCTGTCATCTCCCAAGGCATAGCGACGTGTGGCGTACTAAGTCCACAAGGGGCGAGAATACGCCTTCTGATCATCTCTTGAAGACCAAGCGACTTTGCAGCCGCGACTAGTGTACACGCAGACAGATCTAGACCCATAGAAGTAGCAATATGGTCACCAAACCTCCACAGCAGATATCTCCCTTGGACTTGCCCTTTATCTTGTGCAAGTCCTCGGCTAGCATACCTCCAAAGTCAGGAACTCCCCCTGTAACCATAAAGAACATGCTCAAAATCTCCCCATGTCGGACTGTTCGCTCCAAACGGTGTGTGCAAGCTTTAAATTTATAACCCTAGACGTAAGCTTAAAACAAGGATGCGAACCCGCAGTCTACGGGTCAATCGTAGTAAAAGCAAGGAATTCCAGGGGTCGATCACAGGGACTTAGTGAAACAAAGTCATTAACGGTATGCTTATGTAAATACTAACCACAAGAGCAATCAACAAAATCAAAGATGAATAAGAAGTCAATAAAGCAAACATGCAATTCTAGGGATTAAAGCATCTAGTTGTGGTTCCAACTCAAGATCTATAGATAAGCGGACAAAGCTGAGATTTTTGCATAAGAAAGGTGTTACTAAAGTGGAATAGATCACCGGGTAAGTCTCACTACTCACTAATCCAGAACCGTAACTCCTATTACCGGGTAAGTCTCAAGGAATCAAGATAAAGAACTATAACCTCAAACTAACACACCATCTAAGGGAATAGAATCAACCTTTACCCGGTAAGTCTCAGGTTAACTCACAAAGATGGGATGGAAGCACACTCAAACCCCAATAAAGGATAAACCTTTATTACCTACACTTATGATCGTTGGTAAACAAACTAAGGAATTACCGGGTAAGTCTTATCCTAAGCTTGCATTGAACCAGAAGGGTGTAATAAGAATAGGATTTGGCAAACTCTAACACTTAACTCTCAGTTTAGGATCAGATAAGTCACCTCGGTCAGAAGAATTCCACCCCGGCCGAGATGTTCATCGACTGAGCGAGATGCTTAGGGTTAAGGTTAAAGACTCGAACTTTCAGGATCCTACTGGAATCTAAGATTATTCTATCATTGTTTTTCCCACAACCTTCAGCCAATCACCCTAGAATCACACAAGGAAATTAGCCACTCATCATCATCATGAATGTATTAATCAAATATATGGAAAGAAAGTGAATATTGGAACAAGAAGAATTTAATGAAAAGACTTCAATAACTGAATCAAATATCACAACAAAAGCGTTCCTTGGATAGCAATCCAACAAGAGAAGACAACAAGGAAGGGAATCAAAGACAATCTTACAAAACCCTCCAAAAAGCTATAAAAGCTATGATCTTCAATCTTTCTTCAACCTTCAAAAAGGTTCTTCAAATCTCCAATTGGAGTATAACTTACTACGGTGCAAGCGGGGTTGATAGCGGTGTATGTAGGATTTCCCACTGTATGCGGATGCCGGATTTGTGGGAAATCCGACCCTTTTTATAGGAAAATAACCCTCCAAAGATAAGATATCTTAGAAAGATCTCTTCCCATAAAAATATGTAAAATATATGATCTATAATATCTTCTTCCTTTCAGGAGCCAAGCCCAAAAAATATAAGATCACTTTCCAAAGATAAAAGATCTCAGCCAAGAATAAAATATTCTCGCCGCGTCCTAGGTATTCGCCTCGGTCGAGTCGGCTTCTTTGGATCACCTCGGTCGAGATGAATCTGTGGTCAACCGAGGTGAGTCACAACTGAATGTGAAATCTCTTAAAACTGGTCTAAAGTTAATCTTTAATCCATGGCTATGCTTCCTGGATGGTTCCTTATGTCCCTCAACGTAGCTCCAATGACTCCATAGCTCCTTTTGCTCCTTTTTGATGCAAAACGTGCCATTTTACCTACGATTACAACAAAACTAGGTGTAGACCTCGATTCTCGCAAAGGTAGATGAAATGGTAATATAATCACATAATATACATACAAACATGCAGATTATGAAAGATAAAATGTCCAAACAAACTCCAAAATATAGACTATAATTCATGCTATCAAAATACCCTATACTTAGCCCTTGCTTGTCCCCAAGCAAGTTCCGCATATAGAAGACAAGATAGAATGGATTAATAGTCAAGAAAATCAATGAAAAGTCTTTCAAAAACATTTTTATGGTGTACAACAATCATAGATCACTCTAAGAGAATACTTCATGGAATTTAAAAACTCAATATGATCAAAACATTTTATAAATATAGAAAAGTTGTTCATCTTTGCATAAAACCATAGAATGCATAATAAGTCATAATTATCGAAATTAATCATGTATAATCCAGTTTAAACCACTAAGTCAATCAACAAGCTCGAGGTCTCAAGGGCTTCCCAAAAGAAAGGTCAAGAAACTTGTGGGGTAGGGATGTATGTAAGGTAATGTGGTGCTAGAATCCGGGAAAAGGATGCACTTCACTTTCACTTTGACTTGCAACATCTTCCACCAATAAGCTTTGCTTATTTCACACTCTTTCTTTTTACTTTACTTTTTGGGATGCATGGACAGAGGTGCACAATAACCGAAGCCTAGGAAATCCGCAATCATCAATTTCTTGAGATGCATCAAACCCTTGATGCACATACCATGACCCGTTAGGAATATCGCTCAATCCGACTTTGGCAAGACACAAACACCCGGTTATGTGAATGGTGCCGAGTTACTCATCTTCATGATTGACTTCCCCAAACCTATTATTACTTTCTAACACTTTCACTTCCAGCCAACTCTTCAACTCTTACTTGCTTTCACCACTTTGCTTGCTTCCAAATTCCCGGATAGGTAAAGGGAGGCAAAATGTATATGAGAGGCTAATCATGATCAAGAAGAAGAAGAAGAAGAGGATGAATTGCCTTGGTCTTTCCAGGAAGAAAGTGAGAGAACTCATAATGTGGTGTCAACCTTCAAATTCAACATAATTTAGATAAAAACAAAGTATTAAACATGCCAATAATTTCAAACAAAGCTTTTTGCAACTTAAACATATTATAAAACCTTTCAAACACATAAAGAATTTAAAACCAGTCAGTAAGCAAGATCTTCATTGAGATCATATCCAGATAAGTAACACAAAAATCGTTTTCGAAAACTCTCAGTTACCCACCTCGGTCGAGGTGTTCGTAGGTCAACCGAGGTGAAACACCTCGTTCGGCCAGAACTTCCCCGGTCGAGGTCAAAAAAATTTTTTAAAACCAATTTTTTTCTTTCGGTTTCGACGTTTTTCTCAATCAAATAACCTGTAAATATACATGCGATCTCAGATAAACATATAAATGCAGAAGTGAAGCATAAATATAAAATATCCGATCAAGTGAGTCATACATCAAAGTCATCAAATAAATACATCAAATACCCCATACTTGGGACACACTGTCCCAGTGGGTCAAAATAAGTCTAGAGAATAAAAGCACTCACTGGATAAATAGCTGAACTGCATAAAAATAATAAAGAAAATCCTGCAGCTCTCAGTAGTCACGATCCGGTGGAGGTGGTGGTGGCACGTACGGATACTGGGTCGGGTCGAACGGATAGCCCATGACATGCTCAAACTGAATCTGGGCCATCATGTGCTGGTAGTGTTGCCGCTCCTGCATCTCGCGGATATCCAGTGACAAAGCAGCATATGAATCAATAACCTGATCCGTCAGGTCATCGATCCGTCTGTGAGCAACTGGATCCCTGTGTCGGCGTGTCCTACGCCTAGCAGGTCTCACTGGAGAAGTAGCAGGTGCAGGCTCAGTGTCCTCCTCATCCAGATCAATGACTAGAGGTGCGCTCGTCCCTGCAGTATCTGTCCCTGTATCCATCGGGACTCCACCCTCTCTCTCATCCACTGTCTCCTCGTCGTCAGCCTCCTCCTCCTCAGCTGGGGCAGCTGCTGCCTCCCTATAATCCTCCATCAATGGAGCCCAGGCGGTCTGCCAATAGTGTGGGTCATAAACAGTGAACTGGGCAGACCACCTGATCCCCTGTGGCGCAATCAGCTCCCACGGCATAGCCACATATGGAGTAGTCAGACCTCGGGGAACGAGAATCCGCCGAGTGATCATCTCCTGCAATCCAAGCGGCTTGCCAGCCGCCACCATCGTACAAGCACTGAGATCCATGTCCTGATAGCTAGCTTTGTGGGTGACAAGCCCTCCGCAGCAGATGTCTCCCTTTGCCTTGGCCTTGATCTTGTGCAGATCCTCTGCCAGCATCAAGCCAAAGTCCAGGAAACCCCCAGTAACCATGCAGTATAAACTGAAAAGCTCTCCCTATCGGATCTTCTGGGGCGTCTCAGTACGCGCCAGAAGTGTCTCGCTAAATATCCGATGGGCTAACCTAAAGGCTAGGTGGAAGATGACCTTCTCCCTGGAATCTATAGGGCGCCATCTATCTGCATGCTCAGCAACATGGGCAATCTGCCCCCAGAACTCCCTAGCTATAGATCGGGAAGGGAAGTCAATGGCGGTGGGCTTCGGAAAGCCGAAAATATCTCTCCAATACTCGAGCGGTACTAAGAAGTTCCGGTTCATCAACCGGTACTTCACAGACTGCTTTGTGGGAAGGTAGGTGAAGGAGCTAACGAACTCTAGGGTCGGCTCCAAGTAGGCTGGGGCTCGGATCTCAGTAAACTGATCCAGCCCAACTGTAGAAATCATCCTCCTAAGGTCTCCGTCGACCCCTAGGCAATCAAAAGCGGACACGCCCAGGAAGCGAGGTGCAATCACTGGACGGCCAAAAATACGGTCATAATCCACCCGGTGTCGCTCATGGATCACCGGGTGGTAAGGTCGGGAAGAAGGGGAAGGTGAGGATCTATCTCTGAGGGCAAGGCGGCGTTCAGAACTCATTTTCAATTAAGTCACTGTCAGGTCACCTCGGTCACTGACAACTCTCAAGAATCACCTCGGCCGAGGCACAGCTCGACTGGACCGAGGCGGCGAACTGGATCTAATTTCCTCAAAAAATTCAGTTCTTTTCCCCCAAAAATCACTACAACTGCTTCTTATGGGGTACTTAAGCCTTTCCTCAACAAATGCAGGGGCAACCAAAGCCCAAATCGAAGCAAAACGGAGAGGTTAGGGTTTCGGTTCGTTTTACCTCGTTTCGGTCGAATCAGTTCGATTTTCTGCAGATTTGTACTTGCAACGCGATCCTCTATCCTTCAATCGTAGTTTGGAGACAGAAATCGTCGAAAACGAGCAAGAAACGAAGGAGGCGAGGTGAATCTGTCGCCGCGGTCGAGGAGGGTTGAAAGTGAAGAGAGAGAAAATTAATCCCCCTTTTATACCCTTTCTGGAATCTGTTGTCACCTCGGTCGAGATGGTCTCGACTGGACCGAGGTGGTGTGGACCGAGGTGGTTCGTCAGAAAACCCTAGTCGCCTCGGTTGCTCAAGAATCGTGTTGGTCGAGGTGCTCTGACAGTAACCGAGATGCCTCAGTCAAACTTCGTCTTCTCAAATTCTCGAACTTCCGTACTTCCAGTTATGCTCCTTCCTTAGATGTCTCATGTTATCTGTCTAGAACACCAAAAACAAAACAAAGCAAAGGAAAAGCAAAAACTATCTAAGCTAGACTAGAAAATGGGAAAAGAAAGCAATACCTTGGGTTGCCTCCCAAGAAGCGCTTGGTTTAGGGTCGCTAGCTGGACCATGATGCGTCTCAAACGTGACGGGAGGTGCCCTCACCCCATACTTCACCTCCATCATGGGGTGAAGTAAGTAAGTCTATCAAACGCTCCAACAAGTGTAAGTGCTCATCGGGGAATGAATCGTCTATGGGTGGATCGTCTTTCTCACGTGAAGATGCAGGTAGCCGGCTGAGGTGATCCGCAACAGAATTCTAGGATCCCTTCTTATCGCGAATCTCTAGGTCAAACTGTTGAAGCAAGAGAATCAATCGAATAAGGCGTGACTTGGCATCTTTCTTAGCCAACAAGTAACGGATGGCTGCATGGTCGGTGTAGACAATGACTTTCGCCCCTACTGGATAGGAACGAAACTTCTCGAAAGCATATACAACCGCCAATAACTCCTTCTCGGTGGTAGCGTAGTTGCGTTGTGCTTCATCTAGCGTCTTGCTAGCATAATAAATGGCGGTGGTCCGTCCATCCTTCTTCTATCCAAGCACCGCTCCTACGGCTACATCACTAGCATCGCACATGATCTCAAAGGGCAAGGTCCAATCCGGAGGTTGGATAATAGGAGCGGAGATCAACGCTTCCTTAATCCTGTAAAAAGCATCAAGACACTCCTGCGAAAATTCAAAAACAACATCTTTATTCAAGAGGTTTGTTAGAGGTTTAGAAATCTTAGAGAAGTCCTTGATGAATCTCCTGTAAAAACCTGCATGCCCGAGAAAACTCCTCACACCTTTAACAGAACAAGGGGGAGGGAGCTTCTCAATAGTCTCGATCTTAGCGCGATCGACCTCAATACCTCGATTAAAAACGAGGTGTCCTAGCACAATGCCTTCACTAACCATAAAATGAAACTTTTCCCAATTCAAAACGAGGTTAGTGTCTTCACATCTTTTAAGCACTAGCGAAAGGTTAGATAGGCAATCATCAAAAGAGGAACCATATACAGAAAAATCATCCATAAATACCTCCATGATCTCCTCTATGTACTCGGAAAAGATAGCCATCATGCATCGCTGGAAGGTGGCGGGTGCATTGCATAATCCGAATGGCATCCTTCTATAAGCAAATGTCCCCCACGGACAAGTGAAGGTGGTTTTCTCCTGATCATCCGGATGGATAGGAATCTGGAAGAATCCACTATAACCGTCTAGGTAGCAAAAGTGTGAATGCTGGGCCAACCGCTCGAGCATCTGATCAATGAGGGAAGTGGAAAATGGTCCTTCCGTGTGGCCGTGTTCAGCCTCCTATAATCGATGCAGACCCTCCAGCCCGTAACGGTCCTAGTTGGGATCAACTCGTTGTTATTATTCGTCATAACGGTCATCCCTCCTTTCTTCGGAACTACATACACCGGGCTAACTCACTTGCTGTCCGAGATAGGATAAATAATACCTGCATCCAACAACTTAAGAATTTCCTTCTTCACAACCTCTTTCATGATCGGATTTAACCGTCTTTGAGGTTCCCGTGAAGTCTTATGATCGTCCTCCATTAAAATTCTATGCATGCAGAAAGAGGGCTTAATGCCAATAAGATCATCTATAGTGTAACCTAAAGCCTTTTGATGCTTTCTCAGAACATGCATTAGCTTAGACAATTCAGATTCGGAAAGGGAAGCACTAACAATAACATGATAAGTGGAATCCGGCCCAAGAAAGACATACCTCAAGTGATTTGGGAGTTGTTTAAGCTCCACAACCGGGGGTGCTTTCTGAGGAGGATCCTTGCTTCCTCCTTCCAGTGGAGTAGATCCAGAAACTGGACTTTCAGAAGTCTCAGTTGAAATCATCTCGCCTTCGACCTTGGTCGAGGCGCAGAGGCGTTGACCGAGATGTTCTTCAGTCACCTCGCTCAGTCCAGAAAGTGTCTCGGTCGAGGTACTACAACTAGAACCGAAACTGGAGATCTTCGTCTCCTAGATTAGCTTCTCAGTTTTAGCTCCTGGATCTTCTTCCAATGCCTTCAAGCTCCGTATATCTGCATCACAAGAAGCATCTATACCTTCCTCCATTAAACTGAAGCTAATAACTCTTTCGAGTGGATCGTTAGTAAGGATAGAGCTCACCAATTCTCTTGATTCTTCTTCATCGTAGATGTTGAAGATATCATCAGGTAGCTGCTCCCCTTTCATGGATGCAAGTAGTGCGAACTCCACCTCATCGCCACCAACGTTGAATTTCAACTTGGCATTCTTGCCATCCACTTTGCAACCCGAAGTTGCTAGAAATGGCCTCCCGAGAATAATAAGAACAGGATAATCTGCGGGAATGTCAAGTACAACAAAATCTATAGGTAGATAGAAGTTACCTAACTTGACTAGAACGTCCTCCAAGATGCCCACGGGATGGGTGATGGAGGAATCCGCCATATAAAGTCGAATCTTGACCGGCTTGGGCTCTCCAAGTCCGATCTTGACATATAGCTCCAGCGGGATGATGCTCACGCTGGCTCCTAGATCACAAAGGGCTTCACAAGTGACATCCCCAACTTGAATGGGAATGCAAAATGAGCCGGGATCTCTTAACTTAGGTGGCATCTTCTCCTTCATGATTTGTATGAGCTCCGAGGATTTAGATGTCATCCTAACTTCACCAACGTCCTCCAGTTTCCTCTTCCTTGAAAGGATCTCCTTTAAGAACTTCCCATAGGCGGGCATTCCTAGAATAGCATCAAGGAAAGGAATGTTAATATGCAGCTTATTCATCAAGTCAAGGAACTTACCAAAGTGCTTGTCTAGATGTGCTCTGGCCCTTGACTGAGGGAATGGAAGTGGTGGTTTGTATGCAGGAGGTGGAATATAAACTTCAGTTTTCCCCTCCGCTTTCGGTGGTTCCTCCTCGGTTGGCATCTCGGTCGAAGTGTTCTTCGACTGCACCTGGACCGAGGTGGTCTTCGTCGGTACTGACACCGACCGAGGCACTGGATCTGCAGTCTTCAGTCCACTCCTCGTAGTTATGGACATGATCTGGCCCTTAGGGTTGCTTTCCGTCCTTGCTGGAAGCTTCCCTGGATCTCTTGGCGCTTCATTCGCCCTACTTGCAAGTTGTTGTTCGAAGGACTTTTGGGCCCTCGAAAATAATGTCATAGAAGTCTCCATAGCACTAAGCTTGATCAAGATAGCCTCCAGAACTGCGTCTTTCTTTTCTGGCTGAGACGAACTTGATCCTTGCCCCTGGCTCTTTAATGGAGTAGAAGAAGAAGAAGGCGGAGAGAGGAAAGGGTTAGAGGAATCGTTAGAGTTGGAGTATGAATGATTGTTACCAGGATTTGGTTGTTCGCCCTCCAATTGTTGCTATTGGATCCTCTATTGTTGTTGTTGTAATTGTTGTTCCGGGAACCGTTGTTGTTGTTACGGTACCCGTTGTTGTTGTTCCTTTGCCCTTGCTCTTCCTTCTTGGTTTGAGCAACCAAGAGTTCCTTCAATTGCTTCACGTCATTCTTCAAAGACGTGAGTTGATTGTTGTTGGGCTGAGTTTCTTGGAAGTTAACTCTTTTCACTCCACCTTCGGCTCTTTGGTGGGTGTACTTCTCCATATGCAAGGCTTGCTTCTCGATGAAGTCCCAAGCCTCGTCAATTGCCATGTCCATGAAGGTACCGGCGGAGAGTAGTTGGAGGTTGAACTGGGTGCTTCCGTCCAGTCCCTTGAAGTAAATCTCCAATAACTCTAACTTTGGGATCCCATGATGTGGGCAATCCAAAAGAATGTCCTTGAACTGCTCCCATGACTTTGACAAGCTCTCCTTGTCCTTCATAATGAAAGCATTAATCTTCCCTCTCATTTCAGTTGTCTTTGAGGGGGGAAAGAATTTGGTCAAGAACTCCGTAGACATTTCCTCCCACGTGCTAATTTTTCCTGGGGGAAGAGATTGATACCAAGTAAGAGCTCTATCTTTTAAAGAAAAGTAAAAAGGTCTTAGCTTGTAGTTGTTATTTTCAATTCTCGGAGGTCTCAAGGTTTCCATCAAGATCTCATAGTTTTGAAGATGTTGATGTGGTGATTCCTTCTCCATCCCTCCGAATTGGCATTGGCGAATCATGGATAAAACTTGCAGTCGAAGTTCGTAGTCATGGTCCGCTGGATCTCCTAGGTTGACTCCTCGACGCCACAGTTGTTGATTAGGGTCCATCCTTTGACCTAGGGTTTGTGGAATTCCTACAAGAAGAACATCTCGGACTGACATCCGAGGTGGAAGTATCTCGGCCAGGGCGTCTGGTACTGGGACCTGCCTCGGTCGAGGGTCAGCAACTGGGACCTGCCTCGGTCCAGCATCGGGAACTGGGTCTTCCCTCGGTCGAAGTAGAATCTGGTCTCGTATGACGGCCATTTCTGCTTCGATTGCTTCAGTTTTGGTGCGAGTTTCTTCCTTCTCTCGCCTTAGTTCTTCCATGCTGAGGCGTAGCAGCTCTAACGCCTCTTTTAATTTGGCCTCAAGATTGCGGTTGTCTTGTTGGGCCATCCTTGCTTCTCTTAAACGTCGCTTGTATGTCTTTTCTGGTTCGGGAAAGTAACGAACGATTTCCTTCCCAGTGCGAGTTCTTCGCATATACCTAAGAAAGAACCTGCAAAAGTCACTCAAGTAGAGTGGTTAGTAGACACGAGGGAAAGCGCCCCAAGAGCAAACCGTACCGGCTCGGTCTAGACCAAGTCCCCGGCAACGGCGCCAAAAACTTGTTCGCTCCAAACGGTGTGTGCAAGCTTTAAATTTATAACCCTAGACGTAAACTTAAAACAAGGATGCGAACCCGCAGTGTACGGGTCAATCGTAGTAAAAGCAAGGAATTCCAAGGGTCGATCACAGGGACTTAGTGAAACAAAGTCAATAACGGTATGCTTATGTAAATACTAACCACAAGAGCAATCAACACAATCAAAGATGAATAAGAAGTCAATAAAGCAAACATGCAATTCTAGGGATTAAAGCATCTAGTTGTGGTTCCAACTCAAGATCTATAGATAAGCGGACAAAGCTGAGATTTTTGCATAGGGAAGGTGTTACTAAAGTGGAATAGATCACCGGGTAAGTCTCACTACTCACTAATCCAGAACCGTAACTCCTATTACCGGGTAAGTCTCAAGGAATCAAGATAAAGAACTATAACCTCAAACTAACACACCATCTAAGGGAATAGAATCAACCTTTACCGGGTAAGTGTCAGGTTAACTCACAAAGAAGGGATGGAAGCACACTCAAACCCCAATAAAGGATAAACCTTTATTACCTACACTTATGATCGTTGGTAAACAAACTAAGGAATTACCGGGTAAATCTCATCCTAAGCTTGCATTGAACCAGAAGGGTGTAATAAGAATAGGATTTGGCAAACTCTAACACTTAACTCTCAGTTTAGGATCAGATAAGTCACCTCGGTCAGAAGAATTTCACCCCGGCCGAGATGTTCATCGACTGAGCGAGATGCTTAGGGTTAAGGTTAAAGACTCGAACATTCAGGATCCTACTGGAATCTAAGATTATTCTATCATTGTTTTTCCCACAACCTTCAACCAATCACCCTAGAATCACACAAGAAAATTAGCCACTCATCATCATCATGAAAGTATTAATCAAATATATGGAATGAAAGTGAATATTGGAACAAGAAGAATTTAATGAAAAGACTTCAATAACTGAATCAAATATCACAACAAAAGCGTTCCTTGGATAGCAATCCAACAAGAGAAGACAACAAGGAAGGGAATCAAAGACAATCTTACAAAACCCTCCAAAAAGCTATAAAAGCTATGATCTTCAATCTTCCTTCAACCTTCAAAAAGGTTCTTCAAATCTCCAATTGGAGTATAACTTGCTGCGGTGCAAGCGGGGTTGATAGCGGTGTATGTAGGATTTCCCACTGTATGCGGATGTCGGATTTGTGGGAAATCCGACCCTTTTTATAGGAAAATAACCCTCCAAAGATAAGATATCTTAGAAAGATCTCTTCCCATAAAAATATGTAAAATATATGATCTATAATATCTTCTTCCTTCCAGGAGCCAAGCCCAAAAAATATAAGATCACTTTCCAAAGATAAAAGATCTCACCCAAGAATAAAATATTCTCGCCGTGTCCTAGGTATTCGCCTCGGTCGAGTCGGCTTCTCTGGATCACCTCGGTCGAGATGAATCTGTGGTCAACCGAGGTGAGTCACAACTGAATGTGAAATCTCTCAAAACTGGTCTAAAGTGAATCTTTAATCCATGGCTATGCTTCCTGGATGGTTCCTTATGTCCCTCAACGTAGCTCCAATGACTCCATAGCTCCTTTTGCTCCTTTTTGATGCAAAACGTGCCATTTTACCAACGATTACAACAAAACTAGGTGTAGACCTCGATTCTCGCAAAGGTAGATGAAATGGTAATATAATCACATAATATACATACAAACATGCAGATTATGAAAGATAAAACGTCCAAACAAACTCCAAAATATAGACTATAATTCATGCTATCACGGACCTTCTGGGTCGTCTCAGTACGCACCAGAAGAGTCTCGCTGAATATCCTGTGAGCAAGGTGGAAGGCTAAGTGGAATATGATACGCTCTCTAGAGTCTCCAAGTCTCAACCTGTCACTTTGCTCAACTACGTGGGATATCTCGCCCCAGAAATCGCGAGCTACACCTCAGGAAGGAAAATCAGTAACGGTGGGGGTCGGGAAGCCGAAGATCTTTATGAACTGGTTCATCGGCACAATGTAGTTCTGCTTCAGCAACCGGTACTTGATGTTGTTGCGCTCAGGTACGTGAGTGACAGAACTCACAAACTCCATGGTCGGCTCTAAGTAAGCCGTCCATGAACTCCTCCAGTCCCACCATGGAAATCATCTTCCTCAAGTCCTCCGCCATGTGGAGGCACTCGAAGGCAGCAACATCCAGAAATCGCGGGGCAATAATGGGATGCCCGTAAATGCGATCAAAATTGGCTTGGTGACGCTCACGGATCACTAGTATAGTAGGATGAGATGTAGAAGAAGGAGAGGAACTATTGAGTCTATCTCTCAAGACCAACTGGCGATCGGATCTACTGCTCATGATTTTGATAGATGAACACCTCGGTTGCTCTGGCAATCACCTCGGCCGAGACACAGCCGACTGGACCGAGGCGAAGGGTTGTTCAATCGAACTCTCTGATTTGCAAGTTATTTTCCCCCAAATCACTACCAATTGCTTCCTATGGGGTACTTATGTCCTTTTCAGTAAGAAACTATGGCAACCAAAGTCAGATCTGTCCTAAATCGGTGGAAGAAGAGAAGTTAGGGTTTTTGGAAGAAATACCTAGATTCTGCAGAATTGGAGCGTTTTTCCTGCTGTTTGATGCTTGAAAACCGATCCTCTTGCTTCCTCCGGTGAAATTGAACCAAAAAACACAAGAAACGAGCAAGATTTGAAGATTTTAGGGAGAAGTACCACCGCGGTCGAGTTTAGGTTGAGAGGGAAAAGTGAGGAGAGAGAAAAACCGTCTCGCCTTTTATACCCCTCGCTGAATTTGATTTCACCTCGGTCGAGGTGGTCCCGACCGGACCGAGGTGTCTGACTTGATGTCAGACCTAGTCACCTCGGTTGCCCCAAGAACATCTCGGTCGAGGTGCTGTGACAACAACCGAGATGTGTCCCAGCCAAACTTCATCTTCTCAATTTCTCGAACTTTTGTCCTTCCAGTGTGGCTTTTGAGTTGTAATCCTTCCTTAGAAAGTACCTGGTTTTTGTCTAGAGGACGCCAAAAGCAAAGCAAAGCAAACTATCTAAAACTAAGCTAGAAAAAGGGAAAAGAAAGCAATACCTTGGGTTGCCTCCCAATAAGCGCTTGATTTAATGTCACTAGCTGGACCGTACATCATCCCTAAACAAGGTGTAGCGGTACAATCTCCTCAACCTGGACTTCCGGTCGGTACTTCTTCAGCCTATGACCGTTGACCTTAAAGCTTCCGCTTGTTTCTCCCCAAATCTCAACTGCACCATAGGGAAAAACATTTTTCACAACGTAAGGTCCTGTCCATCTAGATTTCAACTTACTTGGAAAGAGGTGGAGGTGGGATTTGAAGAGGAGAACTAGATCTCCTTCTTTGAATTCCTTAGGAATGATATGCTTGTCATGCCATCACTTCGTTCTTTCCTTGTAGATCTTGGCATTCTCATAAGCGTTTAAGAGCAGCTCCTCTAACTCATTGATGTCCAATAGTCTCTTCTCTCCGGCTTCCTTGATATCGAAATTCAACCACTTGATTGCCCAATATGCCTTGTGTTTTGGCTTGACGGGTAGATGACAAGACTTCCCATATACAAAATTGTAAGGGGTGGTACCAATGGGAGTCTTGAATGCGGTCCTATAAGCCTAAAGAGCACTGTCCAACTTCATGGACCAATCCTTCCTCGTCCTAGAGACGGTCTTCTCCAAAATTGCTTTAATTTCTCTATTCGAGATCTCAACCTGCCAACTAGTTTGAGGGTGATAAGGGGTTGTTACCTTGTGGGTTACCCCATACGTCGATAGAAGTGCTTTAAAATTTCGGTTGATGAAATGTGTCCCTCCATCGCTGATGATGATGCGTGGTGTCCCAAAACGTGGAAAGATAGTTCGATTGAAGAACTTCACAACCACCATGGCGTCATTAGTGGGGGAGGTGATGGCTTCCACCCATCTAGAGACGTAATCAACAGCTAGGAGAATGTAGAGGTTCCGTGCGGATGATGGAAAAGGTCCCATGAAATCGACTCCCTATATATCAAAAATCTCAACCTCCTAGATATTGTTGAGTAGCATCTCGTTCCTTCTAGACAAGTTCCTTGTTCTTAGGCATGTATCACAAGAAACAACAAACATTTGCACATCCTTAAATAATATAGGCCAAAAGGAACCAGAACGTAATACCTTAGCGCATGTCTTGTGAGAGTTAGCATGTCCTCCACAATGAAGCGAGTGGCAATGCCGTATCACACTAACAACTTCATCCTCCGGAATGCATCATCGAAGCATCCCATTCGGACCTCTCTTAAACAGTAGAGGCTCACTCCAGTAGTAATTGTTACGCTAGGATGTGTAGCACAAAAAGCTTTACATTTATAAACTCGAACTAAAATCCTAAACTACCCAGCGAAACCCGCAGTTTAAGGATCGTTATGTAGGAAGGAAAGTATTCCGAGGTCGAACACAAGGACTGAGGCGAAATCAAGTCATTCAATGATCAAAGATAGTGCAAATCTAGTCTAAGAAAAGAGAAAGAAATAAAGAAATGAAAATGATGATATTTTTGGTTGGGTTTTTGTGGTGATCAAGCAAAGATCACAAATCAAGCAAGGTAATAAAACAAACTAACAACTCAAGCTAGCAAACAAACAAATGACATAAACACAAGATATGAGATCAAAGAGAGAAGAATGTGGATTCTAGAGATCAAGATTTCCGGTTATGGCATTGGACTCAAGGTTCTAAAGATTCTAAGGACAAGCTGCGGTGTTGGGGAAGAGTGTTTCACTAATGGAAGTAATTACCGGGTAGGTCTCTCACTTCACTAGTCCCGCATCAAACTCCTATTACCGGGTAGGTCTCAAAGGGTTAAGGTAGGGAATTCTACACAAACCGGATACTACTTAAGGGGTAACCCTCTCCTTACCGGGTAAGTCTCGGAATAGGGAAGTCTCAAGCAATAATCCTAGCACACTCGATCCAATAGCGGCTTATGAGGCTCACTACTACCTAGTATTCATCATCTTAGGTATCTAAGGTCGGAAATCATCGGGTAGATCTCTTCCCTCACTTAGATTGATAACATTAGGTGATCCTAAGCTAAATTAGGCTTAACAAACATTAGGATTTAAACAATCTAACATCCTAACATACAGATTCATCAATTAAAGAGCAACAGAAGGAAAAATCGGGTGGATCATAGCAAAAATCGGCCGATTTACTGAAGAACAGGTCGATTTTTCTCCTCTGGTTTCGGTTTTGGGCACAAAAATCATCCTAAACTAACATGTAAGTCCATTCTATCATCACCCAAGCTATAACCATCAATCCATCACTCCAGAATCACATTAAACTAGCCAACAACATGCATTTCAAGATCTAAAATCATCATACAAGCATACATGGAATCCATAGCAAGAAGATGAAGTAAGGAAATAAAAGCAATGAAACTTAGCTGGATTTGAGCTCATAGCAAGTCTTTCAACACACCAAATGTAGCTTCAACTCAGAATCTTACAACCTTCAACAAGTTTCTTCACAAAAATCACTCAAATCTCACTACGAAATTAAAATCTACACTAATCTCTCTCAAGAACACCCACAAGGGTGCCTTGAAGAGAGGCTACAATCTAAGAGTCTTTGGGAAGATGCTAGAGGATGTGGGAGAGGAAAGAATGGGAGCTCAGGAACAGCTTTGAAGGACCACTTATATTCTCCACCAAGAGCAAGGCCGGACAAGAGATCGTGGGACACGTGGCTTAAGCTGTCAAAGGCCTAAAAATCGACCCAGTAGGAAAAATCGGCCGATTTTCCTGGGTGTAGGTCGATTTTCTTCAACAGAAGCATGCTATGATCGTCTAGCCATGAGTTGCTCCATTGCTTGCACTAATAGTGGTCTTTGTGTCCTTTGTTGCTCCAATTATGTTCCTTCAAGGTCTTGGATATGTACCACCGTGAGGCTTGATCCTCGAATGTATCGATTAATGTCCAAAAGATCCCCGAAATACCTACAAAACCGACAAAATCTCGTGTAGACGTCTTTTCTAGAAATATGCATGAAATGAGTGTAAACGTCGTGAACTAATGTCAAACAGTGCATGAATAACGGGAAAAACTATCTAAATGTATGCCTATACTAACGTCATAAATCACGTTATCAAAATACCCCATACTTAAGATTTGCTCGTCCCCGAGCAAGACCCAACCTAGACTAGGAGATGACGTGATTTATGCATGCAGAAAAACAACAAAATCTTTTTGGAATTGTGCTTCTAACATTGGATCACCTTCATAGTCATGTTTCATAGCAATGGACAAGCGATCATGCATAAAATGAATGAAGGCATGGAAAGACAATTATACTTAACTAGAAAGCATGCATGATAGGTGAAAATGAAGAAGTCAAGATGATCATGAGTATGTCCAATCTAGATCACTAAGTCTTACACACATGCATTTAGGTCACAAGGACTTAGAAAAGAAGAGGCTAAGAAACGTTGTGATTAGGTGGGAATTTTTAGGTCATGTGATGCTAATCCGGGAAAGGAACTAACTCCACAATTTCGTTTTTGCTCAACTTCCCAACAAGTGTATAATTTTCTCCATTTTTTTTTTCGTTTTCTTTTCTTTTTCACTTATTTTTGAGACGATGGCATTGGTGTACAAAAGCCGAAACCTTGGTGATTAGCCGTCCTCGGATTTTTTATTTTTCGAGGTGCATCCACACCGGGCACACATACCAAAGCTCGTTAGGACTATTGGTTTATTTGACTTTGGCAAGGCACCAACACCCGATTATGTGAAGTGTGCCGAGTTACTTGTCATTTAAACCAACGTCCCCAAACCTATATTTTTGTCTACACTTTTCACAACAAATTCAGCATTTCATTCATGACATTCTTTCATCAACAACTTCACCCCACACTTGCTTTTCACACACATCAACACACTAGCATGCTCCTAGTCCCGGATGGGTCAAAAGAGGTAAATTTTTTCATCAATTGAGGTGCTCAAACAACATGATCAAGATGAGAAGTAGAGAAAGATGAATTGCCTTAATCACTCCTAAATGATGTGCAAGAACTAGCATGTAATTTCGACTTTCAATCCTTAATCCAATCAAGACAAGCATCATAATCACAAATCATTCATGGGATTCAAGATAAGTACTTCAAGTCCACACATGCATTCATCTATTCAACACATAAGGCCATCCATAGCCAATTCACAAGACAATCTCATCATAAGGGTCATTCCCAAGCTTTAGAAGCACTAAAATTTTTAAAATTTTCTGATTTTTTTGGATTTTTTCGAAATATGTATGTACAATGCAAGACATAATGAAACATATGACAACATTAAACTATCCTAGATGCTAATCATGCAAGTGATCATGAAAACTCCACCCCATACTTAGAAACACATTGTCCCCACTGTGGAAACTAAATAAAGAAGTGAAAGAGAGTCCTCACAATGTAAAATTGGTGATGCTTTGGTATTTCGGTTCACATCGAATGATGATGGTGGATGATCGATCAAGGATGGTAGAGAGCTCTTTGATGATCATTATGGTGTCGGAACCCGCGCTTGGCACCGCAAGACGTCCAAGTTCCACGTCCGCTCCACCTATGCTTGATTGGAGATCATCACTTTCCTTTACAGAAGGAAAAATCGGACCATAACCCAGGAAAATCGGCCGATTTATGTGCAAGATCAGTCCGATTTTCCTGGGTGCTTTCTTCCTTGTCCATGTGCTCGGATCTTGCACCTTCTTCTCAACAGTTCCATGAGGTTTTCATATGACCTCTAGCATCTCATCACTCATGACAACATCAAGATCTAGCACCCAAAAACACAAAAGAAAAACAAAGCACACCAAAAGCAAAATCAAACAAAAACAAGAAAAATAAAAGGGAAAGACATGTACCAATGGGTTGCCTCCCATTAAGCGCTTCTTTAAGGTCATTAGCTTGACCAACTCCGAGGATGTGTCAATCCACCTCAAATACCATGGTTTGCTTGAGGAGTCCAAGCAACCATCGCTTTCCAGCATCCATGATGACAAGCAAGGGCCACTTGATGCCCAAATAAGCTTTAAGTTCTCTCTTCACCGGTGAGTAGTAGACTCCTTCATCACCGCCCCCTTGATGATAGTATGGAGTTGCAACCACAGGTGCCACCCCATACTTAGACAATTGGTACTCCGCGGTCACACCGGTGAGATGCTTGCCATCCTCATCCTCCATAATCCGAAGAAAGTTGATTCTTGGAAGGAATTCTTCATTGAGGTGCTCCATAACCATCATGGATCCATCATGCTTGCCTCCATCATTCAACATGGGAAACTCCTTAGGAAAGGGACTCCAATCTTCGTGTGTACTCCGGGCAAGCAAGAAAGGATTGGAAGGAGTTAAAGTTAACTTAGGGCTCTCCTTCGTGAGCTCTTCAAGTGTGGTTCTGGGGTTGATGGCAAGGATGTGCGGGGGTGAGAGTACTTCATTGCACTCCTCCAAAGGTGAAGGAGGTGGAGGTAAGCCTTGAAGGATGGTAGGATCTCCTAGCATAAGAGCATGCCTAATCTCCTCAATCTCCCTCCTCATTTGTTCTTCTCTCTCGAAATTCAACATTCTTTCATCCTTCAGGGCCAAATCCCTTAGCCTCACTTGATCCCAAGCTTCATTCAACTCTTCCTCAAGGTCTCTATTGGTTATGGTTGAATTGGGTAATTCTTGGATCTCCTCATGGTGAACCTCCTCTTGTTGAAATACTTCCGCTTCAAGCACCATGTGGGCACTCGAAATGGAAGCAAGGTTGCTCTCTAGATCATCAATCTTCCTTAACATTTCTTCTAGCATTGATTCCACTCGGTCATTGTGAGGTTGATGGTGAGGTTCCACATAAGGCAATGTAGTCATGTGAGCTTGATCATGGGACTCATGATAGGCATTAAACTCCTCCCAATACTCAAACTCATCATGGAGAGGTCCTAGATCTTGGCTTTCCATCCACTCCTCATACTCCATGTTGTCAAGGTCGTCTTGGAAGTACCATCCGTCCATGGCAAACATGAAAAGGCAAAGACAAAAACAACACAAGATCAAAAGTAACAAGAAAGATAAACACTAAAAACGATCAAAGGCAAATGACTCAATCTAAACCTAGTCCCCGGCAACGGCGCCAAAAACTTGTTACGCTATGATGTGTAGCACAAAAAGATTTACATTTATAAACTCGAACTAAAATCCTAAACTACCTAGCGAAACCCGCAGTGTACGGATCGTTATGTAGGAAGGAAAGTATTCCGAGGTCGAACACAAGGACTGAGGCGAAATCAAGTCATTCAATGATCAAAGATAGTGCAAATCTAGTCTAAGAAAAGAGAAAGAAATAAAGAAATGAAAATGATGATATTTTTGGTTGGGTTTTTGTGGTGATCAAGCAAAGATCACAAATCAAGCAAGGTAATAAAACAAACTAACAACTCAAGCTAGCAAACAAACAAATGACATAAACACAAGATATGAGATCAAAGAGAGAAGAATGTGGATTCTAGAGATCAAGATTTCCGGTTATGGCATTGGACTCAAGGTTCTACAGATTCTAAGGACAAGCTGCGGTGTTGGGGAAGAGTGTTTCACTAATGGAAGTAATTACCGGGTAGGTCTCTCACTTCACTAGTCGCGCATCAAACTCCTATTACCGGGTAGGTCTCAAGGGGTTAAGGTAGGGAATTCTACACAAACCGGATACTACTTAAGGGGTAACCCTCTCCTTACCGGGTAAGTCTCGGAATAGGAAAGTCTCAAGCAATAATCCTAGCACACTCGATCCAATAGCGGCTTATGAGGCTCACTACTACCTAGTATTCATCATCTTAGGTATCTAAGGTCGGAAATCATGGGGTAGATCTCTTCCCTCACTTAGATTGATAGCATTAGGTGATCCTAAGCTAAATTAGGCTTAACAAACATTAGGATTTAAACAATCTAACATCCTAACATACAGATTCATCAATTAAAGAGCAACAGAAGGAAAAATCGGGTGGATCATAGCAAAAATCGGCCGATTTACTGAAGAACAAGTCGATTTTTCTCCTCTGGTTTAGGTTTTGGGCACATAAATCATCCTAAACTAACATGTAAGTCCATTCTATCATCACCCAAGCTATAACCATCAATCCATCACTCTAGAATCAAATTAAACTAGCCAATAACATGCATTTCAAGATCTAAAATCATCATATAAGCATACATGGAATCCATAGCCAGAAGATGAAGTAAGGAAATGAAAGCAATGAAACTTAGCTGGATTTGAGCTCAAAACAAGTCTTTCAACACACCAAATGTAGCTCCAACTCAGAATCTTACAACCTTCAACAAGTTTCTTCACAAAAATCACTCAAATCTCACTACGAAATTGAAATCTACACTAATCTCTCTCAAGAACACCCACAAGGGTGCCTTGAAGAGATGCTACAATCTAAGAGTCTTTGGGAAGATGCTAGAGGATGTGGGAGAGGAAAGAATGGGAGCTCAGCAACAGCTTTGAAGGACCACTTATATTCTCCACCAAGAGCAAGGCCGGACAAGAGATCGTGGGACACGTGGCTTAAGCTGTCAAAGGCCCAAAAATCGACCCAGTAGGAAAAATCGGCCGATTTTCCTAGGTGTAGGTCGATTTTCTTCAACAGAAGCATGCTATGATCGTCTAGCCATGAGTTGCTCCATTGCTTGCACCAATAGTGGTCTTTGTGTCCTTTGTTGCTCCATTTATGTTCCTTCAAGGTCTTGGATATGTACCACCGTGAGGCTTGATCCTCGAATGTATCGATTAATGTCCAAAAGATCCCCGAAATACCTACAAAACCGACAAAATCTCGTGTAGACGTCTTTTCTAGAAATATGCATGAAATGAGTGTAAACGTCGTGAACTAATGTCAAACCGTGCATGAATAACGGGAAAAACTATCTAAATGTATGCCTATACTAACGTCATAAATCACGTTATCAGTAATGGCGTACATCCTTGAAGAACTTCTTCCTTTGAGCGTACATCAATCCGGGCGGTATTTCTTGGCAAACAAGGTAATTGACAATATCAACATACCAAGGCTCTTTTCTATCAGACATTTGGCAGAGCCAATGCTCCACCAACTGTAAATGACTCTAAGAAATAGAATTAGGAAGTTTGTTGTCCTCAGTTGATAACATCTCGCTTGCTGTCTCGGTCAGTGTCCGAGGTGGGTGACCGAGATGTTCTTCAGATAAGAACACCTCGTTTGGTCCAAAAAGTGCCTCGGTCGAGGTACTAGAACTGGGACCGAAACCTAAATTGCTTTTCTTCCCTTGAATTAGTCTCTCAATCTTAGCTCTTGGGTCTGTTTCCAATGCTTTTAAGCTCCGTATATATGCATCACAAGAAACATCTATACCTTCCTCCATTAAACTAAAACTAAGAACTCTTTCAAGAGGGTCATTAATAAGGATAGAGCTCACCAAATCTCTTGATTCTTCTTCATCATAGATGTTGAAGATGTCGTCTTCCAGCGGCTCTCCTTTCATTGCAGCAAGTAATGCAATCTCCACTTGATCTCCACCAATGTTGAATTTCAACTTGGCATTCTTACAATCCATATTGCAACCCGAAGTTGCTAGAAATGGTCTCCCGAAAATGATAGGAACGGAATAATCTACGGGAATGTCAATTACAACAACATCTATAGGCAAATAGAAATTACCTAACTTGACGGGAACGTCTTCCAAGATACCCACGGGATGGGTAGTGGAGCGATCCGCCATGTATAGCCTTATCTTCACCGGCTTGGGCTTTCCAAGTCCGATTTTCTCACATAGCTCCAGCGGGATGATACTCACGCTGGCTCCTAGATTACATAACACTTCATAAGTTACATCCCCAACTTGAATGGGAATGCAAAATGAACCGGGATCTCTTAATTTGGGTGGCATCTTCTCCTTCATGATTTGAATGAGCTCCGAGGACTTAGATGTCATCCTCACTTCTCCAAAATCTTCCAGCTTCCTCTTCCTTGATAGAATTTCTTTCAGAAACTTCCCATAGGCGGGCATCCCTAGAATGGCATCAAGGAAAGGGATGTTAATGTGTAGTTTATTCATTAGGCCTAGAAACTTACCAAAATGCTTGTCTAGATGTGCTCTCGCCCTTGACTGAGGGAATGGAAGTGGTGATTTATAAGCAGGAGGTGGAACATAAACTTCAGATTTATCCTTCGCTCTCTGGGCCTCCACCTCGGTTGGCACCTCAACCGAAGTGTTCTTCTGGTCTTGGCTCGACCGAGGTATTAGATCTGCAGTTTTCAGTCCACTTCGTGTCGTTATTGCCATAATCAATCCCTTAGGATTGCTCTCTGTCCTTGCTGGGAGCTTCCCTAGATCTCTTGGTGCTTCATTCTCCTTGCTAAACAATTGTTGCTCTAAGGCTTTTTGTGCCTTTGAAAATGAATTCATTGATTTTTCCATAGCGTTGAGTGATAGCATGTATTATAGTCTATATTTTGGGGCTAGTTTAGACGTTTTATCTTCAATAATCTCTATGTATGGATGTATATTATGTGATTATATTGTTGTTTTGTCTACCTTTGCGGGAATCGAGGTCTACAACTAGTTTCGTTGTAATTGTAGGTAAAATGACACGTTTTGCATCGAAATGGAGCTAAGGAAGCTAAGGAGTCATTAGAGCTACATTCTGGAGCTTAAAGAAAACCTCAGGAAGCATGGAAATGATTAAGAAGATTTGATTTGGACCAGATTCGAGAGATTTCACATTCAGTTGAGATTCTCCTCGGTCAGGTACAGTACCACCTCGACCGAGGTGATCTTGAGGAGCGTCCCGACCGAGGCGAATATCCTATTGCCAGCGAGATCTTTATTTTTGGCTGGATCTCTAGAAAGAAGATATTATTTTTGGCTGATTTATTTTAAGAGATAGAGATATAATTTATAGGAAATTATCTTTTTAAGATATTTTATCTTTGGAAGATAATTCTCCTATGTAAAGGGTTGGATTTTCAACAATTCAGCCATCCTGAAATCTTCGGATCATCAAATGCTTGGAGTATCCAACAATTGAGGGATTTTTTGGAGGGTTTGAAGGTAGAATTGAAGGAAGTATTGAAGATTGAAGTTCAAGGAAGGAAGGAATCATAGTTGGAGTTGACTCTTGAAGGAGTTTGTCAGACTTTCTTAGATTGTCTTTTGGTTTATTGTTTTTGCTGATTTGTGGCTTGAGGAACGCAGTTTGTTTGTTATTTGATTAAGTTATTGAGACCTTTTTCTTAAGGTTTTCTTATATCGAATATTGATTCCGTTTCCATTAATTTGATTATTGTTATCATGATGATTGTTGGCTAAGTTTCTTATGCGATTCTAGGGTGATTGACTGAAAGTTGTGGGGAAGACGATGATAGAATGATCTTAATCCCAGGACCCTGAAAGCTCGAGTCTTTTACCTTAACCGTAGAACACCTCGGTCAGTCATTGAACATCTCGGCCGGGATGGAATTTATCTGAGCGAGGTGAACCTTTCCTGAACCTTATCTGAAGTTAAGAGTTTAAGTTTGCCAAATCCTATCCTTATTACACCTTTCGTGGTTCAATGCAAACCTAGGATGAGACTTACCCGGTGATTCCTTTGTTTGTTTACCTAAGAACATGAGTGTAGGTAATAAAGGTTTATCCTTTATTGGGGTTTGAGTGTGCCTTCATTCCATCTTTGTGAGTTAGCCTGAGACTTACCCGGTAAAGGTTGATTCTATTCCCTTGGGTGGTGTGTTGGTTTGAGATTATAGTTCCTTTCCTTAGTACCTTGAGACTTATCCGGTAATAGCAGCTTTGGTTTTGGATAGTGAGCAGTGAGACTTACCCGGTAATCTATTCCCACCTTAGAAACACCTTCCCTTTGCAAACCTCAGCTTTGTCCGCGTTATCCTTTGAGATCTTGAGTCAGAACCACAACTAGATGCTTTAATCCCAAGAATCCGCATTTTCCCTTTACTTGACTTTATATCATCTTTGATTGCTTTAATTGCTTTTACTTAATTGCAATATTTGACAACCTGATTATGTGTTTTGTTTCACCTAAGTCCCTGTGATCGACCCTTGGAATTATTCCTTTTATTACAATTGACCCGTACATTGCGGGTTCGCATATTTGTTCAAGCATACTTCTTGGGTTATAAATATTAAAGCTTGCACACACCGTTTAGAGCGAACAAGTTTTTGGCGCTGTTGCCGGGGACTTGGTCTAGACCAAGCCGGTTTCGGTCGTCTATCAGGGCAATTGCCCTTGTTGCTATTAACCACTCTACTTGAGTGTTTTTGCAGGATTTTTTCTTAGGTTTATGCGAAGAACCCGTGTTGGAAAGAAAATCGTTCCTTACGATCCCGAACCAGAAAAGACATACAAGCGAAGATTAAGAGAAGCTAAGATGGCCAATCAAGACGATCGCGATCTTGAGGCCGAATTGAAGGAGGCATTGGAACAGCTACGCCTCAATAGAGAAGAACTGTAGCAAGAGAGATAAGAGACTCGCGCCAGAACTTAAGGAATTGAAGTAGATATGGCCACTCTAAGGGCCCAGTTTCCGCCTCGACCGATCCAAGATCCTCGACCGAGACAGGAACCAGTCCCAGTTGCCCCGGCCGATGTGCACCTACCACCTTGGATGCCTGTCCGAGATGTTCTTTTTGCTGGAGTTCCACAAACCCTAGGACAGAGAATGGACCCTAATCAGCAAGTGAGGCGTCCAGGAGTCAACCTAGGTGATCCGGCTGAGCATCATTATGAGCTTTGACCGCAAGTTCTATCCATGATCCGACAATGTCAATTTGGAGGTTTAGAAAGCGAGTCTCTGCATCAGCATTTGCAAAACTATGAGATTCTGATGGAGACCTTGAGACCTTCAAGACTGCAAAACAAAAACTACAAGCTAAGGTCTTTCTATTTCTCTTTGAAGGACAAGGCGCTTGCTTGGTATTAATCTCTTCCCCCCGGAAAGATCAACACTTGGGAAGAGATGACGACGGAGTTTTTAACTAAGTTCTTTCCTCCCTCTAAGACCGCTGAAATGAGGGGAAAGATCAATGCTTTTATCATGAAGGACAAGGAGAGTTTGTCCAAGTCATGGGAGAGATTCAAGGATGTTCTATTGGATTGCCCACATCATGGGATTCCAAAGATAGAGTTGTTGGAGATATACTTCAAGGGATTGGATGGAGCTACTCAATTCAATCTCCAACTACTTTCAGCCGGCACATTCATGGATATGCCGATAGACGAAGCTTGGGAGTTCATTGAAAAGCAAGCTTTACATATGGAGAAGTACTCCCACCAAGGATCCGAAAATGGAGCAAGGAGAGTTAGCTTCCAGGAAACATCATCAAATGGAGCTCAACTCACCTCGCTTAACATAGAGGTAAAAGAATGGAAGGAACTTTTAGTAGCTGAAACGAAGAAGGAGAAAGATGGCGGATATCAAGGAAGAAACAACTATCAAGGGCCGCGGAACAACAATTACAACAACAATAGAAACTCCAACAACAACAATTGGAGATATAACCAACAAAATCCGGGTAACCCTTATCCTCATGCTAATAATGTTTTTAACCCCTCCTCTTCTTCTTCTACTCCATTGAAAAGCAAGGAGCCTGGATCAAGTTCGTCCCAGCTAGAAAAGAAAGATGTAGTGCTAGAGGCAATTCTGATTAAGCTCAACGCTATGGAAACATCAATGAATTCATTTTCGAAGGCACAAAAAGCCTTAGAGCAACAATTCTTTAACAAGGCGAATGAAGCGCCAAGAGATCCAGGGAAGTTCCCAGCAAGGACAGAGAGCAACCCTAAGGGACAGATTATGGCAATAATAAGAAGTGGACTGAAAACTGCAGATCCAGTACCTCGGTCGGTGCCAGAACAAACGA
The DNA here is from genome assembly GCA_033239125.1 of Fagopyrum homotropicum. Taxonomy (NCBI): domain Eukaryota; kingdom Viridiplantae; phylum Streptophyta; class Magnoliopsida; order Caryophyllales; family Polygonaceae; genus Fagopyrum; species Fagopyrum homotropicum. Next base: position 76,931,063 of record BSWB01000004.1, read on the forward strand.
AGAACATCTCGGTCCAGGATCAGACGAGGAACACTTCGGTCGAGGTGCCAACCGAGGTGGAGCCCCAGAAAGCGAAGGATATATCTGAAGTTTATGTTCCACCTCCTGCTTATAAACCACCACTTCCATTCCCTCAGTCAAGGGCGAGAGCACATTTAGACAAGCATTTTGGTAAGTTTCTAGACCTAATAAATAAACTACACATTAACATCCCTTTCCTTGATGCTATTCTAGGGATGCCCGCCTATGGGAAGTTTCTGAAAGAGATTCTATCAAGGAAGAGGAAGCTGGAAGATTTTGGATAAGTAAGGATGACATCTAAGTCCTCAGAGCTCATTCAAATCATGAAGGAGAAGATGCCACCCAAATTAAGAGATCCCGGTTCATTTTGCATTCTCATTCAAGTTGGGGATGTAACCTATGAAGCGTTGTGTGATCTAGGAGCCAGCGTGAGTATCATCCCGCTGGAGCTATGTGAGAGAATCGGACTTAGAGAGCCCAAGCCGGTGAAGATAAGGCTATACATGGCGGATCGCTCCATTACCCATCCCGTGGGCATCTTGGAAGACGTTCCCGTCAAGTTAGGTAACTTCTATTTGCCTATATATTTTGTTGTACTAGACTTTCCCGCAGAATATCCCGTTCCTATCATTCTCGGGAGACCATTTCTAGCAACTTCGGGTTGCAATGTGGATTGTAAGAACGCCAAGTTGAAATTCAACATTGGTGGAGATCAAGTGGAATTTGCATTGCTTCCTACAATGAAAGGAGAGCCGCTGGAGGATGATATCTTCAACATCTACGATGAAGAAGAATCAAGAGAATTGGTGAGCTCTATCCTTATTAATGACCCTCTTGAAAGAGTTCTTAGTTTTAGTTTAATGGAGGAAGGTATAGATGTTTCTTGTGATGTAGATATACGGAGCTTAAAAGCATTGGAAGCAGATCCAGGAGCTAAGATTGAGAGACTAATTCAAGGGAAGAAGAGCAATTTAGGTTTCGGTTCCAGTTCCAGTACCTCGACCGAGGCACTTTCTGGACCAAGCGAGGTGTTCTTATCTGAAGAATATCTCGGTCACCCACCTTGGACCTCGACCGAGGTCATAAGCGAGATGATGTCAATTGAGACTTCTGAAAGTCCAGTTCTTCGATCTAAATCTACTCCATTGGAAGGAGGAAGCACGGATCCACCTCAGAAAGCACCCCCAGTCGTGGAACTTAAACCACTTCTTAGTCACTTGAGGTATGCTTTCCTTGGTCCGGATTCTACTTATCCCGTTATCGTTAGTGCTTCCCTTTCTGAAACTGAATTGTCTAAACTGATGCATGCCCTAAAAAAACATCGAAAGGCTTGAGGTTGTACATTTGATGATCTTGTTGACATTAAGCCTTCTTTTTGCATGTGCAAGATACTAATGGAGGACCATCATAAGACTTTATGGGAACCTCAAAGACGGTTAAATCCGATCATGAAAGAGGTTGTGAAGAAGGAGATTCTTAAGTTGTTGGATGCAGGTAACATATTTCCCATATCGGATAGCAAGTGGGTGAGCCCGGTGCATGTAGTTCCGAAGAAGGGAGGAATGACCGTTGTGACGAATAAGAACAACGAGTTGATTCCAACTAGGACCGTTACGGGCTGGAGGATGTGCATTGATTATAGGAAGCTGAATGTGGCCACTCGGAAGGACAACTTCCCGCTTCCCTTTTTCGATCAAAGGGTTGTACGGTTAGCTCAACACTCCCATTTTTGCTATCTAGATGGTTATAGTGGCTTCTTTCAAATTCCTATCCATCCGGATGATCAAGAGAAGACCACTTTCACTTGTCCATGGGGACATTCGCTTATAGGAGGATGCCATTCGGATTGTGTAATGCACCCGCTACCTTCCAGCATTGTATGATGGCTATCTTTTCCGAGTACATTGGGGAGATCATGGAGGTATTCATGGATGACTTTTCAGTATATGGTTCCTCTTTTGGTAATTGTTTGACTAACCTTTCTCTAGTGCTGCAACGTTGTGAAGACACTAATCTTGTTTTGAATTGGGAGAAGTGTCACTTTATGGTTAGTGAAGGAATTGTGCTAGGACACGTCGTTTCCAACCGAGGTATTGAGGTCGATCGAGCTAAGATCGAGACTATTGAGAAACTTCCTCCCCCTTGTTCTGTTAAGGGTGTGCGGAGTTTTCTCGGGCATGCAGGTTTCTACAAGAGGTTCATCAAGCATTTCTCGAAGATCTCTAAACCACTCACTAATCTCTTGAATAAGGATGTTGTTTTTGAGTTTTTGCAGGAATGCCTTGATGCGTTTTACAGGATAAAGGAAGCGTTGATCACCGCTCCTATCATTCAACCTCCCGACTGGACTTTGCCCTTTGAGATCATGTGTGATGCGAGTGATGTGGCCGTAGGAGCGGTACTTGGACAAAAGAAGGATGGCCGAATCAACGCCATTTACTATGCTAGCAAGACGCTAGATGAAGCTCAACTGAACTACGCCACCACCAAAAAGGAGCTCTTGGCGATTGTATATGCTTTTGAGAAGTTTCGCTTCTACTTAGTGGGAGCGAAAGTTATTGTTTACACTGACCATGCAACTATTTGTTACTTGCTTGCTAAGAAAGATGTGAAGTCGCGTCTTATTCGTTGGATTCTCTTGCTTCAAAAGTTTGACCTAGAGATTCGCGATAAGAAGGGATCCGAGATATCTGTTGCGGATCACCTCAGCCGGCTACCTCCCTCCTCGCTTGAAAAGGACGATCTACCCATAGATGATTCATTCCCCGATGAGCACTTGCATTTGCTGGAACGTTTGATAGACTTCATTATCTCACCCCACAATGAAGGTGAAGTATGGGGTGAGGACACCCTCCAGCATGTTTAGGGATGATGTACGGTCCAGCTGGCGACCTTAAATCAAGCGCTTCTTGGGAGGCAACCCAAGGTATTGTTTTCATTTCCCTTTTTCTAGCTTAGTTTTAGATAGTTTGCTTTGCTTTATTTTTGACGTCCTCTAGACAGAAACCAGGTACTTTCTAAGGAAGGATTACAGCTCAGGAGCTACATGGAAGGACAGAAGCTTGAGAAATTGAGAAAACGACTGAGACACATCTCGGGTGCAGTCACAGGACCTCGACCGAGATGTTCTTCGCCAACCGAGATGATTTTATCTGGGAGCTATTTCTTATTTCTTTATGCAGTTCAGCTATGTCCGGTGAGTATTCTATTTCCTAGACTTTTATTTAACCCATTGGGACAATGTGTCCCAAGTATGGGGTATTTGGATGTATGATTTGACATTATTTGTGTATGTTTGTATGACTATCGGATATTTATCATGTTATTCTGCTTTACTTGGCTCTATGTGTTTATCTGCCATTACATGCATACATACAGGTTTTTTGTTTCAAAAAAACGTCGAAAACTGGTTTAAAAAAAAATTTTTTGACCTCAACCGGGATGTTCTTGACTGGACGAGGTAGACACCTCGGATGACGTCAGAACACCTCGACCGAGGTAGGTTCTTAACCGAGAATTTTTCGAAACGATTTTGTGCTTCTTCTTTGGATATGACCTCAGTGATGATTCTTTTTGCAGATTGGTTTTGAAATCTTTATATGCTCGAAAGGTTTTATGATATGTTTAAGTTGCAAAATGCTTTGTTTGAAGTTTTAACATGTTTAATACTTTGTTGTTATCAAAATTATGTTAGATTTGAAGGTTGACACAACATGATGAGTCCTATCACATTCTTCATGGGATGATTAAGGTAATTCATTCTCTTCTTTTCTTCTTCTTGATCATGCTTTAGCCCCTCATATACATATTTGCCTCCCTTTACCTATCCGGGAATTTGGAAGCAAGCAAGCAAAGAAAAGCAAGTGAAAGTGAAGTTGAGATGTTGGCTAAAAGTGTTAGAAAGAAACAAATAGGTTTGGGAAGTCAATCATGATGATGAGTAACTCGGCACCATTCACATAGCCGGGTGTTTGTGTCTTGCCAAAGTCGGATTGACCGATACTCCTAACGGGTCATGGTATGTGCATCAAGGGTTTGAGGCATCTTGAGAAATTGATGATTGCTGATCTCCTAGGCTTCGGTTATTGTGCACCTCTGTCCATGCATCCCAAAAAGTAAAGTAAAATAAGCAAAGCTTATTGGTGGAAGATGTTGAGTTACAAAGAAAGTGAAGTAAGATCCCTTTTCACGGATTCTAGCACCACATACCCTATATACATCCCACCCTGACACGTTTCTTGACCTCTTTTGGAAGCCCTTGAGACCTTGAGCTTGTTGATTGACTTGGTGGTTTAAAATGGATTATACATGATTGATTTCGATAAATATGATTGAGTATGCATTCTATGATTTTATGCAAAGATGAACAACTTCCTTATACTCATAAAATGTTTTGATCATGTCTTTATTTCATGTGCCATGAAGCATTCTCTTAGAGTGATCTATGAGTGGAGCACACTAGCAAAAATGTTTTGAAATGCTTTTCATTGATTTTTCTGACTTATAATCCATTCTATCTTGTATCTAAGATTTGGAACTTACTTGGGGACAAGCAAGGGACAAGTATGCGGTATTTCGATAGCATGTATTATAGTCTATATTTTGGGGATAGTTTAGACATTTTATCTTCAATAATCTGCATGTATGGATGTATATTATGTGATTATATTGTTGTTTTCTCTACCTTTGTGAGAATCGAGGTCTACACCTAGTTTCGTTGTAATTGTAGGTAAAATGGCACGTTTTGCATCGAAATGGAGCTAAGGAAGCTAAGATATCATTGCAGCTACATTCTGGAGCTTAAAGAAAACCTCAGGAAGCATGGAAATGATTAAGAAGATTTAATTTGGACCAAATTCGAGAGATTTCACATTCAGTTGAGATTCATCTCGTTCAGCTACAGTACCACCTCGACCGAGGTGATCTTGAGGAGCGTTCCGACCGAGGCGAATACCCTGTCACCGGCGATATCTTTATTTTTGGTTGAGATCTTTTATTTTTGGAAGAAGGATATCTTATATTTTTGGCTGGATCTCTAGAAGGAAGATATTATTTTTGGCTGATTTATTTTAAGAGATAAAGATATATTTTATAGGAAATTATCTTTTTAAGATATTTTATCTTTGGAAGATAATTCTCCTATATAAAGGGTTGAATTTTCCACAATTCAGCCACCCTAAAATCTTTGGATCATCATATGCTTGAAGCATCCAACAATTGAGGGATTTTTTGGAGGGTTTGAAGGAAGAATTGAAGGAAGTATTGAAGATTGAAGTTCAAGGAAGGAAGGAATCATAGTTGGAGTTGACTCTTGAAGGAGTTTGTAAGACTTTCTTAGATTGTCTTTTGGTTTAGTGTCTTTGCTGATTTGTGACTTGAGGAACGCAGTTTGTTTGTTATTTGATTAAGTTATTGAGACATTTTTCTTAAGGTTTTCTTATACCGAATATTGATTCCTTTTCCATTAATTATTGTTATCATGATGATTGTTGGCTAAGTTTCTTATGCGATTCTAGGGTGATTGGCTGAAAGTTGTGGGGAAGATGATGATAGAATGATCTTAACCCCAACAGGACCCTGAAAGCTCGAGTCTTAAACCTTAACCGTAGAACACCTCGGTCAGTCATTGAACATCTGGGCCGGGGTGAAATTTAACTGAGCGGGGTGAACCTTTCCTGAACCTTATCTGAAGTTAAGAGTTTAAGTTTGCCAAATCCTATCCTTATTACACCTTTCCTAGTTCAATGCAAGCCTAAGATGAGACTTACCCGGTGATTCCTTTGTTTGTTTACCTAAGATCATGAGTGTAGGTAATAAAGGTTTATCCTTTATTGGGGTTTGAGTGTGCCTTCATCCCATATTTGTGAGTTAGCCTGAGACTTACCCGGTTAAGGTTGATTCTATTCCCTTGGATGGTGTGTTGGTTTGAGATTATAGTTTCTTTCCTTAGTACCTTAAGACTTACCCGGTAATAGGAGCTTTGGTTTGGGATAGTGAGTAGTGAGACTTACCCGGTAATATATTCCCACCTTAGAAACACCTTCCCTTTGCAAACCTCAACTTTGTCCGCGTATCCTTTGAGATCTTGAGTCAGAACCACAACTAGATGCTTTAATCCCTACAATCCCAATTTTCCCTTTACTTGACTTTATATCATCTTTGATTGCTTTAATTGCTTTTACTTAATTGCAATATTTGACAACCTGATTTTGTGCTTTGTTTCACCTAAGTCCCTGTGATCGACCCCTGTAATTCTTGCTTTTATAACAATTAACCCGTACACTGCGGGTTCGCATATTTGTTCAAGTATACTTCTTGGGTTATAAATATTAAAGCTTGCACACACAGTTTAGAGCGAACATTGAGCTTGATCCGAATTGCCTCCAACACTGCATCCTTTTTCTCTGGCTGGGACAAACTCGATCCAGGCTCTTGGCTTCTCAATGGAGTAGAAGAAGAAGAGGAGGGTTAAGAGCGTTATGAGCATGAGAATAAGGGTTACCGGGATTTTGTTGATTAGATCTCCAATTGTTGTTGTTGGAGTTTCTATTGTTGTTGTAATTGTTGTTCCGCGGCCCTTGGTAGTTGTTTCTTCCTTGATATCCTTCATCTTGCTCCTTCTTCGTTTGAGCTACTAAAAGCTCCTTCAAAGCTTTTACCTCATTGCTAAGCAAGGTGAGTTGAGCTTCATTTGATGATGTTTCCTGGAAGCTAACTCTCCTTGCTCCATTCTTGGTTCCTTGATGGGAGTAGTTCTCCATATGTAAAGCTTGCTTTTCAATGAACTCCCAAGCTTCGTCTATCGGCATATCCATGAATGTGCCGGCTGAAAGTAGTTGGAGATTGAATTGATTAGCTCCATCCAATCCCTTGAAGTATATCTCCATCAACTCGATCTTTGGAATCCCATGATATGGGCAATCCAATAGAACATCCTTGAATCTCTCCCATGACTTGGACAAACTCTCCTTGTCCTTCATAATAAAAGCATTTATCTTTCCCCTCATTTCAGCGGTCTTAGAGGGAGGAAAGAACTTAGTAAGAAAATCCGTCGTCATCTCTTCCCAAGTGTTGATCTTTCTGGGTGGAAGAGATTGATTCCAAGCAAGCGCCTTGTCCTTTAAAGAGAAATAGAAAGGCCTTAACTTGTAGTTGTTGTTCTCCACTCTTGAAGGTCTTAAGGTCTCCATCAGAATCTCATAGTTTTGCAAATGCTGATGGGGAGACTCGCTTTCTAAACCTCTAAATTGGCATTGTCGGATCATGGATAGAACTTGCGGTCGAAGTTCGTAATCATGATCAGCTGGATCACCTAGGTTGACTCCTAGACGCCTAACTTGCTGATTAGGGTCCATCCTCTGTCCTAGTGTTTGTGGAACTCCAGCAATAAGAATCTCTCGGATAGGCATCGAAGGTGGTAGGTGTACATCGGCCGGGGCAACTAGGACTGGGTCCTGCCTCGGTCGAGGATTTGGGATCGGTCGAGGCAAAAACTGGCCCCTTAGAGTGGCCATATCTGCTTCAATTCCTTTTGTCCTTGCACAAGTCTCTTATCTATCACGCTTCAGTTCTTCTCTATTAGGCATAGCTGTTCCAATGCCTCCTTCAATTCGGCCTCAAGATCGCGATCGTCTTGATTGGCCATCTTAGCTTCTCTTAATCTTCGCTTAAAAGTCTTTTCTTGTTCGGGATCGTAAGGAACGATTTCCTTTCCAGCAAGGGTTCTGCGCAAAAACCTAAGAAAAGATCCTGCGAAAACACTCAAGTAGAGTAGTTAATAGCAACAAGGGAAATTGCCCTGAAAGACAACAGAAATCGACTTGGTCTTGACCAAGTCCCCGGCAACGGAGCCAAAACCTTGTTCGCTCCAAAAGGTGTGTGCAAGCTTTAAAATTTATAACCCAAGAAGTATGCTTGAACAATATGCGAACCCGCAGTGTACGGATCAATTGTAATAAAAGCAAGAATTTCAGGGGTCGATCACAGGGACTTAGGTGAAACAAAGCACGAAATCAGGTTGTCAAATATTGCAATCAACTAAAAGCAATTAAAGCAATCAAAGATGATGTATAAAGCCAAGCAAGGGGAAATGCGGATTCTAGGGATTAAAGAATCTAGTTGTGGTTCCAACTCAAGATCTCAAAGGATAACGCGGACAAAGCTGAGGTTTGCAAAGGGAAGGTGTTTCTAAGGTGGGAAAAGATTACCGGGTAAGTCTCACTACTCACTATCCCAAACCAAAGCTCCTATTACCGGATAAGTCTCAAGGTACTAAGGAAAGGAACTATAATCTCAAACCAACACACCACCAAAGGGAATAGAAACAACCTTTACCGGGTAAGTCTCAAGCTAACTCTCAAAGATGGGATGAAGGCACACTCAAACCCCAATAAAGGATAAACCTTTATTACCTACACTCATGATCTTAGGTAAACAAACAAAGGAATCACCGGGTAAGTCTCATCCTAAGCTTGCATTGAACCAGGAAAGGTCTAATAAGGATAGGATTTGGCAAATTTAAAATCTTAACTCAGATAAGGTTCAGGAAAAGGTCACCTCGTTCAGTCAAATTCCACCCCGGCCGAGATGTTCAACAGCTGAGCGAGGTATTCTAGGGTTAAGGTAAAGACTCGAGCTTTCAGGGTCCTGTTGGAAATAAGATCATTCTATCATCGTCTTTCCCACAACTTTCAGCCAATCACCCTAGAATCGCATAAGAAACTTAGCCAACAATCATCATGATAACAATAATCAAATTAATGGAAAAGGAATCAATATTCGAACAAGAAAACCTTAAGAAAAAGGTCTCAATAACTGAATCAAATAATCAACAAACAAGCGTTCCTCAGTCAACAAATCAGAAAAGACAACAAATCAAAAGAGATCTAAGAAGATCTTACAAACTCCTTCAAAAGCTAACTCCAACTATGCTTCCTTCCTTCCTTGAAATTCAATCCTTAAATTCTTCCTTCAAATCTCCAGAAAATCCCTCAATTGATGGATGCTCCAAGTATGGTTGAACTTGTGGAAAATCCAACCCTTTATATAGGAGAATTATCTTCCAAAGATAATAATAATTTAATAAGATAATTCCAATAAAATATATCTATCTCTAAAATAAATCAGCCTAGAATAATATCTTCCTTCCAAAAATCCAGCCAAAAATATAAAATATCCTCCTTCCAAAAACAAAAGATATCAGCCAAAAATAAAGATCTCGATGGCGACAGGGTGTTCGCCTCGGTCGGGACGCTCCTCAAGATCACCTCGGTCGAGGTGATACTGTAGCTGACCGAGATGAATCTCAACTGAATGTGAAATCTCTCGAATATGGTCCAAAGTCAATCTTCTTAGTCATTTCCATGCTCCATGAGATCTTCTTTAAGCTCTAGAGTGTAGCTCCAATGACTCCTTAGCTCCCTTAGCTCCATTTCGATGCAAAACGTGCCATTTTACCTACAATTACAATGAAACTAGGTGTACAGCTCGATCCCGTAAAGGTAGATAAAACAACAATATAATCAAAGAATATACATCCATACATGCAGATTTATGAAGATAAAACGTCTAAACTAGCCCCGAAATAGAGACAATAATACATGCTATCACGAGCCAACATGGCCGAACTGCAAGCTCATATTCTACCTCGACCAAACCCAATTATCGGACCGAGGCAGAATCCTGACCTACCTGCACCGGGCGAGATACTACCACCATCTCGGTTGCCGGCTAGGGTTGACCGAGGTAACCTATTTGCTGGAGAACCGCAAACCTTAGGTCAAAGGATGCACCCGAATCAACAAGTGCAGCGTCCCGGAGTTAATCTAAGAGATCCAGATGAGCATGAGTACAAGCTTCGACCTCAAGTCCTCACTGTAAGAGCTTTAGATTAGGATCCCTTGCTGACCTTAGCTAAGCCAGACAGCCACCCCTGCGGACCCAGAGGGCCGCACCAGCAGCTGGCAGCCCTTGCGCCTCAAAGGGTCCGCCATTGCGGCTCTTTGTGGCTGCAGCCGCCTTCGTTGACCTTGACTCGTGCTTTGCGGCTAGATTTATTTATAAGCCATCCTTTTCTTCTTGATGAAGGGTTCTTCATCTCTCTCCATCCTTTCTTCCTCCTCACGTTCATCTTCTTTTCTCCTTCTCCCTTTGATCTTGTACTTGTTGGAATCAAGAGTGGATCTCGATTTAGGCTTTTCTTGATTGGATTCTTGATGATGAGCTTGATGTTGAGTGTTGAAGCTGATGTGCTGAGGTGTTGTAGGGTGATGTTGGTGTTGTTCTTCCTTGCAGCTTAGGGTTCTGGTTATGGTAAGCCAGCTATCCTTCCCTTCCTCCCCTTTCTTTCTTCTTTGATTCTTTCTTCCATCTTGGGATTAGGAATCACAAGCTAGGCTTGTGCTAGATCTTTTCCTAGGTGATTTGATGATGATACGTGTGGGTACATGTATGTGGTATGTTGTTGTATGATGGAGAAGTGAAGAGAGTCAAGAGAAGAATCGAAGAGAAGTTGGGATCAACTCACTGTTGTCCAGCCGCACCTGCGCCTGATCTAGACTGCCCCTGCTCCTGTCTGTAATCCGCCCCTGCGCCCTGAGTGAGCCGCCCTTGCGCCTCATTGTTGTTGAGCCCTTGCGCCTCTTGTTTCCGCTGGTGCGTCCAGGGCATACCTAGTTGGTATGATTCCTTCTTCCCTTTCCTTTGGCCTTGGCTTTAGTTGATGGCTAGGCTAGTATGGATAGGTTGAGTATGATGAGTGGTATGATGGATATGTGCCTTAGGCACTTATGTTTATGTGGAGGATATGCCTTAGGCATTTGTGAGCATGATATGATTTCAAGGTCTAGATTCAGGTTATAGGTAGGTTGTGGTTATGGAGACGAGTCTCCTAACCTTTGCAGTATGCGATGATGTGTGCCATGCTATTGCAGGCGTTGATATCTTCCCCAAAAGGGAAGATGTGACGTGGTACAGGTTACGAGCGTTACACGTAAGTCCATATGACTTACCTAGCGTTCAATTATGGATTTGCGTGATTGTAATGGTTGTGTGTGTTCATATGGTTGTGCATTTATAACCTAAACCGGACTAGGATGACCATTTATTACCTTAAATGGCCCAAGTGCATTATAACGGGTCGTGTCCACTTGTCGCCGCCTGCGGGTAGGAGGAGGTGCCAGAAGCCAGTAACACAGGGGGGACGAGTGATGATCACCCCCATGCAAAACCCTTGTGTTAATGGGGGAAGGGACGAGGTTCTTTAGGCTCCTCGTATTACAAAATAAGTTGAATTAGTAATGGAATAACGTAATATAAGATAATAAATGAATGTGTGTGGCATTGCATGTGTGGTGTGTGGATATGTGTTTGTGCTATTACTTCATTCTTATTCATTAACTGTAGCTAACGGTGTATACCGTGTTGTAGATGATCTGCAAGTTAGAAAGGCTGTAGAGTGAGCCAGATGAGGTGACCAACCGAGGACTTTTGTACATTAGGATGCTCATGGGATATGTGTTTTTGTGTTTAGATATTGTGAATGTTGTTTTGCACTCGGCTTTGATGTACGTTGTAAAACCCTTTTGATGTATCTTATACAGTTTTATGTATTTTGGTTTTAATCTATCTATGCCATGTTGTAAGATCCAAAGAACTTATTGTTAGGGTAGGTCAGGATCCATTGTGAGATCCTAGCCCAATGTGACACTCCGAGTCCCACAGATTCGGGGTGTTACAAAGTTGGTATCAGAGCCTTAGGTTGACAACAATGACACTTGCTATCTGCAATAAAGGTATAGTGGATAAATAAACAGAACCCGAAAGGGTTTAGTTTTAAAGCGAGTACATATGTTTTGGGATAGTATGTACAGAAGTCGTCACCCTTTTGAGGATCTCGACAGTATAGATATATGTATATAGATACCTACTATGTGCTGATGTGTGTGCATGTAATATTAAGTATTATGTATATATATATACCTCTGGCGTATATAGAGCCTTATAAGTTAGGTATGCATACCCCGTAGATGGCTCGGACTATAGCAACTTCTGCCATGGGTCAAGGTAGGGGTAGACCGCCTCTTCCTCCAGGAGTGATAGGACAAGGACCAACTCCCGCAGCTGATCCACCGGTGGTGGAGGAGGTTCGAGAGAGATTGCTGAGAGTGTCGTCCCAGAGACAAGGAGTGGTGGATCCAGGAGACAATAGTCACCCCGAGTCCAGTCAGATAACTTGGATCGTGTCTCCATGGTTGGAGCAGAGTTTCGTGACTATATCCGACGGGTAGAGGAGGCCGCTAGAGCAGGCAGGCGAGCCCCAAATCTACTAGTGCATGAGGGATCATTTGAGAGATTCAAGGGAGCCACTCAGGTGCCAGCTATGCAGACACATGTTGTTGAGACTGTTAGAGCTCCAAAGGAGTACAGAGGACCTCGACCAGATACCTGGTTGAAGGAGTTCCATCAGCAGGGAGTACCACCCTTCTTTGGGAAGATTGGTTTAGAGACGAAGGTCTGGATAGGACATGTGGACTCAGTTTTAGAGTCTATCAAATGTCTTGATGACATACCTCACTGAGGATGTCATCAAGACATTTGAGTTACGAGCCCGAGTTAACAGCTACGACCGGATGAGGACTCTAATTAGAGAGCAATTCTGCCATGCCTCACTGAGTATGGAGAAGCTGCTGGGCTTCGTGGAGGCAGGCTTTAAGGACATACCGATTGCAGATGCCATCAGCCGCTTCCATAATGAGTTAGCTTTGATGGGTCCAACTGCACCTTCTGAGGATCAGCATGTGTACTTGTTCTCCCGTCGACTGAGGGAGAGTACACGTTCGTATATGGCGGGATTCCATTGGGAGTCCTTGGCAGATTACCAAGATCGGGCCTCTACTTATGAGCAAGAGAGAGCCAGCCAAAGGAGGACTTCTCAAAAGGGACGGTTTGAGAAGAGACAGGCTACCGGACAAACTGGTGCAGGAGCATCTGGATACGGGCGAGGCCAGTCTCAAGGCCGCTCGAGTGGTCCAGTATTTACACAGACGATTGAGAGAGGCCGGTAGTGTTACAACTACGGGGCGTGGACATTTGAGGACTGAGGACCCGAGAGCACCACTGACTTGCTTCTTGTGTGGGAAGCCAGGACACAAGGCTACGTTTTGCCGTCAGGGAAGGCATCATCACAGCAGGGTTCTTCCCCTATAGGTGCAGCAGGAGGTGGGCAGAGACCGCCTTAGCACCAGGCATAGGGACAGCAGAGAGTCCCGGACACACCTGCTACTCAGGGTTCTACTTCAGGACCGAGAAGAGGGAGAGGTAGAGATGCTAGTACCAGTGATGCCCGAGGAGCTCGAGGCCGAGTTTTTGAGCTGAGGAGTGCTGAGGAGCCGCCAGCACTAGTTGCTATAGGAACCATTCTGTTACATGGTTCACCTGTTAGAATTTTATTTGATACGGATGCTACGCATTCCTTTATTTCTTATGTATGTGTTGAGCGTCTGAGCTTAGCCACTATAGAGGGGACACCCTTTACTATAGGGTTACCCGATGGCAGTAGGGTCAAAGGTACCCATAAGATACGTAGTTGTCCCCTTCACTTAGGAACTCGTGTGTTGCTTATTGACTTCTTAGTCATGCCATTGATGCATGAAGAAGTCATATTAGGTATGGATTAGATGCGTTGACACCGTGCGGTATTAGATGTAGGTAAGAGAACTGTTACAATCTCTACCGACATAGGTCCGATAGAGGTCTTTTGAGGTTGGTACCTTGGGAAGACGGGATCTATTATCAGTGCTATACAAGCAGTGAGGCTGATAGCACAGGGATGTGATGCCTTCTGGTGTTATGCCATGAAGGAAGGAGATAGCCCAGCATTGGAAGAGATTCCAGTGGTCTATGAGTATACAGACGTGTTTGTAGAGCCGTCTAGTTTTCTGCCTCAGAGGAGTATAGACTTAGTATTGAGTTGGAGCCTGGTACGAGACCCATTTCGAAGGCCCCATATCGTATGGCGCTTGCCGATATGTTAGAACTGAAGAAGAAACTCGAGGAGTTGGTTGAGAAGGGCTTCATCCACCCTAGTGTATCCCCGTGGGGAGCACCTGTCCTCTTCGTGCGGAAGAAGGACCGATCGTTGAGGTTTTGTATTGATTACAGAGAGCTGAACAAGGTGACCATCAAGAACAAGTATCCACTGCCTCGTATTGATGATTTGCTTGATCAGCTTCAGGGAGCGACAGTTTTTTCCCAGATCGACTTGCGTTCAGGATATCACCAGCTGAGGGTGAGAGAGCAGGACGTGCATAGGACGGCATTTCGTACCCGTTATGGACACTACGAGTTTGTAGTGATGCCATTTGGGCTGACGATGCCCCATTTGTCTTCATGGAGTTGATGAACAATATCTTCATCGACTTCCTTGTTCAGTTTTTGGCGGTCTTCATTGACGACATTCTGGTATAGTCTCGTAGAAGAGAGGAGCATGCCGGTCATCTGAGGACGGTTTTCCAGATTTTAAGGGATAGAGAGTTGTATGCCAAGCTCTCTAAGTGCGAGTTCTCGATGTTAGAGGTAGCCTTCTTAGGCCATATTATCTCCGCCAGTGGGATCATGGTTGATCCGGCGAAGATCGAGTTTGTTGCTGCTTGGACGACACCAATGAACTTCAAGGAAGTGCGAAGCTTTCTTGTCTTAGCCCGCTATTACCGACGCTTTGTGGAGGGATTTTCTATGATGCCCGTCCACTGATGAGTCTGTTGAGGAAGACTACCAGATTTGTGTGGTCAGATCAATGTGCCTAGAGTTTTGGGGAGCTGAAGAGGCGTTTGACTTCTGCTCCTGTCTTAGCGCCAAAGGGTTTTGAGGACTTCCTGGTTTACAGTGATGCATCCAAGCTAGGCTTGGGATGTGTATTGATGAAGAGAGGTAGAGTTATTGCATATGCGTCTTGACAGCTGAAGACGTATGAGGAGAACTACCCGACTCACGATCTTGAGTTGGCAGTGGTAGTTCATGCTTTGAAGATCTGGAGACATTACCTGTATGGTGCCACATGTCAGATCTTCACAAACCATAAGAGTTTGAAGTATATTTTCACGTAGCGGGAATTGAATAACCGCCAGCGTCGATGGCTTGAGTTGATCAAGGACTTTGACCTTGAGATTTTGTATTATCCAAAGCAGGCGAACATTGTCGCCGACGCCATGAGTAGGAAGATGCCTCGGGAGAAGGCGATTGCCAGATTGACATTACAGCCTCAGCTGTAGAGGTATCTAGCTTGGCTAGAGATGGACATCCATTTTCCTGATGAGGATGCCCAGTTGTTTGCGTTAGAGGTTCTAACTGGTCTGTTGGATGAGATCCAACAGAAGCAGGGACCTACCCAACCTTGACGAGGATTAGAGAAAAGATATCTCGTGGTAAGGTACCACAGTTCTCCATAGGAGCAGATGGGATGATGAGACGTTGCGACCGTATCTGTGTACCCGCTGATGCGGAGCTGAGATAGAGGATCTTACAAGAGGATCACTGTACACCTTACTCGGTATATCCAGGTACGAGTAAGATGTACCATGATGTGAGACACTCATATTGGTGGGGAGGGCTGAAGCCCGATGTAGCCAGATTTGTGGCCCAGTGTGCGACTTGTTAGCAGGTCAAGATAGAGCATTGCATAGCTGAAGGTGAGCTCCATCCATTTCCAATACCGCAGTGGAAGTGGGAGGATGTCTCGATGGACTTTGTGACCGGGTTAAGGCCCAATAGGAGTTTTGATTCTATCTGGGTTGTTGTTGACAAATTGACGAAGACGGCACGTTTCATTCTTATCAGAGATACATGGCCAGTGAGCAGATTGGTTGAGGAGTACACTAGACATATAGTGAGACTCCATGGTGTACCGAACACGATCGTCTCCGATCGTGATGGACGGGTCAACTCGAGGTTTAGGCAGCAGATCCAGACTACTTTGGGGATGAGTCTACACTTCCCGACTGCGTTTCATCCCCAGACAGATGGTCAGTCAGAGAGGACCATCCAAACCCTGGAGGATATGCTGCGAGCTTGTGTGTTGGATTGGGGACATGGATGGGCAAATTACCTCCCACTTGTTGAGTTTTCATACAACCACAACTGACATGCATCTATTGGGATGGCTCCTTATGAGGTACAGTATGGATGTAGATGTCGTACACCTTTATGCTGGGATGCGCCTAGCAGTATCAGTGGTATAGCACCAAAGCAGGTTCAAGATGATATGGCTCGAGTAGCGCTGATCAGGGAGAGGATGTTGGCTTCTCAGAGTCGCCAGAAGTCATATGCAGACAAGAGGCGTCGACCTCTAGAGTTCATGGTAGGAGCTCATGTTTGGTTGAAAGTATCTCCCACGCGAGGCGTCAGACGTTTTGTCATAAAGGGGAAGTTGAGTCCCCGGTATGTCGGTCCTTTTGAGATGCTGGATAGAGCTGGGAGGGCAGCATACAGATTAGCATTGCCTACGAGGTTAGAGGGTGTTCACCCTGTGTTTCACGTGTCGTAGTTGAGGGAGTACATACCAAATCCGAGACACATTGTGAGTTATGATGATTTGGGGGTTGAGCTTGACCATACTTTTGCAAAGCACCCTATTGTAGTCCTAGAGTGAGGTGTGAGACGCCTGCGTTTGAAGGACATTACCATGCTGAGGATACAATGGTCTAGACGAGGACCTGATGAGGCTACATGGGAGATTGAGGAAAGTATCCAAAGGAACTATCCAGGGTTTTATGCCGAGATAGATGCACCTTTAGGATCCACGAGTAGATCCTAGAGCCATCTTGGTGAGTGTATGTTATGCTATGTGTTTTTGAGATGTGATGTGCTTTTCGTGCTAGCTATGATATGTGCATATGATCCTTTAGATCTTATTTGCTAGCGCGAGTTAGGTATAGCTAGAGATGGTTCTTTCCTCCATGCTATGGTGTATGTGTTTAGGATTAGTTGGAGATGGATCTTCCCTCCATGATAGCATTGATGGATATAGTGTGAGTGGAGACGATTTTCCTCCACATAGCTGTGTTATGTGTACGTTTTGGCTGGAGACGGCTTTCCTCCATGCTAGTGTGATGTGGTTAGTGTCTGGTGAGAGATGATCTTCCTCTAGGTCTTGGTTAGAGTTTTTGATGGTTGCTAGAGTGATGATTCCTCCATGTTGTGTTTTGAGGATATAGAATGTTATAGGTTGTGATGTGATCCCTCGAGAGGAAGAGTTATACCCAGCTTATGGGCCTAAGAGGATTTGGGATCATGCAAATTTCGGGACGAAACTTGTTTTTAGGGGAGTGTGATGTAAGATCCTTAGATTTGGAGCCCTTGTTGACCTTAGTTGAGCCAGGTAGCCGCCCTTGCAAACCCAGAGGGCCACACCAGCGGCTGGCCGCCCCTGCGCCTCACAAGGACCGCCATTGCGGCTCTGTGTGGCTGCACCGCCTTCTTTGACCTTGACTCGTGCTTTGCGGCTAGTTTCCTTTATAACCCATCCTTTTCTTCTTGATGAAGGGTTCTTCATCTCTCTCCATCCTTTCTTCCTCCTCACGTTCATCTTCTTCTCTCCTTCTCCCTTTGATCTTGTTCTTGTTGGAATCAAGAGTGGATCTTTATTTAAGCTTGTGCTGATTGGATTCTTGATGATGAGCTTGATGCTGAGTGTTGTTGCTGATGTGCTGAGTGGTTGTATGGTGATGTTGGTGTTGTTCTTCCTTGTTGCTTAGGGTTTTGGTTGTGGTAAGCCAACTTTCCTTCCTTTCCTTTCCTTCCCTTTCTTTCTTCTTTACTTCTTTCATCCATCTTTAGATTAGGAATCACAAGCTAGGATTGTGTTAGATCCTTTTCTGGATGATTTACTATTCATACATGTGGGTATATGTATGTGGTATGTTGTTGTATGATGGAGAAGTGAAGAGAGTCAAGAGAAGGATCGAAGATAAGTTGGGATCAACTCACTGTTGTCCAGCCGCACCTACGCCTGATCTAGACTGCCCCTGCTCCTGTCTGTAATCCGCCCATGCGCCCTGAGTGAGCCGCCCTTGCGCCTCATTGTTGTTGAGCCCTTGCGCCTCTTGTTTCCGCTGGTGCGTCCAGGGCATACCTAGTTGGTATGATTCCTTCTTCCCTTTCCTTTGGCCTTGGCTTTAGTTGATGGCTAGGCTAGTATGGATAGGTTGAGTATGATGAGTGGTATGATGGATATGTGCCTTAGGCACTTATGTTTGTGTGGAGGATATGCCTTAGGAATTTGTGAGCATGATATGATTTCAAGGTCTAGATTCAGGTTATAGGTAGGTTGTGGTTATGGAGACGAGTCTCCTAACCTTTGCAGTATGCGATGATGTGTGCCATGCTATTGCAGGCGTTGATTTCTTCCCCAAAAGGGAAGATGTGGCGTGGTACAGGTTACGAGCGTTACACGTAAGTCCATATGACTTACCTAGCGTTCAATTATGGATTTGCGTGATTGTAATGGTTGTGTGTGTTCATATGGTTGTGCATTTATAACCTAAACCGGACTAGGATGACCATTTATTACCTTAAATGGCCCAAGTGCATTATAACGGGTCGTGTCCACTTGTCGCCGCCTGCGGGTAGGAGGAGGTGCCGGAAGCCAGTAGCACAGGGGGGGACGAGTGATGATCACCCCCATGCAAAACCCTTGTGTTAATGGGGAAGGGACGAGGTTCTTTAGGCTCCTCGTATTACAAAATAAGTTGAATTAGTAATGGAATAACGTAATATAAGATAATAAATGAATGTGTGTGGCATTGTATGTGTGGTGTGTGGATATGTGTTTGTGCTATTACTTCATTCTTATTCATTATTGTAGCTAACGTTTTATACCGTGTTATAGATGATCTGCAAGTTAGGAAGGCTGCAGAGTGAGCCATATGGGGTGACCAGCCGAGGACTTCTGTACATTAGGATGCTTGTGGGATATGGGTTTTTGTGTTTGGATGTTTTGAATGTTGTTTTGTACTCGGCTTTGATGTTGTAAAACCCTATTGATGTATCTTATATAGTTTTATGTATTTTGGTTTTAATCTATATGTGCCTTGTTGTAAGATCTAGTGAACTTGTTGTCAGGCTAGGGTTAGGATCCATTGTGAGACCCTAGCCCAATGTGACACTCCGAGTCCCGTGAATTCGCGGTGTTACACTCACAATGATTCGACAATGTCAATTTGGAGGCATGGAAAGAGAATCTCCATATCAAGACTTGCAAAACTATGAGATTCTTATGGAGACTTTGAGACCATCAAGAGTGGAGAACAATAACTACAAAGTAAGGCCTTTCTACTTCTCTTTGAAATACAAGGCACTTGCTTGGTATCAATCTCTTCCAGCTGGAAGAGTTAAGACATGGGCAGAGATGACGACGGAGTTTCTCACTAAGTTCTTTCCCCCATCAAAAACTGCAGAGTTAAGGGGTAATATTAATGCTTTTTTCATGAGGATAGAGAAAGTTTGTTCAAATCATGGGAAAGGTTCAAGGACCTTTTCTTGGATTTCCCTCACCATGGGATTCCAAAGATTGAGTTGCTAGAGATCTACTTCAAGGGATTGGATGAGGAAACTCAATTCAAACTCCAATCACTTTCTGCTGGCACTTTTATGGATACACCGGTTGATGAAGCTTGGGAGTTTGTTGAGAAGCAAGCTTTACACATGGAGAAGTACTCCCATCGAAGGGTTGAAGATGGAGCGAAACGAGTTGGATTTCCGGATCTGAATCTTACTAATTCAAGTGTTGCTCAACTCACTACGCTCAACAATGAAGTCAAAGCTTTGAAGGTGCTTTTATTAGCTCAAACTAAAGTAGCATCCAAGGAGCAAGATATTGGATACTTGGGGAGAGGAAACTATCAAGGGCCGAGGAATAACAATTATAACAATAAGAACAGAATTTTCAACAACAATTGGATATCAAATCAACAAAATCCCGGTAACCCTTATTCTCATGCTGAAAATGCTCTAAACCTACCTTCTTCTTCTTCTATTCCATTGAAGAGTCAACTGCCGTCATCAAGCTCATCCCAACAGCCTAAGGAGAAGACGGATGTTGTGTTGGAAGCAATCATGACCAAGCTCAATGATATGGAGAATTCTATGAACACATTTTCAAAGTTACCAAAAGCCTTAGAAAATCAAGTTTTCAACAAGGCTAATGAAGCACCAAGAGATCCGGGTAGACTCCCAGGAAGGACAGAGAACAACCCAAAGGGGCAGGTCTTAGCAATCACCACACGAAGTGGAATGAAGACAACTGATCTAGTACCTCGGTCAGACCACGACCAAACGAAGAACACCTCGATCAAGGTGCCAACCGAGATGGAGCCCCAAAAAGCGAAAGAAAAGTCTAATGTATATGTTCCACCACCTGCCTACAAGCCTCCACTCCCGTTCCCTCAGTCTAGGGCACGGGCACATCTAGACAAACACTTTGGTAAGTTTTTTGACCTTATGAATAAGCTACATATTAACATCCCTTTCATTGATGCTATTCTAGGTATGCCCGCCTATGAGAAGTTTTTGAAAGAGATATTGTCAAGAAAGAGAAAGCGGGAAGACTTTGGAGAAGTGCGGATGACCTCTAAATCTTTGGAGCTCATTCGAATCATGAAAGTAAATATGCCACCCAAGTTAAGAGATCCCGGTTCGTTTTTCATTCCCATCGAAGTTGGGGATGTAACTTATGATGCACTTTGTGATCTAGGAGCTAGTGTGAGCATCATTCCTCTAGCACTTTGTGAGAAGATCAGTCTTGGAAATCCCAAGCCCGTGAAGATGACTTTATACATGGCGGACTGTTCCATTACTCGTCCCTTTTGAATCTTTGAGGACGTTCCCGTCAAGCTAGGTAATTTCTATATACCTATAGACTTTGTTGTGTTAGACATTCCTGTAGATTATCCTATTCTCATCATTCTTGGAAGACCATTTCTTGCAACATTGGGTTGAAAAGTTGATTGTAAGAACACCAAGTTGTCATTCAATATTGGGGAAGATCATGTGGAGTTTTCACTCTTAGCCACAATGAAAGGAGAACCCTTAGAGTATGGTATCTTCAACATCTATGATGAAGAAGATTCTAGAGAATTGGTGAGCTCTATCTTAATTAAAGACCCTCTTGAAAAAGTTTTGAGTTTTAGTATGATGGAGGAAGGTGTAGATGTTTTATGTGATGCAGATATACGGAGCTTGAAGGCACTGGAAGAGGATTCAAAAAACTCATTCAGGAGACGAAAAGCACATTAGGTTTTGGTCACCCTCCCAGTACCTCGACCGAAACGACTCTTGGAGAAAGCGAGGTGACCTTCACTGGAGACTACCTCGGTCGAACACCTCGGTGCACGACCGAGACGTTTCCTAAAGCAAGCGAGATGGTGACAACTGAAGTTTACCTCGGTCCATCACCTCGGCCTAACCCTGGATGCCTCGACAAGGACGATCTGTCCATTGATGATTCGTTTCCCAATGAGCATTTGCATTTGGTGGAGCATTTGCTTTGCCAAGTTTCTGGTCGTAAAGGACCTTGGTATGCTGATATTGTTAATTATCTTGTTTGTCAGGAAATACCTCCAGGATTGACATATGCTCAAAGAAAGAAATTTTTTAAAGACGTACGTCATTACTATTGGAACGTGCCTTTACTCTTCAAGAGAGGCCCGGAAGGGATGCTTCGACGGTGCGTTCTGGAAGATGAGACTACTAGTTTTATATGGCATTGCCATTCACTTGTGGAGGACATGCTAGCACTCATAAAACTTGCGCTAAGGTATTACGTTCCGATTTCTTTTGACCTTCGTTATTTAAGGACGTGCAAGCGTTTGTTGTTTCTTCTGATGCATACCAAAGAACAGGAAATATATTTAGGCGGAACGAGATGCAACTTAAGAATATTCAGGAGGTCGACATCTTTGATGTGTGGGTAGTTGATTTTATGGGACCTTTCCCATCATCTGCAGGGAAACTCTACATTCTCTAGGTGGGTGGAAATCATTGCCTCTCCCACCAATGACGTCATGCTAGTTGTGAAGTTCTCAACAAAACTATCTTCCCACGTTTTGGCACACTGCGAATCATCATAAGCGATGGCGGGACACATTTCACCGCCCGGAAGTTCGAGGCAATTCTATCGAAGTATGGGGCGACCCACAAGGTAACAACCCCTTATCATCCTCAAACTAGTGGGTAGGTGGAGATATTGTTACGCTAGGATTGTAGCACAAAAAGCTTTACATTTGTAAACTCGATCTAATCTTCTAAACTATCTAGCGAGACCCGCAGTGTACGGATCGTTATGTAGAAAGGAAAGTAGTCCGAGGTTGAACACAAGGACTGAGGTGAAATCAAGTCATTCAATGATCAAAGGTAGTGTAAATCTAAACTAAGATGAGATGAGGAATAAAGAAAGTACAAAAGACAATATTTTTGGATGGTTTTGGGTGATCAAACAAGGATCACAAATATATCAACACAAACAAGCAACACAAATACACAAACACAAAGATAAGAGATAAAAGGTAAGAAAGAGGATTCTAGAGATTCGGAATTCCGATTATGACAATGGACTCATGCTTCTAAAGAACTAAGGAAAATTGTGGTTGTTCAGAGTTGGGTATTTCTCTAATGGGAGCAATTACCGGGTAAGTCTCATGCTCCACTAGTCTTGCACCTAAGGTCCTATTACCGGATAAGTCTCAAGGAACCTAAGGACGGGAATTCTACACAAACCGGCCACTACCTTAGAGCCAAACCCCTCCTCACCGGGTAAGTCTCGGAAAAGGTAAGTCTTAGGCAATGATCCTAGAACACTCAATCCAATAGCGGCTTTTTTGGCTCACTACTACCTAGAGTTCATCATGTTATATATCTAAGAGAGGAAATTACCGGGTAAGTCTCATCCCTCAAAAAGGTTGTTAACATTAGGTCACCCTAAGCTAGATTAGGCTCAACAAACACTAGGATTTCAACACAGCTACATCCTAACATCCAGATTCATCAATACAAGCACAATAGAGAAAACCACGGTCTAGATTTTGGATGAACAGGCCATGGTTTTGGGTCGGAGTTAGGGTTTCGAACACGAATCCATCCTAAGCTAACATGGAAGTCCATACAATCATAGTCCAAAGCATAAACATCGTTCCTTTACCATAGAATCACCACTATTCAGCCAACAACATACAAATCTAGATCGAACTTCATAAATAGAGCATGCTTGCAAGTCATAGCTAGAAAATGAAGAATCAACCAAAGAAAAGACATTATAAAGCTAGAATAGAAGTTATCAAATCTTACAAAGGTTCCAAGATGCAGCTCCAAGGTATCAACAAAGGAAACCTCACTCAAAACCACTAAAATCTCACTTTAAAACTAAAATCTACAATAATCTCTCCCAAGAACACCCACAAGGGTGCTTGGAAGAGAAGCTCCATTGGAGGAGTGTTGGGGAAGATGCTAGAGGAGAAGGGTCCAAAAAGGAGAGAAGATCCTCAAATCAGCCTGCAGGTCCACTTAAATACTCCACCAAAAATCAAGGGTCGGACAAAGAGATCGTAGGACACGTGTCAAAGTGGTTCAGAAGAAACCACGGCCAAAACCATAGTCGAGATTTTGGCCTCTGGGCCGTGGTTCTCTCTGTTCAGCCCTCTTTGGATCACCAAGTCATGAATTGGTGCAAGGCATGCACCAATAAGGTCCTATGTGTTTTCCTTTGCTCCTAGCTTCCTCCTTAAAGAGTCCAGAAGTGTGCCATCACGAGGAATGATCCTTGAATGTATCAATTAAGTCCAAAAGCTCCCCAAAATACCTACAAAACCGACAAAAGCCCGTGTAGACATCTATTTTGACAATATGCATGAATTAAGCACAAACGTCACGAACTAATGCGGAAACATGCATGAATCGAAAGGAAAACTATCTAAAAGAGTGCCTAAACTAGTGTCATAAATCATGTCATCAAAATACCCCATACTTATCACTTCCTCGTCCCCGAGCAAGGTCCAACTATAGGCTACGAGATGGCATGATTTATGAATGCGTAAAAACATAAAATCTTTTTGGAATTGTGCTTCTAAAGATGGATCACCTTCATAGTCATGTTTCTTGGCAATGGACAAGCAATCATGTATTAAATTAATGAAGGCATGGAAAGACAATCATACATAACTCGAAAGCATGCATGAAAGGTAAAATTGATGAAGTTAAGATGATCATGAGAATATCCAATCTAGATCACTAAGTCATACACATAAGCAAATAGGTCTTAAGGACTTAGGAAAGAAGAGGCCAAGAAACGTGATGATAAGGTGGGAATTTTCTAAGGTCATGTGGTGCGAATCCGGGAAAGGAACTAAACAGCCACAACTTCACATTTATAGTTCATCCACCAAAGTGTATTTTTCTCCTTCTTTTCTCTTTTTTTCATTTTCTTTCACTTATTTTTGAGACAGTGGCATTGGTGTACAAAAGCCGAAACCTTGGTGATTAGCGGACCTCGGGATTTTTCTGAGGTGCCTCACGTCGGGCACACATACCAAGGCTCGTTAGGACATTCGGTTTATTCAACTTTGGCAAGGCACAAACACCCGATTTTGTGAATGGTGCCGAGTTACTCGTCATCAAAACCAAAGTCCCCAAACCTATATTTTTTTTCTACACTTTTCATAACACATTTTCAACAACTTCATTCACACAATTCACACGCCAACTTCACCACCCCATACTTGCATGCTCCTATTTCCAGATGGGTCAAAAGAGGTTAAATTTTTAATCAAGTGAGGTGCTCAAACAACATGATCAAGATGAGAAGAAGAGAGATGAATTGCCTTAATCATTCCTAGATGATGTGTAAGAACTAGCATGTAATTTCGACTATCAATCCTCAATCCAATCAAGGCAAACATCATAATCACAATTCATACATAGGATTCAAGAGAAGTATTTCAAATCCACATATGCATAAATCCATTCAACGCCATCCATAGCCAATTCACAAAACATTCTCATCATAAGGGTCATATCCAAACTAGGAAGCATAAAATTTTTTTAAAATTTTCTGATTTTTTGGAATTTTTGAGATAAATATGTACAATGCAAAGCATAATGAAACATGTGACAATAATATTAAACTATCCTAGATGCAATCATGCCATGCTAAGAATCATGAAAACCCCACCCCATACTTAAAAACACATTGTCCCCAATATGCAAATCAAGTAAAGAAGAGTAAAAGAAGTCCTCACAATGTAAAAATGTAGTGTTTTCGGTATTTTGGTTCACTCATGTGGAGTGGTGGTGCGGATGATCGATCAAGCATGGTAGAGAGCTCTTCATAGTCATTCCGGTGTCGAGACCCGCGCCAAGGTGTATGCGAGATGGGCGCTCTTCCATCCAACAAAGACACCTTATGTCATCCAAGTCTCACATCCGCTCCACCCATGGTTGAAAACGGGATCATCATCATCAACTTGCCTTGCAAGGCTTCCTTATTACCTAAAATCTAGCACACAAACACAAAACACAAAAACAAAAGCAAAAGCAAAAACGAAAGACAAAAGGGAAAAAGTTGTTACCCTTGGGTTGCCTCCCAAGAAGCGCTTCTTTTAGGTCATTAGCTTGACCAAACTCCGTAGGTGTCAATCCACCTCAAATACCATGGTTTGCTTGAGGAGTCCAAGCAACCATCGCTTTCCGGCATCCATGATGACAAGCAAGGGCCACTTGATGCCCAAATAAGCCTTAAGTTCTCTCTTCACAGGTGAGTAGTAGACTTCTTCATCACCGCTTCCTTGATGATAGTATGGAGTTGCAACCATAGGTGCCACCCCATACTTAGACAATTGGTACTCCGCCGTCACACCGGTGAAATGCTTGCCATCCTTATCCTCTATGATCCGAAGAAAGCCGATTCATGGAAAGAATTCTTCATTGAAGTGCTTCATAACCATCATGGATCCATCATGCTTGCCTTCATTATTCAACATGGGAGACTCCTTAGGAAAGGGACTCCAATCTTCGTGTGTACTCCAGGCAAGCAAGAAAGGATTGGAAGGAGTCGAAGTTAACTTAAGTTTCTCTACGACAGAGCTTTCCACGATTGAAACCACAGGCCTGGTTGTGCCAAATAGGTCGTGGTTCTCTCTGTTCAATTCCTCCCTCATGATATCTTCAAGTGTGGTTCCGGGGTTAATGACAAGGATATCTAGGGTGAGAGCACTTCATTGCACTCCTCCAAAGGTGAAGGAGGTGGAGGTAAGCCTTGAAGGATGGTAGGATCTCCTAGCATAAGAGCATGCCTAATCTCCTCAATCTCCCTCCTCATTTGTTCTTCTCTCTCGAAATTCAATCTTCTTTCATCCTTCAGGGCCAAATCCCTTAGCCTTACTTGCTCCCAAGCTTCATCCAACTCTTCCTGAAGTTCCTTAATGATCATGGTTGATTCGGGCCTTCTTGGATCTCCTCATGGTGAACCTCTTCTTGTTGAAATACTTCCGCTTCAAGCACCATGTGGGAACTCGAAATGGAAGCAAGGTTACTCTCTAGATCATCCATCTTCCTCAACATTTCTTCTAGCATTGATTCCACTCGATCATTGTGAGGTTGATGGTGAGGTTCTTCATGAGGCAATGTAGTCATGTGAGCTTGATCATGGGACTCATGATAGGCATTAAACTCCTCCCAATACCCAAACTCATCATGGAGAGGTCCTCGATCTTGGTATTCCATCCACTCCTCATATTCCATGTTGTCAAGGTCGTCTTGGATGTACAATCCGTCCATGGCAAACATGAAAAGGCAAAGACAAAAACAACACAAGATCAAAAGTAACAATAAAGATATACACTAAAAACAATCAAAATCAAATGACTTAATCTAGACCTAGTCCCCGGCAACGGCGCCAAAAACTTGTTACGCTAGAATTGTAGCACAAAAAGCTTTACATTTATAAACTCGATCTAATCTCCTAAACTACCTAGCGAGACCCGCAGTGTACGGATCGTTATGTAGGAAGGAAAGTATTCCGAGGTCGAACACAAGGACTGAGGTGAAATCAAGTCATTCAATGATCAAATGTAGTGTAAATCTAAACTAAGATGAGATGAGGAATAAAGAAAGTGCAAAACACAATATTTTTGCATGGTTTTGGGTGATCAAACAAGGATCACAAATATATCAACACAAACAAGCAACACAAACACAAAGATAAGAGATAAGAGGCAACAAAACGGATTCCAGAGATTCGGAATTCCGATTATGACAATGGACTCATGCTTCTAAAGATCTAAGGAAAATTGTGGTTGTTCGGAGTTGGGTGTTTCTCTAATGGGAGCAATTACCGGGTAAGTCTCATACTCCACTAGTCTCGCACCTAAAGTCCTATTACCGGGTATGTAATAGCTAGGATTTCCGAATTCTAATTAATGTTGGTTAACTTAATCAGTGTTAGTAATTGACATATAACTCGCGAAGATTGCGTAAGTGTTGAGTATAAGTCCCACCGTTATGTTCCTGGCGTAATTTTGGGCTTATGGTGAAATTTTCACTTTTTTTTAATGTTGTGCCATGAAGGAAAGAGATAGTTCCACGCTGAAGAGTATTCCAGTGGTATATGATCTTATAAACGTGTTACTGAACCGTCTGATCTATCACCTCAGTGGAATGAGGACTTTGATATTGTGTTGAAGTATGGTACGAGACTGGTTGGGAGAAGGCCTATGAGGTATATGGCTTGTTGAGTTGTTAGAAATTAAAGAAGCAATTTGAAGAGTGGTTTGAGACGGGCTCTGTTTGCCCTAGCACGTTCATTGCTACGTATGGACGACTTATTGGATCAACTAAGAGAAGCAATTGTGTTTTTAAGATTTCCGTATGCTTAGGATATCATCAGCTAAGGACGAGAGAGTAGCATGGGCATAGGACAGCATTCCATACCCGTTATGGACATTACGAGTTCTAGTGCTCTCATTTGTGTTGAGAAATGTCCTAGTAGTCGTTATAGGAGTTGAAGAACAGTGTGTTCATCTATTTCCTTGATCAGTTGGTGGTAGACCTTATTGATGACGTTTGGTGTACTCTCACAGCGGAGAGGAACGTATCGGTTATTTGAGGACGGTTTTGTAGAATCCGAGGGATAGAAGCCATTGTGCTATGCTCCCTAAATGTGAATTGAGATGCCAGAAGTAACCTTCAAGGTCATGTTGTTCCCTCAGTATGATCATGATTGATGTGACGAGGAGTAAGTATGAAGTCTTATGGATGATACTGATGAACGTTAAGGGAATGCGTAGTTGTCGGCCCAGCCGATTGCTACCAATGCTTTGAGGAAGGATTCTATGTGATTGTGCATCCATTTACGAGTCTTCTGAGGAAGACCACCATAATTGTGTGGTTGAAGTAGTATGTCAAAGCTCTGAAGAGTAGAGGAAGCATTTGACCTCTGCTTCTATTCGGTGATAATCAGAAGATTCTAGGAATCACGTGACTACGGTGCTGAGAACGTATGAGGAGAACTGCCCGACTCATGATTTCGAGTTAGTGGTGGTAGTTCAAGTTCCAAGATTTAAAGACAATACCTGTGTGACATTTCATGTCAGAGTTTCACAGATCATTGGAGGTTGAAGCATATTTTTATGCAATAAAGGTTGAATAACTGCCAGCGTCGATGGTTTAAGTTGATCAAGGACGTTGACCTTGAGATTTGTATCATTTTGGCAAGGAGAATGTGGTCACAGATGCATTGAATAAGAAGACGCCTCGAGAGAAGGCGGTTGTTGGAATTGTTGTACAGTCTCGGTTTCAAAATGATCTAGCTTGGTTAGAGTTGGACCTACAACTGCTGATAAGGACGTTAGTTTCATGTTTAGGGATTTTACCTGGTTTGTTGGATGAGGTCCAACAAAAACAGGGGACTTGCCTGACCTTGAGGGAACTTGATGGAAGGATGCCTCATGGCGAGGTACCACAGTTCTTTAATGGAACAGAAGGAGTATGAGGCGCCGCAACTGCGTCAGTATAACCGCTTATGCGGAGTCGAGTGGAGAAGATTATAGTACACTCATAGTACACCTTCTTTAGTACATCCATGTACGAATAAGAGGTACCACGAAGTAGTAAATCAGGTTAAAGTGTTACTAACGTGGAGATGAGCTCATCCACTACCAGTGTTGTAGTGGAAGTGAGAGGACTTTTTGTGGACTTGTGATGGGATTGAGACCCAGTAAGAGTTTTGGTGTTATCTAGATTATTAGTAACAGATTTACGAAGGCGACACGTTCCATCTTGTTAGCATGAAATATTGTGATATTTTAGGCACGTTTTCTAAGCGTATTTGATTCATATTGATAGTCTTTGATTGAACATTGTTGCATATGTGAGCTAGTATTGCCTATATTGTCGATATGGATGTCTACACTAGTTCTATGTTGATTATAGGTACTTAAGAGCTATTTCCGAATGGAATCGAGCAAAGAAGAGTTGATTTGATATGTCCATGGATTGAGGGCATTCTTAGGAGCAAAATGGAGTTCAACTTGAGGAATGCACGAGGCTAGGGAAGAATCATGTTCTTGCCCTAAACCACGCTCTAAAATACGGCCGTATTACAAACCACGTTCAGTTCCACGGCCGTGGAAGTATGCAAAGAGAGGCGTGATGCATTCCAGTAACTATTACGGTCGTGGAACATATGGTTCAAACCGTGACCCATTCCACGCTCTAAATTACGGTCGTGGAAACTTCCACGACCGTGATCTTGGCGATCATTTTCGCCACATTTTGAAGCCACAATCTTTTGAAGATTGGGCCGGGCCGATATTTTATCTTGCCCTATAAAAAGACGGACGAAGCAAGATTCCGTCATCATCGCTTAGGAGGACGATCTCGCTTTAGGCTTACACTTGCGACAAGACCGCTTATCGACGGCATCCCCGCTTACCCTCGTTTAGAGGCATTTTGGAGATCTCGTTGGAGATCGACGTTCGTGCTTGGATTTGCCCTAATCTCGCACTTGGTGGAGATTATCGTTGGGATTTCCATATTTCCCAGATTTACGGAAGATTTGGAAGGTTTCTTGCAAGAAGACTTCTCTTCTTGTTTAGGTTTGATTTGGAAGACGGATTGACATCCCGTTCTCCCTTCTTTCCTAAGATTGTGATTGTTTGCTTTATTTTGAATCTATTGACAACATTTGTTCTCGATTGTGACTTTGAGATTGGTTTGAAGTTTATTGAAGGTTTTCGGAAGTTTTCATCTTTCTATCTTTTAATTCTTGAATTGATATCAACATGACTGTTATTGGCTAAAAACCCTTAATAATTCTAAGGTGAAGGGTTGATAGTTGTGGCTTAGATGATGACAGATCGATCGTAAACAGATTAGACCCTGAGAGTTTGAGAGAATCGTCGACGAACCCTAAATTACGGGTTGTTCTTGAGTTCCACGACCGTGGAATCTCAAGATCCAACCGTAATTTCCCTTAAGTTTACGAACCTGCTTTTACTTTAATCTAAAGTTAAAGATTTGCTTTAACTTAGTTTAGACTTGTCTTTTCTAGGTGGTAGTGAAGCCTCAACAACCTCTACCTCGATTGTGAGTGTCACAACCGTAATCAGTTAAGTTAGTCATGATCTTTGGATTACAAGTTTGGGTATTTGACACTAATTCTCATCTTTAGAACCTTTCTATATTGAGCCTCAACAACCTGTATAGAGAGTGCCTTGTAGGTGAGTCATATAAGGTTTTTGGAACTTCACCGTACGATTACCTTACATTAGCATACCTTTGCATATCTCAACTCTGTCTTTATATCAATAGTAAATCTTGAATCGATTGCCACAGCTGGATACTTGGATCTTTAGGATTGTTGTTTTCCCAATATTTGCAAAACTCTCATATTTACTCGCTTGATAATTTGCAATTGAATTTGTTCCAACCCAAATCCCTGTGTTCGATACTCTGGAATTCTTGCTTAACTACGTCGATCCATACACTGCGGGTTCGCTGCTTGATTCTAGTTTTATAAATTTAAAGCTTATTTGCACACACCTTTAGGGGCGAACAAGTTTTTGGCGCCGTTGCCGGGGATTTGGTTTCGGCCGAATTCGGTATCCGGTTGTCAAGCTTGGGAGCTTGCTCTCGTTATTTGATATTACTTTGAGTGCATGCGCATGTCTAGAAACACCAAAGATCTCTTACCTCTTGATCAAGAGCTAGAGAAAACTTTAAGGCAAAAGCGCAAGGAAAAGAAGATGGTTAAAGAACACAAACGTGATCTTCAAGCGGAATTGGCAGAGAAGGAAGCTCAATTCCAATGGAACGAGAATCTCTGCCGGGATGAAATGGATCGTCATCAATCTGAAGTTAGCAAACTACAAGATACGATGTTCCAAATGAGGCTAGAGTTAAGCGACCTTAAGAATAAAGGAAGCAAGAGATCCTCAAGAAGGGGATCAAGATCTAAAAGAAGAAGAAGTCACTCATCCGCTGATGATAGTGATTTTTCCATGCCACCGCTAGAAGAAATTGATCCCATGATCAATGCAAATCCTTTTCATCCACAAGGAGCTGCTAATCGCCGCATTCCGCCTAGGAATGTGAGGGTCGAACGTGTAGATAATGAGCCAAGAACTCTTCGCCAGCGGATGGATCCAACACAACAACCACGCCGCTTGGGCGTGAATTTCGATGCTGAAGATGTGCAAGGGTTTAGTTTCAACCCTCAAGTTATTACTCTTGTTCGCCAAAACCAATTTGGCGGGACAAGCGCTGAATCTCCACACCAACACTTGCAAAACTTTGAGTGTATGATGGAGACGATGAGACCGAACAATGCTACTACCAATAGTTACAAGCTCAAACCCTTCTTCTTCTCTTTGAAGGGGAAAGCGTTGTCTTGGTACCAAGCTCTTCCTAGTGGGAAACTAGATACGTGGGAAGACCTTTCCACGGAATTCCTCACCAAATTCTTTCCGCCTTTCAAAACGGCGGAACTTAGAGGTAAGATTAATGCTTTTTCCATGAGACCTAACGAAAGTTTGTTTCAATCTTGGGAAAGGTTTCAGGATTTGCTCTTGGATTGCCCTCATCATGACATATCTAAGCTTGCCTTGCTGGAGATTTACTACAAGGGGCTGGATGCGGGAACACAATTCAACCTCCAATCCCTCTCATGTGGAACGTTCATGGACATGAGAGAAGATGACGCTTGGGACTTCATTGAGAAGCAAGCAAGAGTCATAGAGAAATATTCCCACCGGAAAGTGGAGGGAAATCGTGTGGAGCAAGGAGCAAAGCTCACACATGAAGCTCAAAATCAGATTTTCTCCCTCAACAATGAGATCAAGGAGTTGAAGGAGGCTATCAAAACAAACTTCCCAAAGCAACAAGGGAAAGATGTTGGTTATTTGGGCAACAACAATGGCGGCGATAACAATAACCGGAACAACAACCGGAATAACAATTGGAATGGAAACAACAACAACCGGAACAACAATTGGAACAACAATAGGGGTTCAAACAACAACAATTGGCGCTCCAATCAACAAAATTCCGGTAACTCTTATCCTTCCAACTCTAATTCACTAACTCCACCTTCCTCTTTCTCTACTCCTTTGAGAAGCCAGGGGCAAACATCAAATGGAGGAAACACTTCGGGGAAGGAGAAGCCCGATCTCATATTGGAGACGATTTTGGGAAAGCTTCAAGGGTTGGAGAACCGCCTCATCAAGGTTGATGATCAAGTTTCTAAGGTTGACAAAGCTCAAAAAGTTCCGGAAAACCAAATGTTCAACCACGCGGAGGAAGTTCCTAGAAATCAAGGGAAGCTTCAAGGAAAGACGGAGGACAACCCTAAGGGAAGTGTGATGGCGATTAAGACTAGGAACGGAGTGACTACTACCGATCCGCAGCCTACGTTCGTCGAAGTCCCCGTAGAGAAGGACAAGGAAAAGGGGAAGGAGAAGGAAGATGTCTATGTTCCTCCTCCAGCTTACAAACCTCCCCTACCATTCCCTCAATCTAGAGCACGAGCGCGCCTAGATAAACAATTCGGTAAGTTCATAGAACTCATGAGTAAGCTGCATATTAATATACCATTTATTGATGCTATTGTAGGTATGCCGGCTTATGGCAAGTTCTTGAAGGAGCTCCTCTCTAACAAGAGGAAGCTAGAAGACTTCGGTGAGGTCAAGATGAGTTCGGACTCTTCGGATCTCATCAAGACCATGAAGGAGAAAATGCCCCCAAAGCTGAAGGATCCGGGGTCATTTTGCATTCCCATTGGAGTGGGAGATGTCACATACGACGCTTTATGTGACTTAGGAGCAAGTGTGAGCATCATACCACTTGCATTGTGCATGAAGATCGGTTTAGGCGACCCTAAACCGGTGAAGATGACGTTATACATGGCGTATCGATCCATCACTCGCCCCGTCGGTATTGTAGAAGACGTCCCGGTCAAGCTAGGTAAATTCTTTGTTCCTATTGATTTTGTCGTGCTTGACATTCCTGCAGATAGTACGGTCCCGATCATACTCGGAAGACCGTTTCTTGCAACTTCCGGCTGCATAGTCGATTGCAAGAATGGGAGACTCACTTTTGATATAGGAGAAGAGAAAGTAGAGTTCGTCCTTTCCACTCTAGTGAAGGAGCCAATCTTCGATGAGGATATTTACGATGTCCAAGATGAAGAAGGTTTATCTAGGGAGGAGGTAAGTGCATTCTCTTTAACGATCCTTTACAAAAAGTCATTACTATGAGTCTAACAGATGTAGGGGAAGAAGAAGAGTGCAAAGAGGAAATTGAAGCCTTAGAAGCACAAGAAGAGATGCATGAAGAGGAGTTTGAGAAACTCCACGATGAGGCTGAGAATGTTAGAATCCACGGTCATACCCTGTATTCCACGACCGTGGATTTCACAACCAAAACCGTCCACTCCAGGGAATTATACGGTCGTGGAGAAGATGTGACAACTGTATTTCCCTT
This sequence comes from Fagopyrum homotropicum, assembly GCA_033239125.1. Taxonomy (NCBI): domain Eukaryota; kingdom Viridiplantae; phylum Streptophyta; class Magnoliopsida; order Caryophyllales; family Polygonaceae; genus Fagopyrum; species Fagopyrum homotropicum. The sequence goes on from BSWB01000004.1 coordinate 76,965,101, forward strand.
CCATGCCCTAAACCACGGCCGTGGAGGACAAGATCCACCCGTAATTTTGGCCGTGGAAGAGGGTAATCGAGATATTTCTTCAACTTCTTCTGATTCTTCTCCAACACACTCAACACCCTTAGAAACTTCTAAGGAGACATCGGATGCTTCTCAAGGATCGTTGGAAGCTCCGAAAGCAATGGAACTCAAACCACTTCCTACTCATCTAAGGTACGCTTTTCTAGGATCTAATTCTACCTTCCCGGTTATTGTTAGTTCCGATCTAAGCATAGATGAACATGAACAGCTCATGATTGTCCTTAGGAAACATAGGAAAGCTATAGGCTACACTATTGAGGACTTAGTAGGAATTAAACCCTCCCTATGAATGCATAAGATACTAATGGAGGAAGAGTTTAGAACTTCAAGACAACCTCAAAGGCGGTTGAATCCGACCATGAAGGAGGTTGTCAAGAAGGAAATTCTTAAACTTCTTGATGCAGGTATCATCTACCCTATCTCCGATAGTAAGTGGGTGAGTCCAGTTCAAGTAGTTCCGAAGAAGGGAGGAATGACGGTCATCACCAACAAAAACAACGAACTCATTCCTACCCGAACCGTGACGGGATGGCGGATGTGCATAGACTACCGAAAGCTCAACAATGCAACGTGTTCGCCCCTAGAGGTGTGTGCAAATAAGTTTTAAATATACAAAACTAGAATCAAGCAAGCGAACCCGCAGTGTACGGATCGACGTAGTTAAGCAAGAATTCCAGAGTATCGAACACAGGGATTTGGGTGGAGCGAACTCGATTGCAGGTTATCAAGCAAGTAAATATGGGAGTTTTGCAGATATTGGGAAAACAACAATCCTAAAGTTCCGGGTATCCAGTTGCGGCAATAGATTCAAGATATACTAATGATGTAAAGACAGAGTGGAGATATGCAAAGGTATACTAATGTAAGGTAATCGTACGGTTGAGGTTCCAAAAACCTTATGTAACTCACCTAAAAGACACTCCCTATACAGGTTGTTGAGGTTCAATATAGAAAGATTCTAAAGACGAGGATTAGTATCAAATACCCAAACTTATAATCTAAAGATTCAAGACTAACTTAACCGATTGAGGTTGTTGAGGCTCACAATCGAGGTAGAGGTTGTTGAGGCTTCACTACCACCTAGAAAAGACAAGTCTAAACTAAGCTAAAGCAAATCTTTAACTTTAAATTAAAGTAAAAGCAGGCTCGTAAACTTAAGGGAAATCACGGTTGGTTCTTGAGGTTCCACGGCCGTGGACTCAAGAACAGACCGTAATTTAGGGTTGTCGGCGATTCTCTCTAACTCTCAGGGTCTAATCTGTTTGCGATCGATCTATCGTCACCTATGCCACAACTATCAACCCTTCACCTTAGAATTGTTAAGGGTTTTTAGCCAATAACAGTCATATTGATATCAATTCAAGAATTAAAGGATAAAAGATGGGAACTTTCAAGAACTATCAATAATCTTCAAATGAATCTCAAGATCGCAATCAAGAACAAATGTTTATCAAAAGATTCAAAACAAAGTAAACAATCACAACCTTAGGAAAGAAGAGAAACGGGATGTCAATCCGTTTCCAAATCAAACCTAAACAAGAAGAGAGATCTTCTTGCAAAACCTTCCAAGAACTTCGATCTTCCACAAATCTGAAGATCACAACAGCAACTCTCCACTAAAAGTGCGAGTTTTGAGCAACTCTCCAATACGAACTTTGATCTCCAATGAGATCCCCCAAATACCTCTAAGATGAGGGTTTGTGTGTTGCTAAGCGTTGATCCTAAGCGGCATGACGGAATCTCTTTTCTTCCGTCTTTTTATAATGCAGGGTAAAGTGTCGGCCCGGCCCGATCTTCAAAAGATCATGGCTTCGAAGTGTGGCGAAAAGATTCGCCAAGATCACGGTCGTGGAAGTGTTCCACGACCGTAATTTAGAGCGTGGAAACAATTACGGTTTGCAACGTATGTTCCACGGCCGTAATATCTTCTGGAATGAACATGAATTTTTGACTCCAAATCCACGGCCGTAATTCTGAACGTGGTTTGTGATACGGCCGTATTTTAGGGCGTAATTTAGGGCAAGAACGTGATTCTTCCCTAAACTCGTGCATTCCTCAATCTAAGACTCCAAATTGCTTCCAAAAAGTGTCCTCGATCTATGGACATATCAACTCAACTCTCCTTTGCTCGATTCCGTTCGGAAATAGCTCCAAATCACCTATAATCAACATAGAACTAGTGTAGACATCCATATCGACAATATAGGCAATACTAGCTCACATATGCATAAAGATCAATCCAAGACTATCAATATGAATCAAATACGATTAGAAAACGTGCCTAAAATATCACAATATTTCATGCTAACACAACGCGGAAGGATCATTTCCCACTGCCATTCATTGATCAAATGCTTGAAAGGTTAGCACAACATTCACATTTTTGCTACCTTGACGGCTATAGTGGTTTCTTTCAGATTCCGATACATCCGGACGATCAGGAGAAGACCACATTCACGTGCCCGTGGGGTACGTTCGCCTATAGGAGAATGCCGTTCGGGCTTTGCAACGCCCCAGCCACCTTTCAACGGTGCATGATGGTCATCTTCTCCGAATACGTAGAGGAAATCATGGAAGTCTTCATGGACGACTTCTCCGTATACGGTTCCTCTTTTAACGATTGCCTTTCTAACCTTTCTCTTGTTTTGCAAAGATGTGAAGACACTAACCTAGTTCTTTATTGGGAAAAGTGTCAATTTATGGTTAAGGAAGGAATCGTATTAGGTCACTTAGTCTCTAGTAGAGGGATAGAAGTAGACAAGGCTAAGATAGAGACCATAGAGAAACTTCCTCCTCCAATTTCGGTGAAAGGGATAAGAAGTTTCCTAGGACACGCTGGATTTTATAGACATTTCATTAAGGACTTTTCTAAGATATCAAAACCTCTCACTAATCTATTGATGAAGGATGCGGTTTTTGAGTTTTCGAAGGAATGTTTGGATGCGTTTAACACCATTCGGCAAGCTCTAATTTCAGCACCTATTATCCAACCTCCGGATTGGACTCTTCCCTTTGAGATTATGTGTGATGCTAGTGACGTAGCTATTGGAGCTGTTTTTGGACAACGAAAGGAAGGGCGAACCCACGCCATATACTATGCTAGCAAGACGCTAGATGAAGCGCAGCTCAACTACGCCACTACCGAAAAAGAGTTTTTAGCCATTGTCTATGCTATTGACAAGTTTCGCTCTTATCTTGTAGGTGCAAAGGTGATTGTCTACACGGATCATGTTGCGATCCGGTACCTCCTTGCGAAGAAAGATGCGAAGCCAAGGCTAATTAGATGGATTCTTCTCCTACAAGAATTTGATCTTGAGATCCGCGACAAGAAAGGTTCAGAAAATTCTGTTGCGGGTCATTTGAGTCGTCTAACACATCTAGAGGACGACCATCTACCCATTGATGACTCCTTTCCGGACGAACACCTACATATCATAGAGGAGTGCATCAACGTGATCTCCAAAAGTAACGAACCATGGTTTGCTGATTTTGTTAACTATTTGGTTTGCCAGGAGATACCACCCGGACTATTCTACGCACAAAGGAAGAAGTTCTTTAAGGACGTCCGGGAATACTATTGGAACGAGCCTCTCCTCTTTAAGAGAGGTCCGGATGGCATCATTCGGCGATGTGTACCGGAAGATGAGATGCAAAGTGTCATCCGTCATTGTCATTCACTACCTTGTGGAGGACACGCTAGTTCGAACAAGACTAGCGCAAAGGTATTGCAATCTGGATTCTTTTGGCCTACATTATTTAGAGATGTGCAATCCTTTGTTTCTTGCTGTGATGCTTGTCAAAGAACAGGCAATATCTCTAGGAGGAATGAGATGCCCCTCAACAACATCCAAGAGGTGGAGATTTTCGACGTTTGGGGAGTTGATTTCATGGGACCATTCCCATATTCTTGTGGAAACCAATACATACTATTGGCGGTAGACTACGTTTCTAGATGGGTGGAAGCAATTGCCTCTCCCACAAATGATGCCATGGTGGTGGTTAAGTTCTTCAACAAAACCATCTTCCCGCGATTTGGGACACCAAGGACGATCATTAGTGATGGAGGTTCTCACTTCATAGCCCGTCGCTTTGAAGCTTTTCTAGCTAAGTATGGGGTTACTCACAAGGTCACCACCCCTTATCATCCACAAACTAGTGGACAAGTTGAGATCTCAAATAGGGAGATCAAAGGAATTCTAGAGAAGACGGTTTCAAGGACTAGGAAGGATTGGTCCTTGAAGCTTGATGATGCATTATGGGCGTACCGGACTGCGTACAAGACTCCCATAGGAACCACACCATACAACCTTGTGTATGGGAAGTCTTGTCATATGCCGGTAGAGTTGGAACACGAAGCGTTTTGGGCTATCAAGTGGCTGAATTTCGGCATGAAGGAAGCGGGAGAGAAGCGTCTCCTGGACCTTAATGAGCTGGATGAACTCCGCTTGAACACTTATGAAAACGCTAGGATCTACAAGGAGAGAGCAAAGCGTTGGCATGATAAGCATATCATTCCAAAGGACTTCAAAGAAGGAGATCAAGTTCTCCTCTTCAATTCAAGGCTTCGCCTCTTTTCAAGTAAGCTTAAATCCCGTTGGACCGGACCTTTTCTAATTAAGCGTATTTTCCCCCATGGTGCAGTTGAAATATGGGGTGAAGCGAGCGGAAGTTTTAAGGTGAACGGCCAACGACTCAAGAAGTATACGCCGGAACTCCAAGCTGAGGAGTTCGCGCCTACCGCACTCGAATAAGTGCGAGAATGGTCTAGCTACGGATCTTAAACAAAGCGCTTCTTGGGAGGCAACCCAAGGTATTGCATTTTCGTTTTTGTTTTCGATTCATAGTTTAGCTTAGAATAGACGTTTTTGCTTTGTTTTTGCCTTCGATTTCTTCCGGTATGTTCGTGTTTTTGGTTGTAGGATCGATGGAAAAGGAAAAGGGAAGGATAATGTCGAAGAAAAGTGACGAAATTTGGACTTTGGAGCTTTCCAGAGGGTTCCACGGTCTAAATTACGGTCGTCATAGCTACAGTGCCCGTAATTTCCAAAAGCCTTTGAAAAATCACCAAAACCACGGTTACGTACACTTCCACGGCCGTGGAACACCCCGACAGGCCGTGATTTTCAAAAATTTTGCCTGTGACTATATATGCCACATTCTTCACAAAAACCACCCAAAACCCCTCTTTCCACGACCTAAGTGCCGAAAACCCACGACCCTCTCTCAAATCTTCGTTTCCTAATCGTTTTCAACGATTCTTCTTCCTAAACTGCAGCAAATTCAACCACAAACAAGATCCAAGCGACGAATCGAGCGGAAATTCATCAACGAACGCACAATTCGGATTTTTCAATCCGAAAAATAGGTTTTTTCTCTCTTCTTGATTCTCGCCAATTTGGTTCGTTTTTGCTAGAGATTTTTAGGAAGAACTGATTGAGATTGGAAGGAATTAGACTAGGACTGCCTGTTGTGGTGATTGATTGCTGATTTGCTGAGATTTGTGATTTTCTGAGACGAATCACGGTCTCTGGGTAAATTACGGCCGTGGTTTCTGAAGAACAGACCGTAATTTTGAGCAGAATGGATTTTGTAAGAAGAGTTTCGGGAAGGATAAAAGAGAAGAAGAGTGGTCAGAATAAGAAGAGGAAGGGAAATCCCTCCTCCTCCTCATCCTCTAGGGCACCACCACCCTCTTCCCCTTCACCTCCATCCTCACCTTCACCCCCATCTTCACCCCCTCACCCTAGAGTCCCGACCATACACGACGATCATCTTGATGCCCTCGATAGGATCAATGAGAGGGCAGTGATTGGCCCTAGATATCTGTTGTTGGAGGATCTAGCTCCTCTCAACATTGTGGAGGATCTTACTTGGCTCTTGGATAGAGCCGGATTAGTTGTCTTCTCGGCTATCCGAGAAGACGCATATGAGGAGATTACACGGGAGGTTGTGACGTCTTTCGAGCACAGCCACGTAGATAGGACCGTCTCTTTCTGCCTCATGGAGAGAGACTACCATTTGAGTGTCCGTGAGTTTGGGACCATTTTCGGGTTTCATGAGACATTTAATGGTCGATTTCCGAGTGGCGTTTACCCCAAGGACTTTTGGAAGGAGGTTGCGATGATTTACGCCGACGAGGACCGTTGGCAACCCGCTGATACCAAGGCTAGATTGATGTACCATCTAGCCTTGAAGATAGCTCACCGTGTTCTTTCGGAGTGTCTCTTTCCTAGGACGGAGACACCCCAAAAGATCAAGACGGATGAGCTATTCTTGCTTTACTCCATGCTTTATGGACGCCGTGCAGATTGTGCTACTCTCTTGGCTGCTACGATGAGCAAGCTCAAGAACAAGAAGAAGGGAAACATCGGATATGGTGGGATAGTTACCCACATTGCTAGGAGCTTTGGTGTTGATTTTTCTGCTTGCACCCGCATACCGGCCGTACCTTTAGGACTCCATGCCTTCATGGTTAGGGGTCTCATCTTCCCCACACATAGAGGTCCGCCTTATGCGGGCATGCCTTGGGAGAGTAGGACGTCAGGGGTATAGAGTGGTTGCGCTGGAGATCCAGGCCGATGCTAGAGACGGACGCTTAGACGACCTCGACCACATGATGAGGGACGTCTACCGCCAGCAGTTTGGGCGGTTCTATGATCCGAGCTTCTCTCCATTCCCGCCTCCGCCGGCACCGCAGTGATTTGATGCATGACCGTTCGCTTTAGACATTCCGCCACCACTTTGTGAGTTTCTTTTTCTTTTCTTTCTTTTCTTTCTTTATTTTGAACGTTAGGGACAATGTTCGTCCTAAGTATGGGGTGGGATGTACTAAAAGTTTGTAATAACTTTACTTACTATGTTTGCTTTTATTCAAGACTATCATTGCATGTTCATTATGTGTTTCACGTTTCATTATTGCATTGCATGAAAAAGAACTTGAAAAACCCATAAAAATTGAAAAATTTTGAAAATTTTGTGCTTCTAATGAATTGAGATGATTTCCATGATAATCACTACTTGTGAATTGAGTTTGATGACAATTGCATGCTTAAAAGAATAGTGAATTGAAAAGAATTTGAATGAATGAATTATACCTCTTTTGCAAGTTTCATAATGTGATAAATATTGTCTAAATCATGTTAAGAAATTGAAGTTGAAATCATATTATAAGTTCTTATACTTCTTGTTGAGATGATTAAGGCAATTCGATTTTTCTTTCTTCTTTCTTTTGACCATTTTAGCCCCTCATTGAAATATTAGCCTCCTTTACCTATCCGGGAATTTGGAGAAGTGAATGAAAAAGGCATGTTTGATGTGGGAGGGCCATGAGAGCATTTATTTGCAATCAAATGAATAGAAAGAAATTATAGGTTTGGGGAAGTCAATCATGACGATGAGTAACTCGGCACCATTCACATAGCCGGGTGTTTGTGTCTTGCCAAAGTCGGATTGAGCGATATTCCTAGCGGATTATGGTATGTGCGCTAAGGGTTTGAGGCATCTCATGAAAATTGAGAAACGCCAATCTCCTAGGCTTCGGTTTTTGTGCACCTCTATCCATAACTCCAAAAGTAAAGTCGAAAAATGAAGAGAAGAGAGCGAAGCTCTAAAGTGAAAGTGTGCGGAAACCGCAAAAGAAGAAGAAGTAGTTGTCTAATTTCCCAGATTCAGCACCACATTCCCTAAAGGTTTCCTTCCCTTCCACATTCTAGACCTTTTCTTTGAAAAGCCCTTAAGATCAAAAGAATGTTATATGACTTGGTGATCTAAATTGAAGTTTCTTATGATTGATTTTGATAATGTTTGAAGGTTATGATGCTTGTATAGAAGTTTGATTGATTCATGAATTTTCTTTACTTTTCACTCTTTGATTAAGTGTATGAAAGTTTGATAAACGATTGAAGCAAGGTTTGAGAATGATCTATTCTTTAGAAGGCACATTCATCCAAAAGAAGGTACACATATTTCATCCTAACTCTTGTTTTAAAAGCTTTTGAAAGACCTTGCTTAGGGACAAGCAAGTGTTAAGTATGGGGTTATTTGTTAGCATGAAATATTGTGATATTTTAGGCACGTTTTCTAAGCGTATTTGATTCATATTGATAGTCTTTGATTGAGCATTGTTGCATATGTGAGCTAGTATTGCCTATATTGTCGATATGGATGTCTACACTAGTTCTATGTTGATTATAGGTACTTAAGAGCTATTTCCGAACGGAATCGAGCAAAGAAGAGTTGATTTGATATGTCCATGGATTGAGGGCATTCTTAGGAGCAAAATGGAGTTCAACTTGAGGAATGCACGAGGCTAGGGAAGAATCACGTTCTTGCCCTAAACCACGCTCTAAAATACGGCCGTATTACAAACCACGTTCAGTTCCACGGCCGTGGAAGTATGCAAAGAGAGGCATGATGCATTCCAGTAACTATTACGGTCGTGGAACATATGGTTCAAACCGTGACCCATTCCACGCTCTAAATTACGGTCGTGGAAACTTCCACGACCGTGATCTTGGCGATCTTTTTCGCCACATTTTGAAGCCACGATCTTTTGAAGATTGGGTCGGGCCGATATTTTATCTTGCCCTATAAAAAGACGGACGAAGCAAGATTCCGTCATCATCGCTTAGGAGGACGATCTCGCTTTAGGCTTACACTTGCGACAAGACCGCTTATCGACGGCATCCCCGCTTACCCTCGTTTAGAGGCATTTTGGAGATCTCGTTGGAGATCGACGTTCGTGCTTGGATTTGCCCTAATCTCGCACTTGGTGGAGATTATCGTTGGGATTTCCATATTTCCCAGATTTACGGAAGATTTGGAAGGTTTCTTGCAAGAAGACTTCTCTTCTTGTTTAGGTTTGATTTGGAAGACGGATTGACATCCCGTTCTCCCTTCTTTCCTAAGATTGTGATTGTTTGCTTTATTTTGAATCTATTGACAACATTTGTTCTCGATTGTGACTTTGAGATTGGTTTGAAGTTTATTGAAGGTTTTCGGAAGTTTTCATCTTTCTATCTTTTAATTCTTGAATTGATATCAACATGACTGTTATTGGCTAAAAACCCTTAACAATTCTAAGGTGAAGGGTTGATAGTTGTGGCTTAGATGATGATAGATCGATCGTAAACAGATTAGACCCTGAGAGTTTGAGAGAATCGTCGACGAACCCTAAATTACGGGTTGTTCTTGAGTTCCACGACCGTGGAATCTCAAGATCCAACCGTAATTTCCCTTAAGTTTACGAACCTGCTTTTACTTTAATCTAAAGTTAAAGATTTGCTTTAACTTAGTTTAGACTTGTCTTTTCTAGGTGGTAGTGAAGCCTCAACAACCTCTACCTCGATTGTGAGTGTCACAACCGTAATCGGTTAAGTTAGTCTTGATCTTTGGATTACAAGTTTGGGTATTTGACACTAATTCTCATCTTTAGAACCTTTCTATATTGAGCCTCAACAACCTTTATAGAGAGTGCCTTGTAGGTGAGTCATATAAGGTTTTTGGAACTTCACCGTACGATTACCTTACATTAGCATACCTTTGCATATCTCAACTCTGTCTTTATATCAATAGTAAATCTTGAATCGTTTGCCACAGCTGGATACTTGGATCTTTAGGATTGTTATTTTCCCAATATTTGCAAAACTCTCATATTTACTCGCTTGATAATCTGAAATTGAATTTGTTCCCACCCAAATCCCTGTATTCGATACTCTGGAATTCTTGCTTAACTACGTCGATCCGTACACTGCGGGTTCGCTGCTTGATTCTAGTTTTATAAATTTAAAGCTTATTTGCACACACCTTCAGGGGCGAACACGTCTCTACTGAGAGACGTGGCTAGTGAATGAAGTAACAAAGGAGTACACTAGATAGATGGTGGGACTCCATAAGTGTACCGAGGACGATCGACTATGATTATAGTAGACGGTTTACTTTGAGGTTTTGATAGCAGATTCAGACTGCTTGGAGAACGCGTCCACATATCATGATTGAGTTTTACCTCAGACAGACGATTAGTTTGAGAGAACCCTCCAGACCGTAGAGGACATGTTGTGAGCTTGTGGGATGGATTGGGAACAAGAACGATCTGTTTATCTCCCACTCGTTGAGTTCTTATACCACCACCGTTGGTATGCATCTATAGGGATGGCCTCTATGAGGCGTTGTTTAGAGGTGTCATACACCTTTATGTTGGGAGGAGCCTAGCAGTTCAGTTGGATAGCGCCAGAACAGATTCAGGATGATATGGCTCGAGTAACGCTGATCAGAGAGAGGATGTTGGCTGCACAGAGTCGCCAGAAGTTATATGCAGATAGGAGGCGTCGACCTCTAGAGTTCAGAGTAGGAGCTCATGTCTGGTTGAGAGTAACTCTGACGCGAGGCGTCAGACGTTATGGCATAAAGGGGAACCTGAGTCTCCGATATGTCAGTCCTTTCGAGATACTGGATAGAGTTGGGAGAGCAGTGCATAGATTGGTTTGCCACCGAAGTTAGAGGGTGTTCACCCTATGTTTCATGTGTCTCAGCTGAGGGAGTACATACCAGACCTGAGGCACATTGTGAGTTATGATGATCTAATGGTTGAGCCGGACCACACTTTTGCAGAACAACCTTTTGTAGTTCTAGAAAGAGAGGTGTGAGATGTCTGCATTCAAAGGATATTCCAATGATGAGGATATAGTGGTCGAGACGAGGACCGGAGGAGGCTACCTGTGAGACAGAGGATAGTATCCAAAGGAACTATCCAGAGTTCTATGCGGAGTTAGAGGCACCCGTAGGATCCACGAGTAGATCTTAGTGCCTTTTTGGTGAGTGCTTGTATGCTATGTGCTTATGTGATATGATGTGTTTTTGTTCTAGCTTTGATATGTGCATCTGATCTGTTAGATCTTGTTTGCTAGCACGATATAGGTATAGTTGGAGATGGTTCTTTCCTCCATGCTATTATTGATGGACATAGTGTGAGCGGAGACGGTTTTCCTCCACATAGTTGTGTTACGAGTACGATTGGCTGGAGACGGCTTTCCTCCATGCCTTGTGACGTGGTTAGTAGTTGGCTAGAGATGATTTTTCCTCTACGCCTTTGGATAGCGTTATGATCTTGTTGTTGGAGTTGGTGATTCCTCCATGTTGTGTTTTGATGTTATAGAGTGTTATAGGTTGATACGTTTGAACGGAGATGTGATACCTCCGATAGAGAGAGTGCCTATACCTCGGCGTATGGGTCCGAGAGGATTTGGCAATTGTTCAAGTTTCGGGACGAAACTTTTTCTTAAGGGGTGTGTGATGTAATAGCTAGGATTTCCGAATTCTAATTATTGTTGATTAACTTAATCAGTGATAGTAATTGACATATAACTCGCGAAGATTGCATAAGTGTTGAGTATAAGTCCCACCGTTATGTTCCTAGCGTAATTTTGGGCTTATGGTGAAATTTTCACTTTTTCCCCCGGGTAATTATTTTTACCATCCGGTATTATTTGGAGCATTTGGGAGCTCCAATTATTAAAAATATAGTTGAGAGAAATGATTAGGTTATCGGACATGTGCTACATATGAAATAACATGGAAAGGCAAAACGGCCAAAAGAGTCGCTATTTTGTTTCTTAACGGCTAAGAAAGACGGCTTAGGAATACACGGTTTCCGATGAAATTGTGGAACAATTATCCCTACAATATTCAAGATTTATTGTTCCAATTTCGAGAAGTTTGGAGAAGGGGATTCAACTCGCCATTGGATCGGTTAAAGGATAATTATCGACTTCGCTAGAGGATAATTATCGACTTCACTATAAATAGCGGAAAATCATTTATTAATTCATTTCCTTTCACGTTTCCTCGTAAAAGCTCTGATTTCTCTCAAACTTCAAACTCAGATCTACACTCCGTTCTAATCCGATTTCAATTCCGTTTGAGTTTCTGGATTCCTTTCTTCATTCTCTTCATATCGGTACCAAGTTTCTGCATTTCCGAGCAGATAAGGACCTGGTCGAGCATATATGTCACCAGGACAGTTTTGTCGCTTAGATTCCGGTGAATTTGATGTTGTACATGCGTAGCCTGCGTCGTTGTGATTCCGAATCTTCTTTCAGATCGTCAATAGGATTAGTAACGAAAAAGTTATGAATTTATTCGTTTTCCGTATTGCGATTTGGCCTAAATTGACCTTATGCTTTTCAAAATGGATAATTAGAAATTCCATTATGATCATTATATTATTCTGGTGTTTATGGGTTGTTTGTTCGATGAAATCTGATGACAGGTGGGTTTAGAAATGGCCTGCGGGCAAAACGTTATTTTGGTGAAATTTAATTAATTAATTAAAGGTTAATTAATTAAATTAGGATTAAATTTGAAAATGAGGAATACTGATTAGATGCATTCTAGGTGTCAGAATGAGTTGAGGATCATGATGATGTTATGGATATCGGTTATGGCTTTAAGGTTTAGTGTGTGTATGAGTATGATGAGATGTTATGTTGAGGATATGCCTTAGGCATTTATGAATGTTTTGAGGATATGAGGTTTAGATTTGAGATATAGGTTGGTTGGGGTTAGTGAGACGAGTCTCCTAACCTTTGTAGTATGTGATTGTGTGTGCCTTGCTATTGTAGGCGTTGATTACTTCCCCAAGGGGAAGCTGTGACGTGGTACAGGTTACGAGTATATCTAAGTCCATAGGACTTACTTAGCGTGCAGTTGTGGATTGTATGATTGTGATGGTTGTGTGGGTTCCTATGATTGTGCATTTATAACCTAAACCGGACTAGGATGACCATTTATTACATTTATTTGGCCCAAGTGTATTATAACGGGCGGTAACCACCGGTCTCCGCCTACTGGTTAGGAGGAGGTGCCTGGAAGCCATTAACACAGGGAGGACGAGTGACGATCACCCCCAATGCAAACCCTTGTGTTACGAGGTTCTTTAGGTTCCTCGTGTTACAAAAGAAGTTGAATTAGTAATGGAATAAAGTAATGAAAGATAATAAATAAATGTGTGTGGCATTGCATTTATGAGATGTTGATGTGTGGTTGTGCTATTACCTTCATGCTTTTCGTTGCTGTAGCTAACGGTTTCATACCGTGTTGTAGATGATCTGCAGGTTAGGAAGACTGCAGGGTGAGACAGATGGTGTGGCTAGCCGAGGACTTCTGTACATTAGGATGTGCGGGATATGGGATCTTTTGTATCAAATGTTATGGTTTGATGTTTTGTACTCGACTTTGAGTTTGTAAACTCTTTTGATGTATCGTATACAGCTTTTATGTATTTGGTTTTAATCTACTTGTGCCTAGTTGTAAGATCCAGTGAACTTGTTGTCAGGCTAGGGTCAGGATCCATTGTGAGATCCAAATCCAATGTGACACTCCAAGTCCCGTGGATTTGGGGTGTTTCAGGGTAAGGCTCAAGGAACCTAAGGACGGGAATTCTACACAAACCGGCCACTACCTAAGGGTCAAACCCCTCCTCACCGGGTAAGTCTCGAAAAAGGTAAGTCTTAGGCAACGATCCTAGCACACTCAATCCAATAGCGGCTTTTTTGGCTCACTACTACCTAGAGTTCATCATCTTATTCTAAGAGATGAAATTACCGGGTAAGTCACATCCCTCAAAAAGGTTGCTAACATTAGGTCACACTAAGCTAGATTAGGCTCAACAAACACTAGGATTTCAACACATCTACATCCTAACATCCAGATTCATCAATACAAGCACAACAGAGAAAACCACGGCCAAAACCACGGTCTAGATTTTGGATGAACAGGCCGTGGTTTTGGGTCTGAGTTAGGGTTTCGAACACGAATTCATCCTAAGCTAACATGCAAGTCCATACAATCATAGTACAAAGCATAAACATCGTTCCTTCACCCTAGAATAACCACTATTCATCCAACAACATACAAATCTAGATCGAACTCCATAAATAGAGCATGCTTGCAAGTCATAGCTAGAAATTGAAGAATGAACCAAAGAAAAGACATTATAAAGCTAGAATAGAAGTTACCAAATCTTACAAAGGTTCCAAGATGCAACTCCAAGGTATGAATAAAGGAAACCTCACTCAAAACCACTCAAATATCACTTTAAAACTAAAATCTACACAAATCTCTCCCAAGAACACCCACAAGGGTGCTTGGAAGAGAAGCTCCAATGGAGGAGTGTTGGGGAAGATGCTAGATGAGAAGGGTCCAAAAAGGAGAGAAGATCCTCAAATCAGCCTGCAGGTCAACTTAAATACTCCACCAAAAACCAAGGGTCAGACAAAGAGATCGTGGGACACGTGTCAAAGTGGTCTAGAAGAAACTGTTACGCTAAGGATGTGTAGCAGAAAAGTCTTAAATTCACAACTCGATATATTTTCCTAACTCCTAGCGAGGCCACAGTGTATGGGTCGTTTTGTAGTAAGGATAGTATTCCGAGGTCGAACACAAAGACTAAGGTGAAATTGATACAAATAGTGACTAAGGATAGTGAAGATCTAGTCTAAGAAAAGAGAAAGAAATAAAGAAATGAAAATCACAATGTTTTTGGATTGGTTTTGTGGTCATCAAGCAAGGATCACAAATCATGCAAGAGTATAAAAACAAACTAGCAAATCAAGCTAACAATACAAATAAACAAAACAAACTCGAGATGTTTGACAAAAGAGAGAAAAGGGGATTCTAGGGGTTAGGAATTCCGGTTATGGCATTGTACTCAAGCATCTAATCAACCTTGGACTAGCTATAGTATGTTGGGAAGGAATGTTTTCTAGTGGGATCGATCATCGGGTAGGTCTCATGTTCGCTCCAAACGGTGTGTGCAAGCTTTAAATTTATAACCCTAGACTTAAGCTTAAAACAAGGATGCGAACCCGCAGTGTACGGGTCAATCGTAGTAAAAAGCAAGGAATTCCAGGGGTCGATCACAGGGACTTGGTGAAACAAAGTCAATAACGGTATGCTTAAATGAATACTAACCACAAAGAGCAATTAACACAATCAAAGATGAATAAGAAGTCAATAAAGCAAACATGCAATTCTAGGGATTAAAGCATCTAGTTGTGGTTCCAGCTCAAGATCTATAGATAAGCGGACAAAGCTGAGATTTTTGCATAGGGAAGGTGTTACTAAAGTGGAATAGATAACCGTAACTCCTATTACCGGGTAAGTCTCAAGGAATTAAGATAAAGAACTATAATCTCAAACTAACATACCATCTAAGGGAATAGAATCAACCTTTACCGGTTAAGTCTCAGGCTAACTCACAAAGATGGGATAGAAGCACACTCAAACCCCAATAAAGGATAAACCTTTATTACCTACACTTATGATCGTTGGTAAACAAACTAAGGAATTACCGGGTAAGTCTCATCCTAAGCTTGCATTGAACCAGAAAGGTGTAATAAGAATAGGATTTGGCAAACTCTAACACTTAACTTTCTGTTTAGAATCGGATAAGTCACCTCGGTCAGAAGAATTCCACCCCGGCCGAGATGTTCATCGACTGAGCGAGATGCTTAGGGTTAAGGTTAAAGACTCGAACTTTTAGGATCCTACTGGAATCTAAGATTATTCTATCATTGTTTTCCCCATAACCTTCAGCCAATCACCCTAGAATCACACAAGGAAATTAGCCACTCATCATCATTATGAAAGTATTAAATATAGGGGAAGAAGGTGAATATTTGAAAAAGAAGAATTTAATCAAAAAGACTTCAATAACTGAATCAAATATCACAACAAAAGCGTTCCTTGGATAGCAATCCAACAAGAGAAGATAACAAGGAAGGGAATTAAAGACAATCTTACAAAACCCTCCAAAAAGCTATAAAAGCTATGATCTTCAATCTTCCTTCAACCTTCAACAAGGTTCTTCGAATCTCCAAATCTGGAGTCTGGCTGCTGCGAGATGTATGTGGGCTATGCGGGGTTGTCTAAGCACGTAAGCGGGATGTTGGATTTGTGGAAATCCAACCCTTTTTATAAGAAAATAACCCTCCAAAGATAATAAATCTTAGAAAAATATTTTCCCATAAATATAGGTAAAATATATGATTCTGCTTATCTTCTTCCTTCCAGGAGCCAAGCCCAAAAATATAAGATCACTTTCCAATTTTAAAAGATCTCATCCAAGAATAAAATATTCTCGCCGCGTCCTATGTGTTCGCCTCGGTCGAGTCGGCGTCTCTGGATCACCTCGGTCGAGATGAATCTGTGATCAACCGAGGTGAGTCACTATAGAATGTGAAATCTCTCGAATCTGCTCCAAAGTAAATCTTTAATCCATGGCTATGCTCCCTGGATGTAGCTCCAAATGACTCATGACTCCTTTTGCTCCTTTTTGATGCAAAACGTGCCATTTTACCTACGATTACAACAAAACTAGGTGTAGACCTCGATTCTTGCAAAGGTAGATGAAATGGTAGTAAAATCACTTAATATACATACAAACATGCAGATTATGAAAGATAAAACGTCCAAACAAACCCCAAAATATAAACTATAATTCATTCTATCAAAATACCCCATACTTAGCCCTTGCTTGTCCCCAAGCAAGTTCCTCATATAAAAGACAAGATAGAATGGATTATAAGTCAATAAAATCAATGAAAAGTCTTTCAAAAACATTTTATGGTGTGCAACTATCATGGATCACTCTAAGAGAATACTTTATGGAATTAAAAACTCAATATGCTCAAAACATTTTATAAATATAGGAAAGTTGTTCATCTTTGCATAAAATCATAGAATGCATAATAAATCATAATTATCAAAATTAATCATGTATAATCCGATTTAAACCACTAAGTCAATCAACAAGCTCAAGGTCTCAAGGGCTTCCCAAAAGAAAGGTCAAGAAACGTGTAGGGTAGGGATGTATGTAAGGTAATGTGGTGCTAGAATCCGGGAAAAGGATGAACTTCACTTTCACTTTGACTTGCAACATCTTCCACCAATAAGCTTTGCTTATTTCACACTTTTTCTTTTTACTTTACTTTTTGGGATGCATGGACAGAGGTGCACAATAACCGAAGTCTAGGAAATCAGCAATCATCAATTTCTCGAGATGCATCAAACCCTTGATGCACATACCATGACCCGTTAGGAATATCGCTCAATCCGACTTTGACAAGACACAAACACCCGGCTATGTGAATGGTGTCGAGTTACTCATCTTCATGATTGACTTCCCCAAACCTAAAATTACTTTCTAACACTTTCACTTCCAGCCACTTCTCAACTTTACTTCACTTGCTTTCACCACTTCGCTTGCTTCCAAATTCCCGGATAGGTATAGGGAGGCAAAATGTATATGAGGGGCTAAGCATGATCAAGAAGAGGAAGAAGAAAAGAATGAATTGCCTTGGTCTTCCCAGGAAGAAAGTGAGAGAACTCATAATGTGGTGTCAACCTTCAAATTCAACATAATTTGGATAAAAATAAAGTATTAAACATGCTAATAATTTCAAACAAAGCATTTAGCAACTTAGACATATTATAAAACCTTTCAAACACATAAAGAATTTAAAACCAGTAAGTAAACAGAATCTTCACTGAGATCATATCCAGATAAGTAGCACAAAATCGTTTTCGAAAACTTTCTGTTACCCACCTCGGTCGAGGTGTTCGTAGGTCAACCGAGGTGAAACACCTCGTTCGGCCAGAATCTCCCCGGTCGAGGTCAAAAAAAAATTTTTTAAAACCATATTTTTTTCGGTTTCGACGTTTCTCTCAATCAAATAACCTGTAGGTATGCATGTAATATCAGATAAACATATAAATGCAGAAGTGAAGCATAAATAAAATATCCGATAAAATGTGCGTCATACATCAAAGTAATCAAATAGGTACATCAAAGTCATCACATAAATACAAACACCCCATACTTAGGACACACTGTCCCAGTGGGTCAATATAAGTCTAGAAATAAGAGTACTCACCGGATAAATAGCTGAACTGCATAAAAATATGATAAAGAAAGTCCTGCAGCTCATCAATAGTCCTGATCCGGTGGTGGTGGTGGTGGCACGTACGGATACTGAGTCGGGTAGAACGGATAGCCCATAGTCTGCTGGAACTGTAGCTCCATCATCCTGCGCTGATAGTGCTGCCCCTCTAACATTTGATGAGTCCAGCTGTCAATCTGTCGGTGCTGGGCAGCAAATCTCTCATGCATGTCCACAGTAAGGGCAGCATAAGAATCTATCATCTGCTCTGTCAGATCATCGATCCGACGATGAGCCTCTGAATCTCTATGACGGCGTGTCCGACGCCTAGCAGATCTAACAGGTGATGCAGCAGGTGCAGGCTCAGTATCCTCCTCATCCAGATCTATGATCGGCGGCGCGCTCGTCCCTACAGTATCTGTCCCTGTGTCCATCGGGACTCCACCATCTCTCTCATCCACTGTGTCCTCATCGTCAGCCTCCTCCTCCTCATCCTCAGCTGGGGCAACTGCTGCCTCCCTATGATCCTCCATCAGTGGAGCCCAGGCGGTCTGCCAATAATGTGGATCGTAAACGGTGAACTGGGCAGACCAACGGATCCCCTATGGCGCAGTCCGCTCCCACGGCATAGCAACATATGGAGTGATCAGACCTCGGGGAACCAAAATCCTCCGTGTGATCATCTCCTGCAATCCAAGCGGCTTCGGAGCCGCCGCCATCGTACAATCACTGAGGTCCATCCCATGAAAAGCAGCTATGTGGGTGACAAGACCTCCGCAGCAGATGTCTCCCTTCGCTTTGGCCTTGATCTTGTGCAGGTCCTCTGCCAAGATCAAGCCAAAGTCCGGGAAACCCCCCGTAACCATACAGTAAAGACTGAAAAGCTCGCCCTGTCGGATATTCTGGGGCGTCTCAGTACGCGCCAGAAGTGTCTCGCTGAATATCCTATGGGCTAATCTGAAGGCTGGATGGAAGATGACCTTCTCCCTGGAATCTCCAGGGCGCCATCTATCTACATGCTCAGTAATATGGGCAATCTGCCCCCAGAACTCCCTAGCTACAGATCGGAAAGGGAAGTCAGTGGCGGTGGGCTCAGGAAAGCCGAAAATCTCTCTCCAGACCTCTAAGGGAACTATGAAGTTCCGGCTCATCAACCGGTACTTCACAGACTGCTCTGTGGGAAGGTAGGAAAAGGAGCTAACGAACTCTAGGGTCGGCTCCAAGTAGGCTAGGGCTCGGATCTCAGTAAACTGATCCAGCCCAACTATAGTGATCATCCTCCTAAGGTCTCCATCTACCCCTAGGCAATCGAAAGTTGACACATCCAGGAAACGTGGTGCAATCACTGGACGGCTAGCTATACGCTCATAATCTACCCGGCATCTCTCGTGGATCACCGGGCGGTAAGGTCGGGAAGAAGAGGAAGGAGGGGAAGGTGAGGATCTATCTCTGAGGGCAAGGCGACGTTCGGAACTCATTTTCTCTCAGCTACTGTCAGATCACCTCGGTCACTGACAATACTCAGGAATCACCTCGGTCGAGATGCAGTTCGACTAGACCGAGGCGTAACAGTTTGCGATTCAAATCTCAGAAATCCAGTTCTTTTCCCCCAAAAATCACTACAATTGCTTCCTATGGGGTACTTAAGCCTTTTCTCAGCAGATGCAAGGGCAACCAAAGCCCAAATCGAAGCGAATGAACGAGTTAGGGTTTCGACTGTTTTTACCTCGTTTCGGTCGATTCGTTCGATTTCTTCGCAGATCTGCACTTGCAATGGGATCCTCTACCCTTCAATCGTAGTTTGGAAGCGGAAATCTTCGAAAACGAGCAAGATTTGAGGAAGCGAGGTGAGAAGGCGCCGCGGTCGAGTCGAAGAAGGTAAAAAAAGTGAAAAATAAATTTTTCCCCTTTTTATACTGTTCCTGGAACTGCTGTCACCTCGGTCGAGATGGTCTCGACTGGACCGAGGTGGTACGGACCGAGGTGGTTCTGCAGAAAACCCTAATCGCCTCGGTTGCTCAAGAATCGTCTCGGTCGAGGTACTCTGACAGTAACCGAGATGCTTTCGTCTTCTCAAATTCTCGAACTTCTGTCCTTCCAGTTATGCTCTTCTTTAGGTGTCTCCTGTTATCTGTCTAGGACGCCAAAAAACAAATAAAACAAAGCAAAAGCAAACTATCTAAGCTAGACTAGAAAACGGGAAAAGAAAACAATACCTTGGGTTGCCTCCCAAGAAGTGCTTGGTTTAAGGTCGCTAGCTGGACCATGATGCGTCTCACACAAGGTATATTGGTGCAACCTCCTCAACCGGCGTTTCCGGTTGGTATTTCTTAAGTCTATGACCGTTGACCTTGAAGCTTCCTCTAGTTTCACCCCATATCTCAACTGCACCATGAGGAAAAACATGTTTCACAACATAAGGTCCGGTCCATCTAGATTTCAACTTACCTGGAAAAAGGCGGAGGCGGGAGTTGAAGAGTAGAACTAAGTCTCCTTCGTTAAGCTCCTTTGGGACGATACGCTTGTCATGCCATCTCTTCGTCCTTTCCTTGTAGATTTTGGCATTCTCATAAGCGTTCAAACGCAGCTCCTCCAGCTCGTTGAGTTCCAATAGTCGCTTCTCGCCGGCCTCTTTGATATCGAAATTCAACCATTTGATCGCCCAATACGCTTTGTGTTCCAATTCAACGGGCAAAGGGCAAGACTTCCCACATACCAAATTATAAGGGGTGGTACCTATGGGAGTCTTAAATGCGGTCCTGTATGCCCAAAGAGCATCGTCCAATTTCATGGACCAATCCTTCCTCGTTCTAGAGACGGTCTTCTCCAAAATTGCTTTGATTTCTCTATTCGAGATCTCGACCTGTCCACTAGTTTGAGGGTGATAAGCGGTTGATACCTTGTGGGTTACCCCATACTTCGATAGAAGTGCCTTGAACTTCCGGTTGATGAAATGCGTTCCTCCATCGCTAATGATGATGCGTGGAGTTCCAAACCGTGGAAAGATAGTTCTATTCAAGAACTTCACAACTACCTTGGCGTCGTTAGTGGGAGAAGCAATAGCTTCAACCCATCTAGAGACGTAATCAACCGCAAGAAGAATGTAGAGGTTTCCTCCGGAGGATGGGAAAGGTCCCATGAAGTCAATCCCCCATACATCAAAGATTTCCACTTTTTGGATGTTATTAAGTGGCATCTCATTTCTTTTTGATAAGTTTCCTGTTCTTTGGCATGCATCACAAGAGACACCAAAAGATTGCACATCTTTAAATAATGTAGGCCAAAAGAAACCGGAACGTAATACCAGCGCATGTTTTATCGGTGTTAGCATGTCCTCCACAAGGAAGTGAATGACAATGCCTTATTACGCTATTAACTTCATCTTCCGGAATGCACCTTCGAAGCATTCCATCCGGCCCGCACTTGAATAGCAGCGGCTCGTCCTAGTAATAGTGGCGTACTTCCTTGAAGAATCTCTTTCTTTGAGAGTACGTCAATCCGGGTGGTACCTCCTGGCAAACAAGATAATTCACAATATCAGCATACCAAGGACCTTTATTATCAGAAAGTTGGTGGATGGAATGTTCCACCAACAGTGGATGAATGTCAGAGAAGGGAGTAAGAAATTTGTTATTCTCGGCAGTCTCAGTTGACATCATCTCGCCATCGACTTCGGTCGAGGCGCTGAGGCGTTGACCGAGATGTTCTTCAGTCGCCTCACTCATTCCAGAAAGTGCCTCGGTCGAGGTACTGCTACTGGAACCGAAATTGGAGATCTTCGTCTCCTGGATTAGCTTCTCAGTTTTAGCTCCTGGATCTTCTTCCAGTGCCTTCAAGCTCCGTATATCTGCATCACAAGAAGCATCTATACCTTCCTCCATTAAACTGAAGCTAATAACTCTTTCGAGTGGATCGTTAATGAGGATAGAGCTCACCAATTCTCTTGATTCTTCTTCATCGTAGATGTTGAAGATATCATTTGTTAGTTGCTCCCCTTTCATGGCTGCAAGTAGTGCGAATTCCACCTCATCGCCACCAACGTTGAATTTCAACTTGGCGTTCTTGCAATCCACGTTGCAACCCGAAGTTGCTAAAAATGGCCTCCCGAGAATAATAGGAACAGGATAATCTGCGGGAATGTCAAGTACAACAAAATCTATAGGTAGATAGAAGTTACCCAACTTGACCGGAACGTCCTCCAAGATGCCCACGGGATGGGTAATGGAGCGATCCGCCATATAAAGTCGAATCTTGACCGGCTTGGGCTCTCCAAGACCGATCTTCACACATAGCTCCAGCGGAATGATGCTCACGCTGGCTCCTAGATCGCAAAGGGCTTCACAAGTGACATCCCCAACTTGAATGGGAATGCAAAATGAGCCGGGATCTCTCAACTTAGGTGGCATCTTCTCCTTCATGATTTGTATGAGCTCCGAAGATTTAGATGTCATCCTAACTTCACCAACATCCTCCAGCTTCCTCTTCCTTGATAGGATCTCCTTTAAGAACTTCCCATAGGCGGGCATACCTAAAATAGCATCAAGGAAAGGAATATTAATATGTAGCTTATTCATCAAGTCAAGGAACTTACCAAAGTGCTTGTCTAGATGTGCTCTGGCTCTGGACTGAGGGAATGGAAGTGGTGGTTTGTATGCAGGAGGTGGAACATAAATTTCAGTCTTCCCCTCCGCTTTCTGTTGCTCCACCTCGGTTGGCGTCTCGGTCGAAGTGTTCTTCGACTACATCTGGACCGAGGTGGTCTGCGTCGGTACTGTCACCGACCGAGGTACTGGATCTGCGGTTTTGAGTCCACTCCTCATAGTTATGGCCATGCACTGGCCCTTAGGGTTGCTTTCTGTCCTTGCTGGAAGCTTCCCTGGATCTCTTGGCGCTTCATTCGCCCTACTTGCAAGTTGTTGTTCGAAGGACTTTTGGGCCCTCGAAAATGAAGTCATAGAAGTCTCCATAGCACTAAGCTTGATCAAGATAGCCTCCAGAACTGCGTCGACTTGATCCTTGCCCCTGGCTCTTTAATGGAGTAGAAGAAGAAGAAGGGGAAGAGAGGAAAGGGTTAGAGGAATCGTTAGAGTTGGAGTTTGAATGATTACCCGAATTTTGGTTATTCGCCCTCCAATTGTTGCTATTGGACCCTCTATTGTTGTTGTTGTAATTGTTGTTTCGGGGACCGTTTTTGTTGTTACGGTACCCGTTGTTATTGTTCCTTTGCCCTTGCTTTTCTTTTTTGGTTTGTGCAACCAAAAGTTCCTTCAATTGCTTCACGTCATTTGTCAAAGACGTGAGTTGATTGTTGTTGGATTGAGTCTCTTGAAAGTTGACTCTTTTAACTCCACCTTCAGCTCCTTGGTGGGTGTATTTCTCCATGTGCAAGGCTTGCTTCTCGATGAAGTCCCAAGCCTCGTCAACCGCCATGTCCATAAAGGTGCCGGCGGAGAGTAGTTGGAGATTGAACTGGGTGCTTCCGTCTAGCCCTTTGAAGTATATCTCCAATAACTCTAGTTTTGGAATCCCATGATGTGGGCAATCCAAAAGAATGTCCTTGAACCGCTCCCATGACTTTGACAAGCTCTCCTTGTTCCTCATAATGAAAGCATTAATCTTCCCTCTCATTTCGGCTGTTTTTGAGGGGGGAAAGAATTTGGTCAAGAATTCCGTTGTCATCTCCTCCCATGTGCTGATTTTTCGTGGAGGAAGAGATTGATACCAAGTAAGAGCTCTATCTTTTAAAGAAAAGTAAAAAGGTCTTAACTTGTAGTTGTCGTTTTTGATTCTTGGAGGTCTCAAGGTCTCCATCAAGATCTCATAGTTCTGAAGATGTTGATGTGGTGATTCCTTCTCCAGCCCTCCGAATTGGCATTGGCGAATCATGGATAGAACTTGCGGTCGAAGTTCATAGTCATGGTTCGCTGGATCTCCTAGGTTAACTCCTAGACGCCTCAGTTGCTGATTAGGGTCCATCCTTTGACCTAGGGTTTGTGGAACTCCTGCAAGAAGAACATCTCGGACTGGCCTCCGAGGTGGAAGTACATCGGCCGGGGCGTCAGGTACTGGAACCTGCCTCGGTCGAGGGTCAGCTACTAGATCCTGCATCGGTCGAGGATCAACAGGAGGATTTTCCCTGGGTCGAAGTAGAATCTGGTCACGTATGACCGCCATCTCCGCCTCGATTGCTTCTGTCTTGGTGCGAGTTTCTTCCTTCTCTCGTTGTAGCTCTTCCTGGCTGAGGCGTAGCAGCTCTAACGCCTCCTTTAATTCGGCCTCAAGATCGCGGTTGTCTTGTTGGGCCATCTTCGCTTCTCTTAAACATCGCTTGTATGTCTTTTCTGGTTCGGGATCGTAAGGAACGATTTCCTTCCCAGCGCGGGTTCTTCGCATATACCTAAGAAAGAACCTGCAAAATTCACTCAAGTAGAGTGATTAGTAGACACGGGGGCAAGCACCCCAAGAGCAAACCGTACCGGCTCGGTCTAGACCAAGTCCCCGGCAACGGCGCCAAAAACTTGTTCGCTCCAAACGGTGTGTGCAAGCTTTAAATTTATAACCCTAGACTTAAGCTTAAAAGAAGGATGCGAACCCGCAGTGTACGGGTCAATCGTAGTAAAAAGCAAGGAATTCCAGGGGTCGATCACAGGGACTTGGTGAAACAAAGTCAATAACGGTATGCTTAAATGAATACTAACCACAAAGAGCAATTAACACAATCAAAGATGAATAAGAAGTCAATAAAGCAAACACGCAATTCTAGGGATTAAAGCATCTAGTTGTGGTTCCAACTCAAGATCTATAGATAAGCGGACAAAGCTGAGATTTTTGCATAGGGAAGGTGTTACTAAAGTGGAATAGATCACCGGGTAAGTCTCACTATTCACTAATCCTAAACCGTAACTCCTATTACCGGGTAAGTCTCAAGGAATTAAGATAAAGAACTATAATCTGAAACTAACATACCATCTAAGGGAATAGAATCAATCTTTACCGGGTAAGTCTCAGGCTAACTCACAAAGATGGGATAGAAGCACACTCAAACCCCAATAAAGGATAAACCTTTATTACCTACACTTAGGATCGTTGGTAAACAAACTAAGGAATTATCGGGTAAGTCTCATCCTAAGCTTGCATTGAACCAGAAAGGTGTAATAAGAATAGGATTTGGCAAACTCTAACACTTAACTTTCTGTTTAGAATCGGATAAGTCACCTCGGTCAGAAGAATTCCACCCCGGCCGAGATGTTCATCGACTGAGCGAGATGCTTAGGGTTAAGGTTAAAGACTCGAACTTTCAGGATCCTACTGGAATCTAAGATTATTCTATCATTGTTTTCCCCACAACCTTCAGCCAATTACCCTAGAATCACACAAGGAAATTAGCCACTCATCATCATTATGAAAGTATTAAATATAGGGGAAGAAGGTGAATATTTGAACAAGAAGAATTTAATGAAAAAGACTTCAATAACTGAATCAAATATCACAACAAAAGCGTTCCTTGGATAGCAATCCAACAAGAGAAGACAACAAGGAAGGGAATTAAAGACAATCTTACAAAACCCTCCAAAAAGCTATAAAAGCTATGATCTTCAATCTTCCTTCAACCTTCAACAAGGTTCTTCGAATCTCCAAATCTGGAGTGTGGCTGCTGCGAGATGTATGCGGGCTATGCGGGGTTGTCTAAGCACGTAAGCGGGATGTTGGATTTGTGGAAATCCAACCCTTTTTATAAGAAAATAACCCTCCAAAGATAATAAATCTTAGAAAAATATTTTCCCATAAATATAGGTAAAATATATGATTCTGCCTATCTTCTTCCTTCCAGGAGCCAAGCCCAAAAATATAAGATCACTTTCCAATTTTAAAAGATCTCATCCAAGAATAAAATATTCTCGCCGCGTCCTAGGTGTTCGCCTCGGTCGAGTCGGCGTCTCTGGATCACCTCGGTCGAGATGAATCTGTGATCAACCGAGGTGAGTCACAACAGAATGTGAAATCTCTCGAATCTGCTCCAAAGTAAATCTTTAATCCATGGCTATGCTCCCTGGATGTAGCTCCAAATGACTCATGACTCCTTTTGCTCCTTTTTGATGCAAAACGTGCCATTTTACCTACGATTACAACAAAACTAGATGTAGACCTCGATTCTTGCAAAGGTAGATGAAATGGTAGTAAAATCACTTAATATACATACAAACATGCAGATTATGAAAGATAAAACGTCCAAACAAACCCCAAAATATAGACTATAATTCATGCTATCATCTCATGATCCACTAATCCCGCAACTTAGGTCTTATCACCGGGTAAGTCTCTAGGAGCCTAAGATTGGGAAATCTACACAAACCGAATTGCTATCTAGGGTTCTAACCTTTCCTTACCGGGTAAGTCTCGGGAAGGCAAGTCCTAAACATCAATCCTAGCACATTCAGTCCAATAGCGGCTTGTGAGGCTCACTACTACCTGGAGTTCAATCATCATTGGTACTTAAGGTCGGAAATCACCGGGTAGGTCTCTCTCCTCACTTAGTTTGCTAGCATTAGGTCACCCTAGGCTAGATTAAGCTTAACAAACACTAGGATTTCAACAATCTAACATCCTATCATTTAGATTCATCAATACAAGCGCAACAGAAGCAAACCACGGGCAGATCATAAGAACCACGGTTGTGGTTGTCCTAGAACAGACCGTGATTTTTAACAAAAGTCAAGTACGAGCAAGCAATTCATCCAAAGATACATTTAATTCTATTCTATTATAGTCCAAGCCATAACGATCATTCCGTTACCCTAGAATCGCATCTATTTAGCCAACAACATACATCTTAACAATCAAACTCAACAAGCATACATTCACGGCTTCCATAGCAAGAAAATATAATGAAAGAGTAATAAATCAAGTAGAACAAGAAAATCAAGCTGAATGAATGTTAAGAAAGACTTACAACCCTTCCAAAGATGGTTTAAATCGGTCCTTACAAATCCTTGCAAATGTCTTCAACTAGTGTTCTTCTTCTTCTTCTCCAAATGAGAGTGTTTTTGCTCCCCTCCAAGAGTAGCTTCTAATGGAATGTTGTGGAATGAGAGAGTGTGGGAGAGGATCCTTGAGAATCAGCCTGCTGGACCACTTATAGCCTCCACCAAGAGCAAGAGTCGGTCATGGAGATCGTGGGACAGCTGTCACAGCTGTCCAGAGAGAACCACGGCCCAATTCCACGGGCGTGGAACTGCCAGTGACCGTGGTTTTGGTGTTTCAACTCTCTTTTGATCGTTGAGCCATGAGTTGGTGCAAGGCATGCACCAACAAGGTCCTATGTGTTCTCCTTAGCTCCTAGCTTGCTTCTTAATGAGTCCGGAAGTGTGTCATCGCGAGAAATGATCCTCGAATGTATCGATTAAGCTCCAAAAGTTCCCCGAAATACCTACAAAACCGACAATAGTGCGTGTAGATGTCTATCTCAACAATATGCATGAATTGAACGTAAACGTCATGAACTAATGCCAAACTATGCATGAATGGTGGGAAAAACTATCTAAATGGATGCCTAAACTAACGTCATAAATCGTGTTATCAGAAACCACGGACAAAACCACGGTCTAGATTTTGGCCTCTGGGTCGTGGTTCTCTTTGTGCAGCCCTCTTTGGATGACCAAGTCATGAATTGGTGCAAGGCATGCACCAACAAGGTCCTATGTGTTCTCCTTTGCTCTTAGCTAGCTCCTTAAAGAGTCCAGAAGTGTGCCATCACGAGGAATGATCCTTGAATGTATCGATTAAGTCCAAAAGCTCCCCAAAATACCTACAAAACCGACAAAAGCCCGTGTAGACGTCTATTTCGACAATATGCATGAATTAAGCGTAAAAATCACGAACTAATGCGGAAACATGCATGAATCGAAAGGAAAACTATCTAAAAGAGTGCCTAAATAGTGTCATAAATCATGTCATCAGATATCCAATAGAGAAATCAAGGCAACTTTGGAGAAGACCGTTTCAAGGACAAGGAAGGATTCGTCCATGAAGTTGGACGATGCTCTTTGGGCATATATGACCGCATTCATAACTTCCATAGGTACCACCCCTTACAATTTGTTATATGGGAAGTCTTGTCATCTCCCCGTTGAGCTGGAGCACAAGGCATATTGGGCGATCAAATGGTTCAATTTCGACATCGAGGAAGCTGGAGAGAAGAGGCTTTTGGATATCAATGACTTAGAGGAGTTGCTCTTAAACGCTTATGAGAATGCCAAAATCTACAAAGAAAGAACGAAGAGATGGCATGACAAGCATATCATCCCTAAGCAGCTTAAAGAAAGGGATCTTGTTGTACTCTTCAACTCCCGCCTCCACCTCTTTCCAGGTAATTTAAAATCTAGATGGACAGGACCTTACGTTGTAAAAAATGTCTTTCCCCATGGTGTAGTTGAAGTATGGGATGAAGCTAGCGCAAGCTTTAAGGTCAACGGTCATAGTTTGAAGAAGTATCAACCGGAAGTTCCAGCTGAGGAGATTCCACATTTGCAAGGTTGCAAGAAAGCTTTCGACACTGTGAAAGCATGCCTTACTAGTGCACCAATTATCCGGTCTCCGGATTGGGAGAAGCCTTTCGAGATCATGTGTGACGCCAGCGATTATGTTGTAGGAGCTGTCCTAGGATAGATGGATGGAACAGCCTCATATGTCATCCATTATGCATCCATGATGCTTAATGGAGCACAAAGGAACTACTCCACCATCGATAATTACATCTACAAACACCTTAACTCTCTTGGGTTCGACCCTTACTTAATCACTATACTTGTTCTTAGTGCTAAGTCGGGATTTACTTTTTATTGGGTATAGACGACCATAGAAATACCTTCGGTCAACCCACTTTTTAGGTGATGTTGGGTTCATGAACCACCTTGATGGAAACCATGCTCTAGCAAAAATATCTGCGTCACTAGAGAATCCTGATGAACTCAAACTCGATCCAGAGTCAGAACTTGAGTCAGAGTCAGACCACACTTGAACGACCCTCTGTCGTTTTGGAACTGAAGAGTCAGACCACACTTGAACGAAGTTGTTGAGCAATCCAGAGAATTTGAGCACAACAAGCTCCTTCAGCTATGTATTCAACTTCTGCTATGGATAGGGCAACAGAATTTTGCTTCTTGGAGTGCCAACTGATTAGGGATGACCCTAAGAATTGGCAACATCCTGAAGTACTTTTTCTATCGACCTTATAACCTGCAAAGTCTGCATCTGAATAGCCAACAAGATGCAACGAGCTTTGACGTGGGTACCATAACCCTAGATCCTTAGTGCCATTGAGATACCGAAAAATTCTTTTCACAGCTATCAAGTGTGACTCTTTAGGATCAGCTTTAAAATCTTGCACACATGCACATGCTAAACATAATGTCAGGATGACTAGCAGTTAGATACAACAATGAACCGATCATACCTCGATACTCCTTTTGTACTACACTTTTGCCATTCTTGTCATGATCTAGCGAAAGCGTTCAACTCATAGGAGTCTTTGCAACCTTAGATTGATCCATTTTGTACTTTTTAAGCAAGTCTTTAGTATACTTGCTTTGATTGAAGAAAATTCCTTTCTTTGCTTGTGTAACTTGAAGTCCAAGAAAGAAATTTAGCTTTCCCATTAAGCTCATCTCAAATTCCCTGCACATAATATCTGAAAATTCCTTGCAAAGGGAATCATTACTAGCACCGAATAATATATCATCAACATAGATTTGTACTACTAGAATGCCGTTGCCTCTAGTTTGATAAACAATGTTTTATCAATCAAACCTCTTTTGAAATTGTTTTCAAGAAGATATTTAGAAAATATTTCATACCAAGCTCGAGGAGCTTACTTAAGACCGTAAAGAGCTTTGTCTAATTTAAAAACATGATCTGGAAATTCATCATTTTCAAAACCAGGAGGTTGAGCAACGTAGACTTCTTCTTCTAAGAAGCCGTTTAGAAAAGCACATTTTACATCCATTTGAAAAAGTTTTATGCTCATGAAAGATGCAAATGCAAGTAGCATACGTATGGCTTCTAACCTGGCAACTGGAGCAAAAGTCTCCTCATAATCAATACCTTCTTCTTGGTTATAACCTTTTGCTACAAGTCGTGCTTTGTTTCGTATGACTTTGCCACTTTCTTCCAATTTATTTCGAAAGACCCATTTCGTGCCAATAACTGATTGATGCTTTGGTCTTGAAGTAAGAGCCCATACCTTGTTCCTCTCAAATTCATTTAATTCATTTTGCATGGCAAAGATCCAATCTGGTTCTTGAAGAGCTTGAATGTAGGTCTTTGGCTCGACAAGTGATACAAAAGCGGAGAAGGCACATAGATTATTCACTTTCGATCTAGTTTGAACTCTAGCATTTGGATCTGAGATCACATTCTCTTGTGGATGATACGAGGAGTGTTGAACTTTTCTTCTTTTGACAAATAAAGTAGATCCAGAAGGTTGAGCTGTATATGTTTGACTAGATTCAGGTACCGTTTGTGTATTACATGTTGTTCCAATCTCAAGGCCTTGAAGTTGGGTTTCAAGCCCTTGAAGTGGAGTTCTGTTATCACAGTTTCCAGTTTCAAGGTTTTGAAGGTGCGTTTCAAGGTCTTGAGGGTTTTCTTTGGTATCTTGAATCATTTCCTGCATACTCTTGTCTTGGTCTTTAGGATCTTCCTCTTCATCCGAAATGTGATCTTCTCTTTGATTCAAATTTAAATCTGCAAAACTCTCACTCAAAGTACCATCATTGCTTTTATCAAAAATAATATGAATGCTTTCCTCAACAACTTTGGTACGTTTGTTATATACTCGATAAGCTTTGCTATTTGAAGCATATCCTATGAATATAGCTTCATCACTACGTGCATCAAATTTCCCAAGATTGTTCTTTCCATTGTTGTGAACAAAACAAGTACATCCAAAAGGTTTGAAGTATGAAATATTTGGTTTTCTTCCTTTAAAGAGCTCATAAGGAGTCTTTTTCAAAATAGGGCAAATTAAACATCTATTTAAAATATAATTAGCAGTGTTTACTACTTCAGCCCAAAAACTTTTTGGCAAATTATTTTCTAAAAGCATTGTCCTAGACATGTCCTCAAGAGTGAGGTTCTTACGTTCCACAACTCCATTTTGTTGAGGAGTTCTAGGAGCTGAAAAGTTATGAGAAATACCATATTTTGCACACAACAAATCAAACTTTAGTTGATCAAATTCTCTACCATGATCACTTCTTATCGAAACGAATGGTAGGTTTTTCAAACTTTGTAACTCCTTACATAATTTTGAAAACTCAAATAAAGCTTCAGATTTTTCTCGTAGAAAGGATATCCATGTAAAGCGAGAGAAATCATCCACAATAACAAGGATGTATTGTTTTCCTCCGGGAGATTTGACACGCATAGGTCCACAAAGATCCATATGTAAAAGTTCAATAGGTCGAGAAGAACTTACATCTTTCTTAGGTTTGAATGAACCTCTTGTTTGTTTACCTTGTGTACACGCCTTACATAGATCATTTACCTTGAAGTTTAGGTTTGGTAAACCACGTACTAAATCTTTTGTAAGTAGCTTCTGCATGGTATGCATTCTTACGTGGCCAAGTCTTCTATGCCAAAGCCTTGGATCATCAGTCAAGGCCTTTAGACATTTTAGCTTAGTTCCTGCAACTGGTTAGTACTCAAAGAACAAACATTATTATATCTAGGAGCAGTAAGCAACACTTCTCCCGTCTTTATGTCTTGAACTTCACATTTTTCTAAATCAAACATGACTTTATTGTCTTTATCACAAATTTGAGAAATACTTAGCAGATTATATTTCAAGTCATCAACTAAATAAGCATCGTCAATAAAGTTGGATGAATTATAGCAAATTTTACCATGCCAATTATGTCACACTTTCCTTTATCACCAAGAGTAATAGTTCCATATGATTGGTTCTTTAAATCTGAGAATAAAGAGCTCTTTCCACTCATGTGTCTTGAGCAACCACTATCTAATATCCCTTTGTGCTCCTTTACCTTGGTGATATCCTGCAAAACAGCAAACATCAACCTTTCCGGGTCGACCAAATGGCATATTTTGGTTCATACTCAGGTTTGATCATGTTTGGTGGTCTAGTACCTTTAGGAACCCAGATTTGTTTGACCTGTTTCCTTAAACATAAAGGATAGGTGTTTCTGATGATATAAGGATCATTTCTTCTATAAGGACATGTAGATTTAACATGACCCTTTTTACAACAATAGAAGCAGGTAGGCATATGAATGCTTCCTTTGGCCATAACAAAAGTGGTGGTAGGTTTTCTAGGAAAGCTCCTATGATACCCTATACCATTTTTGTTAAGGGAAGATTGTTGTTCACCCATCATTCTTTCCAGATTAGCTTTTGAACGAGTAAACTTAATGAGTGATGTCTTCTGGTCTTGACACGTTAAAGTCAGATCAACTTTCTCTTTTTCTAAATCAATATAGTATCGATGAAGAGAAGAGAGGTTGTCCTTGAGAATCAGGTTTTCTGATTCCAAGGCCTTGAAATTATCATCAAGATCTTCCTTTTTAGTGTTAAGATTTTCAACCGCCAGAGACATTTCACTCAATTGTTTATCTTGTTCATGAAGCTTTTCTTTTCAAAAGAATTTATCCTTATTCTATGTTCCTTATCACTTAAGATAATACCTTTAAGGAATTGTTTAAGGTCAATCTCAGGTTGAGACAAAATTGTACTTACCATATTTTCGATGTACAGATTTGAGTCATCTTCATGATCGGCCATAAGACACAAGTTTGCTTGTTCTTTTTCATCTTCTGATTCATTTGTTGATTCTGAATCACTCCATGAAGCAACCATAGCTTTCTTCTTTCGATCATTTTTCTTAAAGTTGGTCCTCTTCTTTTGTGGACAATCCTTCACCAAATTATCTGTTTCACCACATTCAAAATAAGTCAGTACTTTCGTTTTCTTATTAGAGTTAGAAAACTTACCTCGGGGTTTTGATGCTTGTGGAAATTCTCGGTTTGCAAATTGTTTCTTTAACTTGAGAATTCTTGCGAGACCTTTGGAGATCATGGTGAGAACATCTTCTTCATTATCATCATCACTATCTTCTTCATCAGATGGTAACTCATCTCTTCTGGATTTTAATGCCAAATTCTTGGGGTTGGATGGAAGTTCTCCATCTTCTTCACCAAGAACCATTTCATGTGTAATGAGTTTTCCAAGTAGATCATCAAGAGGAAGAGTAGTGAGATTTTGAGCTTCTTCAATAGCAGTCTGATGAGTCCAGCTGTCAATCTGTCGGTGTTGGGCAGCAAATCTCTCATGCATGTCCACAATAAGGGCAGCATAAGAGTCTATCATTTGATCCGTCAGATCATCGATCCGACGATGAGCCTCTGAATCTCTATGACGGCGTGTCCTACGCCTAGCAGGTCTAGCAGGTGATGCAGCAGGTGCAGGCTCAGTATCCTCATCATCTAGATCTATAACTGGTGGTGCGCTCGTCCCTGCAGTATCAGTCCCTGTATCCATCGGGACTCCACCCTCTCTCTCATCAACGGTCTCCTCATCATCAGCCTCCTCCTCCTCAGCTGGGGCAGCTGCTGCCTCTCTGTAATCCTCCATCAGTGGAGCTCAAGCGGTCTGCCAATAGTGAGGGTCATAAACAAAAAACTGGGCAGACCACCTGATCCCCTGTGGCGCAGTCAGCTCCCACGGCATAGCCACGTACGGAGTAGTCAGACCTCGGGGAACTAGAATTCGCCGAGTGATCATCTCCTGCAATCCAAGCGGCTTGGCAGCCGCCACCATCATGCAAGCACTGAGATCCATGTCCTGATAGCTAGCTATATGGGTGACAAGCCCTCCGCAGCAGATGTCTCCCTTTGCCTTGGCCTTGATCCTGTGCAGATCCTCTGCCAGCATCAAGCCAAAGTCCGGGATACCCCCAGTAACCATGCAGTATAAACTGAAAAGCTCTCCCTGTCGGATCTTCTAGGGCATCTCAGTACGCGCCAGAAGCATCTCACTGAAGATCCGGTGGGCTAACCTAAAGGCTAGGTGGAAGATGACCCTCTCCCTGGAATCTCCAGGGCGCCATCTAACGGCATGCTCAACAATATGGGCAATCTGCCCCCAAAACTCCCTAGCTACTGATCGGGACGGGAAGTCAACAGCGGTGGGCTTCGGAAAGCCAAAAATATCTCTCCAGTACTCAAGTGGCACTAAGAAGTTCCGGTTCATCAACCGGTACTTCACAGACTGCTCTGTGGGAAGGTAGGTGAAGGAGCTAACGAACTCTAGGGTCGGCTCCAAGTAAGCTGGGGCTCGGATCTCAGTAAACTGATCCAGCCCAACTGTAGAAATCATCCTCCTAAGGTCTTCGTCTACCTGGAGGCAATCAAAAGCGGACACGTCCAGGAAGCGAGGTGCAATCACTGGACGGCCAGAAAAACGGTCATAATCGACCTGGTGTCTCTCATGGATCACCGGTCAATAGGGTCGGGAAGAAGAGGAAGAAGGGGAAGGTGAGGATCTATCCCTAAGGACAAGGCGTCGGTCTGAACTCATTTCAGAAAATCAACCTGTCAGATCACCTCGGTCAACTGACAACACTCAAGAATCACCTCGGCCGAGGCACAGCTCGACTGGACCGAGGCGGAAAACTGGGTTCTAATTCCTTCCGAAAATTCAGTTCTTTTCCCCCAAAAATCACTACAACTGCTTCCTATGGGGTACTTAAGCCTTTCCTCAACAAATGTAAGGGCAACCAAAGCCCAAATCGAAGCGAAAAAGCGAGGTAGGGTTTCGGTTTAGTTTTTACCTCGTTCGGCCGAATCGGTTCGATTCTCTTGCAGATCGATGTTGCACTGGGATCCTCTGAGTCTCAATCGTGGTTTGGAGACAGAAATCGTTAAAAACGAGCAAGAAATCGGAGAGGTGAGGTGAACTGTCGCCGCGGTCGAGGGGAAAGAGTAAAGTGAGGAGAGAGAAATCTTCCGCCTTTTATACCCTTTTCTGGACTGTTGTCACCTCAGTCGAGATGGTCTCGACTGGACCGAGGTGGTACGGACCGAGGTGCTCTGATAGCAACCGAGATGCCTCAGTCAAACTCCGTCTTCTCAATTTCTCAAACTTCTATACTTCCAGTTATGCTCCTTCCTTAGATGTCTCCTGTTATCTGTCTAGAACGCCAAAACAAAACAAAGCAAAGCAAAAAACTATCTAAGCTAGACTAGAAAAAGGGAAAATAAAGCAATACCTTGGGTTGCCTCCCAAGAAGCGCTTGTCTTAAGGTCGCTAGCTGGACCATGATGCGTCTCAAACGTGATGGGAGGTGCCTTCACCCCATACTTCACCTCCATCGTGGGGTGAAGTAAGTAAGTCTATCAAACGCTCCAACAAGTGTAAATGCTCATCGGGGAATGAATCGTCTATGGGTGGATCGTCCTTCTCACGTGAAGATGCAGGTAGCCGGCTGAGGTGATCCGCAACAGAATTTTCGGATCCCTTCTTATCGCGGATCTCTAGATCAAACTCTTGAAGCAAGAGAATCCATCGAATAAGGCGTGGCTTGGCATCTTTCTTAGCCAATAAGTATCGAATGGCTGCATGGTCGGTGTAGACAATGACTTTCGCCCCTACTAAATAGGAACGAAACTTCTCGGAAGCGTATACAACCGCCAATAATTCCTTCTCGGTGGTAGCGTAGTTGCGTTGTGCTACATCTAGCGTCTTGCTAGCATAGTAAATGGCGGTGGTCCGTCCATCCTTCTTCTGTCCAAGCACCGCTCCTACGGCTACATCACTAGCATCGCACATGATCTCAAAGGGCAAGGTCCAATCCGGAGGTTGGATAACGGGAGCGGAGATCACCGCTTCCTTATTCTTGTAAAAAGCATCAAGACACTCCTACGAAAACTCAAAAACAACATCTTTATTCAAGAGGTTAGTTAGAGGTTTAGAAATCTTAGAGAAGTCCTTGATGAATCTCCTGTAGAAACCTGCATGCCCAAGAAAACTCCTCACACCTTTAACAGAACAAGGGGGAGGGAGTTTCTCAATAGTCTCGATCTTAGCGCGATCGACCTCAATGCCTCGATTAGAAACGAGGTGTCCTAGCACAATGCCTTCACTAACCATAAAATGACACGTCTCCCAATTTAAAACGAGATTAGTGTCTTCACATCTTTTAAGCACTAGCGAAAGGTTAGATAGGCAATTATCAAAAGAGGAACCATATACAGAAAAATCATCCATAAATACCTCCATGATCTCCTCTATGTACTCGGAAAAGATAGCCATCATGCATCGCTGGAAGGTAGCGGGTGCATTGCACAATCCAAATGGCATCCTCCTATAAGCAAATGTCCCCCATGGACAAGTGAAAGTGGTCTTCTCCTGATCATCCGGATGGATA
This sequence comes from Fagopyrum homotropicum, assembly GCA_033239125.1. Lineage (NCBI taxonomy): Eukaryota > Viridiplantae > Streptophyta > Magnoliopsida > Caryophyllales > Polygonaceae > Fagopyrum > Fagopyrum homotropicum. The sequence goes on from BSWB01000004.1 coordinate 77,001,554, forward strand.
GGAATCTGGAAGAATCCACTATAACCGTATAAGTAGCAAAAGTGTGAATGCTGGGCCAACCGCTCGAGCATCTGATCAATGAAGGGAAGTGGAAAATGGTCCTTCCGTGTGGCCGTGTTCAGCTTCCTATAATCGATGCAAACCCTCCAGCCCGTAACGGTCCTAGTTGGGATCAACTCGTTGTTCTTATTTGTCACAACGGTCATCCCTCCTTTCTTCGGAACTACATGCACCGGGCTAACCCACTTGCTGTCCGAGATAGGATAAATGATACCTGCATCCAACAACTTAAGGATTTCCTTCTTCACAACCTCTTTCATGATCGGATTTAACCGTCTTTGAGGTTCCCGTGAAGTCTTATGATTGTCCTCCATTAGAATTCTATGCATGTAGAAAGAAGGCTTAATGCCAATAAGATCATCCGTGGTATAACCTATAGCCTTTTGATGCTTTCTCAGGACATGCATTAACTTAGACAATTCAGATTCGGAAAGGGAAGCGCTAACAATAACGGGATAAGTAGAATCCGGTCCAAGAAAGACATACCTCAAGTGACTAGGGAGTTGTTTAAGCTCCACAACTGGGGGTGCTTTCTGAGGGGGATCCTTGCTTCCTCCTTCCAGTGAAATGGATTCAGAAACTGGACTTTCGGAAGTCCCAGTTGAAATTGTCTCGCCGTCGACCTCGGTCGAGGCGCAGAGGCGTTGACCGAGATGTTCTTCAGTCGCCTCGCTCAGCCCAGGAAGCGCCTCGGTCGAGGTACTGCAACTGGAACTGAAACTGGAGATCTTCGTCTCCTGGATTAGCTTCTCAATTTTAGCTCCTGGATCCTCTTCCAGTGCCTTTAAGCTCCGTATATCTTCATCACAAGAAGCATCTATACCTTCCTCCATTAAATTGAAGCTAATAACTCTTTCGAGTGGATCGTTAGTAAGGATAGAGCTCACCAATTCTCTTGATTCTTCTTCATCGTAGATGTTGAAGATATCATCGCTTAGTTGCTCCCCTTTCATGGCTGCAAGTAGTGCGAACTCCACTTCATCGCCGCCAACGTTGAATTTCAACCTGGCGTTCTTGCAATCCACGTTGCAACCCGAAGTTGCTAGAAATGGCCTCCCGAGAATAATAGGAACAGGATAATCTGCGGGAATGTCAAGTACAATAAAATCTATAGGTAGATAGAAGTTACCTAGCTTGACCGGAACGTCTTCCAAGATGCCCACGGGATGGGTGATGGAGCGATCCGCCATATAAAGTCGAATCTTGACCGGCTTGGGCTCTCCAAGTCCGATCTTCATACATAGCTCCAGCGGGATGATGCTCACGCTGGCTCCTAGATCACAAAGGGCTTCACAAGTGACATCCCCAACCCGAATGGGAATGCAAAATGAGCCGGGATCTCTCAATTTAGGTGGCATCTTCTCCTTCATGATTTGTATGAGCTCCGAGGATTTAGATGTCATCCTAACTTCACCAAAGTCTTCCAGTTTCCTCTTCCTTGATAGGATCTCCTTCAAGAACTTCCCATAAGCGGGCATTCCTAGAATAGCATCAAGGAAAGGAATGTTAATATGCAGTTTATTCATCAAGTCAAGGAACTTACCAAAGTGCTTGTCTAGATGTGTTCTAGCCCTTGACTAGGGGAATGGAAGTGGTGGTTTGTATGTAGGTGGTGGAACGTAAACTTCAGTTTTCCCCTCCGCTTTCTGTGGCTCCACCTCGGTTGGCATCTCGGTCGAAGTGTTCTTCGACTGCATCTGGACCGAGGTGGTCTGCGTCGGTACTGGCACCGACCGAGGCACTGGATCTGCAGTTCTCAGTCCACTCCTCGTAGTTATGGCCATGATCTGGCCCTTAGGGTTGCTTTCTGTCCTTGCTGGAAGCTTCCCTAGATCTCTTGGCGCTTCATTCGCCCTACTTGCAAGTTGTTGTTCAAAGGCTTTTTGGGCCTTCGAAAACGAAGTCATGGAGTTCTCCATAGCGTTAAGCTTGATCAAGATTGCCTCCAGAACTGCGTCTTTCTTTTCTGGCTGAGACGAACTTGATCCTTTCCCCTAGCTTTTTAGTGGAGTAGAAGAAGAAGAAGAAGAAGAAGGGGAAGAGAGGAAAGGGTTAGAGGAATCGTTAGAGTTGGAGTTTGAATGATTGTTACCAGAATTTTGGTTGTTCGCCCTCCAGTTGTTGCTATTGGATCCTCTATTGTTGTTGTTGTAGTTGTTGTTCCAGGAACCGTTGTTGTTGTTACGGTATCCGTTGTTGTTGTTTCTTTGCCCTTGCTCTTCCTTCTTGGTTTGTGCAACCAAGAGTTCCTTCAATTGCTTCACGTCATTCTTCAAAGACGTGAGTTGATTGTTGTTGGGCTGAGTTTCTTGGAAGTTAACTCTCTTAACTCCACCTTCAGCTCCTTGGTGGGTGTACTTCTCCATATGCAAGGCTTGTTTCTCGATGAAGTCCCAAGCCTCGTCAATCGCCATGTCCATGAAGGTACTGGCGGAGAGTAGTTGGATATTGAACTGGGTGCTTCCGTCCAGTCCTTTGAAGTATATCTCCAATAACTCTAACTTTGGAATCCCATGATGTGGGCAATCCAAAAGAATGTCCTTCAACCGCTCCCATGACTTGGACAAGCTCTCCTTGTCCTTCATAATGAAAGCGTTGATCTTCCCTCTCATTCCAGCCGTCTTTGAGGGGAGAAAGAATTTGGTCAAGAATTCCGTTGTCATCTCCTCCCATGTGCTAAGTTTTCGTGGAGGAAGAGATTGATACCAAGTAAGAGCTCTATCTTTTAAAGAAAAGTAAAAAGGTCTTAGCTTGTAGTTGTTATTTTCAATCCTTGAAGGTCTCAAGGTTTCCATCAAGATCTCATAGTTTTGAAGATGTTGATGTGGTGATTCCTTCTCCATCCCTCCGAACTGGCATTGGCGAATCATGGATAGAACTTGCGGTTGAAGTTCATAGTCATGGTCCGCTGGATCTCCTAGGTTAACTCCTGGATGCCGCAGTTGTTGATTGGGGTCCATCCTTTGACCTAGGGTTTGTGGGATTCCTGCAAGAAGAACGTTTCGGATTGGCATCCGAGGTGGAAGTATCTCGGCCGGGGCATAAGGTGTTGGGACCTGCCTCGGTCGAGGGTCAGCAACTGGGACCTGCCTCGGTCCAGCATCGGGAACTAGGTCTTCCCTCGGTCGAAATAGAATCTGGTCTCGTATGACGGCCATCTCTGCTTCGACTGCTTCAGTTTTGGTGCGAGTTTCTTCCTTTTCTTGCCTTAGTTCTTCCCCGCTGAGGCGTAGCAGCTCTAACGCCCCTTTCAATTCGGCCTCAAGATCGCGGTTGTCTTGTTGGGCCATCTTTGCTTCTCTTAAGCGTCGCTTGTATGTCTTTTCTGGTTCGGGATCGTAAGGAACGATTTCCTTCCCAGTGCGGGTTCTTCGCATAAACCTAAGAAAGAAACTGCAAAATTCACTCAAGTAGAGTGGTTAGTAGACACGGGGGGAAGTGCCCCAAGAGCAAACCGTAACCGGCTCGGTCTAGACCAAGTCCCCGGCAACGGCGCCAAAAACTTGTTCGCTCCAAAAGGTGTGTGCAAGCTTTAAATTTATAACCCTAAACGTAAGCTTAAAACAAGGATGCGAACCCGCAGTGTACGGGTCAATCGTAGTAAAAGCAAGGAATTCCAGGGGTCGATCACAGGGACTTAGTGAAACAAAGTCCAATCACGGTATGCTTATGTAAATACTAACCACAAGAGCAATTAACACAATCAAAGATGAATAAGAAGTCAATAAAAGAAACATGCAATTCTAGGGATTAAAGCATCTAGTTGTGGTTCCAACTCAAGATCTATAGATAAGTGGACAAAGCTGAGGTTTTTGCATAGGGAAGGTGTTACTAAAGTGGAATAGATCACCGGGTAAGTCTCACTACTCACTAATCCTAAACCGTAACTCCTATTACCGGGTAAGTCTCAAGGAATCAAGATAAAGAACTACAATCTCAAACTAACATACCATCTAAGAGAATAGAATCAACCTTTACCGGGTAAGTCTCAGGCTAACTCACAAAGATGGGATGAAAGCACACTCAAACCCCAATAAAGGATAAACCTTTATTACCTACACTTATGATCGTTGGTACACAAACTAAGGAATTACCGGGTAAGTCTCATCCTAAGCTTGCATTGAACCAGGAAAGGTGTAATAAGAATAGGATTTGGCAAACTCTAACACTTAACTCTCAGTTTCGGATCAGATAAGTCATCTCGGTCAGCCAAATTCCACCCCGGCCGAGATGTTCATCGACTGAACGAGATGCTTAGGGTTAAGGTTAAAGGCTCGAACTTTCAGGGTCCCACTGGAATCTAAGATTATTCTATCATTGTTTTTCCCACAACCTTCAGCCAATCACCCTAGAATCACACAAGGAAATTAGCCACTCATCATCATCATGAAAGTATTAATCAAATATATGGGAAGAAGGTGAATATTTGAACAAGAAGAATTTAATAAAAAGACTTCAATAACTGAATCAAATATCACAACAAAATGTTCCTTGGATAAAAATCCAACAAGCAAGACAACAAGGAAGAGAATCTAAGATAATCTTACAAAAACCCTTCAAAAGCTATAAAAGCTATAATCTTCAATCTTCCTTCAACCTTCAAAAAGGTTCTTCAATTCTCCCAACTGGAGTATGGCTGCTGCTGCTATACGGGATACAAGCGGGTGTATGCGAGATGTTGGATTTGTGGAAATCCAACCCATTTTATAGGAAAATAACCCTCCAAAGATAAGATATCTTAGAAGAGATCTCTTCCCATAAAAATAGGTAAAATATAAGATCTATATTATCTTCTTCCTTCCAGGAGCCAAGCCCAAAAATATAAGATCACTTTCCAAATATAAAAGATCTCAGCCAAGAATAAAATATTCTCGCCGCGTCCTAGGTATTCGCCTCGGTCGAGTCGACTTCTCTGGATCACCTCGGTCAAGGTGAATCTGTGGTCAACCGAGGTGAGTCACAACTGAATGTGAAATCTCTCAAAACTGGTCCAAAGTGAATCTTTAATCCATGGCTATGCTTCCTGGATGGTTCCTTATGTTCCTCAATGTAGCTCCAATGACTCCATAGCTCCTTTTGCTCCTTTTTGATGCAAAATGTACCATTTTACCTATGATTACAACAAAACTAGGTGTAGACCTCGATTCTCGCAAAGGCAGATGAAATGGTAATATAATCACATAATATACATACAAACATGTAGATTTTGAAAGATAAAACGTCCAAACAAACCCCACAATATAGACTATAATTCATGCTATCAAGGATTGATATTATGATTGTATGATCTTGTTGAGATTGTGGAGACGAGGACGAGAGTATCCTAGCATGGCTATGGTTTATGATCTTGTGAGATCATTAGGACTAGAAGTCTAAGGACTTCTAGCATGTGAGAGAGATGTTGATTGCGTTCCTTGTTTTGACCAGGCGTTGAGTGTCTTTCTATGGGAAGTTGAGAGCGGTGGTTAGCGAGATTATCTTTGGGATGAGGTAAGTCTCCAGACTTACTTAGCTCGTATTCCTTGTATTAGCATTGATGTGTGTTTGGTGGTGTGTGTTTATTGTTTATCATTTATAACAATTAAACCGGTAATAGGACCACCGACCTTATATTATTTTGGACCACCGACCTTATATTATTTTGATCCATTTTGTACTTTTTAAGCAAGTCTTTAGTATACTTGCTTTGATTGAAGAAAATTCCTTTCTTTGCTTGTGTAACTTGAAGTCCAAGAAAGAAATTTAGCTTTCCCATTAAGCTCATCTCAAATTCCCTGCACATAATATCTGAAAATTCCTTGCAAAGGGAATCATTACTAGCACCGAATAATATATCATCAACATAGATTTGTACTACTAGAATGCCGTTGCCTCTAGTTTGATAAACAATGTTTTATCAATCAAACCTCTTTTGAAATTGTTTTCAAGAAGATATTTAGAAAATATTTCATACCAAGCTCGAGGAGCTTACTTAAGACCGTAAAGAGCTTTGTCTAATTTAAAAACATGATCTGGAAATTCATCATTTTCAAAACCAGGAGGTTGAGCAACGTAGACTTCTTCTTCTAAGAAGCCGTTTAGAAAAGCACATTTTACATCCATTTGAAAAAGTTTTATGCTCATGAAAGATGCAAATGCAAGTAGCATACGTATGGCTTCTAACCTGGCAACTGGAGCAAAAGTCTCCTCATAATCAATACCTTCTTCTTGGTTATAACCTTTTGCTACAAGTCGTGCTTTGTTTCGTATGACTTTGCCACTTTCTTCCAATTTATTTCGAAAGACCCATTTCGTGCCAATAACTGATTGATGCTTTGGTCTTGAAGTAAGAGCCCATACCTTGTTCCTCTCAAATTCATTTAATTCATTTTGCATGGCAAAGATCCAATCTGGTTCTTGAAGAGCTTGAATGTAGGTCTTTGGCTCGACAAGTGATACAAAAGCGGAGAAGGCACATAGATTATTCACTTTCGATCTAGTTTGAACTCTAGCATTTGGATCTGAGATCACATTCTCTTGTGGATGATACGAGGAGTGTTGAACTTTTCTTCTTTTGACAAATAAAGTAGATCCAGAAGGTTGAGCTGTATATGTTTGACTAGATTCAGGTACCGTTTGTGTATTACATGTTGTTCCAATCTCAAGGCCTTGAAGTTGGGTTTCAAGCCCTTGAAGTGGAGTTCTGTTATCACAGTTTCCAGTTTCAAGGTTTTGAAGGTGCGTTTCAAGGTCTTGAGGGTTTTCTTTGGTATCTTGAATCATTTCCTGCATACTCTTGTCTTGGTCTTTAGGATCTTCCTCTTCATCCGAAATGTGATCTTCTCTTTGATTCAAATTTAAATCTGCAAAACTCTCACTCAAAGTACCATCATTGCTTTTATCAAAAATAATATGAATGCTTTCCTCAACAACTTTGGTACGTTTGTTATATACTCGATAAGCTTTGCTATTTGAAGCATATCCTATGAATATAGCTTCATCACTACGTGCATCAAATTTCCCAAGATTGTTCTTTCCATTGTTGTGAACAAAACAAGTACATCCAAAAGGTTTGAAGTATGAAATATTTGGTTTTCTTCCTTTAAAGAGCTCATAAGGAGTCTTTTTCAAAATAGGGCAAATTAAACATCTATTTAAAATATAATTAGCAGTGTTTACTACTTCAGCCCAAAAACTTTTTGGCAAATTATTTTCTAAAAGCATTGTCCTAGACATGTCCTCAAGAGTGAGGTTCTTACGTTCCACAACTCCATTTTGTTGAGGAGTTCTAGGAGCTGAAAAGTTATGAGAAATACCATATTTTGCACACAACAAATCAAACTTTAGTTGATCAAATTCTCTACCATGATCACTTCTTATGGAAACGAATGGTAGGTTTTTCAAACTTTGTAACTCCTTACATAATTTTGAAAACTCAAATAAAGCTTCAGATTTTTCTCGTAGAAAGGATATCCATGTAAAGCGAGAGAAATCATCCACAATAACAAGGATGTATTGTTTTCCTCCGGGAGATTTGACACGCATAGGTCCACAAAGATCCATATGTAAAAGTTCAATAGGTCGAGAAGAACTTACATCTTTCTTAGGTTTGAATGAACCTCTTGTTTGTTTACCTTGTGTACACGCCTTACATAGATCATTTACCTTGAAGTTTAGGTTTGGTAAACCACGTACTAAATCTTTTGTAAGTAGCTTCTGCATGGTATGCATTCTTACGTGGCCAAGTCTTCTATGCCAAAGCCTTGGATCATCAGTCAAGGCCTTTAGACATTTTAGCTTAGTTCCTGCAACTGGTTAGTACTCAAAGAACAAACATTATTATATCTAGGAGCAGTAAGCAACACTTCTCCCGTCTTTATGTCTTGAACTTCACATTTTTCTAAATCAAACATGACTTTATTGTCTTTATCACAAATTTGAGAAATACTTAGCAGATTATATTTCAAGTCATCAACTAAATAAGCATCGTCAATAAAGTTGGATGAATTATAGCAAATTTTACCATGCCAATTATGTCACACTTTCCTTTATCACCAAGAGTAATAGTTCCATATGATTGGTTCTTTAAATCTGAGAATAAAGAGCTCTTTCCACTCATGTGTCTTGAGCAACCACTATCTAATATCCCTTTGTGCTCCTTTACCTTGGTGATATCCTGCAAAACAGCAAACATCAACCTTTCCGGGTCGACCAAATGGCATATTTTGGTTCATACTCAGGTTTGATCATGTTTGGTGGTCTAGTACCTTTAGGAACCCAGATTTGTTTGACCTGTTTCCTTAAACATAAAGGATAGGTGTTTCTGATGATATAAGGATCATTTCTTCTATAAGGACATGTAGATTTAACATGACCCTTTTTACAACAATAGAAGCAGGTAGGCATATGAATGCTTCCTTTGGCCATAACAAAAGTGGTGGTAGGTTTTCTAGGAAAGCTCCTATGATACCCTATACCATTTTTGTTAAGGGAAGATTGTTGTTCACCCATCATTCTTTCCAGATTAGCTTTTGAACGAGTAAACTTAATGAGTGATGTCTTCTGGTCTTGACACGTTAAAGTCAGATCAACTTTCTCTTTTTCTAAATCAATATAGTATCGATGAAGAGAAGAGAGGTTGTCCTTGAGAATCAGGTTTTCTGATTCCAAGGCCTTGAAATTATCATCAAGATCTTCCTTTTTAGTGTTAAGATTTTCAACCGCCAGAGACATTTCACTCAATTGTTTATCTTGTTCATGAAGCTTTTCTTTTCAAAAGAATTTATCCTTATTCTATGTTCCTTATCACTTAAGATAATACCTTTAAGGAATTGTTTAAGGTCAATCTCAGGTTGAGACAAAATTGTACTTACCATATTTTCGATGTACAGATTTGAGTCATCTTCATGATCGGCCATAAGACACAAGTTTGCTTGTTCTTTTTCATCTTCTGATTCATTTGTTGATTCTGAATCACTCCATGAAGCAACCATAGCTTTCTTCTTTCGATCATTTTTCTTAAAGTTGGTCCTCTTCTTTTGTGGACAATCCTTCACCAAATTATCTGTTTCACCACATTCAAAATAAGTCAGTACTTTCGTTTTCTTATTAGAGTTAGAAAACTTACCTCGGGGTTTTGATGCTTGTGGAAATTCTCGGTTTGCAAATTGTTTCTTTAACTTGAGAATTCTTGCGAGACCTTTGGAGATCATGGTGAGAACATCTTCTTCATTATCATCATCACTATCTTCTTCATCAGATGGTAACTCATCTCTTCTGGATTTTAATGCCAAATTCTTGGGGTTGGATGGAAGTTCTCCATCTTCTTCACCAAGAACCATTTCATGTGTAATGAGTTTTCCAAGTAGATCATCAAGAGGAAGAGTAGTGAGATTTTGAGCTTCTTCAATAGCAGTCTGATGAGTCCAGCTGTCAATCTGTCGGTGTTGGGCAGCAAATCTCTCATGCATGTCCACAATAAGGGCAGCATAAGAGTCTATCATTTGATCCGTCAGATCATCGATCCGACGATGAGCCTCTGAATCTCTATGACGGCGTGTCCTACGCCTAGCAGGTCTAGCAGGTGATGCAGCAGGTGCAGGCTCAGTATCCTCATCATCTAGATCTATAACTGGTGGTGCGCTCGTCCCTGCAGTATCAGTCCCTGTATCCATCGGGACTCCACCCTCTCTCTCATCAACGGTCTCCTCATCATCAGCCTCCTCCTCCTCAGCTGGGGCAGCTGCTGCCTCTCTGTAATCCTCCATCAGTGGAGCTCAAGCGGTCTGCCAATAGTGAGGGTCATAAACAAAAAACTGGGCAGACCACCTGATCCCCTGTGGCGCAGTCAGCTCCCACGGCATAGCCACGTACGGAGTAGTCAGACCTCGGGGAACTAGAATTCGCCGAGTGATCATCTCCTGCAATCCAAGCGGCTTGGCAGCCGCCACCATCATGCAAGCACTGAGATCCATGTCCTGATAGCTAGCTATATGGGTGACAAGCCCTCCGCAGCAGATGTCTCCCTTTGCCTTGGCCTTGATCCTGTGCAGATCCTCTGCCAGCATCAAGCCAAAGTCCGGGATACCCCCAGTAACCATGCAGTATAAACTGAAAAGCTCTCCCTGTCGGATCTTCTAGGGCATCTCAGTACGCGCCAGAAGCATCTCACTGAAGATCCGGTGGGCTAACCTAAAGGCTAGGTGGAAGATGACCCTCTCCCTGGAATCTCCAGGGCGCCATCTAACGGCATGCTCAACAATATGGGCAATCTGCCCCCAAAACTCCCTAGCTACTGATCGGGACGGGAAGTCAACAGCGGTGGGCTTCGGAAAGCCAAAAATATCTCTCCAGTACTCAAGTGGCACTAAGAAGTTCCGGTTCATCAACCGGTACTTCACAGACTGCTCTGTGGGAAGGTAGGTGAAGGAGCTAACGAACTCTAGGGTCGGCTCCAAGTAAGCTGGGGCTCGGATCTCAGTAAACTGATCCAGCCCAACTGTAGAAATCATCCTCCTAAGGTCTTCGTCTACCTGGAGGCAATCAAAAGCGGACACGTCCAGGAAGCGAGGTGCAATCACTGGACGGCCAGAAAAACGGTCATAATCGACCTGGTGTCTCTCATGGATCACCGGTCAATAGGGTCGGGAAGAAGAGGAAGAAGGGGAAGGTGAGGATCTATCCCTAAGGACAAGGCGTCGGTCTGAACTCATTTCAGAAAATCAACCTGTCAGATCACCTCGGTCAACTGACAACACTCAAGAATCACCTCGGCCGAGGCACAGCTCGACTGGACCGAGGCGGAAAACTGGGTTCTAATTCCTTCCGAAAATTCAGTTCTTTTCCCCCAAAAATCACTACAACTGCTTCCTATGGGGTACTTAAGCCTTTCCTCAACAAATGTAAGGGCAACCAAAGCCCAAATCGAAGCGAAAAAGCGAGGTAGGGTTTCGGTTTAGTTTTTACCTCGTTCGGCCGAATCGGTTCGATTCTCTTGCAGATCGATGTTGCACTGGGATCCTCTGAGTCTCAATCGTGGTTTGGAGACAGAAATCGTTAAAAACGAGCAAGAAATCGGAGAGGTGAGGTGAACTGTCGCCGCGGTCGAGGGGAAAGAGTAAAGTGAGGAGAGAGAAATCTTCCGCCTTTTATACCCTTTTCTGGACTGTTGTCACCTCAGTCGAGATGGTCTCGACTGGACCGAGGTGGTACGGACCGAGGTGCTCTGATAGCAACCGAGATGCCTCAGTCAAACTCCGTCTTCTCAATTTCTCAAACTTCTATACTTCCAGTTATGCTCCTTCCTTAGATGTCTCCTGTTATCTGTCTAGAACGCCAAAACAAAACAAAGCAAAGCAAAAAACTATCTAAGCTAGACTAGAAAAAGGGAAAATAAAGCAATACCTTGGGTTGCCTCCCAAGAAGCGCTTGTCTTAAGGTCGCTAGCTGGACCATGATGCGTCTCAAACGTGATGGGAGGTGCCTTCACCCCATACTTCACCTCCATCGTGGGGTGAAGTAAGTAAGTCTATCAAACGCTCCAACAAGTGTAAATGCTCATCGGGGAATGAATCGTCTATGGGTGGATCGTCCTTCTCACGTGAAGATGCAGGTAGCCGGCTGAGGTGATCCGCAACAGAATTTTCGGATCCCTTCTTATCGCGGATCTCTAGATCAAACTCTTGAAGCAAGAGAATCCATCGAATAAGGCGTGGCTTGGCATCTTTCTTAGCCAATAAGTATCGAATGGCTGCATGGTCGGTGTAGACAATGACTTTCGCCCCTACTAAATAGGAACGAAACTTCTCGGAAGCGTATACAACCGCCAATAATTCCTTCTCGGTGGTAGCGTAGTTGCGTTGTGCTACATCTAGCGTCTTGCTAGCATAGTAAATGGCGGTGGTCCGTCCATCCTTCTTCTGTCCAAGCACCGCTCCTACGGCTACATCACTAGCATCGCACATGATCTCAAAGGGCAAGGTCCAATCCGGAGGTTGGATAACGGGAGCGGAGATCACCGCTTCCTTATTCTTGTAAAAAGCATCAAGACACTCCTACGAAAACTCAAAAACAACATCTTTATTCAAGAGGTTAGTTAGAGGTTTAGAAATCTTAGAGAAGTCCTTGATGAATCTCCTGTAGAAACCTGCATGCCCAAGAAAACTCCTCACACCTTTAACAGAACAAGGGGGAGGGAGTTTCTCAATAGTCTCGATCTTAGCGCGATCGACCTCAATGCCTCGATTAGAAACGAGGTGTCCTAGCACAATGCCTTCACTAACCATAAAATGACACGTCTCCCAATTTAAAACGAGATTAGTGTCTTCACATCTTTTAAGCACTAGCGAAAGGTTAGATAGGCAATTATCAAAAGAGGAACCATATACAGAAAAATCATCCATAAATACCTCCATGATCTCCTCTATGTACTCGGAAAAGATAGCCATCATGCATCGCTGGAAGGTAGCGGGTGCATTGCACAATCCAAATGGCATCCTCCTATAAGCAAATGTCCCCCATGGACAAGTGAAAGTGGTCTTCTCCTGATCATCCGGATGGATAGGAATCTGGAAGAATCCACTATAACCGTATAAGTAGCAAAAGTGTGAATGCTGGGCCAACCGCTCGAGCATCTGATCAATGAAGGGAAGTGGAAAATGGTCCTTCCGTGTGGCCGTGTTCAGCTTCCTATAATCGATGCAAACCCTCCAGCCCGTAACGGTCCTAGTTGGGATCAACTCGTTGTTCTTATTTGTCACAACGGTCATCCCTCCTTTCTTCGGAACTACATGCACCGGGCTAACCCACTTGCTGTCCGAGATAGGATAAATGATACCTGCATCCAACAACTTAAGGATTTCCTTCTTCACAACCTCTTTCATGATCGGATTTAACCGTCTTTGAGGTTCCCGTGAAGTCTTATGATTGTCCTCCATTAGAATTCTATGCATGTAGAAAGAAGGCTTAATGCCAATAAGATCATCCGTGGTATAACCTATAGCCTTTTGATGCTTTCTCAGGACATGCATTAACTTAGACAATTCAGATTCGGAAAGGGAAGCGCTAACAATAACGGGATAAGTAGAATCCGGTCCAAGAAAGACATACCTCAAGTGACTAGGGAGTTGTTTAAGCTCCACAACTGGGGGTGCTTTCTGAGGGGGATCCTTGCTTCCTCCTTCCAGTGAAATGGATTCAGAAACTGGACTTTCGGAAGTCCCAGTTGAAATTGTCTCGCCGTCGACCTCGGTCGAGGCGCAGAGGCGTTGACCGAGATGTTCTTCAGTCGCCTCGCTCAGCCCAGGAAGCGCCTCGGTCGAGGTACTGCAACTGGAACTGAAACTGGAGATCTTCGTCTCCTGGATTAGCTTCTCAATTTTAGCTCCTGGATCCTCTTCCAGTGCCTTTAAGCTCCGTATATCTTCATCACAAGAAGCATCTATACCTTCCTCCATTAAATTGAAGCTAATAACTCTTTCGAGTGGATCGTTAGTAAGGATAGAGCTCACCAATTCTCTTGATTCTTCTTCATCGTAGATGTTGAAGATATCATCGCTTAGTTGCTCCCCTTTCATGGCTGCAAGTAGTGCGAACTCCACTTCATCGCCGCCAACGTTGAATTTCAACCTGGCGTTCTTGCAATCCACGTTGCAACCCGAAGTTGCTAGAAATGGCCTCCCGAGAATAATAGGAACAGGATAATCTGCGGGAATGTCAAGTACAATAAAATCTATAGGTAGATAGAAGTTACCTAGCTTGACCGGAACGTCTTCCAAGATGCCCACGGGATGGGTGATGGAGCGATCCGCCATATAAAGTCGAATCTTGACCGGCTTGGGCTCTCCAAGTCCGATCTTCATACATAGCTCCAGCGGGATGATGCTCACGCTGGCTCCTAGATCACAAAGGGCTTCACAAGTGACATCCCCAACCCGAATGGGAATGCAAAATGAGCCGGGATCTCTCAATTTAGGTGGCATCTTCTCCTTCATGATTTGTATGAGCTCCGAGGATTTAGATGTCATCCTAACTTCACCAAAGTCTTCCAGTTTCCTCTTCCTTGATAGGATCTCCTTCAAGAACTTCCCATAAGCGGGCATTCCTAGAATAGCATCAAGGAAAGGAATGTTAATATGCAGTTTATTCATCAAGTCAAGGAACTTACCAAAGTGCTTGTCTAGATGTGTTCTAGCCCTTGACTAGGGGAATGGAAGTGGTGGTTTGTATGTAGGTGGTGGAACGTAAACTTCAGTTTTCCCCTCCGCTTTCTGTGGCTCCACCTCGGTTGGCATCTCGGTCGAAGTGTTCTTCGACTGCATCTGGACCGAGGTGGTCTGCGTCGGTACTGGCACCGACCGAGGCACTAGATCTGCAGTTCTCAGTCCACTCCTCGTAGTTATGGCCATGATCTGGCCCTTAGGGTTGCTTTCTGTCCTTGCTGGAAGCTTCCCTAGATCTCTTGGCGCTTCATTCGCCCTACTTGCAAGTTGTTGTTCAAAGGCTTTTTGGGCCTTCGAAAACGAAGTCATGGAGTTCTCCATAGCGTTAAGCTTGATCAAGATTGCCTCCAGAACTGCGTCTTTCTTTTCTGGCTGAGACGAACTTGATCCTTTCCCCTAGCTTTTTAGTGGAGTAGAAGAAGAAGAAGAAGAAGAAGGGGAAGAGAGGAAAGGGTTAGAGGAATCGTTAGAGTTGGAGTTTGAATGATTGTTACCAGAATTTTGGTTGTTCGCCCTCCAGTTGTTGCTATTGGATCCTCTATTGTTGTTGTTGTAGTTGTTGTTCCAGGAACCGTTGTTGTTGTTACGGTATCCGTTGTTGTTGTTTCTTTGCCCTTGCTCTTCCTTCTTGGTTTGTGCAACCAAGAGTTCCTTCAATTGCTTCACGTCATTCTTCAAAGACGTGAGTTGATTGTTGTTGGGCTGAGTTTCTTGGAAGTTAACTCTCTTAACTCCACCTTCAGCTCCTTGGTGGGTGTACTTCTCCATATGCAAGGCTTGTTTCTCGATGAAGTCCCAAGCCTCGTCAATCGCCATGTCCATGAAGGTACTGGCGGAGAGTAGTTGGATATTGAACTGGGTGCTTCCGTCCAGTCCTTTGAAGTATATCTCCAATAACTCTAACTTTGGAATCCCATGATGTGGGCAATCCAAAAGAATGTCCTTCAACCGCTCCCATGACTTGGACAAGCTCTCCTTGTCCTTCATAATGAAAGCGTTGATCTTCCCTCTCATTCCAGCCGTCTTTGAGGGGAGAAAGAATTTGGTCAAGAATTCCGTTGTCATCTCCTCCCATGTGCTAAGTTTTCGTGGAGGAAGAGATTGATACCAAGTAAGAGCTCTATCTTTTAAAGAAAAGTAAAAAGGTCTTAGCTTGTAGTTGTTATTTTCAATCCTTGAAGGTCTCAAGGTTTCCATCAAGATCTCATAGTTTTGAAGATGTTGATGTGGTGATTCCTTCTCCATCCCTCCGAACTGGCATTGGCGAATCATGGATAGAACTTGCGGTTGAAGTTCATAGTCATGGTCCGCTGGATCTCCTAGGTTAACTCCTGGATGCCGCAGTTGTTGATTGGGGTCCATCCTTTGACCTAGGGTTTGTGGGATTCCTGCAAGAAGAACGTTTCGGATTGGCATCCGAGGTGGAAGTATCTCGGCCGGGGCATAAGGTGTTGGGACCTGCCTCGGTCGAGGGTCAGCAACTGGGACCTGCCTCGGTCCAGCATCGGGAACTAGGTCTTCCCTCGGTCGAAATAGAATCTGGTCTCGTATGACGGCCATCTCTGCTTCGACTGCTTCAGTTTTGGTGCGAGTTTCTTCCTTTTCTTGCCTTAGTTCTTCCCCGCTGAGGCGTAGCAGCTCTAACGCCCCTTTCAATTCGGCCTCAAGATCGCGGTTGTCTTGTTGGGCCATCTTTGCTTCTCTTAAGCGTCGCTTGTATGTCTTTTCTGGTTCGGGATCGTAAGGAACGATTTCCTTCCCAGTGCGGGTTCTTCGCATAAACCTAAGAAAGAAACTGCAAAATTCACTCAAGTAGAGTGGTTAGTAGACACGGGGGGAAGTGCCCCAAGAGCAAACCGTAACCGGCTCGGTCTAGACCAAGTCCCCGGCAACGGCGCCAAAAACTTGTTCGCTCCAAAAGGTGTGTGCAAGCTTTAAATTTATAACCCTAAACGTAAGCTTAAAACAAGGATGCGAACCCGCAGTGTACGGGTCAATCGTAGTAAAAGCAAGGAATTCCAGGGGTCGATCACAGGGACTTAGTGAAACAAAGTCCAATCACGGTATGCTTATGTAAATACTAACCACAAGAGCAATTAACACAATCAAAGATGAATAAGAAGTCAATAAAAGAAACATGCAATTCTAGGGATTAAAGCATCTAGTTGTGGTTCCAACTCAAGATCTATAGATAAGTGGACAAAGCTGAGGTTTTTGCATAGGGAAGGTGTTACTAAAGTGGAATAGATCACCGGGTAAGTCTCACTACTCACTAATCCTAAACCGTAACTCCTATTACCGGGTAAGTCTCAAGGAATCAAGATAAAGAACTACAATCTCAAACTAACATACCATCTAAGAGAATAGAATCAACCTTTACCGGGTAAGTCTCAGGCTAACTCACAAAGATGGGATGAAAGCACACTCAAACCCCAATAAAGGATAAACCTTTATTACCTACACTTATGATCGTTGGTACACAAACTAAGGAATTACCGGGTAAGTCTCATCCTAAGCTTGCATTGAACCAGGAAAGGTGTAATAAGAATAGGATTTGGCAAACTCTAACACTTAACTCTCAGTTTCGGATCAGATAAGTCATCTCGGTCAGCCAAATTCCACCCCGGCCGAGATGTTCATCGACTGAACGAGATGCTTAGGGTTAAGGTTAAAGGCTCGAACTTTCAGGGTCCCACTGGAATCTAAGATTATTCTATCATTGTTTTTCCCACAACCTTCAGCCAATCACCCTAGAATCACACAAGGAAATTAGCCACTCATCATCATCATGAAAGTATTAATCAAATATATGGGAAGAAGGTGAATATTTGAACAAGAAGAATTTAATAAAAAGACTTCAATAACTGAATCAAATATCACAACAAAATGTTCCTTGGATAAAAATCCAACAAGCAAGACAACAAGGAAGAGAATCTAAGATAATCTTACAAAAACCCTTCAAAAGCTATAAAAGCTATAATCTTCAATCTTCCTTCAACCTTCAAAAAGGTTCTTCAATTCTCCCAACTGGAGTATGGCTGCTGCTGCTATACGGGATACAAGCGGGTGTATGCGAGATGTTGGATTTGTGGAAATCCAACCCATTTTATAGGAAAATAACCCTCCAAAGATAAGATATCTTAGAAGAGATCTCTTCCCATAAAAATAGGTAAAATATAAGATCTATATTATCTTCTTCCTTCCAGGAGCCAAGCCCAAAAATATAAGATCACTTTCCAAATATAAAAGATCTCAGCCAAGAATAAAATATTCTCGCCGCGTCCTAGGTATTCGCCTCGGTCGAGTCGACTTCTCTGGATCACCTCGGTCAAGGTGAATCTGTGGTCAACCGAGGTGAGTCACAACTGAATGTGAAATCTCTCAAAACTGGTCCAAAGTGAATCTTTAATCCATGGCTATGCTTCCTGGATGGTTCCTTATGTTCCTCAATGTAGCTCCAATGACTCCATAGCTCCTTTTGCTCCTTTTTGATGCAAAATGTACCATTTTACCTATGATTACAACAAAACTAGGTGTAGACCTCGATTCTCGCAAAGGCAGATGAAATGGTAATATAATCACATAATATACATACAAACATGTAGATTTTGAAAGATAAAACGTCCAAACAAACCCCACAATATAGACTATAATTCATGCTATCAAGGATTGATATTATGATTGTATGATCTTGTTGAGATTGTGGAGACGAGGACGAGAGTATCCTAGCATGGCTATGGTTTATGATCTTGTGAGATCATTAGGACTAGAAGTCTAAGGACTTCTAGCATGTGAGAGAGATGTTGATTGCGTTCCTTGTTTTGACCAGGCGTTGAGTGTCTTTCTATGGGAAGTTGAGAGCGGTGGTTAGCGAGATTATCTTTGGGATGAGGTAAGTCTCCAGACTTACTTAGCTCGTATTCCTTGTATTAGCATTGATGTGTGTTTGGTGGTGTGTGTTTATTGTTTATCATTTATAACAATTAAACCGGTAATAGGACCACCGACCTTATATTATTTTGGCCCAAGTGTATGATAACGGGCGGTGACATCATCTGCCTAGCTCTTGCGAGAGTTTAGGAGGTTCTTGGCGACTAGCCCGTTCTAGTTAGACGGTTGGAGGCATCCGTACCCGTTCCATGCCGGTAAGTAGGGACCGAGGCGGGACCACGGTGGTCTTGTGTCACAAAACTAAGTTGAATTAAAACGGGATATGACTTAATAATAAAAAGATAATAAACCGGAATTGTGTGCTTTGAGAATGTTGTGTGTTTATGATGATTTAATTGTGTTTGTGCCTTTCCCATTGATTCTAATGCTTCGAATATGACCTAACGATTTTATACCGACTGTTGTAGATTGTCTTGCAGGTTAGGATTGCGGCCAAGAGATCTGGAAGAGTGGGCAGCCGGGGTTCCATACATTTTAGGTTTGGGTTTTGGGATGGAGTCGAGTTTGAGTATTGTGTTTATTGTATGTTGTATGACGTTTAGTCTTTGGGGTTGTATTTTCGGCTGAAGTCCTTTGTTGTATTCTTTTGGGTTTTTCTTTTCATTGTATAAAAATGAATTTTGGTTTTGGCCTTTATTTGTGTCTTGTTGCAAGATCCGGTGAAATTGTTGTCAAGCTAAGGGTCGGGACCCATTGTGAGGTCCCAACCCGTAGCGCCCCGAGTCCCGCGGATTCGGGGTGTTACAACAGATTTCATGATTAGTCTCACTGATGGTTAAATCAATAAATGTGAGTCTAGCTTTGATACCAATTAAAGAACCGGTAGGTGATATAAATAAGATAAATGATACTCTAGAAGTGGGGTTGAATAGAGTATGGAAACTTTTCACAAACCAAATCTCAAGGCCTTGAAACTACTTTCAAGGGCCTTGATGTCAATCTGTACTACTAGTGAAACTTTGATTTCAAGGGTTTTGAAACTCTATTTCAAGGGCCTTGACTTCTTGCTCCTGCAAAACAAAGTTAGTCACAGTAAAGTATGTATGGTGCGGAGTTGAAAAGATTGACACGAGGATATGTTTACGAAGTTCGGCTCTAAATAGCCTACTCTCCGTCCCAGGGTATATCCGTAGGATCTAACTATCTATTATTCGCTTCAAAGAGTCCTAGATACAAACTAGAAGAAATCCCCTTCTTCTCTTACTGTAGCCAATGCTACGATCTAGCTCCAACTCTTAACCTAGCTATAATAGCCTAGTTACTTCGCAGAGTAACACACACTCTAGTATAACACTATTTAGATCTTCCAATGGAGCTCTAGTGTTTTCTCTCTCTAAGGGGATAAAACTATTGCGTGAATGAGAGAAAGAAAAATAACAAATGAAGATGATTAGGTTGCTTGAGGATGCAAAGATGTTTTCCTGTGTAAGCTTGTGTATATTCCTTCTTCAACCATCATCTTCAATTATACTCTTCTATGGAAAGGTCTTCTAGCCTTTGTAGAGATGACCGTTTGAAGATGTATCTTCTTTTCCATGAAGATCGTTTTCTTGTTTGGAGATAAGGTAGACGTTGCAAGTCTTCAGCCCCTACGAACACGTCGAGTCCTTTACTCCTTGATCTTCTCGTCTTCTGTTGAATCTAGAGAGAAGATACTTTTGCCGTTTATTGTTTAGAAAAATCTTCTAGAAAAGATTCTCTATTATTCGGTTAATATCTTCGGTTGAGATCTTCCTTCGGTTGCTAAGATCTTTGGTTGATGAGATCTTCTTGTTACAGAATCTTCCAAGGAGATCTTCAATTTATTTTGAATCCTTTGTTCCGTGCATCATTGAATTCAAGGCCCTTGATTTCATTCTTTTGAACTTGTTATCTTCCTTTGTTCTTGAATCCATCTTCAAGGCCCTTGGCACTTAGATATAAAACCTGCACTGAACTCAAACCAACCAAATATCTAGAAATATAATCAACTACATTGTTAGTATATCCAACTGCTATATTTGTGTGAAGTCTTCCATCATCAACACTTGTAAACCATTTTAATCAAGGTGGAGTTTTCATTTTTGTTTATAACCAATTTGATTTTGTATTTGTCATTCTTACATAAGCAATATATCTTCAACCTTCTTAATTTAGTTTTAACAATTTTATTTTGATATGTTGAGAGGTTGTTAACACGACTTTTGTGAAGGATTTATCGTAATCTTTTTAATCAACTAAAGGAAATCCCACAAAATTACTTTTAAGTACTATTTCACTTTAATTATTTTTTAAAATTTATTTTTATTTCGAGTTTGTTAAAACTCTACGATTTTAAAATTTTAGATCTTAAATCTTTTACTAAAATATAAATTTTGTTTGTCTGAGTTAAATATTTTTTTTAAAATTAATGAATTCAAAACTCCAATATATTTATTGAATATTCATTTAAAAAACACGTTCAATTCTATTTGTTTAAAATTTGTTTGTGATAAATCTCATAATAATCTACAAAATGTGCCCATATCTTAATCTTTTTTAAAGATATTTTTAAAGCAACCTTTAATATTTAATTTGATAAAGTTTTATCAACCTTCGAATTATTTGTTAACTAAATTTTTTTATATTTGTAGATAATGTTGTATCTCTACTTTTTTTTACCTATAAATATCTATATTTGTCTAAAATATTTTATATGGAACCAAATAGATTATTACTTATCAATACATTTATATATATGAGTTTAAAATAAAACAAATTACAAAATATGTATAACATAGTATTACATCTAATTCAATATTATTTAAAACTCACACAAAGTGCGGGTATAATACTAGTATCTTTTAAACCAAAAAACCAATATCATTGATTATACATAACATCCAAAGGTTCACATCCTTCCATTATAAGAATGAATCAAAATGTGACAAGTGTCACCATTTTAATTGATTCTTAGGGCTCGTTTGGTTCCAACTCCGGAAACAGAAACGGAATGAAAACAAATTTAGTCCATATGTATATCCTTATTCATGAAATTGTATGGAATCATTCCTTGTGATTTAATGCAAAATGCACTTGTTTTCCCACATTTTGTTTCTCTATAGGGTATCAAAAGTAATCAAACTCTACTCCAGTCACTTCAAACCACAAGGAATGATTCCAAAAAATTTCATGAATAAGGGTATATGTATGTACTAGTTTCGTTTCCATTCCGTTTTCGATTATGGAGTTAAAACCAAACGGGCCCTTAGTTTCTTACCATTACAAAATGAAAGAATTTGGTCAAGTGTACCCTTTTCTATTTGATTTACTTTTCTATACCCCCAATAATTTTTTTTACCACTTTCATTAATGGTAGGTTAAAATAATTAACCCCTCTATTTTAAAAAAAGGAACATACATGAACTTGTTGTTTGTTACGTAAAAGGAATCCTGGCCTTTTTTTTCTTTTGTTTTGTTTGCCCTTTTTTTATTTTTTACTTTTTTAAATTTTATAGTATGAAATTTATACCAGAAACTTCATATCAATTCCTGACTCTCTTTTTTTGCCATTTTTATTTTCTGTAACACCCCGAATTCGCGGGATATCGGAATGCTACGGGCGAGACCACACAATGGGTCCCGACCCTTAGCCTGACAGCAATGTCACCGGACCTTTCCAACATGGCACAAATAAAGGCTCAAAAATTCGAAAAAGTTTATAATGTATGCAAAACGGAAAAGTAAAGAGTACAACATGGAAACTCAGCCGAGTCCTCAAAACAACACAAAACATAAATCTGAAAGCGTACAAAAACCATAATCCCATCATAAGGTAAAACAACAACCACAACAATCCCAAAAACGCCCCCGTCCTACAATGTCCGGCGACCCTCGGCTGTCCACTCCTCCACCTCACTCGGCGGCGTCCCTAACTTGCGGGGCATCTACACAAGCGGTTTAAAACCGTTAGCTACATTCGAAGCATTAATGACATGATGAAGCCACAAACACAATCATATATATAATCACATCACATAAACATGCTCGACAAACAATCCGGTTATTTATCTTTATTTATTATGTCGTATCCCATTCTAATTCAACTTAGTTTTATGACACGAGAGCACCGTGGTCCCGCCTCGGTCCCTACTTACCGGCATGGAACGTTACGGATGCCTCCGCCGTCTAACCAGCACGGGCTAGTCGCCGAGAACCTCCTAGACTCTCGCAAGAGCTAGGCAGATGATGTCACCGCCCGTTATCATAAACTTGGACCAAAATATATACATAAAAGTCGGTGGTCCTATTACCGGTTTATAAGTTATAACAAAAGCGATAAACACACACACCACCAAGCACGCAATGAATCTAATACGACGAATATGGCTAAGTAAGTCCGGAGACTTACCTCGTCTCTCAACTCACAACACTCTAGCTTCCTTAATGAGGAAGCACACAACCTGCTCATACACGAAAGTACTCATCAACACAAGTTCACACTCATGAAGTCATAGACTTCATTCTAAAGATCTAAGCAAGATCCCACAACTCTCAAACTAGGAAAGCATCCTAGGGTCCAAAATACACAAGACACTCTCCACAAGTAAGGAAAGCTCACAACAGCCTATACAACCTAAGAACATGATCAACTACAACATCCTAGGAGAAGTAACTAGCTTAGGAAGGTCAACATGCTCAACACTCAAGATCAACATTCACACCAAGCCATAAGGGCTTCAAGGCAAGCAACCACTATATGGCATTCTCACAAGTTCTAGGTTCATCCTAAGCATGCTTCTAACTATATACATCAAGGATCTAAAGAAGGAACAAAAGGAAAGGGAGGGAGGAACCTACTGGTGAAGAAAACGCAGCCGCGGAAACAAGCTGGTGCCCCGGCGGAAACCTGTCGCCGCCCCTGCGGAATCCTGGTGCCGCCCCTGCGCCTCTGGTGGCCGCCCTTGCGGTGGCTCAGGCCACCCCTGCGGTGGCCTCAATCCGCCCCTGCATCTTTAGCAATCCGCCCCCGCGGTCGAACAGCAGAAGGTCCGTCTTTTTCGTTTCTTCGTCTGGTTCTTTGCCCCTAGTGTCTCCTCCTCTTGTTGGGCTTCCTCCAAACCTTCACCATAGGTCCTAGCCTCCTCACCACGACCTAAACGAGCTAAGGAAAGGGACATGCAAGGGCTTACTAGATATCTCTTCAAAAGCTTCTCCATGGCTATGGAGGTGAAAAGAAGAGAAGGAAGAGAGTACAAATAGCAAAAGAGGAAAGACAACTACTTACCACTGCAGATCCGGAAAGCTCAAGCTGCAGCTCCCACACACCACTCTTCTAAGGTGCAAGGGAAGGGAAGCACAAGGAAGGAGAAGAGAGAAGTAGTAGAGGGAGAGAGAGCGTAAAAGAGAAATGGGAATAGAGAGGAGAGAGTAAAAGGGCTGACAAGGAGGTGGGATATCCCAAGGGTCAACATCCTTGTCCCCTCACTCCTCTTCCCAAGGACGGAAAGTAAAAAGGAACCCCTCTCCCGCGTTAAAACTCGTACCCGGCAAACGTGTCTGCGGGAAATAAGCCGCCGACGCAAAAAAGATTGGAAACACTTCGACTTCCGGAAATAAAATTTCCGGATGTTACAACTAAACCCCTAAAAATAAGTTTCGTCCCGAAACTTGAGAGACGTCACCTCACGGAAGGCAGAACTCCGAAGTCGAAACTCGTAAACACAATGATACCCCGAAATGTAATCACACATACACACATATAGCATATACAGGGCATATCACAACACATAGCATAAAGGCACAAACAGGGAAAAGCTCGGGACTAACCCGACTGTCCTAACGGTGACTCTAAACTCGCATAAAACTCAGGATAGTTCCTCCGGACACTATCCTCCGTCTCTCAAGTAGCCTCATCTGGTCCTCGCCTCGACCACTGCACTCTCAACATCGGTATCTCCTTCGATCGAAGGCGTCTCGTACTCCTCTCCAAAACCGCTATCGGGTGCTCTGTAAAAGTATGGTCCGGCTCGACCACAAGGTCCTCGTGACTAATGATGTGCCTCGAGTCATGGATGTACTCCCTCAGCTAGGACACATGGAATACCGGATGTATACCCTCTTACCGTGGTGGCAATGCTAGTCGGTATGCCACCTCACCGACCCTCTCCACTATCTCGAATGGGCCGATATATCGGGGGCTTAACTTCCGCTTAATGCCGAATCGTCTGACACCCCGGGTCGGTGATACCCTCAGCCACACCTGGGCTCCTACCTTGAACTCGAGAGGTCTACGCCTCCTATCCGCGTAAGATCTCTGACGACTCTGAGCGGTCAACATCCTCTCTCGTATCAAGGCAACTCTAGCCATGTCATATTGTACCTGATCTGGAGCCACCACACTTGAACTCCCCGGCTCGTCCCAACATAAGGGAGTGTGGCATCTCCTCTCATACAATGCCTCATAAGGTGCCATCCCAATCGATGCGTGCCAGTTGTTATTATACGAAAACTCCACCAATTGAAGGTGGTCTGGTCATACCTGCCCCCAGTCTAGTACACATATCTGCAGCATGTCCTCTAGGGTTTGAATAGTCCACTCTGACTGGCCGTCAGTCTGTGGATGGTATGCGGTGGTGAAATGTAGACTCGATCTTAGGGCGGCGTGTACCTGCTGCCAAAACCTCGAGGTAAAGCGTCCGTCCCTATCCGAGATGATAGTCCTCAGTACTCCATGTAACCTCACAACCTGACGAGTAAACTCCTCGGCTAGACAACTCACCGGCCACGTTTCCCGAATAGGGATGAAACGTGCGGTCTTCGTCAACCGATCCACGACTACTCATATCGCGTCAAAGTTCCTACTCGATCTCATACCCGTCACGAAGTCCATGGAAATATCCTCCCACTTCCACTGTGGCACAAGAAGTGGATGAAGCTCTCCTGCGTGTCTATGGTGCTCGATCTTGACCTGTTGGCAGGTCGCTCATCGGGCCACATATCTAGCTACATCGGGCTTAAGCCCGCCCCACCAATAAGATCTCCTAAGGTCATGGTACATCTTACTCGTGCCTGGGTGCACCGAGTAAGGTGTAGAGTGTGCCTCATGCAAGATTCGCTCTCTCAACTCCGGGTCTGACGGAACACAAATACGTCCCTGACGTCTCAATAACCCGTCTGCCCCTGTGATAAACTACAGTGCCTCACCTCTGGCCATCCCATCCCGAATCCTCGTCAACACGGGACATCCCTCCTGCTTCTGCCGGATCTCTCCGGACAGATCAGGTAATACCTCCAACTCGGACAAATGGCCGACCGTATCCGGAAACCGGATATCTAACTCTAACTCCGCCAAATCTCTCTGCAACTGTGGCTGAATCGTAAGTCGAGTTATAGCCTCCTCTCGAGGAGTCCTCCTACTCAAAGCATCGGCGACTACGTTCGCCTTCCCCGGATGGTACAAAATCTCCAAGTCGAAATCCTTAATCAGCTCTAACCATCTCTTCTGGCGGTTATTCAACTCCCGCTGAGTGAATATAAACTTCAAACTCTTGTGGTCTGTGAAGATCTGGCACGTGGCTCCGTACAAATAGTGTCGCCAGATCTTTAGGGCATGAATCACTGCCGCTAGTTCAAGATCATCGGTGGGATAATTCTCCTCGTACGACTTCAACTGCCGAGAAGCGTACGCAATAACCCTACCCCTCTGCATCAAAACGCACCCCAAGCTTAGCTTGGAGGCGTCACTATATACAAAAAAGTTCTCTACGCCCTCAGGCTCGGCTAACACAGGAGCGGAGGTCAACCTCCTCTTCAGCTCCTCAAAGCTGCGCTGACAAGGCTCGGACCAGACGAACCTGGTAGACTTCCTTAGCAAGGAAGTAAGTGGTCGTACAATCACGGAGAAACCCTCAACAAAATGGCGGTAATATCCTACTAAGCCCAAGAAACTGCGCACCTCAACAAAATGGCTTGCTTCTCGATGAAGTCCCAAGCTTCGTCAATCGCCATGTCCATAAAGGTACCGGCGGAGAGTAGTTGGAGGTTGAACTGGGTGCTTCCGTCCAGTCCCTTGAAGTATATCTCCAACAACTCTAACTTTGGAATCCCATGATGTGGGCAATCCAAAAGAATGTCCTTGAACCGCTCCCATGACTTGGACAGGCTCTCCTTGTCCTTCATAATGACAGCATTGATCTTCCCTCTCATTTCAGCGGTCTTTGAGGGGGAAAAGAATTTGGTTAAGAACTCCGTTGTCATCTCCTCCCATGTGCTAATTTTTCCTGGAGGAAGAGATTGATACCAAGTAAGAGCTCTATCTTTTAAAGAAAAGTAAAAAGGTCTTAGCTTGTAGTTGTTATTTTCAATCCTTGAGGGTCTCAAGGTCTCCATCAAGATCTCATAGTTTTGAAGATGTTGATGTGGTGATTCCTTCTCTAGCCCTCCGAACTGGCATTGGCGAATCATGGATAGAACTTGCGGTCGAAGTTCATAGTCATGGTCCGCTGGATCTCCTAGGTTAACTCCTGGACGCCTCAGTTGTTGATTGGGGTCCATCCTTTGACCTAGGGTTTGTGGGATTCCTGCAGGAAAAGCGTCTCGGACTGACATCCGAGGTGGAAGTACCTCGGCCGGGGCATCAGGTATTGGGACCTACCTCGGTCGAGGGTCAGCGACTGGGACCTGGATCGGTAGAGGATCTGGAACAGGATCTTCCCTCGGTCGAGGTAGAAACTGGTCTCGTAAAGCTGCCATATCAGCTTTGATCGCTTCAGTCCTGGTGCGAGTTTCTTCTCTTTCCTGCCTTAATTCTTCCCTGCTGAGGCGTAGCAGCTCTAGCGCCTCTTTCAATTCGGCCTCAAGATCGCGGTTGTCTTGGTGGGCCATCTTCGCTTCTCTTAAGCGTCGTTTGTATGTCTTTTCTGGTTCGGGATCGTAAGGAACAATTTCCTTCCCAGTGCGGGTTCTTCGCATATACCTAAGAAAGAACCTACAAAAGTCACTCAAGTAGAGTGGTTAGTAGACACGGGGGCAAGTGCCCCAAGAGCAAACCGTAACCGGCTCGGTCTGCGCCAAAAACTTATTCGCTCCAAACGGTGTGTGCAAGCTTTAAATTTATAACCCTAGACGTAAGCTTAAAACAAGGATGCGAACCTGCAGTGTACGAGTCAATCGTAGTAAAAGGCAAGGAATTCCAGGGGTCGATCACAGGGACTTAGTGAAACAAAGTCCAATTACGGTATGCTTAAATAATCACTAACCACAAAGCAATTAAACAATCAAAGATGAATAAGAAGTCAATAAAGGAAACATGCAATTCTAGGGATTAAAGCATCTAGTTGTGGTTCCAACTCAAGATCTAAAGATAAGCGGACAAAGCTGAGGTTTTTGCATGGGGAAGGTGTTACTAAAGTGGAATAGATCACCGGGTAAGTCTCACTACTCACTAATCCTAAACCGTAACTCCTATTACCGGGTAAGTCTCAAGGAATCAAGATAAAGAACTATAACCTCAAACTAAGAAACCACCTAAGGGAATAGAATCAACCTTTACCGGGTAAGTCTCAAGCTAACTCACAAAGATGGGATGAAAGCACACTCAAACCCCAATGAAGGATAAACCTTTATTACCTACACTTATGATCGTTGGTAAACAAACTAAGGAATTACCGGGTAAGTCTCATCCTAAGCTTGCATTGAACCAGGAAAGGTGTAATAAGAATAGGATTTGGCAAACTTTAACACTTAACTCTCAGTTTCGGATCAGGAAAGTCACCTCGGTCAGACGAATTCCACCTTGGCCGAGATGTTCATCGACTGAACGAGATCCTTAGGGTTAAGGTTAAAGACTCGAACTTTCAGGGTCCTACTGGAATCTAAGATTATTCTATCATTGTTTTTCCCACAACCTTCAGCCAATCACCCTAGAATCACACAAGGAAATTAGTCACTCATCATCATGAAAGTATTAATCAAATATATGGGAAGAAGGTGAATATTTGAACAAGAAAAATTTAATGAAAAGACTTCAATAACTGAATCAAATATCACAACAAAAGCGTTCCTTGGATAGAAATCCAACAAGGCAAGACAACAAGGAAGAGAATCTAAGGTGATCTTACAAGAAAACCTTCAAAAGCTATAAAAGCTACAATCTTCCTTCTTCAACCTTCAAAAAGGTTCTTCAAATCTCCCAACTGGAGTATGGCTGCTGTTGCGTATAAACCCTAATCGGTGGTATAGCATGATCCTGGATTTGTGGAAATCCAACCCTTTTTATAGGAAAATAACCCTCCAAAGATAAGATATCTTAGAAAGATCTCTTCCCATAAAAATAGGTAAAATATAAGATCTATCATATCTTCTTCCTTCCAGGAGCCAAGCCCAAAAATATAAGATCTCTTTCCAAAGATAAAAGATCTCAACCAAGAATAAAATATTCTCGCCGCGTCCCAGGTGTTCGCCTCGGTTGAGTCGACTTCTCTGGATCACCTCGGTCGAGGTGTATTTGTGGTCAACCGAGGTGAGTCACAACTGAATGTGAAATCTCTCAAATCTGGTCGAAAGTAAATCTCTAATCCATGGCTATGCTTCTTGGATGGTTTCTTATGTTCCTGAATGTAGCTCCAATGACTCCATAGCTCCTTTTGCTCCTTTTTGATGTAAAACGTGCCATTTTACCTACGATTACAACAAAACTAGGTGTAGACCTCGATTCTCGCAAAGGTAGATGAAATGGTAATATAATCACATATTATACATACAAACATGCAGATTATGAAAGATAAAACGTCCATACAAACCCCAAAATATAGACTATAATTCATGCTATCAGCCCGTTATCATACACTTGGTCCAAATATAAACATATAAAGGTCGGTAATCCTATTTCCGGTTTAGTTGTTATAAACAATAAACAATAAACACACACATAAACAATAAACACACACCACCAACACGCATCGAAACTAATATAGGGAAAACGAGCTAAGTAATTCTGGAGACTTACCTGTCCCTAAGATAAACCAGCTAAATCCCGTACTCAATTTCCCGCAGGAGTGTAACTCATCGCCTGATTAGACAAGGTACACAATCAATAACTAACCAACAAGCTAGAAGCCCTCGGGCTTCTAGTCTTCTAGAACCTATATGAGGTCAAAACCCTAGCATGCTATATTCAACTCCTAATCTCGAAGATCATCCTATGATTGTATTGCAAACATCACAACTATGTTTGTAAACCATCCAACAACGACAAACGGTTCAAGGCCACTAATTGGCATTTTCTTTAAGTTATGCTAGATCCAACCTAGCATGATACTAATACTAAACATAACTAGACCGAGGGAAAAGATACTCACACGATGTCAAAAGACGGAAGACGATCTATGGATATCGAGTTGGACTTGTTAGGTGTTTATCGGGACGCTTCCGAACCTAACACCAAAATTAGACAAATTTAGCTCGTACGCTAAATTTGGACATACTACATAGAATATATAACTATAAGAATAACCCTCGAAATTCAAATCCGAGTTTAACATCTTAAAACACTTCCCGGGTAATTTATACAATTTTAGAAACTTGGTCATAAACCGGAATCACAACTTGAACCGTAAACCCAATTTTAAAATCCGAAAATATATATATTCCGGACAACTTATACAACCTCATAAACCCAAGGAAAACCCGCTTTCAAAATCGAGGATAAACAAAACCGTTCAACTGTTTTTCGAGGTAAAATATATCGCTCCAAAACTATGGGTTATATTCAATAAATATTTCCTTGTGCATTTTCTGAATATTATATCAACAAGGGCCTAATCGCAACAATCCATAAATATGGGTCAAAATGTGATAACAAAACACTGGGTACATTTCGCAATTAACACAACACTGAGGGGCCCGATTTGAATATGAAAAAGGGTTTCTTTAAGCCTTTGCAGGCTCTGCCGCTCACGCAGGAAATAAGGAACACAGGAGGCGGCGAGGGTGTGGCTTCTCGGTGGAGTCAGCAACGAGAAAGCGGCAAGGTCTAGGGCAGAGCGACGGCTCCGGTGGGGTTTGATGGCGAGACACAGCCGTCGGTTTCCCATCGGTGGTGTCTCGACTTTCTTGCCCGGTCCGGTTTGAGGTAGGGAAAAATAGAGGCATTGCTTCACGGTACCTGCCGACAGAAGAGAGAGAGAGCTATGGGCAGTGGAGGCGGCAAGGACTCCGGCAGGCGAGACGACGATGGAGCAGGTTCCTCCGGAGACGGTGGAGGCAAGTCAGCTACTTCCCGGTGGTTGCTCAAAATAAAGGTAAGGCGGGGGAGGAAAACAGAGGGCGAGATCGAGGGGAAGTTCCAAGCCGGTGGGTGCAGCAGTCAGGTTTGCAAAGGAAGCAGATCAAGATTGAGAAAGAGAGGGCATGGCAGAGCTCCTGGGTTCGATCTGAGGGCGAGGTGAAAATAGGGGTGCGATGGAGATGGTGCGAGTTGCTGAGATTAGAAAGTTTGAGTGTTACTACTTCCCCTTATTTGAGTGAAGGCAATGAGGGTTGAGTGTTATTGCTTCCCCTTGTTTGAGTGAAAGCAATGAGGGTTGAGTGTGAGGTGAGAGAGAGATTGGGAAAGAATAGAGGGTCGAGAGGTGTAGACTGTAGCCACAGTCTAGGCTGGGTTGGGGCTGGATACACGCAAGTACAGACGTAGGGAAAAAGAAGGAAAAAAAATAGGAGTAGGGAATTAAAATGAACCCCGATCAAAACAAACGGAACGGGATTTTCGGATCAAAACTTTTCCGAACTTTTCCGCAAAAATAATATAACGAAAATATAAACAAAAAATGTATACTCGTAAAAATATAGTTTACGATATATAAATTACTTCCGTAAAATATTCTTTATAATAATATAATAATATAAATACGGATAATATATATACACAATATATATATATATGTCCAAACTTGTAAAATTCAAATTACCACGTAAAAATACTCGAAAATATATTTAGGTCATTAAAATAGCAATAAATATACGGAAAATAAATATCGGAAACGCTCCCAATAAACGGGGCGTTACATTAGATTCCCCTAAAAACAAGTTTCGTCCCGAAACTTGCTATACATCGAACTTCTCGGCCCCTAAGGACGAGGTATGAACTCTCAAACTAAGATTGCTTAAACCTTTTAATCTATACACACAAACTACTCGAACTACCACCGCAAGATATATAACCAGACATAAAACACATTCATTCACGTGGCACAAAACCACATATAACATCACACATATACACCACTAAGGGAAGAACTAGCTCTAACCCGTTGATTCTATCGATGCTACTAGCTCACCGAAAAACTCAACCAAAGATACTATCCTCCATCTTCCTATTAGCCTCATTGGTTCCCCGTCTGCTATTAGATCATCATGACTGACCACACGTCTCGAATCATGCTAGCACTCTCTCGACTGATACACATGAAATACCGGGTGAACTCTCTCTACCCTTGGCGGCAACGCCAACTTATAAGACACTCCTCTAACTTGCGTTAAGATCTCATAAAGGTCGATATATCGGAACTCAACTTACTTCTCGGGTCTATCTCAATGTAGCATTTCCATTATTTTCCCTTTGATTTCTCTATCAAAGAATATCGAACTTCCGATCTACACTGTTGGCTTTGGTTCTTGTCAAACCAAACTTTGATGTTATGTTTTCTCAATTCTTGTTGCAATTCCAAGTAACGAATGAAGCACTTTACTCCATACTACTTCTATTAACCATGCACGTATGCTATTACTTTTACATTGCTCCATAATACTCGATCAAGACCTTTTCTTGAAGAATCACTTGTACACTTCAAACTCATATTACCTCAAGGTAAATCAAAACAATTGCACCAATAAATCCCCTCTTAACTCTCAGTAACTCTTTTGTCAATTCTTTGTCCCATTCAGTACTTCATTGTCATCCGGAGTAGGTTACCATAATTGGTGTTATACAACTTCTCTCTTCACAGATCTGGTAAAGCTCAGCACATCCAAATAAACTTTTAACCTCTTCCACATCTTTCGGGGTTTTCCATCCCGAGACAACATGTCATACATCTCTCATTTTCAAGAGTGAGTCCAAAATATCTCATCCGGGCATCAGTAAGCCCATATGGAATAACTACAACTCGTAGTGACTCTGATTGGTCCAAAATGCCATACTTGCGATATCTCATACTCGAATTTTCAATTGGTGACAATCAGACCTTAAATCATTCTCATAAGAGACTACCGACCCTTGTAATCGATCGAGTAGATCATCCATTCGTTGTAAGGAATACTTGTCCTTCAACTCACGGTAATCGATGTTCAATTGGAGAGAATTGTCTGTCTTTTTCACAACAATTCTGATGTTCTTATAATAACTTCAAATCAAGAGTTTAAGATATATTTCCATATAAACTTCAATCAAGAGTTCAAGATAACTTTTGGTGTTCTCTATGACAGTGCATTGGTTCTAATGAACCTTTATCAACAAGTCCTTGCAATTGTTCCTTTGATTGTATCCTACATTCGAGTATCTTTACGGGTATCATTTATTGATGTCTTTTGTACGGCGGCTTAGAAATGGGAGTTGAGTCCAAATCAATCTTAGTGGTAAAATTCACATTCCGATGCATTAGAATCCATTCTATCTCGGGTTCTATCTTTCTCTACCCATCACATATCGTAATAACCGACACCACCTAGTCCTAACACTTGGCAAGTGGTCCACCCCGGCCAGTTGGGGTGAAGTCCTTCAACACGTGTATTGTTTCTTTTGTAGCTACTATGTCCACCGTCCTCTTTCGAAGATCCTTCATCTCCAGAACTCAAGGAACTTGCTCGGTTCTTCCGACTCTTGAAGCCTTGGTTAATCAATCATTCAGCTTAATCCCTCTTCTAACTTCAAAGGAAAGGCGATATACCATCTCGTAATCTCGCAAATATGTTCCGTCACAAGGGTCCTAACCACAAGACTTAATTATGCCTGATAACAAACCGATATAATCTTCTTTGCTTTCTCCGACATCCCAACCTATGGGAGGAGCTCACCGTATCCTTGATCAGCATTCACCATAGACATCCTTTCTTCAAGTAGGCGTAGAGTCAGATGACCGTAGAGGCTCTGACCTCAATCTTTCATGTACTTCTTGTACATCCCATATCGACATCAAACTTCCAAAACCTCAGTCTTCTCTTACTTTTATTGGCCACCTTATGTTTCTCTTGGTATCCACGAACAACTTCACAACCGTACCAGTATGCCTTTAGGCAAAATTCCCCAACCACAATCACTGAAAGATCCACTCATTACTTCACCAAGCACTAACATCATAACTCTAAGCTTGCCGCGTTTCCCTAATCTAGATTCCTCCTTTCACGTCATAGCCACTATGGATTCGCCATGCGAGTCACAACACTTGACTTAGCTTTTGCTCACGCAAACATGACATCCATTACCTTAGAAAAACATACCATACATCCCCTCATATATTCCCCCTTTACGCACAATAGCCATAGAAGACTCACCTTCCTCTTTGTCTTTTCAGTCCCCCTTACCCTGATCCGTGTCCTTCCCCATATGACAACCCATGACCTAAGAAGGTCGCACCAGATTGTTACAATCCCTCCCACACAGTACGTTACTATCACTTGCAGAAATCAGTAAATTGTTTACTTGATTAAGATATTTGCACTCCCCTAGATATACCTCTTCATTGCCGACATTCAACCACCACGAATATTTCGAGTTCTCGTGACCCTTCTTCATAATCCCACACCTGGATTACTCTCCCCAACTCCATTCCCCGGTATACAACCCGTACTTGTGCCTTTTTGGTGGTCACCGATTAACTCATTGATGACCCTCTCCAAGATCAACGACTTACCCTCCTACCATACTTCCATGTTACCATACTCCTAAAGGATACCCTCTCGGGGTATTCCACCTTAAATTTCACTAGCTCATTTACTTTAACTCAAACTCCGTTAGCTTTTCTACGCTCCCCTCTTCCTTACACGCCTGTAAGATAACTACACCTTCTCGGCTCTTTTGTGTCAAATGACCCTACTTCAAAGGATTAACCGTCCTTCATAATGTGTTGTAAGTGTATCTTCCCCACATCTCTATCGTTAATAACCACTCTCTCTTCTCTTGGTTGGTAACTTAAGTCTTTTGATCCGCGCCCCTTGTTTCATCTTTCATCTTTTAAAGATCATCACCCACACACACTTTCTCCTTCTTAGCATTGCTCAGTCTCAATACCATGACGGAAAACAATTGACTTCACAAGGTAATTCTACTATGTGAACTTTCACCATGTAATCCTCCTCGTATTCTCGTATTTCTGAAGAAGTCTCCCACTTAAGCTCTCGCAAAAACCGTCACTCACTTTCTAGTTCTTCTATAAGCTTAACTTACGCATCTCATGAATCTTAGTAATAGTTCGACCACCCTTCACATCTTGACTCCCATGCTTAGGAGCATCTTAGGAAAAACTTCACGTCTCTAGGAAATACCACTTCTACCCTTGCTAGTATGCACTCATTTCCTTCCCGCTTCGCGTCTTTAGTTATCCATGCGTCGTCTTGAAGAATCATAAGTTCACCATCTCTAGTTGGTTTCATTGTGATTCAATCGTTGCTTCTTTGCAACCACTCTCATGTCTTCATGTCGGATCCTTACTCGTATGACTTCCTTCTCAGTTTTGCTAAAAATAACTCAAGGTTCTCTTCCACTTGCTTGTCCTTCGTTTATACCATCTCGGTACTAGAGCATAAATATCCTCATATACCTACTATCTTAAGCCAAATGGCGTCATCTAAGAGGCGATGATAGCTTTCTATCATCTCAACTATAAGGTATAGCATCCATATGTCACTATATATCCTAGTATACGTATATAACTATATAAGTCCTATGTCCACATGCTATCAGCATAACACATCCAAGGTAACCATTCTCATGAAACGAGTTCCAAGCACTAATATAATATCATCATGCCACATGTACAACTCATATCAATATAAAGGTCATGCCACCATAACAACATAACAAGTCCATCATGCATAACTATAATCAACATATAATAATAGTCCAAAAACATCCTAGGTCCACGATACATATCTACATATATACACCAATCTATATATATACTAAAAATCCAATAACTATGCTGCCGAGATCCGCGGAAGGAGTGGTGGTCTCGTACATTCTATCCCAAACCCAACTCATGCATATGATTTTGAAAACGAAAAGTCAGAACCCTTGCGGGTTCTGTTTATTCCACATTCGGCCTTTAGAAGATTGCGAGTGCCATTGTTGTCAACCTAGGGCTCTGATACCACTTTTGTAACACTCCGAATCCGCGGGACTCGGGATGCTACGGGCGGAAACCTCACAATGGGTTTCGACCCTTAGCTTGACAACAATTTCACCGGATCTTTCCAACATGGCACAAATAAAGCCAAAAACCGAAATTATTTTAATGCAATGCAAACAATCCCCAAAGGTAAGATACAACTTGGAAACTCAGCCGAGTCCTCAACACAAACTAAAAACGACATAATCACATAACCATCTTCGTCCTATAATGTACGCAGACCCCGGCTGTCCACTCCTTCACCTCACTCGGCGACATCCCTAACCTGCAAGGCAACTAAAATAATATCGGTATAAAACCGTTAGCTAGCATTCAAGACATTAGAATCATGGTATTGGCACACACACACATAAGGCATCAAAACACACAACATGATCTAAACACACGTGTCCGGTTTATTATCTCTTTGTTATTATTAAGTAATATCCCTTACTATTCCACTTATGGTGTGACATGAGGATAATAACGAGCTCGCCCTTGTCCCCTTTCACCATACGGGTTTGTACATGATGCGGATCAGTATCACTCGTTGGATTGATCGCAAGGCACCTCCCAGTCATCCCCATTTTGGACTGGACAAGCGGTCACCGCCCGTTATCATACACTTGGGCCAAATATAAACATATAAAGGTCGGTAATCTTATTTCCGGTTTACTTGTTATAAACAATAAACAATAAACACACACATAAACAATAAACACACACCACCAACACGCATCGAAACTAATACAGGGAATACGAGCTAAGTAAGTCCGGAGACTTACCTGTCCCTAAGATAAACCCGCTAAATCCCGTACTCAATTTCCCGTAGGACTGTAACTCATCGCCTGATTAGACAAGGCACACAATCAATAACTAATCAACAAGCTAGAAGCCCTCGGGCTTCTAGTCTTCCAAAACCTATATGAGGTCAAAACCCTAGCATGCTATGTTCAACTCCTAATCTCGAAGATCATCCTATGATTGTACTGCAAACATCACAACTATGTATGTAAACCATCCAACAACGACAAACGGTTCAAGGTCACTACTTGGCATTCTCTCTAAGTTATGCTAGATCCAACCTAGCATGATACTAATACTAAACATAACTAGACCGAGGGAAAAGATACTCACACGATGTCAAAAGACGGAAGACGATCTATGGATGTCGAGTTGGACTTGTTAGGTCTTTATCGGGACGCTTCCGAACCTAACACTAAAATTAGACAAATTTAGCTCGTACGCTAAATTTGGACATACTACATAGAATATATAAACTATAAGAATAACCCCCGAAATTCAAATCCGAGTTTAACATCTTAAAACACTTCCCGGGTAATTTATACAATTTTAGAAACTTGGTCATAAGCCGGAATCACAACTTGAACCGTAAACCCAATTTTAAAATCCGAAAATATATATATTCCGGGCAACTTATACAACCTCATAAACCCAAGGAAAACCCGCTTTCAAAATCGAGGATAAACAAAACCGTTCAACCGTTTTCCGGGGCAAAACATATCGCTCCAAAACTATGAGTTATATTCAATAAATATTTCCTTGTGCATTTTCTGAAAATTATCTCAACAAGGGCCTAATTGCAACAATCCAGAAATATGGGTCAAAATTGTAATAACAAAACACTGGGTACATTTTCCAATTAACACAAAACTGAGGGGCCCGATTTAAATATGAAAAAGGGTTTCTTTAAGCCTTTGCAGGCTTTGCCGCTCACGCAGGAAATAAGGAATGCAGGAGGCGGCGAGGGTGTGGCTTCTCGGTGGAGTCAGTATCGCGAAGGCGGCAAGGTCTAGGGCAGAGCGACGGCTCCAGTGGGGTTTGACGGCGAGACACAGCCGTCGCTTTCCCATCGGTGGTGTCTCGACTTGCTTGCAAGTTCCGGTTTGAGGTAGGAAAAATAGAGGCATTGCTTCACGGTACATGCCGACAGAAGAGAGAGAGAGAGATCAATGGGCAGTGGAGGCGGCAAGGACTCCGCCAGGCGAGACGACAATGGAGCAGGTTCCTCCGGAGACGGTGGAGACAAGTCGGCTGCTTCCCGGTGGTTGCGCAAAATAAAGGTAAGGCGGGGGAGGAAAACAGAGGGCGAGATCGAGGGGGAGTTCCAAGCCGGTGGGTGCAGCAGTCAGGTTTGCAAAGGAAGCACATCAAGAGTGAGAAAGAGAGGGCATGGCAGAGCTCTTGGGTTCGATCTGAGGGCGAGGTGAAAATAGGGGTACGAGGGAGATGGTGCGAGTTGTTGAGATTAGGGAGTTTGAGTGTTACTACTTCCCCTTGTTTGAGTGAAGGCAATGAGGGTTGAGTGTTATTGCTTCCCCTTGTTTGAGTGAAAGCAATGAGGGTTGAGTGTGAGGTGAGAGAGAGATTGGGAAAGAACAGAGGGTCGAGAGGTGTAGACTGTAGCCACAGTCTAGGCTGGGTTGGGGCTGGATACACGCAAGTACAGACGTAGGGAAAAAAAA
Source organism: Fagopyrum homotropicum (assembly GCA_033239125.1). NCBI lineage: Eukaryota > Viridiplantae > Streptophyta > Magnoliopsida > Caryophyllales > Polygonaceae > Fagopyrum > Fagopyrum homotropicum. The sequence goes on from BSWB01000004.1 coordinate 77,039,588, forward strand.
TGAACCCCGATCAAAACAAACGGAACGGGATTTTCGGATCGAAACTTTTCCGGACTTTTCCGCAATAATAATATACCGAAAATATAAACAAAAATGTATACTCGTAAAAATATAGTTTACGATATATAAATTACTTCCGTAAAATATTCTTTATAATAATATAATAATATAAATACGAATAATATATATATATACATATATATATATATATCCAAACTTGTAAAATTCAAATTACGACGTAAAAATACTAGAAAAATATATTTAGGTCATTAAAATAGCAATAAATATACGGAAAATAAATATCGGAAATGCTTCCAATAAACGGGGCGTTACAAAAACGACAAAAAACATAAATCTTAAAGCGTACAACAACCATAATCCCATCATAAGGTAAAACAACAACCACAACAATCCCAAAAACGCCCCCGTCCTACAATGTACGGCGACCCTCGGCTGTCCACTCCTCCACCTCACTCGGCGGCGTCCCTAACCTTCGGGGCATCTACACAAGCGGTTTAAAACCGTTAGCTACATTCAAAGCATTAAAGACATGGTGAAGGCACAAACACAATCATATATATAATCACATCACAAAAACTTGCTCGACAAACAATCCGGTTATTTATCTTTATTTATTATGTCGTATCCCATTCTAATTCAACTTAGTTTTGTGACACGAGACCACCGTGGTCCCGCCTCGGTCCCTACTTACTAGCATGGAACGGTATGGATGCCTCCGCCGTCTAACCAGCACGGGCTAGTCGCTGAGAACCTCCTAGACTCTCGCAAGAGCTAGGCAGATGATGTCACCGCCCGTTATCATAAATTTAGGCCAAAATATATACATAAAGGTCGGTGGTCCTATTACCGGTTTATAAGTTATAACAAAAGCGATAAACACACACCACCAAGCACGCAATGAATCTAATACGACGAATATGGCTAAGTAAGTCCGGAGACTTACCTCGTCTCTCAACTCACAACACTCTAGCTTCCTTAATGAGGAAGCACACAACCTGCTCATACACGAAAGTACTCATCAACACAAGTTCGCACTCATGAAGTCATAGACTTCATTCTAAAGATCTAAGCAAGATCCCACAACTCTCAAACTAGGAAAGCATCCTAGGGTCCAAAGTACACAAGACACTCTCCACAAGTAAGGAAAGCTCACAACAGCCTATACAACCTAAGAACATGATCAACTACAACATCCTAGGAGAAGCAACTAGCTTAGGAAGGTCAACATGCTCAACACTCAAGATCAACATTCACACCAAGCCATAAGGGCTCCAAGGCAAGCAACCACTATATGGCATTCTCAAAAGTCCTAGGTTCATCCTAAGCATGCTTCTAACTATATACATCAAGGATCTAAAGAAGGAACAAAAGGAAAGGGATGGAGGAACCTACTGGTGAAGAAAACGCAGCCGCGGAAACAAGCTGGCGCCCCCGGCGGAAACCTGTCGCCGCCCCTGCGGAATCCTGGCGCCGCCCCTGCGCCTCTGGTGGCCGCCCTTGCGGTGGCTCAGGCCGCCCCTGTGGTGGCCTCAATCCGCCCCTGCGCCTTTAGCAATCCGCCCCCGCGGTCGAACAGCAGAAGGTCCGTCTTCTTCGTTTCTTCGTCTGGTTCTTTGCCCCTAGTGTCTCCTCCTCTTGTTGGGCTTCCTCCAAACCTTCACCATAGGTCCTAGCCTCCTCACCGCGACCTAAACGAGTTAAGGAAAGGGACATGCAAGGGCTTACTAGATATCTCTTCAAAAGCTTCTCCATGGCTATGGAGATGAAGAGAAGAGAAGGAAGAGAGTACAAATAGCAAGAGGAATAGGAAAGAGAACTACTTACCACTGCAGATCCGGAAAACTCAAGCTGCAGCTCCCACACACCACTCTTCTAAGGTGCAAGGGAAGGGAAGTAAAAGGAAGGAGAAGAGAGAAGCAGTAGAGGGAGAGTGAGCGTAAAAGAGAAATAGGAATAGAGAGGAGAGAGTAAAAGGGCTGACAAGGAGGTGGGATATCCCAAGGGTCAACCTCCTTGTCCCCTCACTCCTCTTCCCAAGGACGGAAAGTAAAAAGGAACCCCTCTCCCGCATTAAAACTCGTACCCGGCAAATGTGCCTACGGGGAATAAGCCGCCGACGCAAAAAAGATCGGAAACACTTCGACTTCCGAAAATAAAATTTCCGAAAGTTACATTTTCTAGTATGAAATTCATACCAAAAAATTCCGGTATGCCTACTGCTACTCCAGAGTTGATTCCCAAAACAAAACAAAATCAAGAAATACCAGAGACTTTGATGACAACTAAAAGAAACCACCATATTTGTTGCAAATACTACTTTTGGAATATTGAAGAATCGAATAAATGATACATACGAAGACATTTGAAAAAATTCAATTTATTTGAAGCAAACTTGTTGCAAATACTGCTTTCGGAACATTTGAAATAATTTTCTAGTATGCTTATTGCTACTCCAGAGTTCACTTTCTGCACCCTCATTCTCCCTCTCGAGCTATGTCACTCGTTGCTCCCTCTCATACATGTGCTTCTAACAAACCATTCAAATAAAGCTTAGAGCACAAAACCAAATGGAAAGCAAGCTTCTGAACTCTTGGCTATTCCAGAGTTCACTTTCTGCACCCTCAATCTCCCTCTCGAGCTATGCTACTCGTTGCTCCCTCTCATGCATGTGCTTCTAACAAACCATTCAAATAAAGCTTAGAGCACAAACCAAACGGAAAGCAAGCTTCTGAACCACAAATCAATAGGTTGGGATTCGTTGTTTTGGGTAGTACCTAAAACACAAATAAAGTTTAGAGCTCTGTTACTACGCCTTTTTTCCGCCTGAAGTTTTTCAACGACATTGCCCTGTTTGTTGATTTGGGCATCAAAGCAGGATCTGGACCAAGTCGAGCCAAGCAAAGCGGGGAAGGTGTGGTTTGTCTTCGGTCAGCGTATTGGTGTCGCCGGGCTGCTTCTTCCTAGCCATGGCCATGGCGGCCCCCGCAACGTGAGCCCTTACAATGGAGGTTGATGAAATCGTGATTTAGGATTTCACACGAGAGAAGAGACGGTGAGGGAGTAAGGGTGTGGGCCTCTGTCTTTCTTTGCATTGAACAATAAAAAAAGAGGAACATTTACTAAATGAGAAAATGGTAGAGGCCTAGTTAGTAGAGCAAAAACTGAAAAATACCTAGTAAGCAAATTTGGCCATACAAAATTCTCTCTTCTTATCTATCTTCAATACTTTAGAATGGGTTTGAAATCCAATTAATATTGTTGCTTAAAAATCTATATTACTTACTAAAACAAAGGACACTAAGTCCACATGTCAATCAACTAGGTATGCTACATAGGATTTTTTCTAAAATATTTACTAAAATGCCATTTTATTTAAATTTTGTGTTATTCATCTTATTAATTAAAATAAAAAGATTTTGTTAACTAACTAGCTAAATTAATAAATTTTAAAATACTTTTAAAATATTTTTCGTAAATTCTAAGTAAATTTTCAAATAAAAAAAATATATGATAACCAACTAGCTGCTAAATTAATAATTTTATAATTTTTAACTAACTAATTGCCATTTTAATTAATCTCTAAAGTAATTAGTAAATTATTATTATTATTATTAATAATTATTTTGATTATAATTTTTATAATAGATCCTAACCACCAGAATTTATATTAAAAGTTTAATTAATCTCTAAATTTCTTTTGTAAGATATTTACTAAATTGTCATTGTTATTAAATTGTAAAATATTTTATTTAATTATTTTTATTAATCATTTTGTAATTGAACAATTATTTTCACAACAAACTGTAATTGCTTTCCCGATTCTCCTAACTAATATGAGATTCAACAATATTTCTTTTACAAGATTTATATTTTAGTTAATAAAGATTTTGTATTTTTAAAAAAAAAATATTTTCATAATGTTACATAATTTGATACGTAAATTTTGAAATCTAAAATCTTAAAATTCAGATTTAAAAAACAAAAATTTAAGCATAATTATAAATATTACTAGAAGTAACCAATTTGAAAGTGTTAAAAAAATATTTCAAATAACAACAATTTAAACAAAAAGAATTTGTAAACCAACGTATTGTTAAACAATAAATTTTGAAATAGTTTCTTAAAATTCTTTTTTGCCTTTTATTTATACCTTTATAATAATTATTTTTTCTAAAAAACTATCTAGCAAGATTTCGTATCAATCTTCTCCCCGAAGTCACCAAATCAGTTCTTAACTCATTCGATCATATCCTTTTAACGTAAAAACTTCTTAGACAATCTTTTCAGGTAAATCTTCTTTAACAAGTTAATATCTTCAAATTTCACTATATATATCAATCACCAAACGTTCATTTGTTCATCAATCTCCTATGGTTCTTTGAGCAAGAAATCAATTCCATTCTTCAAGGTAATCTTCAGATTAAAAGTTTTACGGATTTTGAATTCTCCATTTATCAGTTGCTTTGAAAGTTTTTTTCCGAATCTACAAATACTTTTATAAACAGCTTATTTTCTTCATTCGATCTTATTCACAAATGTGTTTGATTTTTGTTTCTCAATTTTATCAATTGCGTTTCTTCTTTTATCAATTGCGGAATATGTTCCTCCATATTTGCTTTTTACGGTAAACCAAACGTTCATCTTTCATTTCTATTTTTTTTCCAAACTATCATATACAAGTAATACAACTAGGTTTATTATTATTTTTTTACTTTGAAAATTAACAAATTTTATCCGATATGATTTATTTTGAATTTTACTCTTAACAAATACGAATTTTAAAATCTTTGACTTTTTTTAATCAACAAATAAGAAAGATTATCCTACGTGAATAAAAACTAAGATTTTATGATTTTTTTTGAAAATATTTCACTCTTGTAAAATTCGAATTTAAATTTTCACTAAAAATAAAAACAAAGATTTGGTGTTTTTTTTTTAAATTTCACTCATAAAATTCGAATGTTAATTTTAAAAATTTTTTAAGTTACTTATTTCATATTTGATATTTTTTATTTTAAAATTATATATTTTTATGTATATAAATATTCACTACAATTTTGATTCTTATCCAATATGATTTCTTAAATTTTTTATAAAATTAAAACATTAAAATTTCAATTTTTTAGGTTTCATATTTGGTGTTTTCAGTTTTAAAATTTTGACTTTTAAATTTATCTAATTTTAACAAGACATATACTTAATAACAATCTGGATTTTTCCTGATATCATTTTTTAAAATTTCACTCTTATAAAATTTGATTTTTTAAATATTTTAAAAAATTTAATCAACCAAATAAGAAAGATTATCCTACAAGTGATAAAAACTAGGATTTTGTGATTTTTTAAAATTTCACTATAATAAATTTAATTTTAAATTTTCACTAACAATAAAAACTAAGATTTGGCAATTTAAAAAAAAAATCCCTCATTTAAAAATCGAATTTTAAAATTTTGATTTCTTTAAGTTACGTAAATTATATTTAATGATTTTTATTTTTTAAAATTATCTATTTTTAAGGATGTAAATATTCACTAAAAATTTTAATTTTTATCCAATAAGATTTTTTAAAATTTCAATCTTATAAAATTCAAATTTTAAATTTTTGATTTTGTAGGTTACGTATTTCAGATTTGGTGATTTTCAGTTTTAAATTTTTTACTCTTAAAATTATCTAATTTTAATGGAATAGATATTCAATAACAATCTCAATTTTTATCCGATATTTATAAAAATCTAATTTTAAAATCTTAACTTTTTTTAATGAACAAATATGAAAGACTCTCCTACAAGTATTGAATAAAAACTATGTTTTGGTGATTTATTTTTTAATTTTTCACTCTAATTAATTCAAATTTTAATTTTCACTACCAATAAAATTAGGATTTGGTGATTTTTTTAAATAATTTCACTCTATAATTTTTTGTTTATAAGCTACGGATTTTATATTTTTGTTTTTCGGTTTTAAAATTATTATTTTTAAAGATATAAATTCACCTACAATTTCGATTTTTATTCAATATGATTTCTTCATATTTCACTCTTATATAAATCAAAATTTAAAATTTCGATTCTACATGTTACATATTTCAATTTTGGTTATTTTTAGTTTTAAGATTATTTAATTTAAAGGGATAGATATTCAATAACAATCTCAAGTTTTATCCGATATAACTTTAAATAATTGGTGGTAGTTATTGGTGTCGAACTATATAAATATAATTACTCAAATAACATAACCTTAAGCAAAATATAAATTAAATAATATAAATACATATGTTATATTGTTGAATATTAAATTTTTAATTATATTTGATACAAATATTCGTGCACAATACTAACGATCATAATTATAACCTAATTTATATTTTATCCGTATAATCAATATACACGCCATTCAAAATATTCATTTGAAAATACCCGTTATCTATATGATCAATATACACATTATTTAAATATTTATTTAAAAATACCCGTGCAAGGCACGGGTTATGAACTAGTTCTTTTAAAATTTGAACCTTTTGTGTATTTTGGAATAATATCATCATTATTTTTTTCTTCTATTCCTTTGTAAAATGAAACCCGCTAATGGTGATAAAAATATACGAGAATATTAATTAATTAAAAATGAATGTTAAAGTGATGTAAATAAATCTTTACTATAAAAACATTGATTTGGTTATAAAAAATTCCAAAATTTTTTATACGAAACTTTTACTATACTTTTATAACTTTTATAACTTTTTACTAGATACGTTTGTAAATACACATGAATATCATATTTGATTAAACATACATCATCCAAAAAAAGGCTCGTAGAAGAAGAAGAATAATTAAAAGTATATTTTAACGAGCGATTTTATTCGGTCAGTCAAAAAAATACAAACAAATCAAGGGAATCGAATTTCGAGTACGAGGCGCATCCAGAGTATGTCTTTGGGGCACATCCAGAGTGCGTCTCTGGGGCACATCCAGAGTGCGCCTCTGGGGCACATCCAGAATCCGCCCCAGAGGCACACTCTGGATGCGCCCCAGAGGCGTACTCTGGATGCGCCCCAGAGGCACATCCAGAGTACGCCCATTTGCCTCTCGTGTCAAAACGAATAACAACCCCGTTATAAGTTATATTAAAATGAGATGATGTAAAACTTCGACTAACCTCTACAAAGTTACGGATCACCGTAGGCGGGCCTTGATTAGGTGTACTGGCTATCATAGGAAGGAATGTTGACGCGCTATTATCAAGGATAACTAGGGCTATCTTATAGTATGTGTCTGCAACACACCCAATCATAGGCAACTCCATCCAATATCTACGTGGGCATGGAGCATTTTTAGTCTGGTTAACATTCTTAAGCACATTTATAAATGTGGTGAATACGATGCATTGTATAGACTCACATGTATAATCATGTTATATATATATATTATCATAATTTTATTAAATTTTATAAAATTAAATACTCACCTTTGAATATATTGTTCTTTTCAAGTTCAACTCCATAAGTATCTTTTTCCTTATTACTAAGAAATCTTCATTTGAAAAGCCCAAAACCAAAGCAATAGATTTGTATCTGCAATTACCTTCACCTAACACATTCATGGCTCCATTCACATATGGTTCCATGAATTTTCGGAATTCCCCTTCCTTCCAAGGATATTTTCCATCATCATGTGTAACCTCTGGTGTAGCATCTACATCAATTGGTTCCTTTCCTTTACGACGTAGCTGACTAGATGGAGTGGAGAAAAAAATTCAAGAAAATCGAGATAAAAGATGAAGAACACGGTAAACAATAGAATGAACAATGAGCTAATAGGGATAAATATGTAATGCATAAAAACAAGAGTAAAGAAAACTAACTCTCCAGGTGTAGCCTCTGCATTCTTTACTTTTTTTCCCCTGTGAACCTCGGGGACGGCCAGGGCTACGTCTAGGTGTAGCCTCTCCGTCATCCGGATCCACCACTCTCTCGGAACGGGGACGTCCAAGACCACGCCTTGTCGAATGCTCAAATGAACTTTACTCTCTTCTTGTTGAGCTCACGGTTGGTGGTCTTCCTTTGGCCCAGACCTTTTGTGTTGGCTTTTTCATCGTGGTACTTCCCGGATTCTTGATGTCCTCGAGGCAAAATGTCATCTTCTTCATCTCATCAAGGGTGAGCGTGTTAGAGTCCATTCTTTCTTTGAATATGTTAAACGACATTAGGCTCAGATTGATGGGACCACCACCATCACCACCACCACCACCACCACCACCATCATCATCCATGTCACCATTGGGAAATATAATTGGAATCCAATGAACTTGCTTCCAAAATAGGTGGATCTGATTCAATGTTATAGCTCTCCTTACCCGGATCGCTATGGTAAAGTCATGCACACATGACACTCCATGAGCTTCCCTACAATAACTATCCCGACATACAATATCATCTCTTGTCCTCCTAGATTTGGTGAAGTTATCCCACAAAAGTGTGAAACACTCATTGGTGACATAGTCTCGAAGCAAGGCAAACATCGGTATACGCACCTTCCGAGGAATCCTCACCCGTGACATCTCTAATGAAGCTTGTTTGATTAATTTGAGTAATTTGTTTTTCCATACATTCATCTCCCCTTATTTCTTCTTTGAAGCTGTACTTTTGAATTTCGAACTCAGTTATTCTTCACCCCGTGAGTCTCTTATTCTTAATCGTCTATCTTATGTGATTATACTCCTCGCTTGATTTTTTTTATTGTAGAGATTGTTGTAACTTGGTATGTACACCAATTGTTTGATAAAATGCCAAGTTGATTCATTTTTTTTTATTGTGTTGTGTTAATTCATAGTTCATCCAAGAAATAATAGCAGATGAAGTTGTGAGTGAAGCTTGGGGACTTCATTAACTGAATGTCCGGGAATTCAGATGAATTAGTTCTCGGGAAGTTGCTTGGTGCATGCCATAAAGTTCATAATGTAGATATTGGTGAGCACGTAATAGTTGTTGTTGGAGATTGCACATTCAAACTCTCAAAACTTACATTGTTTGATCAAAGTTGTTTGTCAAAATGAAGGTTGAGATGATGTTGTAAGATTAAGAATACTGAAGCAAAAGGAATAGCTAAGATGCCGGGTTGTAGTTGGATAAAATTGAGAATCAACTCTATGAATTTCATGTTGGTGATGACTTGAATCTTTAGTTCTTCAGAAATATGTAGCCTATTTAGTTTGTGAAGCAAAGAGTTGATGGAGGAGTACGTACCAGATGACAATAGATTATAACATATATAGCATGTTCCATTGCTGCCGGTTTTGTGATTTTGAGCATCAAGGATTATACTTGTATAGTTTGAAGGTGATAAAAGAGTTTGTAATTACTTTAGCTTTTTTTTCTTCTTCTGTTTTCTTGCTGAATTATTTAGCACGGTCTCAATTATTTTGCTAAACTCTTGTTGAATTAATGTCCAACTTTTAACGGTCTCAATTTGAGATGATGTTAAGATATTAATGTCCATTTTTTATTGAGACGTGAACTTTGATTTGGATTTCACGTAAGATATATAGAGTCGCAACGGGCTAGGTTAAACTCGACGCTCGGCCCTTTTATCGGGCGCAAAAAAAATCTTTCAACTGGACGCAGCCAGAGTGTTTTTTTGGGGCACATCCTGAATCCGCCCCAGAGGCGCATTCTGGATGCGCCCCAGATGCATACTCTGGTTGCGCCCCAGAGGCGCATTCTGGATGCGCCCCAGATGCATACTCTGGCTGCGCCCCAGAGGCGCACTATGGAGGCGCCCCAAATGCAGAATTCGCCCGTGTTGTCTCCTTTGTCTGATCGAATAGCAACCCCGATTTTAACAAATCCCGTGCAAGGCACGGGTAATACACTAGTTTAATATATAATATTGATTAGAAACTATAATGGTCTAACAATCATAGTCATCCAAAGTCGAAATCATCATGAACGAAGATAGTAGCCTTGATTCACAAAGGAAATCTAAGAGAGGGTTTCGGAAACCAGTGAGTAGTGACTAGTGAGGTTGGAGGGATTCAACAAATTTTAGAGACAAGTAATGGGGAAGACTAAGGATAAATTGGCACTTCAATGCAATTATTATTTATTAGGTTTAAGACAATTTTATCTACTTTTGGATTTTGATAAAATGGTACTTGTAATCGAGTTACTATTTATTAGGCTTGTGATAGTTTTAATTTGTTTATTATTTGAATTTATAAAGGGAGAAAAATGTGTTAAAATATATTTAACAATATATTTTCAACGAATATGGCATGCTAAAAAGACTTTTAAAAGCTAAAAAGGTAGATTATCAAAAAAAATTAAAATCGAATGAAATAATTTGTATCATCAACAAAATATTATAATATATAATTATAATATTAAGTACAATTATAAAATAAATAATTATAACATTATATAATTTAATATATATTGCATAAATAATCTTAAATTTGTTTTATTTTTAAACAAAATTTATATTAATAATATATATTATTATAACTTTATAAAAAAAGTACCCAACATCTCGGGTCCGGTTAAAGGACAAATAGTTTTACAAAGTTTGGCCTAAACCCGGAGTTGAACAAGTCCAACTAATTATTATTTATCATTTTCCATCATGGAAATTAACAAGATCAATTCAACTGTTGTCCTCCCCTATGCCATCTCGGATGACACCTTTCGGTGATAGTTCACAAAATACCCCTCGTGATGGCACATGCCCTCCGTTTGTTGCCATCAAATGGCCTATTGAGCCACGATATTACATCCATGTAATGATGTCAATGGGCCGGATGATGGGTGGGTGAACCACTTCCATCGCTCACCCATTAACATTACCGGGTGTAACCACCCATCACCCATCGGAAGACTGGGTTGTACGGGTTTATCCAGGAATGAATAAAAATTATGAACATTGTCAATTTATAATGCATTTTTAAAGTAGCTTTACACATATAGTTCAAAACTAGTATGTTCAAAACCAATAATACCTATTATTAAAATAAAAACTATTCATTGAATTTTATAACTAAATATACAAAATTTAATATACTTAGGGTATCTACCTATCAGGTCGGGTGATAGGTGAAAGACCTTCACCCATCATTCACCCATCACCCAACTTTTTCGCATTTTCAACCTTTTATTTTTATCATTCGAGCGGTTTGGATACCCATATGGGCCATATGTTGCGAGAAATTGTCACCCCACGCTTTTTTTTTGTGAAAAAAATATATAACAAAATATTATATAGCTGTGGCGTGCTAATGGGCTTTCCAGTTTCCATTATAAATGTAAAATGGGAAAAGGCATGAAGCTCATTTCCTACATGCAATTTACAAAAAGTCAAAATGTCCGATTTAATTCGTCTTCCTACTTGTCCTTGTCGATTAAACCCTTCCCCTCCGAGGGTTTTTTCGCCTTTAGTTCCTCAATCTTCTTCTTCTACGCCGAATCATCACTTTCACAATTTCCATAGCTTCTCTTCCAAGCTTCAGGTCACAGCATTGACCGCTTTGACGAGCAATGGCCCCTCTCACGAGCCGGATTCATCCTTCCTCCCTGTCTCTCTCGACCTATCTCCGATTTGCAGCGAATCGCACTTCGATCAGGTGGTTTCCGAGGGGCCTTCCGTCATCATGTGGTATCCACTTTTTTTCCCGCTTCTTTCTTTCTTGCGTCTCTCTATTTGTGCAAAATAGCGATTGAATTTGCTTTCTTTGATCAGAAGAAACTTGCTATTGTATATTCTCTTATCATTATCTCTATAACTCTAATGCTGTGTTTAATCGGATATGTGGCAGGAAACTTGCTATTGGAATTTCATAATTAAAACACTGACATCTTAGTTTTTGAAGAAGACTCCGCACCTAGAAAAAGAACTGCAACAATGTTTTCTTCATTACAATTGGAACTTAGTTTTTAGTCACTTTCTTCCATTGCTTTAATAACCTTTTTTCCCCTGTAATGGAGACCCTCAGTGTTCATCTTAAAGCCTTGATTATTGACCACCTAATGACCCCTGGTCCGTAAGAAAAAGCTCTGTGATGATTGTTTTTTTTTACAAGTGTGTGCTGCATAAAGAGCATGAAACGTATTTACCTTAAAATAATTTTGTCTTCTCGGGGAAATATCAAATCATTTTTGTGTGTTTAGTTAAGTTCGTAGAAATGTGGAATCCCTGTTTCAGATGCTGTCCATATTAAGCTTTAGTCTGTACATAATGCAAATCCTGTTATGCTGGTTGCGTGTTGATTGATTTTGTTTTCTGCAGAGTGCAGACCTTGTAAGTTGCATCATCTTGATATTTATATACCTTTTCTTAAGATGTGGAAATGAAACATTTGATGAATAACTCTGAATAGTAACGTTTCCACTTGTAGGACTGCAAGCTGGTGCAGGAAATGCATCTATCTGAAACCAAAGATGGAAAAGCTGGCTGCTGAATATTTCCCTAGGTTTGGTTGAAATTTTTTCAGAAATAGTAAGGCATGATTTTAAGCGAGGAAGTATGGCTATTGATATATCTCTGATGCTAGCAAAGTCTGAGTGTTAAAGATAGACAATCATATCACATATATAATCGGTTTTCACCATTTATTTTGTGACACTATGTTGTTTAAATTAGGATGAGAAAAATGGATTTAGGAAAGTGCACGGTTTTGCTTAATTGGCCTTGACAGAATATAAGATATGTTATTCTCATTTTGTATATCCAAATTCTTAACATTAATGCTATGATTCAGAACAAGGGATAACAAATCTAGTGTCATTTACCAGCCCATTTTTTGTGCATCTCTCAAACAAGTCATATTTTTAGGCATCACAATGCTTTTCAAGCTAACCACAATAATAACATTAGTACAAAGATTCCATGCTGTTTGAGTCTTCATAGTTGAATGAACTGTAATATACATCCATAAAAAAGAACAGAAAAAGGCAGTAAAATACCTGGAATTGTTTCTAAGATGCAATTTTTTGACCTCCCATGTGTGTTGAATTTTTGTACAATTATGATTGTTGAACAACGATCTGATAGTATCTTCTGCATCTGCTCAGAGTGCGGTTTTACTGTGTTGATGTGAACAAAGTTCCACACAAGCTTGTTGCGCGTGCTGCAGTTACTGTGAGTTTTTGTTTTCTTCTTTGAGAAGAATTGATAGTTTCTGTTGATTTTCTTGCTCTAGGGTTACTGATATGGCTGATCACCCACAGATTAGTGGCTCTTGCATTTAGATTTGATCCAGTTTAAGTGTTGTTTTGTGTATTAGAAGTTTCCATATGGAGACGAAGGATGATTGTTCTCACATAGAGTTTAATTGTTCCATTTATCTTTCTTGCTTATAAACACTAAAAGTCCTCATTCCTTGTTATGCATTTGATGCGGATTTCTTAAACTTTCCAGAAGATGCCAACAGTGCAGGTGTGTGTTGCATTGTTTTCATGCATTTGATACCATTTTTGAGGCTTTCTACGGGGGAGTGATGTTTCTCCTTTGTTTCAGCTTTGGAGAGATGGGAAGAAACAAGAAGAGGTTGTCGGAGGAGACAAGGCACATCTGATTGTTAAAGAGGTCCGAGAACTAATTGACAATGATAATGAGATTTAATTAATTTCTGAATAGCCAAAAAGCGTACACTTTCTAAATGCATGATACATTTTGTATGACAATAAACGCAAGGAGTTAGGCTCAAGACACACTGATAAAAATGCCATAGTAGGATAGATTTTGTTCCTTTGTAGGTTGAAGGATTTTGTTATCAACAAATGCGATTGTTTGTTTCTCTTTTTTAATCATGTAATCCATTTCCTCTAATTAAATCCTCACTTTTATTCACCATGGAAATTACTAGTTAAACGATCCAACATAAGTGCTACTTCGCCTCTTCAGTTCAACAACTTTGTAAGTTACTGCACAGAGGTGGAAACCAGTTTCTCTTCCAGAGTAGAAATTCGAGCCTGCAAAAACATGTCTCCACTTTGTTATGTTGGAAATATACAACCAATTTCACCGAGTACATAATCTACACATGATAGATACCTTGAACGATTTTGATCGGCAGATTGAAGGGTCCTTCTCTAAAGCCATGGCATAAGATGCCTCAACTTCCTTTAGCTGCTCCATTTCCATGAAAGCATCACCTCTGCATATGTAAGCCTGCAATAAATAACAGCAGCACCATATTCTTACTGCCAAAATGAGAATATATTCCTAATCAGAAAAAACTAACCTCTGCATAACCGGGAGCTATTGCCAAAGCATCTTCAACATCTGCAAGGGCCCCGGTGAGGTTACCCACTATTAATCGCGCAGCTGACCTGTATTCAACAAGAAGCCTGTTATTCATTAAGTTAACTATAACCAAATATCAAGGAATTACCTGCCCACATATGCCCTATGGAGGCCACCAAAAGGTTTAAGATCGATAGCCTGAAATTTGATAAACAATTGAATCCACCTTCACAGACCGTAATGCTAAATCCAAATCACTCTTATGTCGGTCAAAATCTTGCAATTTCAAGAAAAATGAGACATTACCTGCGAGTACAACAATTCAGCTTCGAAAGGATTACCATTGCTCAATTCCACCTCCGCTCTCTTCCGCAAAGCAAGAGCTTCCAAGCACTTACGTGCCTCCTCCTCCAACTCCGAGGCGACACCGAGAACCTTCAACATAAGAGCGGCAGCTCGAACGGGGGTCCCACAGTGGCTGATCATGAGTGGGCCGGGTAAAGCAACGATGTTCGGTCCCGAGCCACATCGGCCCAAGCAACCGCAGGACTTCACAACGACGTTTGGAGGTGCGATTCCGGAGAGGGTTTCTAGGGTTTGAAATGATCCTTGGCGCCTGCAGGTGCGATTCTTGCACACTCTTATCTCTGATATTTCTGAACTCGAACTGACAATGGAGGTGTTCGATACCGGAGGCAGGGGCTTTAAGGACTTTGTGGGATTGAGGTTTGAGTGAGGATGGATTTTGTGTAGAAGGAGGAAGGAGGAATCCGCCATCCTCGTCATTTCATATCACTCTATGCTTCTTTCCAGTTTTACATTATCTTTCAATAATTTCCCTTTTTATTGATTACTCTATACAATATGCATACAGACTAAGGTAGCTTAGTTAACGATCAAGATATCCGTTAACGATGAGTTATCTATTATCTATTATCTATATCTATCTATATACTAAAGCATATCTATATACTAAATCAGCCCGTCAATTTTCACTTGGCACAGGTTCCACAGTTTGGTGATTTCACGTCATTAAATTTTCACGTGTTAATTTTTTACTAAATCAGGTCCCCAGGTTAAACCAACTTATTTTAAATATTTAATTTACGAATTTATTTTAAATATTTTACCATATAATTTTGTATTATTCTCTTATATTATTAATGACCTTTAATTTTTTATAATTTAAAAATCAAAATAGTTAAGATTTGCAATCTAACTTTAAAGATATTAAAATTTGACAATTTTTATTTTTTAATTTATAATGGAACTTTATACTTTCTTAAACTTGTTTTTAGGGGATCTTATAAACTTATAAACTTTTAAAGATATTAAAATTTGACGAAACTTGTTTTTAGGGGATCTAATGTAACGCCCCAATCATTAGGCGCGTTTTTGATATTTAGTTTTTTCGATTTTTATCAATATTTTAATAACTTATAAAAATTTACGGGTATTTTCACGTTGTAAATTAATTTTTATAAGTTTATATATTTAACATTTGTATATATTCTGTAATTCATTTTACGGAAAGTCGGAAGGTTGTTCCGATTCGTAAATCCCGTTCACGTTTGAAAACGAGTCTATTATCTTATTATTACTTTTTCAGCTTCATTTTCTTTTTTTATTTTATTTTTATTTTTTATTTTTGCTCTCCTTGCTGGTTGATGAGTTCTGCACCCCGACCTTTGGATTCTTCCGCCTTCCTCTCTACTGCTTGCCCTCTCTCACGCTATTCTAATGTCTCACCCACACCATCTGTTTTGCTTCCCTCTGCCTTCAGCCTCACGCCTTTTGTTGCGCTGTTGCAACCGCGGTGAGCCCTCCTATGCATCTCCAACCCTCCTCATCTCCCCTTGTTCTGGCAGCCTGCAGCAGAGACCCTATTCTGCAGCCCCTCCCTCGACTCATCTCACCCTCTCTCCCTCAATCTCATTTTAACCCTGCTTCACACCTGCATCTCCTCTCCTCCATACCTCGAATTGATGACAGATCGAAGGCTGTCACACCCCCCCCCCCCCAACTCCCTCTGTTTCTTGTTTGCAACCACCAAAAACCAACACCACGGTCGTGGAGTCGCTGCCGGAGCCGTCTGCTATGTTGCGCTGCCTTCCTCCCCTCTTCCAGGATAAGTCGCGCCAGAACACCCCGCCGGAGGGCCCTTCGTCGCCTTGCATCGGCCGTCGCACTCGCCTGGCTGGAGCCGCAACCAATCTCGCCGCCGGAGGCCCTGCCCAGCCCTTCCAGATTCACCGTCGGACGCCAAGATCCCGACTGAGCCCACGTTGCCGAGAGGAGGTCTCGTGTCGGCTGTCTCCGCATCGGTACCTAGTTCTTTTGCCCAGCCTGCGTTTGACCCAGTGGAGAAGAAAACCCCTATTAGAGTATTAGGGTATAATTCAGATCGGGCCCCTATATTTTGGTATAATTACATAATGGACCCATATTCTATATAATCTCAGTTTTGGACCAACAGTTTCTGGAATTTGATATTTATGCCCCTGCAGGAATTTAATTACATATTATGGCCCAAGGTTTTACTTTCGGAAAATGTATTTATGGGTTTTAAATTTGGGATTTACTTGAATTATATTCTTATTTATATATACCATATATGTTATGCTCATGTTGGATTAATTCCGGGTTATGACTCAAAGATTAAATTACGAGATTTTAACTTTGGCTTGAAAACGAGTTTTACTTTGGGTTTATGATCTTATACAATTTGCCCGGAATATATATTTACGGTTTTATCTTGGGTTTTAAAAGTGGGGTTTCGCGTTAGATTATATATGTTCTTTATTCCGTTCAAATTTAGCTTATAAGCTAAATTTGTTTAGTTTGGTGCTAGGTTCGGAAGCGTCCCGATAAAGGCCTAACGAGTCCAAGTCGACATCCGTTGAACGACTTCCGTCTTTTGACGTCGTGTGAGTATTATTTCCCCTCGATCTAGTTATGTTAAGTTTTAGTATCATGCTAGGATGAATCTAGCATAACTTAGAGTTAATGCCAAGTAGTGGCTTTGAACCTTAGGTGAGTTTTGAGGATTTGATATTGCTTGATGGATTGATGTTGATTCTAAGCTTGAGGTGGTATTGCGGTCTAGTGAGGTTGTTAGAAGGATTCGAGTATATGGTTTGATCTTGTGAGAATCATTAGGCTTGAGGTGTTGATATTATCTTGTTGAGGTTGTGGACTAGAAAGAAGGTATCCTAGTGGTGTTGTGAGTTATGATCTTGCGAGATCCGAAGGTTTAGAAGTCTTAGGACTTTTAGCTTCTGTTGAGTGTGATGTGAGCACGAGGGATTCTAGGATGCGGTCCTAGAATTGAGAGTCAAATGGTCTTGCGTAGATCATTTGTATAGAAGTCCAAGACTTCTATTGTGAGTGAGTTGTTGTTGATATAGTTATCTTCTTGTGAGCAGGTTATGGGCTTCCTCCCCTAAGGAAGCGAGAGTGTTGTGAGTTGAGTGTGGTGACGAGGTAAGTCTCCGGACTTACTTAGCTCGTATTCCTTGTATTAGCGTTGATGTGTGTTTGGTGGTGTGTGTTTATTGTTTATGTTATAACAACTAAACCGGAAATAAGATTACCGACCTTTATATATTATTTTGGCCCAAGTGTATGATAACGGGCGGTGACATCATCTTCCTAGCTCTTGCGAGAGTCTAGGAGGTTCTTGGCGACTAGCCCGTGCTAGTTAGACGGTCGGAGGCATCCGCATCGTTCCATGCCGGTAAGTAGGGACCGAGGCGGGACCATGGTGGTCTCGTGTCACAAAACTAAGTTGAATTAGAACGGGATATGACTTAATAATAAAAAGATAATAAACCGGAATTGTGTGCTTTGAGAATGTTGTGTGTTTATGATGTTTTACTTGTGTTTGTGCCTTTCCCATTGATTCTAATGCTTCGAATATGAGCTAACGGTTTTATAATGACTGTTGTAGATTACATTGCATGTTAGGATTGCGGCCGAGAGATCCGGAAGAGTGGGCAGCCGGGGTTCCGTACATTTTAGGATTGGGTTTTGGGTGGAGTCGAGTTTGAGTATTGTAATTATTGTATGTTTTATGGCGTTAGCCTTTGGGGTTGTATTTTCGGCTGAAGTCCTTTGTTGTATTCTTTCGGGTTTTTCTTTTCATTGCATAAAAATGTATTTCGGTTTTGGCCTTTATTTGTGCCTTGTTGCAAGATCCGGTGAAATTGTTGTCAAGCTAAGGGTCGGGACCCATTGTGAGGTCCCAACCCGTAGCGCCCCGAGTCCCGCGGATTCGGGGTGTTACAAAAGTGGTATCAGAGCCCTAGGTTGACAACAATGGCACTCGCAATCTTCTAAAGGCCGAATGAGAAATAAATAGAACCCACACGGGTTCTGACTTTTCGTTTTCAAAATCACATGCATGAGTCGGGGTAGAATGTACGGACCACCACTCCTTCCGCAGATCTCGGTTGCTTAGTTTATTGGATTTGATATATATATATATATATATATATATATATATATGTATGTATGTATGTATGTATATATGTAGATATGTATAGTATATGCGGATTGTAGTTGCATGATGGACGTGATTATATGTATAGTATATATGTGGACTATAATATATACTTTGGACCTTGTTGTGTTGTAATGAATTGCCGGATGTGTTATATTAGTAGTTATGTGGCCATAGGACAAATATAAGTTTATATACGGACTCTTATATATAGTAGTATATAGTATGGGACCTTATAGTTAGGATGACCAAAAGATAGCATCTCCTTTAAGACGACGCTGTTTGACTTAGGATAGTGTACATACGAGGACGAATATGCTCAAGTATCGAGTTGAGAGCTACGTTCGGGCGAACACCTTGGAGTTCTTGTACTACTTTAAGAGGATGTCGAAGAGGAGGATTAGAGATGACGTAAACAAAGGACAATCAATTAAAAGAAAACTCGAGACAACTTAAGAGAAATTGAGATGAGGAACATACACTAAAAGGGAGTAACACAAAGGTGTGGAAGTGGTTACAAAGAAGTCACGATTAGAAAGACAACGACACCAATAGGGATAACAAACATAAGTTCTTCAAGAAGACGCGTGGACAACTAAAGATGCGAATCGAGGAGGAGAAAGATGCATTCTAACAAGGTTAAATATGGTGTTCCATTATGAGAAGTGAAGCTTTCCTTAGACGCTCCTAAGCTTTGGAGTCAAGACGAGCAGAGTGATCGAAGCATTTGCTAAAGGTTTAAGACTATGAGTTAAGCTTACGAGGTACTAATAAGTGAAGCGTCTATTTTACGAGATTTATGAGAAGACAGGCATGGTGGGAATTCACGTGGAGTTGACCGATTTCCATTATGATGATAAGACTAAGAAACGCCAAGAAGGAGGAAGCGTGTATAAATGATGACCCCAGGAATATGAAAGACGAAACGAAGAGCTTTGATCGAGAGATTTAAGATAGCAACCAAGAGGAACGCGAGTGGAGGCTAGCTAGGGCCTAGGGCTATAATATTTGGGAAGGTGCTCTTGAAAGAAATCAAGGAATGATGGTTAAGCCTATGAAAGGGAGTTATTTGAAACAAGAAGGCAAAGAAAATATAGTTACCTTATAAAGAAGAAGAAGCATGAAATGAAGAAAGAACTAACAGAGTTTAAGATAAAGTACCCCGAGGAGGGTAGCCTTCCTGAGAATGGTGATATGAGAAGTGTAGTAGAATAATAAGTCGTTGACTTTGGAGAAGGTCAGATACAAGTTAATCGGTGACAACTGAGAACGCACAGGTGCGGTTTGTCTATTGGTGAGTGTAAAAGGGATGAGTAAACAAGAAAAGGGGCATATAGAGGGATTTGGATGACCTTATGCGACCTTTGTAGGTCATGGATTTGGCATATGGGAGAATGACACTAATTAGAGGTTTTAAAGTTTGACCACGGTAAAGGGGAGGTAGTGAATCAAGAAGAAGGTAAGGTGTCATGGAGGTGGTACGTAAACGGGAGTATATAGAGGATGTAGGGTATGAAATGGATGATATGTTACCGCGGGCGAGAGATAAGTCAAGTTTCTAGACTCACACGGAAGAGACATGGTGGCTATGACGTGAAAGAGAGGACCTAGATTAGAACAACACTACAAGTTGAGAGTTTATGATGTTAATGCTTGGTGAAGTCATGAGTGGATCTTCCAATAGTAGTGGTTGGGATTTCGCCTAGCGTTCTCCACAGAGCATACTAGTACGGTTGTGAAGATTGTTCATGGAATACCAAGAAAGGCTTAATGTGACCAACAAGAGAAAGAGAAAACGAAAGTTTTGAAGTTCGATGTGGATTTGAGATGTACAAGAAGTACCTGAAAGATTGAAACTAGAGTCTCTACAGTCGGTTTGACGCTACATAAGAAAATGTAGTGTAAATTTCTACGCCTATTTGAGGAAAGGATGTCTACGGTGAAAGCTGTTGTAAAATACGAAGAGATCCTCCCATATGTTGGGATGTCATAGAAAGCAAAGGAGATTGTATCGAGTTGTATAAGGTATGATCGAGTCTTGTAGTAAGACCTTTGTGACTGAACACATGCGCGAGATCAAAAGATGTTACTATCGCCATTCCTTTGAAGTGAGAAAAAGGGATTAAGCTGAAGTATTGCTTAACCAAGGCTTCAAGAGTCAGAAAATTAGAGCAAGTTTCTCGATTTCTGTAGATGAAGGATCTTTGAAAAGAGGACGGTGGACATGGTAGCTACCGAAGGAACAATACACGGGTTGAAGGGCGTCACCTCAACAGATCGGGGTGGACCACTTGTCAAGTGTTAGGATCAGGTTGTGTCAGCCATTACGAGATGAAATGGGTAGAGAAAAGATGGAACCGAGACAGAACAATTTCCAATGCATCGGAAGGTGGATTTCACCATTAAGCGTGATTTGAAATTCATATTGGAATATATCTTAAACTCTTGATTTTAAGTTGTTATGGAGAACACCAATTTGCGAAAAGGTAGACGGTTATCACCGTTTGTACATCGATTACCGTGAGTCGAACAAGATTATGGTAAAGGACAGGTATCCCTTACCATGAAGGGATGATCTAGTGATTGGTTGCAAGGGTCGGTAGTCTCTACTAAGAATAATTTAGGGCCAGATTGTCACCAATTGAGAATCTGAGACTGGGATATTGCAAATATGGCATTCCTGACGAACCATGGACACTACGAGTTGTAGTGATTTCATATAGGCTTACTAATGCCCCGGATAAGATATTTTGGTCTACTCTCGAAGAAGAGAGAAGTTGTATGACAAGTTGTCTTGCGATGACAAACCCCGAAAGATGTGAAAGAAGTTACAAGTTTTCTTAGATGTGCCGAGCTTTACCAGATCTGTGAAGAGAGGAGTTGCATAACGCCAATTAGGGTAACCTACTACGGATGACGATGAAGTATTAAATGGGACGAAGTTTTGATAATAGAGTTTTGAGAGCTAAAGAGGAGATTTATTGGTACAACTGTTTTGATTTGCTTTGAGGAGTGATGGGTTTGAAGTGTACAAGTTATTCTTCAAGACAAGGTCTTGATTGAGTATTGCAGAGCAATGTAAAAGTAATAGTATACGTGTCTTGTGAATAGAAGTAGTAAGGGGTAAAGTGCTTCCTTCGTTACTAGGAACTTGCAACAAGCATTGAGGAATTGTAATATCAAAGTTCGGCTTGACAAGAACCAAAGCCAACGGTGTAAATGGGAAGTTCGATCTTCCTTGGTGCTGCATTGAGAAAGAGCCGAGAAGAAAGTTGAGTTCCAATGTATCAACCTTTTTGAGATCTTAGCGCGAGTTGGAGAAGTGTCTTAAAAGTTGGCGTTGCCGCCAAGAGTAGAGAGCGTTCACCTGGCGTTTCATGTGTATCAATCTAGGAATTACAGGTATGACTCGAAAACGTTTTGCCGGTCTTGATGAGTTAGTGGCGTGTTCGCCCCTAGAGGTGTGTGCAAATAAGTTTTAAATTTATAAAACTAGAATCAAGTAGCGAACCCGCAGTGTACGGATCGACGTAGCGAAGCAAGAATTCCAGAGTATCGAACACAGGGATTTGGGTGGGAACGAACTCGATTGCAGGTTATCAAGCAAGTAAATATGAGAGTTTTGCAAATATTGGGAAAACAACAATCCTAAAGATCCAGGTATCCAGTTGTGGCAATCGATTCAAGATATACTTAATGATATAAAGACAGAGTTGAGATATGCAAAGGTATACTAATGTAAGGTAATCGTACGGTGAAGTTCCAAAAACCTTATATAATTCACCTACAAGACACTCTCTATACAGGTTGTTGAGGCTCAATATAGAAAGATTCTAAAGATGAGAATTAGTATCAAATACCCAAACTTGTAATCCAAGGATCAAGACTAACTTAACCGATTGAGGTTGTGACACTCACAATCGAGGTAGAGGTTGTTGAGGCTTCACTACCACCTAGAAAAGACAAGTCTAAACTAAGCTAAAGCAAATCTTTAACTTTAGATTAAAGTAAAAGCAAGTTCGTAGACTTAAGGGAAATCACGGTTAGTTCTTGAGGTTCCACGGCCGTGGACTCAAGAACAGGTCGTAATTTAGGGTTGTCGGCGATTCTCTCTAACTCTCAGGGTCTAATCTGTTTGCGATCGATCTATCATTATCTAAGCCACAACTATCAACCTTTCACCTTAGAATTGTTAAAGGTTTTTAGCCAATAACAGTCATGTTGATATCAATTCAAGAATTAGAAGATAGAAAGATGAAAACTTTCAAGAACTTTCAATAATCTCCAAAATAATCTCAAAGTCACAAAGAGAACAAGTATTGTTAAAGGATTCAAAGTAAAGCAAACAATCACAACCTTAGGAAAGAAGGGAAAACGGGATGTCAATCCGTTTTCCAAATTAAACCTAAACAAGAAGAGAGATCTTCTTGCAAAATCTTCCGAAAACTTCGATCTTCCGCCAATCCGGAGATCTCAACAGCAATCTCCACCAAAAGTGCGAGATTAGGGTAATTCCCAAAAACGGACTTCAATCTCCAACGAGATGTCGATGCTTAAGCGATGATGAGCGATGATGAGCGATTCCTTAAGCAGGCCTAAGCGAGCATAAGCGAGGATAAGCGAGGATTGTAAGTGAGCCCAAGCGAGGATAAGCGAGGATAAGCGAGGATAAGCGAGGATAAGCGAGGATAAGAGAGGATTGTAAGTGAGCCCAAGCGAGGATAAGCGAGGATGACGAATTCTTGCTTCGTCCGTCTTTTTATAGGGCAAGATAGAATATCGGCCTGGCCCAATCTTCAAAAGATCGTGGCTTCAAAGTGCGGCGAAAAGATTCGCCAAGATCACGGTCGTGGAAGTGTTCCACGACCATAATTTAGAGTGTGGAAACAAATACGGTTTGCACCTCATGTTCCACGGCCGTAATATCCTCTGGAATGAACATCAATTTCTGACTATGAATCCACGGCCGTAATTCTGAACGTGGTTTGGATTCCGGCCGTATTTTAGGGCGTAATTTAGGGCAAGAACGTGATTCTTCCCTAACCTCGTGCATTCCTCAAGTAAAACTTCCAATTTGCTTCCAAAGAGTGTCCTCAATCTATGGATATATCAACTCAACTCTCCTTTGCTCGATTCCGTTCGGAAATAGCTCCAAATTACCTATAATCAACATAGAACTAGTGTAGACATCCATATCGACAATATAGGTAATACTAGCTCACATATGCACAAAGTTCAATCAAAGACTATCGATATGAATCAAATACGTTTAGAAAACGTGCCTAAAATATCACAATATTTCATGCTAACAAATAACCCCATACTTAACACTTGCTTGTCCCTAAGCAAGGTCTTTCAAAAAGCTTTTAACAAGAGTTAGGATGAAATATGTGTACCTTCTTTTGGGTGAATGTGACTTCTAAAGAATAGATCATTCTCAAACCTTGCTTCAATCGTTCTTCAAACTTTCACACACTCAATCAAAGAGTAAAAAGCAAAGAAAATTCATGAACCAACTTAACTTCTAAACAAGCATTATAACCTTCAAACATTATCAAAATCAATCACAAGAAACTTCAATTTAGATCACCAAGTCATATAACATTCTTTTGATCTTAAGGACTTTCAAAGAAAAGGTTTAGAATATGGAAGGGAAGGGAAAACTTTAAGGGAAAGTGGTGCATAAATCCGGGAAAGTGGACAACTACCTTCTTCTTCTTATATGGTTCCCGCAACACTTCAACTTAGAGCTTCGCTCTCTTCTTTTCATTTTTCGACTTTACTTTTGGAGTTATGGACAGAGGTGCACAAAAACCGAAGCCTAGGAGATCGGCGTTTCTCAATTTTTCAAGAGATGCCTCAAACCCTTAGCGCACATACCATAATCCGCTAGGAATATCGCTCAATCCGACTTTGGCAAGACACAAACACCCGGCTATGTGAATGGTGCCGAGTTACTCATCGTCATGATTGACTTCCCCAAACCTATAATTTCTTTCTATTCATTTGATCGCAAATAATTGCTCTCATGGTCCTCCCACATCAAACATGCCTTTTTCTCATTCACTTCTCCAAATTTCCGGATAGGTAAAGGAGGCTAATATTTCAATGAGGAGCTAGATGGTCAAAGAAAGAAGAAAGAAAGTATCGAATTGCCTTAATCATTTCAACAAGAAGTATAGGAACTTATAACGTGATTTCAACTTCAATTTCCTAGCATGATTTAGGTAACATTTTCACATTATAAAACTTGCAAAAGAGGTAAAATTCATTCATTCAAGTTCTTTTCAATTCACAATCCTTTTAAGCATGCAATTGTCATCAAACTCCATCCACAAGTAATGATTATCATGGAAATCATCTCAATTCATTAGAAGCACAAAATTTTTCAATTTTTATGGGTTTTTAAAGTTCTTTTTCATGCAATGCGAAAATGAAACGTGTAACACATAATGAATATGCAACGATAGTCTCGAATGAAAGCAAACATAGAGAGTAGAGTTATTACAAACTTTTAGTACATCCCACCCCATACTTAGGGCGAACATTGTCCCTAATGTTCAAAAGAAAGAACAAAAGAAAGAAAAGAAAAAGAAACTCACAAGTGGTGGCGGGAATGTCTAAAACAAACGATCATGCGTCCAATCACTGCGGCGCCGGCGGAGGTGGGAATGGAGAGAAACTCGGATCATAAAACCGCCCAAACTGCTGGCGGTAGACGTCCCTCATCATGTGGTCAAGGTCGTCTAAGCGTCCGTCTCTAGCGTCGGCCCGGATCTCCAACGCTCCAACTCTCTCCGAAAGTCCGGTAGCCCAATCCGGCATCTGCTCGTACCATCCTGGAGCCTGACTATACCATGATGGAGCATCGGATGGTGCTGGTGGTGGTGGATGTGCTGCTGGCTGCGCCGTGGACCAAGGAGGGGGGGGTGTCATACCAAGTGGGAGGTGTAGTCATCCACGTGGGCCTCTCACTCACGCTAGCGCGGCGAGATGACGAGCCTGATGCTCTAGCTGGACGTGGAGAGCGTCTAGGTACATCTGGGGCCGCCTCCGGCTGGTCCGGAAACGTGCCAAACTCCTGCTCCGCTCCTCCACCACTCTCGTACTGATCTCCCATGTCCTCCTCCTCCACAACCGGTGGTGGAACGTAAGGGGGAGCTACTAGCCTGTTCGCATGCATCGCAGCGAACGTCTCCTTCCAATTGTGGCGTCCCGCCACAATGGAATACTCCGGCAGCCACTCAATACCCCTGCCTGTCCTGCTCTCCCAAGGCATGCCCGCATAAGGCGGACCTCTATGTGTAGGGAAAATGAGACCCCTAACCATGAAAGCATGTAATCCTAAGGGTACGGCCGGTATGCGGGTGCAAGCAGAAAAATCTACACCAAATGTCCTAGCAATGTGGGTAACTATCCCACCATATCCAATGTTCCCCTTCTTCTTGTTCTTGAGCTTGCTCATCGTAGCAGCCAAGAGAGTAGCACAATCTGCACGGCGTCCATAGAACATGCAGTAGAGCAAGAATAGCTCATCCGTCTTGATCTTTTAGGGCGTCTCCGTCCTAGGAAAGAGACACTCCGAAAGAACGCGGTGAGCTATCTTCAAGGCTAGATGGTACATCAATCTAGCCTTGGTATCGGCGGGTTGCCAACGGTCCTCGTCGGCGTATATCATCGCAACTTCCTCCCAAAAGTTCTTGGGGTAAACTCCACTCGGAAATCGACCGTTATAGGTCTCATGAAACCCAAAAATAGTACCGAACTCAACTATGCTCAAATGGTAGTCTTTTTCCATGAGACGGAAAGAGACGGTCCTATCGACGTGGCTGTGCTCGAATGACGTCACAACCTCCCGGGTGATCTCCTCATAGGCGTCTTCACGAATGTTCGTGAAGACAAGCAATCCGGCTCTATCCAAGAGCCATGTGAGGTCATCAACGATGTTGAGAGGATGTAGATCCTCCAACAACAAATATCGAGGACCAATCACTGTCCTCTTGGTGATCCTCTCAAGTGCAGCAAGGTGGTTCTCATGTATGGTCGGGATGCTAGGGTGAGGAGGTGAAGATGGAGGTGAAGGTGAGGATGGTAGTGAAGGAGATGAGGGTGGTGGTGCCCTAGAGGTGGAGGGATTGCCCTTTCTTTTCTTACTCTACTCTCCCTTCTTCTCTTTTATCCTTCCCGACACTCTCCTTACGAAATCCATTTTTCACCAAAATTACGGTCTGTTCTTCAGGTTCCACGGCCGTGGTTTACCCAAAGACCGTGATTCGTCTCAAAATCTCACGAATCTCAGCAAATTCACCAACAATCACCACAACAAGCAGTCCTAATCTAATTCCTTCCAGTCTTTGTCAGTTCTTCCTAAAAATCTATAGCAAAAACGAACCAAATCCGCGAAAATCAAGAAGAAAGAATAAACCTCTTTTTCGGATTGAAAAACCCGAAATGCGCGTTTGTTGATGGATTTCCGCTCAGTTTGTCGCTTGGATCTTGTTCGTGGTTGGATTTGCTGCAGTTTAGGATGAAGAATCGTTGAAAACGATTAGAAAACGAAGAATTGGAGGAGGTCGTGGGGTTTCGGCGTTTAGGGCGTGGAAAGGGAAATTTTTGGGTAATTTTGTGAAGAATGTGGCTTATATAGTCGCAGGCAAAATTTTGAAAATCACGGTCTGTCGGGGTGTTCCACGGCCGTGGAAGTGTACGGACCCGTGGTTTTGGTGATTTTTCAAAGGCTTTTGAGAATTACGGCCACTGTAGCTATGACGACCGTAATTTAGACCGTGGAACCTTCTGTAAAGCTTCAAAGTCCAAATTTCGTCACTCTTCTTCGTCATTATTCTCCCTTTCTCCTTTTCCATCGATCCTACAACCAAAAACACGAACATACCGGAAGAAATCAAGGCAAAACAAAGCAAAAACGTCTATTCTAGGCTAAACTATGAATCGAAAAACAAAAACGAAAATGCAATACCTTGGGTTGCCTCCCAAGAAGCGCTTTGTTTAAGGTCCGTAGCTAGACCAATCTCGCACTTATTCGAGTGCGGTAGGCGCAAACTCCTCAGCTTGGAGTTCCGGCGTATACTTCTTGAGTCGTTGGCCGTTCACCTTAAAACTTCCGCTAGCTTCACCCCATACTTCAACTGCACCATGGGGGAAAATACGCTTAATTAGAAAAGGTCCGGTCCAACGGGATTTAAGCTTACCTGGAAAGAGGCGAAGTCTTGAATTGAAGAGGAGAACTTGATCTCCTTCTTTGAAGTCCTTTGGAATGATATGCTTATCATGCCAACGCTTTGCCCTTTCCTTGTAGATCTTAGCGTTTTCATAGGCGTTCAAGCGAAGTTCATCCAGCTTGTTGATGTCTAGGAGACGCTTCTCTCCCGCTTCCTTCATGCCGAAATTCAGCCACTTGATAGCCCAAAACGCTTTGTGCTCCAGCTCTACCGGCAAATGACAAGACTTCTCATACACAAGGTTGTATGGTGTGGTTCCTATGGGAGTCTTGTACGCAGTCCGGTACGCCCATAATGCATCATCTAGCTTCAAGGACCAATCCTTCCTAGTCCTTGAAACCGTCTTCTCTAGAATTCCTTTGATCTCCCTATTTGAGATCTCAACTTGTCCACTTGTTTGTGGATGGTAAGGGGTAGCGATCTTGTGAGTAACCCCATACTTAGCTAGAAGAGCTTCAAAGCGACGAGCTATGAAGTGAGAACCTCCATCACTAATGATCGTCCTTGGTGTCCCAAATCGCGGGAAGATGGTCTTGTTGAAGAACTTAACCACCACCATGGCATCATTTGTGGGAGAGGCAATTGCTTCCACCCATCTAAAAACGTAATCTACCACCAATAGTATGTATTGATTTCCACAAGAAGATGGGAATGGTCCCATGAAATCAACTCCCCAAACGTCGAAAATCTCCACCTCTTGGATGTTGTTGAGGGGCATCTCGTTTCTTCTAGAAATATTGCCTGTTCTTTGACAAGCATCGCAGCAAGAAACAAAGGATTGCACATCTCTAAATAAAGTAGGCCAATAGAATGCAGATTGCAATACCTTTGCGCTAGTCTTGTTTGAACTAGCGTGCCCTCCACAAGGTAGTGAATGACAATGGCGGATGACACTTTGCATCTCATCTTCCGGCACACATCGCCGAATGATGCCATCCGGACCTCTCTTGAAGAGAAGAGGCTCGTTCCAATAGTATTCCCGGACGTCCTTAAAGAACTTCTTCCTTTGTGCGTAGGATAGTCCGGGCGGTGTCTCCTGGCAAACCAAATAGTTAACAAAATCAGCAAACCATGGTTCGTTACCTTTGGAGATCACGTTGATGCACTCCTCTATGATGTGTAGGTGTTCGTCCGGAAAGGAGTCATCAATGGGTAGGTGGTCGTCCTCTAGATGTGTTAGACGACTCAAATGATCCGCAACAGAATTTTCTGAACCTTTCTTGTCGCGGATCTCAAGATCGAATTCTTGTAGGAGAAGAATCCATCTAATCAGCCTTGGTTTCGCGTCTTTCTTCGCAAGGAGGTACCGGATCGCAGCATGATCCGTGTAGACAATCACCTTTGCACCTACAAGATAAGAGCGAAACTTGTCAATAGCATAGACAATGGCTAAAAACTCTTTCTCAGTAGTGGCGTAGTTGAGCTGTGCTTCGTCTAGCGTCTTGCTAGCGTAGTATATGGCATGGGTTCGCCCTTCCTTTCGTTGTCCAAGAACAGCTCCAATAGCTACGTCACTAGCATCGCACATAATCTCGAAGGGGAGAGTCCAATCCGGAGGTTGGATAATAGGTGCTGAAATTAGAGCTTGCCGGATGGTATTAAACGCGTCCAAACATTCCTGCGAAAACTCAAAAACCGCATCCTTCATCAATAGATTAGTGAGGGATTTTGATATCTTAGAAAAGTCCTTAATGAAACGTCTATAAAATCCAGCATGTCCTAGGAAACTTCTAATCCCTTTCACCGAAATTGGGGGAGGAAGTTTCTCTATGGTCTCTATCTTAGCCTTGTCTACCTCTATCCCTCTACTAGAGACTAAGTGACCTAATACGATTCCTTCCTTAACCATGAATTGACACTTCTCCCAATTAAGAACTAGGTTAGTGTCTTCACAACGTTGTAAAACAAGAGAAAGGTTAGAAAGGCAATCGTGAAAAGAGGAACCGTATACGGAGAAGTCGTCCATGAAGACTTCCATGATTTCCTCTACGTATTCGGAGAAGATGGCCATCATGCACCGCTGAAAGGTGGTTGGGGCGTTGCAAAGCCCGAACGGCATTCTCCTATAGGCGAACGTACCCCAAGGGCACGTGAATGTGGTCTTCTCTTGATCATCCGGATGTATCGGAATCTGAAAGAAACCACTATAACCGTCAAGGTAGCAAAAATGTGAATGTTGTGCTAACCTTTCAAGCATTTGATCGATGAATGGCAATGGAAAGTGATCCTTCCGCGTTGCGTTGTTGAGCTTGCGGTAGTCTATGCACATTCGCCATCCAGTCACGGTTCGGGTAGGAATGAGTTCGTTGTTTTTGTTGGTGATGACCGTCATTCCTCCCTTCTTCGGAACTACTTGAACTGGACTCACCCACTTGCTATCGGAGATAGGATAGATGATACCTGTATCAAGAAGTTTAAGAATCTCCTTCTTGACAACCTCCTTCATGGTCGGATTCAACCGCCTTTGAGGTTGTCTTGAAGTTCTAAAGTCTTCCTCCATTAGTATCTTATGCATACATAGGGAGGGTTTAATTCCTACTAAGTCCTCAATAGTGTAGCCTATGGCTTTTCTATGTTTCCTAAGGACAATCATGAGCTGTTCATGTTCATCTATGCTTAATTCAGAGCTAACAATAACCGGGAAGGTAGAATTAGATCCAAGGAAAGCGTACCTTAGATGAGTAGGAAGTGGTTTGAGTTCCATCACTTTCGGAGCTTCCAATGGTCCTTGAGGAGCATCCGACGCTTCCTTAGAAGTTTCTAAGGGTGTTGAGTGGTTTGGAGAAGAATCAAAGGAAGTTGAAGAAGTATGCCGATCACCTTCTTCCACGGTCAGAATTACGGCCTCTCCATGTGTTCCACGGCCGTGTAATCCCCTGGAATGGGGGTCGATTTTGGTTGTGAAATCCACGGTCGTGGAATACAGAGTATGACCGTGGATTCTTACATTCTCAAACTCCAATTCATACATCTCTTCTTGTGCTTCTAAGGCTTCAATTTCCTCTTTGCACTCTTCTTCTTCCCCTACATTGGTTAGACTCATAGTGATAACCTTTTGTAAAGGATCGTTAAAGAGAATCGCACTTACCTCCTCCCTAGACAAACCTTCTTCGTCTTGGATATCGTAAATATCCTCGTCAAAGATTGGCTCCTTCACTAGAGTGGAAAGAACGAACTCTACTTTCTCTTCTCCAATATCAAAAGCGAGTCTCCCATTCTTGCAATCGACCATGCAGCCGGAAGTTGCAAGAAACGGTCTTCCGAGTATGATCGGGACCGGACTATCTGCAGGAATGTCAAGCACGACAAAATCAATGGGGACAAAGAATTTACCTAGCTTGACCGGGACGTCTTCTACAATACCGACGGGGCGAGTGATGGATCGATCCGCCATGTATAACGTCATCTTTACCGGTTTAGGATCGCCTAAACCGATCTTCCTACATAATGCAAGTGGTATGATGCTCACACTTGCTCCTAAGTCACATAAAGCGTCATATGTGACATCTCCCACTCCAATGGGAATGCAAAATGACCCCGGATCTTTCAACTTTGGGGGCATTTTCTCCTTCATGGTCTTGATGAGATCCGAAGAATCCGAACTCATCTTGACCTCACCGAAATCTTCTAGCTTCCTCTTATTAGAGAGAAGCTCTTTCAAGAACTTGGCATAAGCCGGCATACCTACAATAGCATCAATAAAGGGTATATTAATATGCAACTTACTCATGAGTTCTATGAACTTACCGAATTGTTTATCTAGGCGCGCTCGCGCTCTAGATTGAGGAAATGGTAGGGGAGGTTTGTAAGCTGGAGGAGGAACATAGACATCTTCGTTCTCCTTCCCCTTTTCTTTGTCCTTCTCTACGGGGACTTCAACGAACGTAGGCTGCGGATCGGTGGTGGTCACTCCGCTCCTAGTTGTAATCGCCATCACCCTTCCCTTAGGGTTGTCCTCCGTCTTTCCTGGAAGTTTCCCTTGATTTCTAGGAACTTCCTCCGCATGGTTGAACATTTGGTTTTCCAAAACTTTTTGAGCTTTGTCAACCTTAGAAACTTGATCATCAACCTTGATGAGGCGGTTCTCCAACCCTTGAAGCTTTCCCAAGATCGTTTCCAACATGGGATCGGGCTTCTCCTTTCCCGTATTGTTTCCTCCATTAGATGATTGCCCCTGGCTTTTCAACGGAGTAGAGGAAGAGGAAGGTGGAGTTAGTGAATTAGAATTGGAAGGATAAGAGTTACCGGAATTTTGTTGATTGGAGCGCCAATTGTTGTTGTTTGAACCCCTATTGTTGTTCCAATTGTTGTTCCGGTTGTTGTTGTTTCCATTCCAATTGTTATTCCGGTTATTGTTCCGGTTATTGTTGTTGCGGTTGGTGTTATCACCGCCATTGTTGTTGCCCAAATAGCCAACATCCCTTTCTTGTTGCTTTGGGAAGTTGGTCTTGATAGTCTCCTTCAACTCTTTGATCTCATTGTTGAGGGAGAAAATCTGATTTTGAGCTTCATGTGTGAGCTTCGCTCCTTGCTCCACACGATTTCCCTCCACTTTCCGGTGGGAATACTTCTCTATGACTCTTGCTTGCTTCTCGATGAAGTCCCAAGCGTCATCTTCTCTCATGTCCATGAACGTTCCACATGAGAGGGATTGGAGGTTGAATTGCGTTCCCGCATCCAGCCCCTTGTAGTAAATCTCCAGCAAGGCAAGCTTGGATATGCCATGATGAGGGAAATCCAAGAGCAAATCCTGAAACCTTTCCCAAGATTGAAACAAACTTTCGTTAGGTCTCATGGAAAAAGCATTAATCTTACCTCTAAGTTCCGCCGTTTTGGAAGGCGGAAAGAATTTGGTGAGAAACTCCGCGGAAAGGTCTTCCCACGTGTCTAGTTTCCCATTAGGAAGAGCTTGGTACCAAGATAACGCTTTCCCTTTCAAAGAGAAAAACAAAGGCTTGAGCTTATAGCTGTTGGTAGTAGCGTTCTTCGGTCTCATCGTCTCCATCATACACTCAAAGTTTTGCAAGTGTTGGTGTGGAGATTCAACACTTGTACCGCCAAATTGGCTTTGGCGAACAAGAGTGATAACTTGAGGGTTAAAGCTAAACCCTTGCACATCTTCAGCATCAAAATTCACACCCAAACGGCGTGGTTGTTGTGTTGGATCCATCCGCTGGCCAAGAGTTCTTGGCTCATTATCCACATGTTCGATCCTTGCATGCCTAGGTGGAATGCGGCGATTAGCAGCTCCTTGTGGATGGAAAGGATTCAGATTGATCGTGGGATCAATCTCCTCTAACGGTGGCATGGAAGAGTCACTATCATCAGCGGATGAGTGACTTTTTCTTCTAGACCTTGATCTCCTTCTTGAGGATTCCTTGCTTCCCTTATTCTTAAGGTCGCTCATCTCTACCCTCATCTGGAAGATCATGTCTTGTAGACTATTAACTTGAGATTGATGACGATCCATCTCATCTTGGCGGAGAGTCTCATTCCATCGGAGTTGAGCTTCCTTCTCCGCCAACTCCGTTTGAAGATTACGTTCGTTTTCTTCAGCCATCTTCTTTTCCTTGCGCTTTTGCCTCAAGGTTTTCTCTAGCTCTTGATCAAGAGGTAAGAGATCTTCGGTGTTCCTAGACCTGCGCATGCACTCAAAGCAATATCAAACAACGAGAGCAAGCTCCCAAGCCTTGACAACCGGCTACCGGATTCGGCCGAAACCAAATCCCCGGCAACGGCGCCAAAAACTTGTTCGCCCCTAGAGGTGTGTGCAAATAAGTTTTAAATTTATAAAACTAGAATCAAGCAGCGAACCCGCAGTGTACGGATCGACGTAGCTAAGCAAGAATTCCAGAGTATCGAACACAGGGATTTGGGTGGGAACGAACTCGATTGCAGGTTATCAAGCAAGTAAATATGAGAGTTTTGCAAATATTGGGAAAACAACAATCCTAAAGATCCAGGTATCCAGTTGTGGCAATCGATTCAAGATATACTTAATGATATAAAGACAGAGTTGAGATATGCAAAGGTATACTAATGTAAGGTAATCGTACGGTGAAGTTCCAAAAACCTTATATAATTCACCTACAAGACACTCTCTATACAGGTTGTTGAGGCTCAATATAGAAAGATTCTAAAGATGAGAATTAGTATCAAATACCCAAACTTGTAATCCAAGGATCAAGACTAACTTAACCGATTGAGGTTGTGACACTCACAATCGAGGTAGAGGTTGTTGAGGCTTCACTACCACCTAGAAAAGACAAGTCTAAACTAAGCTAAAGCAAATCTTTAACTTTAGATTAAAGTAAAAGCAAGTTCGTAGACTTAAGGGAAATCACGGTTAGTTCTTGAGGTTCCACGGCCGTGGACTCAAGAACAGGTCGTAATTTAGGGTTGTCGGCGATTCTCTCTAACTTTCAGGGTCTAATCTGTTTGCGATCGATCTATCATTATCTAAGCCACAACTATCAACCTTTCACCTTAGAATTGTTAAAGGTTTTTAGCCAATAACAGTCATGTTGATATCAATTCAAGAATTAGAAGATAGAAAGATGAAAACTTTCAAGAACTTTCAATAATCTCCAAAATAATCTCAAAGTCACAAAGAGAACAAGTATTGTTAAAGGATTCAAAGTAAAGCAAACAATCGCAACCTTAGGAAAGAAGGGAAAACGGGATGTCAATCCGTTTTCCAAATCAAACCTAAACAAGAAGAGAGATCTTCTTGCAAAATCTTCCGAAAACTTCGATCTTCCGCCAATCCGGAGATCTCAACAGCAATCTCCACCAAAAGTGCGAGATTAGGGTAATTCCCAAAAACGGACTTCAATCTCCAACGAGATGTCGATGCTTAAGCGATGATGAGCGATGATGAGCGATTCCTTAAGCAGGCCTAAGCGAGCATAAGCGAGGATAAGCGAGGATTGTAAGTGAGCCCAAGCGAGGATAAGCGAGGATAAGCGAGGATTGTAAGTGAGCCCAAGCGAGGATAAGCGAGGATGACGAATTCTTGCTTCGTCCGTCTTTTTATAGGGCAAGATAGAATATCGGCCCGGTCCAATCTTCAAAAGATTGTGGCTTCAAAGTGCGGCGAAAAGATTCGCCAAGATCACGGTCGTGGAAGTGTTCCACGACTGTAATTTAGAGCGTGGAAACAAATACAGTTTGCACCTCATGTTCCACGGCCGTAATATCCTCTGGAATGAACATCAATTTCTGACTATGAATCCACGGCCGTAATTCTGAACGTGGTTTGGATTCCAGCCGTATTTTAGGGCGTAATTTAGGGCAAGAACGTGATTCTTCCCTAACCTCGTGCATTCCTCAAGTAAAACTTCCAATTTGCTTCCAAAGAGTGTCCTCAATCTATGGATATATCAACTCAACTCTCCTTTGCTCGATTCCGTTCGGAAATAGCTCCAAATTACCTATAATCAACATAGAACTAGTGTAGACATCCATATCGACAATATAGATAATACTAGCTCACATATGCACAAAGTTCAATCAAAGACTATCGATATGAATCAAATACGTTTAGAAAACGTGCCTAAAATATCACAATATTTCATGCTAACATGGCGTCACAGAACCAATGAGGCTAATATGAAGTCGGGGGATAGTATCTCTTGTTGAGTTTTACGCTGAGCTACTAGCGTTGATAAATCGAAGAGTTGGACCTAGTTCTTCCCTTAGTTGTGTATATGTGTGATGTTATATGTTGTGTGACCCCGTGCGGGAATGTGTTCTCTGATTTGTTAGATCTTGATGTGGTAGTTTGAGTAGATTGTGCGTATAGATTGAAGGTTTAAGCCTTCTTAGTTTGAGAGTTCATAAATCGGCCTTAAGGACCGAGAAGACCGACGCATAGTAAGTTTCGGGACGAAACTTGTTTTTAGGGGATCTAATGTAATGCCCCAATCATTAGGCGCGTTTTTGATATTTAGTTTTCCCGATTTTTATCAATATTTTAATAACTTATAAATTTTTACGGGTATTTTCACGTTATAAATTAATTTTTATAAGTTTATATATTTAACATTTGTATATATTCCGTAATTCATTTTACGGAAAGTCGGAAGGTTGTTCCCATTCGTAAATCCCGTTCACGTTTGAAAACGTGTCTATTATCTTATTATTACTTTTTCAGCTTCATTTTCTTTTTTTATTTTTGCTCTCCTTGCTGGCTGATGAGTTCTGCACCCCGACCCTTGGATTCTTCCGCCTTCCTCTCTGCTGCTTGCCCTCTCTCACGCTATCTCCCTCTCTCACGCTATTCTAATGTCTCACCCACACCCTCTGTTTTGATTCCCTCTGCCTTCAGCCTCACGCCTTCTGTTGCGCTGTTACAATCGCGGTGAGCCCTCCTATGCATCTCCAACCCTCCTCATCTCCCCTTGTTCTGGCAGCCTGCAGCCCCTCCCTCGACTCATCTCACCCTCTCTCCCTCAATCTCATTTTAACCCTGCTTCACACCTGCATCTCCTCTCCTCCATACCTCGAATTGATGACAGATCGAAGGCTGTCACACCCCCCCCCCCAACTCCCTCTGTTTCTTGTTTGCAACCACCAAAAACCAACACCACGGTCGTGGAGTCGCTGCCGGAGCCGTCTGCTATGTTGCGCTGCCTTCCTCCCCTCTTCCAGGATAAGTCGCGCCAGAACACCCCGCCGGAGGGCCCTTCGTCGCCTTGCATCGGCCGTCGCACTCGCCTGGCTGGAGCCGCAACCAATCTCGCCGCCGGAGGCCCTGCCCAGCCCTTCCAGATTCACCGTCGGACGCCAAGATCCCGACTGAGCCCACGTTGCCGAGAGGAGGTCTCGTGTCGGCTGTCTCCGCATCGGTACCCAGTTCTTTTGCCCAGCCTGCGTTTGACCCAGTGGAGAAGAAAAGCCCTATTAGAGTATTAGGGTATAATTCAGATCGGGCCCCTATATTTTGGTATAATTACATAATGGACCCATATTCTATATAATCTCATTTTTAGACCAACAGTTTCTGGAATTTGATATTTATGCCCCTGCAGGAATTTAATTACCTATTATGGCCCAAGGTTTTACTTTCGGAAAATGTATTTATGGGTTTTAAATTTGGGATTTACTTGAATTATATTCTTATTTATATATACCATATATGTTATGCTCATGTTGGATTAATTCCGGGTTATGACTCAAAGATTAAATTACGAGATTTTAACGTTGGCTTGAAAACGAGTTTTACTTTGGGTTTATGATCTTATACAATTTGCCCGGAATATATATTTACGGTTTTAACTTGGGTTTTAAAAGTGGGGTTTCCCGTTAGATTATATATGTTCTTTATTCCGTTCAAATTTAGCTTATAAGCTAAATTTGTTTAGTTTGGTGCTAGGTTCGGAAGCGTCCCGATAAAGGCCTAACGAGTCCAAGTCGACATCCGTTGAACGACTTCCGTCTTTTGACGTCGTGTGAGTATTCGTTCCCCTCGATCTAGTTATGTTAAGTTTTAGTATCATGCTAGGATGAATCTAGCATAACTTAGAGTTAATGCCAAGTAGTGGCTTTGAACCTTAGGTGAGTTTTGAGGATTTGATATTGCTTGATGGATTGATGTTGATTCTAAGCTTGAGGTGGTATTGCGGTCTAGTGAGGTTGTTAGAAGGATTCGAGTATATGGTTTGATCTTGTGAGAATCATTAGGCTTGAGGTGTTGATATTATCTTGTTGAGGTTGTGGACTAGAAAGAAGGTATCCTAGTGGTGTTGTGAGTTATGATCTTGCGAGATCCGAAGGTTTAGAAGTCTTAGGACTTTTAGCTTCTGTTGAGTGTGATGTGAGCACGAGGGATTCTAGGATGCGGTCCTAGAATTGAGAGTCAAATGGTCTTGCGTAGATCATTTGTATAGAAGTCCAAGACTTCTATTGTGAGTGAGTTGTTGTTGATATAGTTATCTTCTTGTGAGCAGGTTATGGGCTTCCTCCCCTAAGGAAGCGAGAGTGTTGTGAGTTGAGTGTGGTGACGAGGTAAGTCTCCGGACTTACTTAGCTCGTATTCCTTGTATTAGCGTTGATGTGTGTTTGGTGGTGTGTGTTTATTGTTTATGTTATAACAACTAAACCGGAAATAAGATTACCGACCTTTATATATTATTTTGGCCCAAGTGTATGATAACGGGCGGTGACATCATCTGCCTAGCTCTTGCGAGAGTCTAGGAGGTTCTTGGCGACTAGCCCGTGCTGGTTAGACGGTCGGAGGCATCCGCACCGTTCCATGCCGGTAAGTAGGGACCGAGGCAGGACCATGGTGGTCTCGTGTCACAAAACTAAGTTGAATTAGAACGGGATATGACTTAATAATAAAAAGATAATAAACCAGAATTGTGTGCTTTGAGAATGTTGTGTGTTTATGATGTTTTACTTGTGTTTGTGCCTTTCCCATTGATTCTAATGCTTCGAATATGAGCTTACGGTTTTATACCGACTGTTGTAGATTACATTGCAGGTTAGGATTGCGGCCGAGAGATCCAGAAGAGTGGGCAGCCGGGGTTCCGTACATTTTAGGATTGGGTTTTGGGTGGAGTCGAGTTTGAGTATTGTAATTATTGTATATTTTATGGCGTTAGCCTTTGGGGTTGTATTTTCGGCTGAAGTCCTTTGTTGTATTCTTTCGGGTTTTTCTTTTCATTGCATAAAAATGTATTTCGGTTTTGGCCTTTATTTGTGCCTTGTTGCAAGATCCGGTGAAATTGTTGTCAAGCTAAGGGTCGGGACCCATTGTGAGGTCCCAACCCGTAGCGCCCCGAGTCCCGCGAATTCGGTGTGTTACATTTGCGCTAATCATTTTTTAATGAAAAATCCGTGAACTAATACGTGACTTAATTTCGTGCAGTCACCTCATTAATTTTGACAATGTCGTCTATTCATTAACCTAAATCACGTACTCTAAAATTTAATTTAATAAAATTGAATTTTTTATATGATTAAGTTTGACATTCGAGTTTCTCAAAGGCTATTGCCCCGAATTCCTCTTTTCCGGTTGTTATTGTAGAATTTGAATTCTTGCTTGAATTATCAACAGTGAATTATCATACTTTTTTTTGATACACAATTATCGTCTAACTCGTGCAGGGCACGGGTATTAAAACTAGTATACTACTAAACTAGACTACAATAATGCTGACGTGGCGCCGCCAGGTTTTTACTCGGATTAAATCTTTTATTAAATCAAAAATTAAACCATAAAACCTTTTTTTACTAAAACAAAATCTAATAAGAAATCTTTTTTCAACTAATCTTTGTCTAAATTTTCAGGTTATTCTCTATGTTTATACATATTGAGATGACGTGGCGCGCTGTGCAAACAGTAATCAAATGGAGCTCCCACAATTTTTTGGCCAATAAATCTTTATTTTTTAAGTCAGAGAATCTTTTTTACTGAACTATCTGTTATTGAAAAATTGTACGTAACTTTTTTTTTCAAACCGACCTATTTTTTTATTCTTAAACTATTTTGTAAGTTAGCGAATATTTTTTTTATCAGCATCATCTATTTACGTTAAATTTTTTTTGAAGGATTTTGTTATCCCACATCGATTAGCTGCTAAAGTTGATTGTTTTAGAACTTGTATATATAGGGACTCTATAAGAGTATACAAATAATACATTTCTTAGCCTTTTGGTTAAGTTCAACTATAATTATTATTCATATCGGAATAATATTTAATTTTTGGGATCGTTAACCTACAATTACGTGGGTCATAATGTTCTTCCCTAAAGTAATCGTACACCTAAATTTTTATTTTTTGCAATAATCGAATGGAGTTCCCACAATTTTTTGGCCAATGAATCTTTATTTTTTAAGACACAGAATCTTTTTTACAAAACTATCATCCTATTATTGAAAAATTGTACTTAACTTTTTTGTTCCAACCGACCTATTTTTTGGACAAAAAAATCTTTATTTTTAAACTATTTTTTTAAGCTAGGAAATCTTTTGTTATCAGCCTCATATATTTACGTTAAATTTTTTGAAGGATTTTTTTATCCCACATCCATTAGCTGTTAAAGTTGATGGTTTTAGAACTTGTATAAATAGGGAGTCTTTAAGAGTATACAAATAATACATTTCTTAGCCTTTTGGTTAAGTTCAATTATAATTATTATTTATATCGGAATAATATTTTATTTTTGGGATCGTTAACCTACAATTATGTGGGTCATTCTTTCATAAAGTAATCGTACTCCTAAAGTTGTATAGTAATCGTACCCTAAAGTTTTATTTTTAGGGAAGATTTTATTTTTGGAAACATTAACCTACAATTATGTGGGTTATAATGTTCTTCCTTAAAGTAATCCCCACATAATGTTTTCCATAAAGTAATCAATTATACATACTAATAAAGTAATCCCCGCATAATGTTTCCCCAAAGTAATCTATTATACATACTAAAAAAGAGTACATATTGGCATAACGTGGCTCGCTGTGAAAACAGTTATCAAATGGAGCTTCCAGAATTTTTTGGCCAATAAATCTTTATTTTTTAATGCAAAGAATCTTTTTTGCTAAACTATCTGGTTATTATACGTAACTTTTTTTTGTCAAACCGACTTATTTTTTGGAAAAAAAATCTTTATTTTTAAATTATTTTTTTAAGCTAGGGAATCTTTTGTTATAACATCATCTATTCACGTTAAAAAAAATTTTGAAGGATTTTGTTATCCCACATTGATGAGTTGCTAAAGTTGATTATTTTAGAATTGTATAAATAGGGAGTCTTTAAGAGTATACAAATAATACATTTCTTAGCCTTTTGGTTAAGTTCAACTATAATTATTATTCATATCAGAATAATATTTTATTTTTGGGATCGTTAACCTACAATTATGTGGGTCATAATGTTCTTCCCTAAAGTAATCGTACACCTAAAGTTGTATAGTAATTGTACCCTAAAGTTTTATTTTTAGGGAAGATTTTATTTTTGGAAACATTAACCTACAATTATGTGGGTTATAATGTTCTTCCTTAAAGTAATCCCCACATAATGTTTTCCATAAAGTAATCAATTATACATACTAATAAAGTAATCCCCGCATAATGTTTCCCCAAAGTAATCTATTATACATACTAAAAAAGAGTACATATTGGCATAACGTGGCTCGCTGTGAAAACAGTTATCAAATGGAGCTTCCACAATTTTTTGGCCAATAAATCTTTATTTTTTAATGCAAAGAATCTTTTTTGCTAAACTATCTGGTTATTATACGTAACTTTTTTTTGTCAAACCGACTTATTTTTTGGAAAAAAAATCTTTATTTTTAAATTATTTTTTTAAGCTGGGGAATCTTTTGTTATAACATCATCTATTCACGTTAAAAAAATTTTTGAAGGATTTTGTTATCCCACATTGATTAGTTGCTAAAGTTGATTATTTTAGAATTGTATAAATAGGGAGTCTTTAAGAGTATAAAAATAATACATTTCTTAGCCTTTTGGTTAAGTTCAACTATAATTATTATTCATATCAGAATAATATTTTATTTTTGGGATCGTTAACCTTCAATTATGTGGGTCATAATGTTCTTCCCTAAAGTAATCGTACACCTAAAGTTTTATTTTTTGGCGCGATGTGAAGCAGTAATGAAATGGAACTCCCACAATTTTTTGGCCAATAAATCTTTGTTTTTTAAGCCAGAGAATCTTTTTACTAAACTAACATCCTATTATTTAAAAATTGTACGTAACTTTTTTTTGTTCCAACCGAGATATTTTTGGGACAAAAAAATCTTTATTTTTAAACTATTTTTTGAAGTCAGGGAATCTTTTGTTATCAACATCATCTATTTACGTTAAATTTTTTTGAAGGATTTTGTTATCCCACATCGATTAGCTGTTAAAGGTTTTAAAACTTGTATAAATAGGGAGTCTTTAAGAGTATACAAATAATATATTTCTTATCTTTTTGGTTAAGTTCAATTATAATTATTATTCATATCGGAATAATATTTTACTTTTGGGATCGTTAACCTACAATTATGTGGGTCATAATGTTCTTCCCTAAAGTTTTATTTTTAGGGAACAATAATCGTACCCCTAAAGTTTTATTTTTAGGGAAATTTTTATTTTTAAGAACATTAATCTACAATTATGTGGGTTATAATGTTCTTCATTAAAGTAATCCCCACATAATATTTTTCCTAAAGTAATTCCCACGTTATTTTTTTTTTCTTTTTTTCAAATGAATATCAAAATATCTATTTAGTTAAATTTTTTAAGGGTTTTTTTTGTACCACATCGATTAACTACTAAGCTTGATGATTTTAAAAATTGTATAAATAGGGAGTCTATATACACGCTGACGTGGCGCGAGGTGGAGGTAGTATTTCTAAAATAAAGCTCCCACAATTAACGCCATTAAATTTTTTTTTGGGCAATTTTAGTAACTAGGCCTTTTTGAAAACCTAGAGTAGTAATTAGGCTTTTAAATGTTTCAATTAAGTAAATGTACCCAACCTTTTGTATTTATTTTCAAACTATACACACTCTTCTTTCAAGGGGTACATTTACTAAATACAAAACTAGAAAAAGCCTAGTAAATCAAATTGTTTCATTTTTTTTAAGTCCAAAATTTTTTTTTTGTAACTCATTTGTTTCGAAAATATTTTTACTCCTTAACAAACTTTTAAGCCAAAGACTATTTTTTTTGTAAACTATTTTTTTAAGTTAGAAAATCTTCATTTATTAAATTAACAATATGTTGTTAGAATATTTCACGTAACCTTTTTTTTGTTCCAAAAAACCTATTTTTTGGACAAAAAATCTTTAATTTTAAACTATTTTTTAAGCTAAGTAATCTTTTGTTATCATAAATTTTTTAAAGCATTTTGTTATCCCACATTGATTTGCTATTAAAGTTGATGGTTTTAGAAATTTTATAAATAGGGAGTCTTAAGAGTATAAAAATAATACATTTTCTTAGCCTTTTGGTTAAGTTCAACTATAATTATTATTTATACGGAATAATATTTTATTTTTGGGATTGTTAACCTACAATTATGTGGGTCATAATGTTCTTCCCTAAGTAATCGTACCCCTAAAGTTTTATTTTTTAGGGAAGAGGAAGATTTATTTTTGGGAACATTAACCTACAATTATGTGGGTCATAATGTTCTTCCTTAAAGTAATCTTAGAATTTTGCGTTTGAATAATTTTTTATTTTTTGATCGTTAACCTACAATTATGTGGCTCATAATTGTGCACATCGAGTTTTTTAGGCAGCCTTATCTATTTACGTTCAATATTTTCAAGATTTTGACTATACAAAATACATTTTTGGCCAATAATTTTTATTTTGAACTATTTAACGTTACTTTTTATTGTTGGAACCAATTTATTTTTGGGATAATTTTTTAATTAAAAATAAATGTACTCCAATTTTTTTTTTCTGTTAGTTTTCGATTTCTATTTACGTTATATTTTCACGTTATTTTGGTAAATAATCGTACCCCTAAAGTTTATTTTTTAGGGAAGATTTTTTCTTTTTTTTCAAATGATTATTAGGCTGATTTATTTACGTTAAACTTTTTGAGGGATTTTGTTATCCACATCGATTAACTACTAAAGTTGATGGTTTTATACCTTGTATAAATAGAGAGTTTAAGGATTATACGAATAATACATTTCTTGGTCTTTTGGTTAAGTTCAAGTATAATTATTATTCATATCGAAATAATATTTTATTTTTGAGATGTTAACTTACAATTATGTGGGCATAACGTTCTTTTCTAAAGTAATCGTACCCGTAAAATTTTATTTTTAGGGAATAT
Organism: Fagopyrum homotropicum; assembly: GCA_033239125.1. Lineage (NCBI taxonomy): Eukaryota > Viridiplantae > Streptophyta > Magnoliopsida > Caryophyllales > Polygonaceae > Fagopyrum > Fagopyrum homotropicum. The sequence continues at coordinate 77,083,389 of BSWB01000004.1, forward strand.
TTTATTTTTAGGATTATTAACCTACAATTATGTGGGTTATAATGTTCTTCCCTAAAGTAATCTTGACTTTTTGGTTAAATTCGATTTCTATTTACGTTAAATATTTTCACGTTACTTTTATATAACTAACCGTACCCCTAAAGTGTTATTTTTAGGGAAGATTTTTTTTAAATTAATATTAAAATGATCTATTTAATTAAATTTTTTCTAGCTCGTAAACTCGCTCATCTTCTTCTTTCTGTTTATGTTCATTTGAGGGTTTTTGTTGTCCCACATCGATTAGCTACTAAGCTTGATGGTTTTAGAACTTATATAAATAGAGAGTCTAAAAAGTATACAAATAATACATTTTGGGCAATTTTGGTAACTAGGCTTTTTTGAAAAATTAGAGTAGTAACTAGGTTTTTTAATGTTTCAATTAAGTAAACATACCCCAACCTTTTGTATTTATTTTCAAACTCTACACACTCTTCTCTCAAGGGGGTACATTTAAAGCCTAGTAAACCAAATTGTTTCATACATTTTTTGGCGTTTTGGTTAAGTTCAAGTATAATTACTATTCATATGTGAATAATGTTGACGTGGCGCCTCAACGGTTTTTTCTCGGATTAAATCGTTTATCAAATTACAAATTAAGCCAATAAATCTTTTTTTATTAAACCATAATTATTTTGTAAAATATGGAATTTTCTATCCCACATCAATTATTAAGAAAACATGACCCTTTGAGAAGTTGTATAAATAAATACAAAAAGTTTGAAGATTAATGTTATCTTCTGAGTTTACAATTATTTCATTTTCTATCAATAATATCAAGCGATCATAACTTTTGAGTTACACTTATATCAAGTTTATCTTCTTTTTTTCCAAAATCTGACCGTCGCGCATTTTTTTGAGGTTTCATGACAAATGTTATATTCTGGATTTGTATTATATTATATTTGCACAATTTTATTTATTTTTTGAATTAATTTATTTTGAATATATTTTTGCATTGCATAGATGTCGTTTATTATTTGACATTTATTAAAATTAAAAATCTATTTTTTGACATTTATTAATATTGCGGTTTTTATAATATAGATATAGTGAATACTTTTGGTTTGGTATGCTCTCAGATGTAGTCATATTTATATAACGAACTAGGTCAATAATTATGTTGTTATTATTTAATAAGCGTATACTTTAATCCATAAACATTCATAATCAAATCAACAAAATATAATAAGAAAATGACATCTATAAAAAATTATTCGCACAAAAAAAATAACAAAAAAATAAATTTTCATATACCCGTGCAAGGCACGGGCACTAAACTAGCTTGTTACACAAACTTCAAACTTGAGTTAATTTTCTACAATCAGAAATGTATAACCTAGCTAAAAAATACAATTTGAAAAAAAAAGAGCCTCAAGTTTGAAGTACAGAAACTCAAATTTAAAATACTTTGGCTGTGTTGTAACCTGAAGAACAAACTGAAAACCACTTAAAGTAATTCATAACAAATTCTAGTATTTTTATTTTGAAAGAAAGAGAAATAGGGTTGTAAATTGAGGAGTTTTTGAAAAAAATCATGTAAATCACCATCTCAACCTATTGAATAACAAGTTTCATTTGATAAAAAAAAAAAGTTTACGATGACGATAATATCAAATTAATAAAACCACCAACAATGTGAAAATTAAAATTTTAATCTTTGATATTGGATGTGATAAATTATCCAGATCTGATGGGATATTTATTGGTTTTTATCAAAAATATTGACAAATCGTGGGTCTTGATGTTATTAAAGTTGTCAAAAGCTTCTGTAGAAGTGGAAAAATCCTCAAACTTTCATAACTATATTATCAAAAACTAACAACCCTATGTCAATCAATCATTTTAGGCTTATAAGTTTTTGCTTTACGATTTACAAAATAATTACTAATATTGTGGAAGATTTAATACCTAAACACATACACCATTCAAGGTGTTTTCGTAGCAAACCCGTCAATAGATGATGATAAGTCTTTATTGCCCATGAAATTTTTCATTCTTTTCGATCCAAAAAGGGCAGGGAAGATGGGACAACTATCAAAGTAAATATGGAAAATTCTTATGATCAAGTCAACTAGAGTTCAATCTTATTGTTCTTAAGAATTTTGGTTTTAACGACAAATTTATTGGACGGATAAAAGAATGCAATGCCACAACCTTATTCTCTTTCCTAGTTAATAACAAATCAACGAAATAATTTTTCCTGGAAAAAAAGGGCTAAGATAAGGAGACCTTTTGTCCCACTGCCTTTTTGTGGGGGAGGGGGCCGGAATTCTTACACAAATGTTACAAAACGATTGTGATAATTATGACAAACATATTGGGTTCGCATTGTGTAGACAAATAACCTTAATTAAATCCACAATTTAGAAATTGAATCGTCGGAAATTAAAATTAATTCTAGCATGACATCCACACGACCAACCTGGTTGTTTTGTTGTCCGTCATTGCCCGTCTCGTCCTTGTGTCCTCCTGGTGTGGAGCTACGACTTTTTGCAATTAAATCAAGAATTAATTTGACGAATTTGGATTCTTCCTCTGACACGATAATTGTGTGGCATCGGGTTTTCCTCGTCTTTTGCTTGTTTTGCTCTGGTTTCATTCCCTCTAGATCCTAGCAATTCCATGGCAGCGGAAGTTCTTCTTCAGCTTACTTTAACAATGCAACCTGAATTTCCAAAGCTTCATGGTTCTTAATGAATTCGGCGACGGTGATTGTTAATCCATTAACAGTGGCTTGCAAAGCTTATTGTCTTTTATTAATTGCTTCATCATTGGCTCCCTATGTGTCTTGTTGGGTTCATGTAAGTTATTAACAACAACTAGTGAGGGATCCATAATTTATACATTTGTCATCATATACGACGTTAGTGACTAAACAAACAACATCATCAACAACAAGGTATTTAAAAGCTTTAAGAATAGTAAACTTCATTGAATCTTCATCAAATATGAAGATAATAAAGACATATCTCACATCTATGACAGCTTGTAGCAGGGAAAGGACGTCCGACAATAACCGGAACATTGGTGCTCTAATCAACATCTAACACAAGAAAATTCACAAGTAGCTCATACTTGTCTATATTCGCAGTCACGATTTTGATCATTCCTGCATGTCTTACAATAGATTTGCCAGCTAAGGTTAAAGTGAACTTAACTTGATAATCACACCTAATTCCAACTCCATGCATAAATTCAATGGTACAACACTAACACTAACACCCAAATATCAAAGACTAGTATGCTTTCTACAACCAAAACTTAAGGGAGTACAAAACCTTCATGAATAATCTCTTTTATGTGGCATCTTGCTCATCAACATTGCACTACACTCCTTTGTCATCTCAATATATCCTTTATTGTTGAGAAGCTACTTCTTACATAGCATGTCTTTTGAAAATTTTAGAACTTGCTTCTACAACCAAAACTTAAGGGAATACAAAACCTTCATGAATAATCTCTTATGCACATCTCTTTAGGAGTCGGTTTCACCTCATCTTTCTTCTCGACCACTTTCTCGAGAATATTAGTTGGTATAGGGTTGGAAGTTTCCTTCCCACTCAATGTAATATCAAAAACTCCTGCCGGATTGTTTTCAATTGTTCCAAAAAGTTTTCCTTGAGCCTTCTCTATTTGGTAAGATAATTGGACAACTTAATTTTCCAACATTTTATGTCCTTTTGCCTAGAACATCGACAATGATCTCCAACCTACTTGTATTAACTTTAAAAGCATTTTGATTGGGTTGTTAGTAGATGGATGTCAAGACTACTTTTCTAGCATGATGACTTTATTAAACCTATCTACATGTCACAACCTAAGGGCTTCATTGATGTTAAAAATCCTCATGTTTGTTCTCTTTTAAAAAAAATCTATATATGGCTTGGAGTAGTCACCTAGATAGTGAAACTTGAAATTTGATGCTTGTATGTTTAAACATGGTTTTGTCAAAAGTGAATATGATACTTGCTTGTATTTTAAGAATGTTAAAAAACATGATCCTTTATATGATCCTTTATATGTGATGCTGTATGTTGTGAACATATTGATCATATCTCCATCTAAAGCTCTTATTTTTAGAATTAAGCATGATATTAAGAAACTCTTTGATACGAAAGACATTAGGCATCCTAAAAAGATCTTAAGCATTTCTAAGAAATATATGTTGCTTTCTCAATCTGACTATGTGCATAAAGTGGTTTTGTAAACCTACACATGTCTCATTAGGAGGGCACTTAGAGTTGTCTAAGAAAGATTGTCCCTCCACTGAAGAAGGTGATATAAGCATGTCTAAGGTTCCTTATGACGTGGATGTTGGTTCTATTATGTACATTATGTTGTGCAAATGTCCTGATTTAGCTTTTGGTATCTCTATGCTTAGTAGATACATGTCTGATCCGGTCCTTCACATTGGGATGCTATGAAATACATGCTCAGATACTTGTATGTCACTAAATAGAAATGTCTTGTACATAAATAACATTCCTCTCGAGCTAATATGGTTGGTTTTGTAGACTCTGATTATGCTATCAATAAAATAATCGAAAATCTACAACAACTCTTTATTTTACTTTGGTTAGGAATTACATATCTTGGAAGTCTCAACAACAATCCGTAGAAGTTTTGTCTTCAACAGAATCTGAATGCATGGCGGGTACTAAAGCAGGTAAAGAAGCCAAGTGGGTTAAAGGGTTGATAGAAGAAATATAACAAAAGGTTTTGGTTCCTATGATCAAAATTGGCATTCAGAATGGCTTATATTTTTGCAAAGATCCCATGTATCATGAAAGAACTAAGCACATCAATATCAAATACCATTACATCAAAAAAAAAAAGTTCAAGCACAAGTGGGTACATATACAAAAGATCAAGGGAGGCTTGAATCCCTTTGACTTTGGCACCAAGGTAGTGATTGTTTACAAATATGCCTTTTACAAGAGCTATCTACACATCAATGATGAAGGCTAAGATGTGCAAACTAGATTGATGACGAAAAAATGATCCCTAATCCACTATTGGTAGTTTATAGTACAAAACTGAGTTTAGGAGGGCATTTGTTGAGATATGATTAAATCCGGTCTGGTTCAGTTTGGCTCGGGCTTATGTGAGTTACTTAGGACCGGGTTTGGAGAAGTATCTTGAGTTTCTATTCAATTGTTACTCTAGTATACATCTGCACATGCTCCTCACGTGATCATTAAGTGGAATTGAACGTAGTGTTGAAGAGTTGAAATGAAATGTTGATGTGTTTTGTTGTGGTTTCCGAGTACTTAAGCTCTTCATCTTCTCTCCTAAACCCTAACGCCGCTAAACACTTCTCCTCGCTTAAATATTCGAGATCTTTCTAAGAGTGAATCGAAGAGAGAAAAGAGAGAGTGGGAGCTTTGAGCCAAGTGCTTCACAAGTATCTCTTCTCGATGTCCTCTTCCTCGTCTTAATCTCAGTTCACTAGAACCTTGATTACATTCCTGAGGGAATATCACAGATGAGTGCTTTCTTTATTTCTTGTACGTCTTCTCTTCTATATTCTTTTGGTTTAGATTTATGTTGATCCTTTACAGTTTTTCGTGTCTTTACTATTTCTATAGCTTTCTTCATATTTGTAAATTGATTAGTGGATTGAGCTGACCTCCCTTGTTGAGAGTAGAGCTTTCGATTGAACTACGTCACCGAGTTTTAGGCTGTTATTACATTTTAAACACTTGAAAATTCTAGAGCTGGCATATTTTTGTTTCGAAAATGTTTATGAGTTCATCAATAACCAACCTAAGAGAATTAATAACACTCATGCAATAGACTGAAGATAGAAAATCTTACATATGACTAAGCTAAAGGGTTTAGGGCCCGTTCGCTATGATAGTATGAATGAAGTTGGAATCAAGAATCGAAATGAAATAAAAGAATTGAAATCAATCATTCCTGATATTTGATGTTAGGTATGATGTTAGAATGAAGGACTCATGAAACATTTTATTTGATTTATAGGAATTATAGAACAGAAAATCATACGATATTTTTAAGCTATGTGCATGTTTAAGTAAAATGGAGAACAAGTAATGACTTAAAATAGAAGCATGGTGTAACATTATAGAGCTTTGGTTTGGTCTTGTGAATAAAGCTCTTTCGAATATACATTGGAAGGAGAAAAGTGAATCGAAATGGTTATCTTAAAATTATAGAGCTTTGGTTTTACATGAGAAGTGATACTCTAGTAAATGTAGGTACAAGAGCTTAGGCATGAAAGTCGTTTGTAATAGACGGCAATGGCACGTCGTTCAGAAAATGACGAAGGAGCGTGGAGGCAAGCTGTGGACGACCCAACGGAACCTCATGCCCTGCTCCCCGAACAGTTACTAATGTGAGCCCTTTGTATATTTGACTCCATCCTCCAACCTTTTGATGATCATACCAAGCATACCATTCAGTAAGCACCTTCAGCTTCAGAGCATTGATGGAGTATCTGGTCGACGTTAGAGGTATGACCGCGTCCGTATCACCGCTATATATATACATTATTATTTATCAGAAAATGTTATCAAATTAATGACATGTAGCTAGTTTTGGTTTAGGTGTATATGTATATATAACCTGAATACCCATATTCGAAGAGCCGAAGCAATAAGTTGTTTGAGGATAGGAAGCATGCTCTTTGGAGAGTCTTTCCAGCTGGCCCTCACAACATCACTGCAACTCCTCCAAGGAAGACATATTTTGGAAGATCTAACATGAAGTGCCTTCTGGACGTCCGCCCGGTTCATGTACTTGTTAGTGTGGGCCACCACGCACTCGTTGCTTCCCAAGGGGTTGAGTGGTCGGAGATGGGAGGAAGTGCCCAAGTCAGCACAGACATTGCCGTAGACGTCGTAGGGGTTGATGTCTCCGAACTGGGTGTATGCTCGGGCAAGGGCGTCGGAGCAGTGTCCTGTTGGGAACAAGAAGGAGACGTTTTGGCACCATCTGTTGAGCTGCTGGTAGGTTGCGTCGGATATGAGGCCGTGGGTCCACCAATGCTCGAAGGACCCTTTGTTGTCGTAGTGGTCGTCTAGTAGAGGGTTCCCCATCTTATATATTTCAATTCAACACATGCAATATGAATGCATGTTAGGTAAAGCCTATCTATAGAGGTCCAACAGATGAAGTAGAGCTAGGTAGACTTACTAAAATGCCTTTTAGATTGATGATAGGGTCTTTAACTCCCTTGTTGTGACCAACTATGAGCTCAGCTATTTCTGGTATGTAATGCCCAGCATAGCTTTCTCCCCCGATGTAAAAGGGCCTCCGCCTGTACTCGGGGAATTTCTTCAACCATCTTACTATAAACTTGTATGCCTCTCCACCTTCATCAATTTATTCCATCACTAAATGATCAATATATATAAGGGTCTTTTCGGTTCTCATTTCTCATACCAGTATATCAAATTTCGGTTTCGATATCAGATATATTATATGAGATTGATCTCACATATCTAATAGATGTATTTGATAAGAGGAGGTATATTATATATCAACAAGAAAAAAAATTCAAGAGAACCCTCATATCAACAAAATTTAGCAGAGAAGAAGACTCATATAAAAAAAATCAATAGAGGGACTCACATCCAAGCGAGACTTGTATAAAAAATAAACTCCTATTAAACATTTTCAGCAACAAAGAGAGACATACATCTAAAAATAAACTCATATTAAACATTTTCAGCAACTAAGAGAAGAGGGGACTAAAAGAAATTATAACTTGGAGATACGAGCGAGAGTTGTTGTGAAGATCCACAAGAGGGGACAAAGGACTTGGAGAGAAAAGAATTCAATACCAGTGGATTTCTAAGGATATCAAAATCAATATAAAAGTAAAGTATGAATATCAGAGAACGGATATTAGATATGGGCATATAAGAAGCAAGCATGTCAATGTAACGTGTTTTATGAAAATTGATTAACCTGCTCTTCTGTCGCCCACGTCTTCTAAATCGCTGGAACTATTGGAGTATGAGAATCCAACTCCAGCTGGCGAATCAAGGAATAACAAATTTGCCTCTACAATCACAATTAACAAGCTTTTTAATTTATTAAATTCTTTCATTTTTTTTGTCGAATTTAGGATAGATTATATAGGTCACCTTTGTTCCAAGCAAAAGGATTCAAGGAAAGTGTGCTCCCATCAGGGCGGGCTCGGAATGGGCCCACTTCCTCGGACGCCCCATACGCAACGGAAGAGCATCCTGGCCCACCATTTAGCCAGAGAACAATGGGCTTACTATCGGGCTTACTTGCGGACTCAATCAACCAATAAAACAAGGCCCGCTCCGGTTTTCGGTCAACCGTCACGTACCCAGCATACTGTGAGAAGTTCACCTTCGGTGGTTGTCCAGGCAGCTTGGTGATCCTATCTCTGTCGCGGCCGCGGTGCCGCGTTCCTGCATCGACTCTCACACTGCTGACGAGAAGCAGCGTAGCCAAGCCCCAGAAGCATAGTTGTGGCCTTTGAGATCTCATTGCCATGAAATAATGCATGGTTTCATTTCGAACTCGATCCATCAATTTATACATATATATATTTTTATATTAAAAAGAAAAGATTGGGATGGTAGTCAAATTTAGCCAAGTTGTTGGATCCGAAAGTCATCTTCACATGCACTTATTCTACTACATGTAACACGTTAATGAAGTTGCATGTGACATATAGCTTCAATTTCACTTCCTAATTACAGCCAGGCAACTGCTTTGTTTTGAGCGAGGATTGATTCTTTGAAGGACTAGTTGTGTTATTTGAGTTCGAATAACGTTACATCATTTTTTTTAATACATGGAGATCCACTTGAATCATTCAGAATACAAACGAAATACGCAAAACCCGGGAAATCTGCAATTACTTTCAAATTAAAATGTATTATTTTAGGAAACGTAATCATAATTGTTGCCGACCATATATGAGATGAACATTATTGTATTCCTTATTGTCTTTTTATTAAGATGATGCGTTTAATTCTTCTTTAGCATGACTACGTGTTATGTTCTCTATACAGAATTTACAGTAATTTCAACAAAATCAGACGTCTGTTTTATTCAACCTACTTGCAGACAATAAAATATGATTCTTGTACAATATTAGAACATTTAAATGGTTGACATAAATTATAAGAAAATACGTAACCATGCTAATATTGAAATTATGTAAAGTGATAAAATATAATATGGTTTGGGTTTGGTCGTCGTGACTTACGCAACAATACACTCCACGAGCAAATCATTTGTGTATCCTATTAGTTGATAAAATAGTGCAAGAAAAGACGGTTGCATTGCAGACAATAAAATATGAATAGTAGTGGGCTGTATGACTAATCCAAGATAGCTAGCTGTTTTATTTATGGTCGCCTACATTGCTGTCTTAATTGATCGAAAGCAGGCATTGCAAACTATCACATTTCAATTTTCAACACATACATAAATTCACAAGACCATTCGGAACACAAGATTATGTCGAGGAATAAAACTGAGCCAAGAAACAGAACCCAAATGGTTTGCCATTCAATATCATACATGGGATGCAAGTCGTCCCTTTATCTCAATTATTTACAGTGAAGTGAAAGCAGCAAGAGGCTGTGCTTACTGTGAAGCCACAAGTGACTCATCTGTTACACTAGTAGCTGGGGAAAGTGAACCCCCCCCCATCCACCTCTTAAGCATCTCTAGCGCAGCTTTTGGCTGATCCATTGGAACCATATGACCAGCATCATGTACCTGTACATTATCCAAACCATCTCAACTACTCCCTATATACACTAATGATTCAACACACAAGGAAACTAGCTGCCTTATTCTTTGCTAAGGAGAGAGACAGAGTGGAAGAGATGACCTTAAGGAACGAAAGCGGCCCAAAACTTTTCAATATTCCAGCCTCAGAGCCCTCAACTGCAAAACTAACTTCTCGAGCTGTTGAATAATCCTTTTGACCACTCCATTCCATTGCCTGCACCCACCTTGAGTTACCTGCTCAAATTTAAACCTACTTACTTCCACATCATTTTTTAATTTTGATCCAATGAAAATTAAGTTCCTGACAAAGTCCGCTCACCCAGCCAGTTACAAATGAGGTCGTATTCCCCAGCATATACAAGCACCTTGATACCATCCTCCAGAAGAGCAGGGATGCCTGCTTCTAAGTTTCTCATCCAGTCAACGAGCATCGCCTGATACACAGTAGGACTGCAAGAAACAAAATCAACGTCCCCAACTCCAAGAGCTTTCCTCACTGGATTTTGATTCAGGAGTTTTTCAAGGTTTGAGAAGTCGTAACAGAGACTCCCCTCACACTTCTTCCTGATATCATAGTACTGAAAAAAAGATCATCATAGCTTGGTTTCAGGAAAATTAGATTGTCAAAAAATTCATTCATCATAGTGCAGATGCCCAAAAAATGAGTAAACAAACTTGAATGTCTTTTTCTTCCTACATACATGTGACCCAGCTACGATTAGAACTTAGTAAAAAGTTAAAGAATTTATTGCAGTTAAGATTCTCCAAGAATAGCATGAAAAATGTATGTTATAGTTCATGTTTAAGGTAATCTCTCCATAAGGAGAAGATAAGATTCTTACATTGGTATTGCCAGCAAGTGCCAAAATGCTGCTGAATATGGTATTACAGACAAAATATGAGGCTATACAGGTCAGTGTACCATCAGTTCCTGTATCATAAGTAACAAAAAAACTTAGATATTGAAGATCAAAGGAAGCTCCTATAGTAATGTACGTTCAAGAATGTTTAGAAGTCTCCCATATAGAATTTAAAAAAAGGAGGTAATTTTCATTAATCCAATGAATTAACAAATACAAAAGGAGATGCAAGAAGAAAAAAATTGCATACCACATAATTTTATCCCGAGTTCACATGCAGGAACTATCTTGCTAATACGATGGTAGTCACTTTCCTTGATCAAGCCCATCTCCAATGCATAATCTGGATAAGCTTTATACTGGAGTGCTGGATCAGTCAACCCATTACCAATTGCAAATCCCTGACCAAATTAAACTATATCAAAAATGCATCATAGGCTACCAGGCAAACAAGTAAATGAAATATACCGTGACTAACCTTCAGATTGATATGAATTCCTTCATTTGCTTGATTTCCTCGGTGAACACGGGAAGCGAATGCAGGAATGTAGTGCCCAGCATATGATTCTCCAGTAATGTAGAAATCATTGTTTGCAAATTGTGGGTGTGCATCAAAGAAGGCCTGGTATCATGGATAACAAAAAAACAATGACCAAGTTAGATTAAAACATCCGAAATAGATCATGTAAATATAATGAGTAACAGCCTGATCATCAAGAATGAGGGTAGCATTGTTCTGCTAGTAAAAGGTGGAAAATATTACACTCGTTACAGTTACCTGCCTTATTTACCTAGCTATATACTGAAGTAAACACGAGTAAATTTCTTAAATGAATAAAAGTACTGCACTGTCATAGTAGAATATCATTTCATGATACTCTAGGAGGATCCGATAGCAAAATGGAGAAACTCTCGAGTCAAAGAAGAAAAAATAGGCAATTTCTGAAACGGTAACTCACAACCACCCACATGACACAAGAGCTTCTATTGACACAAAAAGGCGTTTCTTTGCACCACCATCAATAAGAATATAATTCCTCAGAAATGTAAAATTATCAGAAGCAAGACATACAGTGCTCTAATACGTAGCAATGTCATGTCATTGGCTAATTTACCATCCTAGTGAAAATGGCTACAAAAAAAAGAGGACTTTTAATATTATCTTCAATTGATATTAAAAACCTTCTTTTTGATCCTCCATCCTAGTAAAAATATAAAGCGAAAATTGGTCCTGGAAATCGCACATTGATTCATGATATATTCTAAGCATCTCAACTGCAAGCATTATCTTTTCAACAAAAAAAGGCTTTTAATATTATATCCTCACGCAAATTGGTCAGATGAGAAACCTAAAAACATCTTTTTTGAGGACAACCAAGACAACAGTCTTCAGGGAAAAATGCAATATATGTTTTACAGCTTTACGACATAAGTTCTACTATAGCCATTTTACAGCTCTACTACATAAGTTCACTAAGTTGTTTTTGGGATTTGAGATAGAATAAAGGGAACTTAGTTTTATAAAGCAAAACCTGTAGGAAGTCATAGAGATCATTGCTGACATCATCTTCATTATGACGAATGTCACGCTTATCACTTGTGTAACTAAATCCAGTTCCAGTGGGCTGGTCAACATAGATCAGATTTGATGCCTGCAGAAGAAAACACATCAGCAGATGCTTCAGAATTCAAAAAGTTACAAATTTGCGATTGATTAAAGGTATATTTGGTCCGTTTGGTAGACAACACGGGATTATTTGGGGAATATAATCCCAACTAATCCCATAATCCATGTTGGGGATGATGAAAAATATGGCCAGAATAATGCCCAAATTAAATCTTCCCACAATAATTTTCAAACCGCATAATCCAAGCGACGAAGCCTTACCGGACCCTTTGTCTTCTATAAGTTTACCCCTAATTCTTGACTGGAGAGGACACCAAAGCGAAAGGCCTCTGCAGTATACAACTACGTTTCCGGGTGGGTTGTGATTATGATATTTTGATATACACCTATACGGATGTATTTTGACTTTGACCTTCTATAGGAGAAGTGAGGTTATACTTCGATATCGCCCACGTCTATTTCTACCTATAGATATGTTCAAATATGCAGATTGATTAAAACTCACAAGGCTGTGATAGGAATTCCGTGCCAAAATGGGGGTGTTACCACACTTGATTGCCTTTTTTCAATATATAAGAAACAACCATGTTTTTCTTTGTCATTAGCAATAGTTAGCTTACAAGCTCCAGATACTCATTCTTCTTCCATCTTATCTAGTAGTTTATAAACTACAGGCTGGCTGATTTTCATAACCTATTCGTCACACACTAATAGCTTAGATAATACCTAATAGCTAGTACTCTAGTAGTTTAGTAATAGGCCAATAGATCTTATTAGTAGTACTCTAGTAGTTTGATAATGGCTTATCAGTTGATTAAGGTTATTTTTATGAGTTACTCTATCAGCTTCTTATGTCAAACAAGACCCTCAGCTCATCTAATGACGCCGTTAAAAGGATAGCATCAAGCAACAAACAATTATTTCTTAGTAAATTATTCAGCTCAACAATTTTGTCAAAAAGGAGAGGGGCAGAAAAGATGGCATAATTACCTGGTCCCAACCATATTCATTCCATGAAAGAGACAAGTTTTTAGCAATGGTGAATGGCCCATTTTCATAGAAAAGTGCTAGTTCGCTGCTGCAGCCAGGCCCTCCAGTCAACCAGATAACTACTGGGTTATCCTTGTTGGTGCGTGACTCAAAGAAGAAGTAGAACATTCTAAAAAATAGAAGCGATCGTTTCAGTATGACCATGGTTCATTAGAAAAACACACGAATTGAACTCCGTCAAGTCATAGTAAAGCCACTGATGAACTCGGTCGTGCAACTAATCTGCTTCTTGTTCTCCTTTTTACCATAGTCAATGAATGAAAACGAAAAATCTGAATATAACTATAAGCAGTCCGCTTTCCAACATAAGCCATGTTCATAATAGGAAACATTATCACCGTAACGGAGATGAACGACAAGCCGTAATCAAATCATTATCACTATAACGAAGATTGAAAGCATTTCAAACTCTAGATCTAAATAGCGACAGTTACTCAGATCTAATTTGTCAGTCGAATGGAATTAATCGACAAAAGGAATTGCATCAATTTACAATAACATCTGGAGGTAATCAGATAAAACCAATTAGAATATCGAGGTTTGAGAAATTCGAACCTAGCATCATACGAGTGCTCGAGCTTGTAGTAACCGGCATGGTGGCCAAGATCCTCGACCGACACACCATCCTTAAGGCCTGGAAACTTGAAAGGCTTCTCGACAAGCCTGGGACCAGCCGATTCTGACAAGCGATCACGGCCATCAACGACGTTGACTGAATCCTTTGGAAAAAGATTGAGCTCTCTGATAAGCTTCTCAGCTTGCGCAATCGGGAATTTTACTCCGGCCGGCAACTGACGGAAGTCATCGAGGCTCGCAGAAGAGAAAGGGGAGATGAGGAGGAGAAAGAGGAGAGAGAGGGCAAGAGGTTTCTTCTCCATTTTTTTGTCAGTAACTACCATTCTTCGTTTGTATTCAAGAGAAGTCCCGAGCATCGTGGACGGGAATTTATAGGAGCGATTTTTGATTATTTTGTTATTTGGTTTTGGTGAAACTTTGGGATTATTTTGTTTGTAACTCGGTGTTGTTACTTCGGGAAGGTAGGAAACTGTAGGCTGTAGCTCTTAAACTCGAAAATAGAACACATAAAAATAAAATCCGAAAGTCAAATACACGCCAATTAATTATTTAGACACGCCAAATACCATACGCTTCCTAAGGCGCACGAACCATGCGCCTCCTAAGGCGCACGAACCATGCGCCTCCTAATGTGCACGAACCATACGCATCCAAATGTGCACAAAGCGTGTGCCTTACGAAGTGCACACAAACATGCACATCCAAATGTGTACATACCATGCGTTTTAGATGCCTATACATGTAACTTCTAGGCATGTCCACGGTACGGGTTCCCCCGGGTCGCGGGTACGGGTAAGGGTCATGAGATCCTTACCCGTCGACCCGGCGGGTCGACCCGGGTAACGGTCAATTTTTTTTTAAAAAAAAAAAAAAAAAATCGGGCCGTTGTAACGGCTATATTATAAAAAAAATTAAAATTAAAAAATAATAAATCTAACCCAAAAACATTTCTATAAATACCCAAACCCAATTCATTTCATCTCACACCAATTTTCATTCAATCATCTATTCACTCTCTCAATCTCTCCATAATTTCCAACTCTTATATTCAATTACTCTCCTAATCTCATATTCTCATTCTCTTATTTTGTTATTAATTATTTATTTTATTATTCTTACTACTACAATCTATTACTAAAAAAAAATGGCTAGCCGAGGAAGACGTTCCGTTAGCGGTCCTTCATCCGGCGGAGGTGTTAGCCGAGGACGTCATTCCGTTAGCGGTCCTCCAACCGGTTCGGATTTAAGGCGGGGCTTATTAAGTGGAGATCACAAGATCCTCGAGGAGGAGGCTATCAACATGGAATCACCTCCTTTCCCCAACACCCAAGAATCCGAGACCCAATTCCCGGAGGAGCCGTTGAACAACACTCAACTATCGGCGCCGGTCTTCCGATTTTGGTTTACAAAATGTGCTCCCGATGCCAACGAGATTTACTATGCCAAATGCAATTTTTGTTCGGCACAATACAAGCACAAAAAGGGAGAAGACTACGGGAACTACAAGAGGCATATTTGGAACAAGCATCCCGAAAAAATGGGATTGGCACGAGGGCAAACACAACTAACCGGGTACGCATCTACCTCTAACCACCCTCCTTCTTTATATACATATGATCATGCTTCGTCTATGGATGCATTTTCGGAAATGTTAGCCGTAGATTCTTTGGCATTTAGTTTTGCACAAAATGTTGGTTTTAATGATTGGATGCAAAATCATGCTCAACCCGCATATAAACCGATTTTTCGCCAAACCGCTAAAAGAAAAATGATGCATAAATATAAAATTCGTAAAGAAGAATTGATTAAATATTTTATGGAAAACGGTGATATTCAAGTTCTATTTTTAGTGATATTTGAACCGACGGTTTTCAAAAAAATTCATATATGGGTATTACTTGTCATTTTGTTGATAAATTTTGGATTTTAAACAAAAGAGTTTTAGCATTACGAGTTTTCAACGAACAACACACCACCAAAAACATTGTCCGTTTGATTGCAAATGTTTTGGAAGAATATAGATTACTTTCACGAGTTTTTTCAATCGGTTTTGACAACACCTCCGGTAACACGGCTTCCATTAGAGATTTAACCAACTATTGTAAGCCGACGATTGGAGGTAAATTTTTTCACATTAGGTGTGTCACTCATATTTTAAACTTGTGTGTTCAAGAAGGTTTAGCATATGTTGGAGATTTAGTACAACCTATTCGAAAAGTTCTTAATGAACTTTGGTCTAAAAATAGTATACGTACTAAATGGTATGCATATTGTAAACAAAATAACATTTATCCTAAAATTTCCAAAAGATGTTTGTACAAGATGGAACTCTACTTACAAAATGATTTCCGAATCATATGAATATCGAGATCTTTTAAGTGGTTTTGCCGCACAACATATTGACGGTGATTTTGTTTTCGGTGAATCTTGGGTTTTAGCAAGAGATGTGATGGAGATTTTTAAATATTTTTATGATGCTACTAATACTTTTAGTTATGTTTATACACCAACTTCAAACATATTTTGTTATGTAGCAATTAATATTTCATTTGCACTTCAACAAGGTCTTTTAATTGATAATATTTCACAAGCTATTTATACAATGCGAACTAAATGGTTAGATTATTATATAACTATTCCCGATGTTTTTCTTGTTGCATTTGTGTTAGATCCTAGACATAAAATGGATGGTTTAAAACAATTTTTAGAAAGTTATTATGAATTTTTAGAATAACAACAAAATCCCGATTGTCATGTTTCTACTATAATTGCTAGAGTTAGAAAATTATTTGATGAATTATTGATTCAATATCGTGTTTCCGATCAAGGTCAATCTTCTCAACCCCCTCCTCGTCCTTCATCTTCAACTTCATCTAAATTTAAATCAATTGCTAGGGATTTGTTTGGCCCGAAAAGGGCAAAAACCACGTCGAGTTCCCATTCAGAACTCGACGAATATCTAACCATTTCTTTTGAGTTTGTCAATGATGAAGAAAAAGAGGATTCCAACATATTAGAATGGTGGAGCCGACCGGAGAGAATGAGGTTCCCTACCCTCTCAAGGATCGCGGCACAAGTTCTCGCCGTTCCCGCCTCAACGGTAGCGGTTGAGCAAACCTTTAGCCGGAGTGGAAAGGTGTTCGATCCGACGAGATCAAACATGTTGCCCGAGACGTTGGAGACACAAGTCCTACTAGCCGATTGGAGGAAAGCGGAAATGCGAACACAAAAAAACAACCTCTCGGCGGAGGAAGGCGACGAAGATGACGACGAGCGACAACAAACGCCATCGGATGTATCGGCGGGATAGTCCGACGACTAAGGTAAGGGCCAATCGGGGATATAAAAAAAGGTAAGAGAACTACGTGGGCTTTGATTCCTCCTCTCCGAGAGGATACCTAGGCAACCGGGATTCCGGTTCAAGCCCAATTCTTCCCTTTTTTTTTTTTAAAGTTCAAGCACAATAGCAATTCTCCTTTTTTTTTTTTTTAAGTTCAAGTCCAATTGTTTTTATTTATTTTTTATTTTTTTAAGTTGAGTTGTCCAACCCGCAGACCCGCCTGGTCCGACCCGTGACCCGGCGGGTCATCCATTTATACGGGCCCGGGTCCGGGTCACCCTTCCTGGACCCGTCGACCCGGCGGGTCCGACCCGTGGACATGCTTAGTAACTTCGTATCGCTAGTGAATCTCGGGTTTATTATTACAACGGGAAAAAAATCCTTTGATTGGTTCTGGTAATGTTCATTTCCTAAAGCGCACACGGGTATATTTTAAAAATTTTGTGTTCAATAAATGACGTTGTAAGAAATAGATGTAGCACACTTGAAGGCATATTGTGCTGGTAAGTACAAAAAACCCTCTTAAAAATATGGATTCGGATGATGGTGATCAAAGTCTCAAAGTACAAACTTATCCTGATTTTACAATTTTTTTTGACTCAGCCAAGCGGTGGCCGGATCGGATGTCTATGCTTCATTATTTGCAATCAATAGGTACATCTCACAACATGGTATTGACAATAAAGCGTTCTTCGCCAAGTACCGAAAAACGGTTTGGGAGGATATGATTGTCATGTGAGAATAGCGGAACTTACAAATCAAAGGCGAAGACGAAAAATTATGTAAGTTAGAATTCACAATCCATTAAACTATCACTAAGTTATCGTGTTGTCCTTTTTGTTCAGAATTAGTGGATGGTTCAAGTTTTATGTGGGTATCACAATCAAGATCTTCCACAAAGGTTATTAGGCCATGCATTTGAAGGACGGTTGACGCAAGAACAATATCAACATGTGAGGTGGTTGTCTTCAATTGGGACCGAACCTGAAGCAATATTGACCTACTTGCAAATGAGGGACCCGACATGTGTCACCTCTATAAAACAAATCTACAACGCACGAGCAAAGATAAAGAAGGAAACCTGACACTCAAGGAGCATAACTCAATATACGCTAGACTTACTCGCACAAAAGAACTACTTTACGAGCGTTAGACGGGCAGATGAAATTGAAACAATGAGCAACTTATTTCTTGTTCACCTAGACTCAAGGTACTTGTTGTCTTTATTTTCATACGTTATTGTTTAGGACAACACCTACAAAACCAACAAATAAACTTTTATCCATTATTTCATTTTACATATATGTTTTATGGTTATTTGATTAAAGGTTTTCTAAAAATTTATAATTTCTATTCTAGCTATGGAATTTTACTTGTGTAAATTAAATGACATTAACTTTCCTTTATCGATGTTTGATCAGCTGCATCTTATCACACTTTTTTCTTCTCTTGTAAAATTTTACATTGCATATAGGTACAATATGTCACTTTTGAAATCATTGGTTTTACGTGTACGAATAAGAACTTCAGCGTCGCCTTTGTTTTCATGTCCAAGGAGAGTGAAGACGGTTATGTTTGGACATTGAATCAACTTGATACTTCGTACGGCGAATGTGTGAGACCTCAAATGATAACGACCGACAAAGAGTTGGGTCTAGTTAACGCACTCACGCAAGTTTACCACGATGTGAAACATATGTTATGTTGGTGGCACATCGGTTGTAACGTTGGAGATGTTGTTTTGAGTAGAACGGGTTCTGAGGAGGCTCGTGACAAGTTTAAGAATTGTTATAAACTTTTTTCATCTAAGACAAAGTAAAAGTATGAGGCTCGGTGAAGGGAGATGTATGTGACATTGGGTAAAGTAGATGGTTTAATGACATATCTCAAGGGTACGTGGTTAAGTCCATATAAGAAGAGTATAGTCAGAGCTTGGACGGACATCGTATATCACTTTGGCATAAGGACTACTAGCACGTAAATTCAATTAAAAAAAATTGTTACCTCCGGACGGTATATATATATATATATATATATATATATATATATATATATATATATATATATATATATATAATAAACTTACAAGGTGGAGTCTGCACACTCTATTTTGAAAAGAAGGTTGAATTCTTCTGTGGGAGGATTTCACACGGTGATATGTTTACGAAGTTCGGCTCTAACAGCCTACTCTCCGTCCTAGGGTTTACCCGTAGGATCTAACTATCTATTATCAGCTTCAAAGAGTCCTAGATACAACCTAGAAGAAATCTCATTCTTCTCTCACAGTAGTCAATGCTACGATCTAGTTCCAACTCTTAACCTAGCTATAATAGTCTAGTAACTTCGCAGAGTAACACGCACTCGAGTATAACACTCTTTAGATATACCAATGGAGCTCTAGATTTTATCTCTCTCTAAGAAATAAAGCTTTTGTAGAGAAAGAGAAAGAAAAACTTGTTGGGTCGAATGAAGATGTTTTGGATCACTTGAAGACTTTTGATATATTCGTGTAAACTTGTTTTTTTTCCTTCTTCAATCGACATCTTCATTTATAGTCTTCGATGGAGAAGTCTTCTAGTCGTCGAGAAGATGACCGTTGTTGATGTTTCTTCTTCTCCATAGAAAACACTTCTTGGTTAAGATGAGATAGCCGTTGTAGATATGCCTAATCATCTTCATCTCCTTAAAGCACGTTGATTCTTCTTCTCCGAAATCCCTTCACGCTGTTGAAGATCTTTGTCGTTCGAGCATAGAGATCTTCAGGTTTATTGAGAATCTTTGGTTGAAGATCTTTGATATATCTTGTAATATCCGTTGAGAAGAAATCTTGCGCCTTGTTAAGGATCTTTGCGAGATCCATTTTGTTGGACCAAATCTTTTTGGTTGAGATCTTCTAGTTGGATAAATCTCCTTGGAAGATCTTCTCTTGATCCTTGGTAGAATTGGTTGTTAGAGATTTGAATTCCTTCCAGCTGTCATGTCCTTTGAACCTTAATCTTGCTTCAAGGCTTCGGCTTTTGATCCCTTGAAATGGATTTCAAGGTCTCCGTGTTGAACCTCTTCAATCTTTGCGTTTGTCCCTTGTATCCGATTTCAAGGCCTCCATCTATCCCCTGAAATTTTTTCCAAAGCCTGCATATATTTAGACAAACACCAAAACTAGAAATACAATCGATATTTTGTTAGTATAAAAACCTTTCCTTTGTGTTAAGTTTTCCATCATCACATAATCAAATATATACTCAAGGTGGAGTTTTCACCAATCATGCCCGAAAAATTTTACAAGTTTTGGAAACAATTGGATTGGGAAGGACTTCAAAATGATGCACAAGATGATCATGTTCCTATTTCAGCAAGACATGTCCATTGTCAGGTATTCGTCTGGAGATTTTTTGTCAATGAGTGAGTGAAGATGTTGTTAACAAGGTTGGAAACACGTTTAACGATGCAACTAATCTAAACGTTTTGACTCTACAAGAACCGATTGTTAAAGTGCCTAAGGGACGTCCGAAGAAGAACTCATGTCAAGGAGAGAAGAGTGCATGGGAGATAAATGAGATGGAGTTGAATAAGCCAAAATGCCAACAATCAACACACGACAATAGAGGACGCGGCCGTGGTAAATCTGGACGAAGGAAGGATGCGATTTCCCCAACCACTTCTAATACGTGTAGCGCTGATTACATGGAGGAACCCTTAGGCACAAATCTCCATTAGACAAAAGAGGTGGAATACCTAATTTATAAGGGCTTTAATTGGGGTCACAACAATGTGAATTTGTTCATGATGTCATATGTTGACAAGTTTATGGACGTCCGACCAGACGGACACTACGGGTATCGCTCATTGCCAAGTTATTGGGTAGAGGGCAAGATGAATACATAGAACTTTGGTGGGAGTTGGTAGAGGAATTGATTAAAGATCAACGTATATACAAGTTGGTTAGTATCTTCATTCCAATACCAGATTTGATCTTCAACATCAACTACACGACCATGAATGTTCATCCTTCATATTAGATGTGTAATATCCAGAATTTTTCTTTCAATCAATTCCGAGTCAAACCGGATTTTAATCCATTGATCTTTTCATTTCCCCTAACTTCCGATGTCATCATAAATTCTATCATTTTATGTGAGACCTTTTTCTCACATAAAATGATAGAAAAATAATATCAAACCCTAATCTTGCAAAACCCTAGTATATATATCTTTATACTTACGACAAGTTCATGGCAAGTTTTGACAAAGCTGTGACGAGACTAGGACAAAGCTGAGACGAGGTCATGACGAAGCCCGACAACTTTGTGACAGGGTCATGCATGGGCTTACAAAGCCATGACGAGTTTTGATAAGTTTTGACAAACTTTCAGCCCATGTTCTTCCCCCTTGGTTCAACCCATCTCTTCATGTAAGGATTAGCTTTGGACTGCTTGCATCCAACCTTGCCTCATGTCCAACCCGACACTTCTTTGCCTCACATCCAGCCCAACACTTCTTTGCCTCAGACCAGCCCAGCACTGCCTTGCCCACGTCAGTTAGCAAGCTGGAGGAACACTCTCTCTCTCCCCCTCAAAACGTAACTGCTGGATCTCGAAGAGTCTTTCGTTGATTAAGCACCGGATCTGTCACACTCCTTCACTTCGTGTCCAGATACATGCCCGGGGTATACGCTGCAGATCTCGCCACACTCCTCCTCCTCCCCTCTTCTCACGTTGCCATCCCGAGCCGCCGTAGCCAAGGGTTGCTTTCCGTCTCTCATCCGCTGCTGTCTATTCCCACACCCTTCTACATCGCTACCGCCAACAAGAAGGACGAGGTAAACCTTTTGTCCTTGTCCCTTCTGTCGATTAAAGAATGTGTGATGAGGATGGGTCTTCATCTCAAAAATTATCCAGCCTTCCCTTTCCTCTTCGTCAACCAAGCAGACCGGCGGATCTCTTGATGCATCCTCATCTGGAACGAACAACCAGCAGCCCCAGGATAAGCTTGTACAACCTCTCTTCTTGCAAAACTAGAGGCCTCTCCTTCCTGCTGCATCATTCTCTGCACGCAAGCAATCACCAAACCAACATGAGGAGTCAAGCAAGTCGCAACCTCCAATGAACGAACCTTAGAATCGAGTAAGACCCATACCTCTTTTGGTTACCTTTACCTCCATACATATGAGCTAATAGATGCTACAAAATCTGTCCTTAACTCACTCAGGTCGAGCAAGGAGAAAAATTTAAATCTTTTTACTGTTTCGGAAGTTTAAAAAGTGTGTCGAGTACCCAATTTCAGGCCCAGATTTAGGTATGCTAAACTCATTCTTTGTTGCTAAATTTTGGATATGTTGTAGTCAGTAGTACATAGTAGATCATACTAAAATTTGGGAAGAATCGGAGTTACGGGTTGAGAGTTATGATGTTGCAAAGTTGACTCCTCATGTAGTTTTTATAAGTGTGCTGAGTGTTGAGAAAACAACATGTGGTGCAGTTTTGTGAGATAGTTTTGATTAGGTTTTTGATCTCCTTTGCTGCTGAATTTTGGATATATTATAAATAAGATTTTATAGTAGAACATATCAAAATTTGGGATAAATCCAGCGAACGGTTTAGGAGTTATGATTTTTCAAAGATAAGACAGTGTGTTGTTTGTTAAGTGTTTGCTGAATTTCCTAAGTGTGGAAAAAACTGCATGTCGATACAGTTTTGTGACTCTGATTTGGGTAAGTTAGACTCATCCTTTAGTGCTGATTTTTAGATATGTTGTAGTGGGTATTATATAGTATAACATATTGAAATTTGAGAATATTCCGAGATATAGTTAAGGAGATATGAATCTCCAAAGTTGGTTCCACATGCAGTTTTTAGGTTATGCTGATATATTCTAAGTATGAGAAAAACTGCTTGTGATGCAGTTTTGTGAAATAGATTTGGAGGGGTTATTGACCTCTGTTGAACGTGATTTTTGAATATGTTGTTGATGGATATATATAGGAGCATGTGGTAAAATTTGAGAACGATCTGTTGGGTTAATCCAGTTTTAGGATGTTCCGAAGTTGGGTATAAGTATAGTTTAATTTAGAAGAGTGGTGTTAGGTTTTAAGTGTCAATCTATCTTATGCGTTTATGTTCTTGTGAGGGTGTTGAGACTAGAAGTCTAAGGACTACTAGTTGACTAGAGTGATGTTGTTATTGTGAGGATGTTGAGCTTAGAAGTCTAAGGACTTCTAGTTGACAAGAGTATTGTTTAATTCATGTGCCTTGTCTTGAACAGGCGTTGTGTGTTTTCCCGAGGGAATTTGAGAGTGTGGTGATCATTTGTGCTACGGAGACTGGTAAGTCCACGAACTTACTTAGCTGGCTTCTTGTATGAGTGTAATGTGTATGAGTGGTGTTTGTTAGTTATGATAAACAACGAAACCGGATTAGGTTGACTTTATTATATTATGTAATTGACCCAAGTGTATGATAACGGGTCGTGACATCATCTGCCTACCTCTTGCGAGAGTCTAAGAGGTTCCCTGCGACCAGCCCAGTCAGGTAGACGGTAAGATGCATTAGTACCATTCCTCGTTGGTAAACGGGGACAGGGGCGAGGTTTGGGAATCCCTCGTGTCACAAAATAAGTATTATTAATAATAACCTATCACCTAAGTAAAGATAATAAAAGGATTGAGTATTGCATGTTGATCGTATATGTGTGTGTTTGTGCTTTTACCTTTATACTTATGCACATATTGTTAACTAACGGTTTTATACCGCTTGTAGATGCCTTGCAGGTTAAGATAGTTGTGAAGAGATCCGGAGGGAATGGTCAGCCGGGTCCACGTACTCATTTAGTTGGGGACGGGGATGTCTTCTATTCTTCATATGCGTCGTTTTAGTACCTTTGCTTTGTAAGGCTGTTACATATTTTTCATGTATATATTGTTTAAAGTTTTCAAATGTTTTAAATACTTTTGTGCCTTGTTGTAAGATCCTAGTAAAGTTGTTGTGAAACTAAGGTCGGGACCCATTGTGAGGTCCTAACCAGTAGCTCCCCGAGTTCTCAGAATTTGGGGTGTTACAAGATGGATATGCCTATTGTTAGTTTGACATTTGTGATTAAATATCGTGTAGCTATTGTCTACTTTACTTGGATTCAACCCTGCACATGTCTCCCGATGGTTTCGAGCGACCCTCTCAATGAACCACTCAAGGTGTATGCCATAACGTATGTCAGCAACAACACTCACTTCGTATCGGTGAGTTAAAGTAGAACACATCTCATATAACTTTTGTTATCAATTTACTAGAAAATTGTCTAAATGCTTTACAAGTTTGGTTGCATCCAACATCTCCAATATCCCCAGTTCCAACATAGTGGGAATTGTCTATCACCCTAGTGTCGATGGATGAGATTAACCATTTAATGACCGAATGAAACAACATCGGACATATCGGGAACATGATGGTCGTCCATTATTGTAATTTCTATCGTTTTATCACTAGTACAATAATAGTGTTTTATGACACTTCCTTTTTAGTTAATTTAGTATTTACCATTTGTTTTAAATTTTAAGTATTAATTAAGATTTCCGGTATACATATTGTGTATATTATTTAAATGTGTTGGATCTATTTAAATTAATATGAACATATAAATTAATTTTATATATTGTAATTAATATTTGTAGATGATTTCACGGTTTTACTTTATTCTATTTTTTTATTAAAAAACAAATTAACATGGGAGAATTTAAAAGCTTTTCTAACAATGGATTAATCATAAATTAGTTAAATTTTAACAATCAAATTTAATTAATTTAATTAAACTTAAAAGTGTTGCAGGCACATCATAAGACATTAAGGTGCACGCTTGTGCGCCTCCTAAGGCGCACCAACGCATGCACATCAAAAGATGCACAAAATTTGGCGTGACTAAATAAAATGTCTAAATGCTAAAAATTTCAAAAAACTA
Organism: Fagopyrum homotropicum; assembly: GCA_033239125.1. NCBI lineage: Eukaryota > Viridiplantae > Streptophyta > Magnoliopsida > Caryophyllales > Polygonaceae > Fagopyrum > Fagopyrum homotropicum. Next base: position 77,108,577 of record BSWB01000004.1, read on the forward strand.
CCCTTGTGCGCTTTACGAAACCCACAATACCATATCCAAGCCCGACATTTTTCCCGTTATAATAAAATATCCGGGATCCGCTGGCGATTTGAAATTACATGTATTTACATCCTAAGGTGCATGTCTTGTGCATCTTTTGATGTGCATGTTTCTGTGCGCCTTAGGAGGCGCTCACGGTGTGCATATTTGGATGTGCATGCTTCCATGCGCCTCATGATGCGCATAGGACCATGCACATCAAAAGGCACACAAAATTTGACGTGGCTAAGTAAATTTTTAGCGTGTATATATCATCTCCCAAAATAAAATCATACTCAACTATCGACTGATCCAGATAAAAAAAAAACACAAAGTTGGTGACACAATTTAGGTATAAATTTCACTTTGCGTGATTTCAAGACGGGAGAGCAAGTCCACAATCCACTAAGTAATTAAATACAAAGGCCTTACATAAGTTACACATAACTAAGCAAGAACAAATGCGGTCCAAATTTTCAGCCCCTATTTGCATCCCATTCCCTATCCCTCTAATCTAATTGGTCCACGTGACACGAGTATTTTTTATAAACCGGATGAATGATGGGTTCAGTTCGGAAGGCGAAAAAACTGAGTTCGGTTCTTATTAAATAGAAAACCAAACCGGTCTAGAGTTATAACAATCCCACAAAGAAGAACGTCGATTACATTTCTCCGGCCCCTGGCCATTGTTCTTCATCTTATATGATGGAATCTCTCCGGCCCGTGGCTTTGTCTTCATAACTATTTTGCTCATTCCACTGTTTGTTTGTCCATGAAGATTCTTACCGAGTCTGTATTTCTACAAATATGCAAGCAATTTATTAGTTTCTATGTTAGCCTCATATCCAACCTTTCAAGAATGATAATGACAATAGTCGAAATAATTAGAAATTCTCTCATAGGTGCAATCTTTGATTTTATCTATATTGAAATGAACATTAACAAATCAGAAATTTGTGAGGAAACTATTGTTTTGAGTTTGTAGCAAGACATTTAAATTCCAAAAAAGAAAGGGAGCACAAATAAGATGTATAAATTTACATGCAGATGGCTCTTTAGGTGGTATAAAGTCAGTCCCGGAATTTCCATAAGTTTCAATACTATTTTAGGAGTAGCTTTTGTGATAAGATAAACAAATATTTATTTAGTTCAAACAATGAAATCAACATGTACTATTGGTGAGTAGTGTATATCAGCGAGCATATATATATATATATATATATATATATATATATATATTATCTGCTCCTCCCAACTGATTTCCTGCCTTTGTGAATCTTCAATGAAGTTCAGTTGTCCATTTAAGTCTCGACTTAGCATCAGTTGAAAGCGCAAGGATTGAACCAGGCTCATTCCCTCCTTGCAAAAACAATTGAAAGCACAAGTGTGTATCAACGAGCATATACAAATAGTTGCCTTAGTCTTTAGACTAATTTTAATATTTCTTTCATCAATTCTTTTCTTATTCTTGTTGTTTTGCCTTTATCCAATGACATGGAAACGAGACACACAGAAGATGATGACAATCTCCAAACTGGCATTTTTGGAACACAACCAATATGTGTTGGTGTCGTGCGCGCTTGTCGAGGCTTGAATGAAGATGTCCTTACTGAGAGAGTCGTCTTTGACCTAGTTGAAGTGTCCAAGTTAATTGCTCAGTTTTCAATGCATTTGGGGCAATATTTGGATGCACAGTCGGTGATCCACCAACACAAGGTTGTCATCTATGCATGCTTCACCATTATAGTTATCCTTGCAGTTTGTGTCATTTTTGGTTGTGCATGATGGTTGTATGGAGACGTGTTGTAATTCAATTAAGGGTGTGTTTGGTTGGTAACACAAAAACACTAGTGAAAGGGTTTACTAGTGTTTTTGGAAGTGTTTTCGAAAAACACCAATGTTTAGTGTTTTTAAACACTAACGAGTGTTTGGTTGAACCAACTGCTTACACTAGTGTTTCTTTCTTGTTCTCTTCAACCAGAAATTTGACAATGTTTTTAAATTTGTTGTTCCTGCTCTGGTAACAAGAACGATGATAAAAATATGAAAAATTCTCATTAAAAATGGGAGAATCCAAAATGCTAACAACTTAGAAATCACTGTGTTTAACCATTACTTTTATTGTTCCTTTGTATACACCACACTTTACAAACTTGGAAATCAATGTGTTTCCCCGTATTACAATCACTTTAGCAGAAGAAAAGTAAAAGGAAGATCCGATAACCATACAAACTTGCAAGGAAAATTGGCCGCCGACTTCCATTTGCTTACAACCCTCACCAAGTTGCTGCTAAGAGGACAAATGAAAGAGCAATAAAGGAAGACATTGAGAAGGATACTCAGGTTTATACATTGGTAGGTCAGGAATGACAATTTTCCTCAATAGCTGGCAAAACACAACAAAAAATTTAGAACTGTTGTGTAGAAAAACCTCTATAATTACAAATTCCATCACCATAAAAAAAATCTAGTTAGAACAACTACAAGGTTTGAAGATGCATATGAACCCATAAGTTTACACAAATTAGGAACTTTTAATTGACTAATACCAACAATAACGTACAATTAACCTCAACAAGTGAGGTTAGCAAAAGAAACTGCAAAGAGAGGAAAATTTTTCCTTTCCGGGCACATAGGTTATAGTTGGTGGGCATAATTACACTGTAATGGGAGGATCATTCAACTATCCAACAATTTCTATTAACCATGCAATCAAGGTACTTGATAACATACCTCTAACCATTCTGCTTGCAATTCACAAAATGGATGACTATAGATTTTAACAAACCCTTCTGTAGTGCATATACCAAGCAAGCACCTATAGGTTATATTCAGAAAGGTACATGAAACCTGCAAAATGTGGTGGTCAACTTGATATTAACCTCAAATGATTGCCTACGGGAATATTATCATTTTACATATAGACATGAAAACAAACTCCACCGTCAAGGGGAAACAAAAGGTATTTCAACTATGTAAGTAAATTAAAAGAAGAGAACTTAGCAAAACAAAAGAAAAACATGTTAAAAAAAAAGGCCATACCCATAGTTAGAAGCAAAACCGGATGGTGACCATGAAATTGATCGGACACAGGGATGATAGTCCCGGGCTAAGCAAGTAGGCAGTAAAGAGAAAATCAACTAATTAGAACTTCAAACATTGAACTGACTCAGTCAAAATAAAATTCAATCTGACCTAGAAGCCCCTTGAACAAAACAAAAGCAGAAAAACTACTAAAGAGAAATATGACATTGAATTGGCTCACCTTTGTACATGACAACATCCAAGTCCAACTCATCTACCGTTATCATCTTCAATATCTTCTTCCCCGTTGTTAAAACTGTCAAATCCCCAAGTAAGAAAAATCAGTTTGGAGCTCAAAATCGAGACGAAAAGGAGGAGAAAACTACTAGTAGACTAGAAGAAGCGTGATTGTTTGCACTTACTGCCCATAATTCAGCTTTAGATTTTCTCGTGAGCAAAATAAGGGAAACAAAAACCCTTATTCCCTAATCGATTCAACACAACAGAAAAAATTAGGAAAATTCCGGTTGGTGCCCTTGTGGTTTGGGGTTTTTCGGATTTTACCCGCTAGTTTTTCAGATTTCGGTTGGTGCCCTTCATTTTTCTCTTTTCCGAGATATACCCAATTCTGTCAAAAACCTTTAACGTCCCGTTAGTGAAGTAGAAATTAAAAAAATAAAGAAAGAAAAGGGATTAAAATTGCAAAGAAGTTATACTCAGTCGAAGAAAGAACGTAGACTCAGTCGAAGCGAAGAACGAACAAGCTGCTTCAAAACAAAGTGAAGAACGAGCGAAGATATGCTAACATAACAGTACTCAATCGAAGAAAGAAAGAGAAGAACGAACAAGTTGTGAAGATCTTCTTCCTCTCCAGGTTTGAAAACCCAAATGCCCTAATCCTTGTTTTCAAATTATTAATTTTAATTGATTTGAATCTTTTGGTTTAGTTGCCTATGTAATTGATTGAGTTTCTAGGTTAAATGGTGTGAAACTGAGATTAAGTTATGTGATTTACATACCTTGGTGAAATCTTAATTGTTTAATTTTCATAGCATGGTAAAATCCCCTTTGTTGGTAGCTTCAGGTGAACGAAAGCGGTAGTTTTAGAATATGCATAATACCAGTTTGAATGTGTAAAGTTAGGTTATAATAAGATTTTTTAATAGATTAAATGTCTCTTATACAACTTTAAACATTACATTTCATATAATCATGAAGCCACTAACTTAGATCTCTCTTCTACCTGGTTATACGAGGGAGTATACATACTCCATCCAACCAACCTAACTACTTGAAAGACTTGGATATACTTAAGCCAAAGTACTAGTTTGAATATGTAAAGGGTAGGTTACAATAAACGTAAGATTGCAAATATATAATGAAAGTCAGAGGAGCATTCATCTTCTTTTGATGAAGGTGTTTATAAATTTGCATTTTTTTTATAGCTATGTATGTGAATATTGGACATCAATAAGTAAGCTTGTAAGTGCTTACTTGAATTGCACTTGTTGATCTAATGTTGAAAAAAAATCTTGTAAAGTGTTTATTTGAATCACTTTATAGACTAGTTTTACTTGTTGATCTAATATTAAAAGAAAGCTTGTAAAGTTCTTATTTAACCAATATATTCAATTTCTATTTCCCTTATATTCAATTTATCTTGTTACATGTTTTTGTATGAATATGAAAATCTAATTATGTGTCGATGAGGATGTTGAACCTGAGTAGCAATGTCATGAGTGCGTTTGATTTTTTTTCTTGGTTAGGTTTCTCGAGACTTATTGGATTTAACTACTTTGACATCGAAATTGCCGAATCAATATTGTAGGTGCCAACCCTCAAGAAGAACTCACATTAGAACTTAAATGGGCGGATGCGTCGAAGATGACTAATGTTCAAGGTGAGCTAAAACAAGGAATGATTCAGGATATGACAATATCCGGAAATGACCTTCAAGACTTGAAGAGTCAAGTGATAGTTTTTGAAGGAGTATTTTCAATGCGTAGTTAAAGTAGCTCTTATTTTGTACAAGATATTGTTAGTGATTGTGCTAAAAACTCGAGTAGTACAATATATATTACACTATATATTAATTTTATTTCGAGAAATTTATGTATTATGTTCAATAATTT